>JAYKYS010000003.1:1304000-1956000 GCA_036924285.1 Asterella californica | reverse complement strand
TTTCCTCTGTCATTTCACGCCGAGCCCTTCCTCTTCTGATCGATTCATTCTGAGCTCGGATCTCGCTGAAAATGGTGCGTTTTGCAATCTTCTCGCTGTTTCTTTCTGCCCGGCTGGCGTTGTTGTCTAGATCTGGTGAACTTGCTGTTGAATGATTAGGTTGCTTGATTAGCGTGCTCTAGTTTGAAACTGGACTCGGATCTGCGAGATTGAGCCTGCGTTTGGAAAGTTTCTGCTGTTACTGTCGTGAGGTAGATCATGAGAGAGCGTTTCTTGTTCTCAATTCCGAGTTGATACGATTGAGTTGTTTGGGCCGTTGATTGCTGGAGTTGAGTTGCTGGATTATCCTTCAAAGAGGTCTTGGAGTACGGGACTTTTGCTTGTAGATGCGGGAAGTTAGGGCCGAAAGACGGCAGTACGTGTGCGCTCCCGTAGCTGCACTTGTCGTGGAGAAAAACTAGATTTGTTGCTGCAATGTTGTAGACTCGCGTGCTTTTTCTTGCTGTTCTATTGGTCCAACTTAATTAGGTGCATTAAAGAGCCATGGATCGGACCAGTTTTTCGTTTCAAGGAAACTTCACGACCAAGGTGGTGAAGGTTCCTAGCCGCAACCAGAAGTTGCGGCTAGGAACTAGGGAGGGAATTCGATAGTGAGTTTGGAGGTTTTTGGCTTCGGTTTTGCTGGTATTCAGCGGCAACGCATTCTTATGAAAGATAGATTGCTGGACTCATGAGCTGACTACAACTGTTTGTTCTTCTGGACTGTTAAGGCGGAAGAGGAGAATTATGCGAACCCCTTGACCGCCTTTTTCAGCGTTCTCTTTAAGGTTGGTATATATCTGCTTTTTGGACGTTTAGCTGTCCTATAAATTTGAAACTCGCATGACGCTTTATTTTGTTTTGAAGTTGCCGACTTACCAGGTTCCGCGTGGATCTTGGACAGGCTTCGGCATTGGTGTTCTACATTGTGTGCGCTTCCTTCATAAACAATTTTATTATCGTCTTTGTTATCACCGTCTTCTTGGTAGCGTTGGACTTCTGGGTCGTCAAGAATGTCAGCGGAAGAATATTGGTGGGCCTTAGATGGTGGAACGAAATCAATGAAGAGGGAGAAAGCATCTGGCGCTTTGAGTCCCTTGAACAACAGGTTGTTTTGATCCTCCTGTTTTTGAATGTAAAATAACCGGGGAATTTTTAAAAAGAGCTTTTGACTTTGCGGTTTGCGGTTTGCAAAAGATCGATTACAAGTCCATATTGAGGTTACCGCCGGGCATCCCACGTTTCTGTCGGCATGCTCAGTGCACTGCTTCAGTAAGAGTTGGAGTGATGACTCCTATCATGTTTTATGTTTCTGTAGGAACTGGATCGACTGAACAAGAAGGACTCGTGGCTCTTTTGGTGGACCTTGTACCTGACGGTAAGATTGGTTAGTTTTACTCGTTTAAAGCGAAGTAGACTGCCTGTTCACTCAGAATCAGAAGGGATTAGCTCGGGGATCAAAGAGGGATAAGCGGGAAGCTGATTTGTGTCTGCGAATGTCATTTCATTTTCATAGTGCTACAGCTTTTCAGAATCAGCAGTTTCTAGCAGAATAGAACCTAAAAGACAAGCCTGTAGAACCCAGTGATCTAAAGCCTGGAGATCTTAGACACCTTAGGTACGGGAGTTCACCCTGGTTACTTGAAAACCTGGAGCTGTTAGTTCCTCGTGTTGTGGGAAATGCATCCACGTGCCCGGAAGTTATGTAGACGGCTTTTATTTGAACACTGGAAGTAGTCAATGAAGCAGTAGAACTCGAAGGTTATTCCGAACCCGTGCCTTAGAGGACCCTGGAATCAAAAGTTTGGGTAACGGAGGTTGCCTAGGCCTGTATTTCCTCCTTTGTCACTTAAGCCCTATCTGGAAGACTTGCACTTACGGTTTTTAGGTGGCCCCCGAGAATAGGTGGGAGCACTTGAGATCTTCCTTTCACCGGAGTGCAAGAGCTTTCATGCTGTTTAACTTCCAAATTACTCGTCAAGACTTTACTTTCACCTTCCTACAATATCATAGGTGCCTTCCAATCAGACTTCAGAGTGCTTGTAAAAAGTCTATCGTAAGTCACTTTGCTTCATCTTGTTCGGGCGCCTAGGGGATAAACACTTGAAGCCTTTCTACCGTTAGTCAAAGCCAAGCCGTTGAAATATGTTTAGTAGTGCCAGGGTGTACTTGGGCTTGGGCAACAGCAGTATTGCAGCCTTGTAAATTCTGCCCAGTCACTCTTTTAACATCTTTTTCGCTCTGTCTGGCAGTAAAATGTTAAGCTTGTTTTTCCTTCGTTGGACTTCGGTGGAATCTGTTACTAAGTTTAACTTCTTTTTACCACAGCCTGTTGTGTGGTTTGCCCTCGGGATTGTGGCTCTTGTAAAGTTCGCGTTTGACTACCTGTTGGTGGTGGGAGTTGCGCTCGTACTCAGTGCGGCGAACATCATCGGCTTTACCAAGTGCAGAAAAGGTTCGTCCAGAAATGACTCCGCACTTAAAGACGGTGCATGTTTCAGAAAAAGTAGCAAGTAGTCACTTTGGAACTTGTATTGAATTTAGCTATTCTATGTAGCTTGATCCCTGAAAAACATGAGATCTTTGGCAAAGTCTTGAAGAATAGGGATAGGTTTTTTGTGTCCGAGTTTACGTTGACCAAGCCCCGTAACTTTTGGCGCAGATGCTAAGAAGCAGATTCAACAGTTTGCTACACAAACCGTGGCATCCCAGTTTGCATCTTCTCTTCAAACTGCTTTCCGGGTTTGATGTTGCAACTGTTCCGAGAACATTCTTTGTCACAAGTCGGTAATGGGACGACTGATAGATACTTGTGAGAGATCAAGCATCGTTAGATGCGCTTTCAATCTCTGGAGAAGCCTGTTCCTGATAAAATTTATTCTATATCTTGCTTGGGCAAAAGACACTCGTGTAGGTTTCCCAGAGAACAGGATGCAGTAGATATAGTTGCAGATACTGAAACATTTTTGGTGGACATGTCACTTAGGAGTTTAATTCATTGGCCAAGTTCCGGCTTGTAAGTAAAGAAATTGCTGCTAATCGAACTAGCATGTGTTGGGCTGACGCTTTTCTTGTCCAACTCGCAGTGCATCTTTTGGTCTCGCTTGCTCCTCTTTCTTTCTCTTCAGTCAGTTAGTTGACTTTCAACCAAATAAATTGTACCTGCCGTTGTATGGCGAGAGCCTTGCCATGTATGTGCCGAGTTGAGCAGACATCTTGTCACATTTAAAGCTTTCAACAGTATAAGCGTTTCATCGGTCTGCTCAATTCTTGTTCAGTTGAACTGAAGGCTACCTTCTGGGATCAGGTTGGTGCCTGTCACTGAGGTTTTCAATACTCTTGCGTCTATCACTGCTGAATACAGGTGGTTATTTCACAGAATGTTAGGAGAGACGTCATATCTATAGACACACATATCATACATGTATGTATCTCTGGACCTGGTTTTCTCATAGTTTGATTGTAACTATCGTTAATTACTTTTCACACCTTTTCATTTTGGCTAGTCTCTTGCTTGGACGTCATGACCCCTACCGCAAAAACGGCAGATGCTCAGAGTTTGATATGACTATGTCTTGCTTGCTCGTCATCTGTTGCAACTGTGATCACAGCTCCGATTTTTTTATATTTCTCACCGGCCCTCTTCTTATCGTGGCGACAGATATTTTCTTGGGCTGTTCTGAGTGCACGTTTTCCTTTGATCGTTGTTTGTCGTTCCATTGCTTTTTCTTACAGGGCAGATCTTCGGTTCATTGTGGCTCCGTGTATACTACGGAGAAGTCCAGGCTGGAAATATAGATTCATAAAATGTCATGCTAGCTACCTGTTCCTTAGTGATCTAGGATTTCACGGATGGTAGCACCTATTTGCGCTCCATACGTATCTTTGTCCATTAAAACCTTCTATGTCGTAAACTCCGTTCTGTCGTCCCTTAGATGAGGTTTAGTTTTATGAGTTTAGCATTGGATGGTAGTTCAGGCAGAGTACAACAGATTATATCACGACGAAAGTCCCGAGACGGTAGCAGATTCCAGGGAGATGTTACCTGTCCTCACCCCGATATGCCGATATGCCATACGTGTTAGCTGAAACGTGCATGAGAGGTGTATATCACACTAATCAGTGTGAAATACAACGCAATTGGATTCGGAATTCCCTCGATCCGAACTGAACACTGTCCGCAAGCTTTGACCGCCTCTGACTTTTGCAATTTACGTCCGACAATCTCCTGGATGTCCCTATTTTACAGCCGACGTTTGAGCCCCTTATGTCTCACGGGGCTAGGAAATCGTGTTGATGTACGCCATTTCAGTTAGTTAAAAGAAACATGTAAATCTCTGCGTTCTAACAAACTAGGATGGTCACAACTTACATGCGAATATTCCGTCTTAACAAACCAGGTTGGATGACTGACTACTTCTACATTCTGCTGAGCATTTGGGCATGCAAAGAGGAAATCCCACCTTGCGGGGAACGGTCCCATGCGAATAAGTTATAACATCGTGCGCAGGATGTGGAGACCCTGCGTCAGATGGTAGTACAGAAAAGCAAAGGGATGGTAGTAAGGTGTCATCCTGAAATTAAAATTCGGGTTTAAAGCTTAATTGACTACAATGATGAGAAATTGTCTATTGTTATGGCTTGTTGTATGATCTGGACTAGATTACCCCTTCCATTTCCATATAAATTAGGCGAAGGTAAGTGAACATCATCATCTATGTACTCGTCCAAATTGATGCTACATCAGAACATGGGCGTTTGACTACCGAAAGATCGTCGCGAGATGATGTAGTTCAGTGTTTTTCCTCACCATGAGGATATTACTAACAGAGGGAAAATGCCTTCTCTTTTCCCTTTAAAGCCAATAACCTTAACTCCCAATGTGAGACGATTTTTACACCTCAGCATACCACGCAGAGAGTATGCTCAAGTATCTGTGTCGAACAGTATATGCTCGGTATTTTACCGGACGTGCGTACTACGTCCTCGGTTGTTAATCGCTAGACGAAACTAAAGTTCGCATATTCTCGTTTTCACATAGTGAGACCACTCTTATATCTGCTGGGATGCTGAACGAACGCCACAAGCGGAGGAACGAAAGAATTTACAGCAGGAGGTTCACCTGCTACCATCGTTGCAGATGGGCACTTACCTTTTCCCTCTTGCATTGTGGCTGTCGTCCGTGTGTCAGCCGCGCACACGGACATAGCTACAGCATATGAACTAGCGCGTGCTACGACTCCTTACATAGTTTCGCCGCTTCTAGAGTTACTTCCATGTTGATGCAGGACGACCGCGCTTATATGATTCGATTACTAATCAGTTCACCCTCACCTTCTGCCCCACTGTTGTTGTGATGATGAGTTAACAGACTTTTGGTCTGACTGGAGAATTCCAAGCGCTGCCTGGGCTTTCTTCCATGCTTCGTTCGGGTTGTTCGAGATGGGCAAAGATAATAAGGGGGGTTGAAGATGATACTGGTCATGGCGGGAGTATATGTGAGGAGTTGGTAGCGTTGTCAGTACATCAACCACACCTGGCGCTCGGAACATGCTCCTCGGGGGATGTTCCGCCGCAAGGCCGGTTGGACTAGGTAGCGAGTGTTGTGTTTCACGTACACTACTTCTACTTCCCGTGTTTGCCTCTCCATCTCGTCTTTTCCAGCCGTCCAAAGGGTCCATTTGCGGATTCATCATTCCATAAGCTGAAGATGAACCGTGCCTGGTTCGCTGAGTTGAAAGGCTGGAGATGTTCCCTGGCGGACATTCCTCTCGAGAGGAAGGTTCGCTCGCACTGACTGACCATGAAAAAGAATGTTGAACGACTCCTGATTCGGCCCCCCCGCTCGCGGTTACCTGTTGCTGAGAGTTCCTCTTCACACCTCTCTGTATCTGTACGCTCGGAGCTTCCATCGGAGACGTCCATAGTCTCCTGTCTGCTTTCTCAGGTATGGGAGCATTGATGCCCGGAAATTGGACTGTCATTTTTTTCGGCACTGTGTGGTCATCACCTGTTTTTCTGGCCTCGAGAATCTCACCATCCTCAGTTTGTGATTTACCACCGTCAGCACTTTCATCTCCAATTCCACCAAAGATTTCAACTTCTGACGCTTCATCCTCGGCGCTTTCTGCAAGAAATTCGGGAGAATCAAAAGGAATGCTCTGACAGTACCAGCTTGTCAACTACAGACTGGGCCAAAGGAGCCTAAAAGACATGCACCATCTTTTCAGCTGGTGCTGAAGCGATGCACGTGTACAGAATACCTCCTGAAGCGAAACGTTTTGTATATCATGTACTACCTTACCTTCAGAAATATTCATCTATTGGCAAAGACACTACGTTTGCTTATGTGAAGCTCTGTTCAGTCAGGTTCTGTCAACCACGTACCGCGTGACAAATCCCTCAGTAAACTACACGGTAAAACCTGAAAACCTAATACCCAAGTAGTAATACACGCAGTACAAACGATTTAATTTCCCTCCAAATAAGCTAAGGGTAACATGTTCGCGTTGTATCAGCAAACCAAACTTCCCTTGAGAGTAGGGAGAGTTGTCGCAGACATTCGTGACCAACGAACTGTCAACGACGACACTTGCTGATGCAGAGGATGTGATATAGGTAGAAGCTCACCTAGATACCCTGGAGGATAACCCAACTCGCGCATTCGATGAAGCCATGGTGGTGGGTCGAGCTCCTGGTGAAAATAAAGCCTTACGTCAAAAATCCGGGAAATCACTCGCTACAACTGCTAAAACACTTTCCGAACGGCTTTCGGGATACCAAGATGAATCAACACAATGGTATCGAAGATTACCCCAATGCCTAGGGACTGTCTTGTCCCATTCCCCAACGCTCCTGGCTTTAAGTCATCAAACTTTCCACCTGGTGAAGACTGGTAATATCTCATCGGAGCGCGACCTCTGGTCAGACCTCCTTTCTTTTCCAGGTGCGTTTTCCGAGCAGTATGTATTGCATTCGCGTCACGAGGCCTTGGGCAATTCAAAAGCGAATGGGTGTAGGCTCCACAGTTGAAGCATCTCGTACTTTCCTCGGGCTCGATTGCCAGAAATCTATTTGGAAATGACAGGCCGGTACCCCAGAATAAAACAAATTAGTTCCAAGACAAATCCATGAAGATAAAGGCAATGAACATGAACCCGAAATAGCAGCGAATCCTTTCAAGTGGACTTGCACGCTTTCACCGATTGTAAACCAAAGTCAGAAGCTGGCTTACCCATCCGAGCGATCAGTCAAGTCCTGGGAAGAAAGTGCAGAGACACAAGCTCGATCGTACAAAGGAACTTCATCCGCTGCCGCCTCTCGAGTTGCTGATCCGTAAACATCTTCAGCCTCACTCTTACGACCTTGTTTCAACGGCCTGTCCATCCACACAGACTAAACAGCACACTGACGCATCAGCACAGATTTCCCTGAAAACTCCCTTGACTGTTATATTTCTTTTGACAAGCACATCTTAGACATAATATCTTCTATCTGTAGTTCCCACAAGTGCATTCACCATTAAGGCATCGTTAATTTCAGTAGTAGATACTGTTCCGCTACTTCAGTTGGTCTCAAGATCACATTGCTACCATTTTGCAAACTGCATAAGGTGGTACCCACGCAGGAACGACGGTCTGTGGGGATCTAGTCCGCCATGCATTCATTCATCCTATTTGTAACCCATGAAGTACTGGAACCTTACCACGCTACCGTTGCCCACAGGTTCCAAGTACAAAGCAGGAGAATATACATCTGATCCACTTTCCAGAAGTTCCTTGCATGGTCCCTGCAACAGAAAGCTAGTCATTAAAAAGATGAAGAAAACTGAAATACAGTAACAGAAGCACCGGTTGACGAACCTCAACGGTCTTAGACATCTGATTCGGTCAGAGTATTAATAATAGAGCACGCCTGAACGAGGGACAAAAAGCACATACACTGCCTGAGGAGTAATGCCGACTGTGCCAGTGGGACCACTGATGTAAAGCCTCCTGCAGTTTCTTCTTGCTCTCTCTGTGAAACAAAAATCATAGTTAAAGAGACAGAACTGTGAACAATGAAGAAGGGAAAAACTGCAATGAGTTTACGTTGTCATATTCTTTTCACCTCTTCCGATAGGAAAAGGTGTCAGTCACTAGATCTGACCCTCAAATCGTGATACAGAGCATTACTCTCAACGTGCATGCTTCCTGATGGGACAAGGCGGCCAGCAATCTTGTACTTAGCAATTCTTGACCTACGTGCGATACATGGGCGATGGAGTCCTATGTCAAAAACTGTAATATGTGCAGCTTTCAACCGAGACGGCTAAGGAAGCAACAAAACTTCATCAACCACCAGAGAGAAAAGGGCACTCATCTAAAATCGTCGGTCACAGGCCCTTAATTATGCCCAACAGATTGAGGAAAACTGGAGAAATGACTGAGGGTACCTATTTCTACCTATTTTAGATATGGATATTTGAGGACCAAACCTGGGCAAGCCCTCGTAGGACACTTGAATAACGGGATTTGAGCCGAGATCAGGAAGCCTTTTTCGTTTTAGCGTTGATTCTGCAGAATCTGTTTCAGTTAAGGCTCCTCTCCATCTTTGCATGGCACATGATTTCCCAGTATTTCCTTCTTTCTGTAGCTGGGAATCAACCCCAGCAACAACAAGAGGACTCATAGTCTCTTTCCCAAAGTGGGTAGAGACGTGAGTCCCCCTCAGATGCGGCGAAGGTATGTCTTCCTCAATCTCCATATCTGAGCTTGCACCATTCTCATCCCCGATAAAGCACTCATAGTTTGGAACCTGTACGACGCCTGTTGGAGCTGCTTCTCCAGCTTCTTCTACCCTTCCGGGACAGCCTAAAATTCCGTTCTCGGCATTCTCAACTCTCGATTCTGCATCTGTCTTGTGTACCCCTGTCGCACGGCTGACAGAACTAGGGTTTACTCCTTGCTCTTCTGCACCATGCTCTCCATGAATTTCACCATCTTCACCGCGAATCTCTCCTTCTACCGTCTCCTGGTCGTGTGATTCTCGACTCTCCGCCTCAAGAACTTCAATCTCCCCCTCCTCTCGTTCTAGCTCTTGAAGCTTAGCGAGAAGCTTCTTGGTTTCAGTTTCACGATCTCCCATTTTGAATTCCTCAGTGCGGGCTGTAACCGACTGGTACGTGATTAAGTTGCAAAAGAACCACGGCAAGCTTGCCCTACCGCCAAACTGGTGAGGCAATAGAGCCTCAGAGCTATTGTCTAATCCACGCGTCCTGCAAACTACATAACCCGAGCATGCTCTTTTGGCGGGAAAGTTATAGTATATCCAGCGACTCCATCGCCATGGTAGCCGGTCGATTGTAAGTTTGACTAACCCCTCCAGAGTCCGCTTTCCTGGAACAACAAGCTCAATCTGCCTCGAGTAGAAAGTTTCAGTGGCTCATCCTTCCTTCCTGTCCAGCTCCAGTGTAGGCCCGCAACCAGATTTGCTATAAGTTTACAGCGCATCTTCGCTTCCAAACCTGCTGATAAATCCCAAAGCTGTGAAATAGACGAATAAGTAAATGACGTGTCCAGTTATCCCTGTACTAAATCCGGAAGCTTGCCCGTAATCCATGTCAACAACAATACCAAATCTTCGGCTGAAATTGTTAGATTGCATCCGGGAATTTCCAGCCAGGTTGCTCCCTTATCTACACTCTAGTAAATATACACTACCTTCCTTATCCTCCCAGCTAAAATTCTTCCTGTGGAAATAGTGGACTTGTGAATCTGTAACCGTTTCGAGCATCCGGAAACCAAATAAGTGTAATGTTCTACCTCTTGTCTGCAAAACTCTAAATTTAGGACTCACTACGATACGTCAGAGGTTTGGCAACTATGTGATAAGGTTTCAGGTCGTTGACCTTTGACTGAACACGATTTTAAAAAAAAAAGTAAAAACCCTGTTCAAAAATGTGATAATAATCACGATATACTCCCCTTCTCTGTAAGTGTGATCATATGATCAACAACTAAAGATCGAATTCATCTCCGAAGCAATGTGATCATAATCCACAGTCAAGCCCCACGTTCCGCTGCCCGATTGAAGGAGACATATCTTATGAAGTAAACACTACTTATCGAACCGAAATATCGGATCCCCGTGGGATCAAGCTCCGAATTTCCATTCCATACAACAATCCCGAGTCCCTTACCCGCCGATACCAGCCTAAGGGACGCCTTATGGATTAAACTTACCACCACCCGGGACATGAAGGTCATCCATACCCCCAGAATCTATCCTAAGAAACGTGCCAATGCTGTTTCCCAGAGAAGGACCCGTATTAGGCGAAGAATCGAGCATATGGCTCCAACCTCTACCACATCGCGACACAGAAAGCAATCCCTTGCCACCAATCCTTGCCAAAAAGTAAAGGATTTGCTTGACCCAGAAATTTCCGGAATTGATATGTACAATAAGCACATAGATCATAAAAGAGCTCACGGAATGCAAAACCTCCAAAATGCGAACTCAAAAAAGCTCAAATGTCCCTCAGAAGACCGACTCCAGACCTTGACGACTTACTGTATAGTACCTCCACGCCAAAACCACGAGCAGCACCATCACCAAGTAGCACCTCAGCAAGTGGAGATAATCGTTTCTCTCCACCAAAGCCGAAACTCGCTCTCCCAGTCTCTTCTCTTCCACGAGGCCGCCAGCTCACTACGGAGTTAACTGGACTCCAGTCGCTAAACATGTGACGAAAACTGCAGCCAATATAATTCCTGCCGGACGAAAGCAAGAGTTGCTGCCGCCTTTTGTTCAGCCAGCTTCGAACGCCTAGTGAAAGTGCCACGCAACGTAGCTGTCTAAGTTTTGAAGTTCAGAGTCTATGAGACGGACCCGCATATCACTAGACGGGAAGGGAAAGACCGTGACGCAAATTGAGTATCCGAGAAGGAAAGTTACGTGGGACGGCAGAGAGTCGCGTAGAGTTGGAAGGTTCACACCGAACTTCGTTACTCCTGCCAATCGGCTCGTAAGAATGAACGGCCTCGAGTAAAGCCATCTCCAACTAGAGTTAGGTCAGAGGTCCAACAAGTTGCTAAACCCATGGTCCTGTACGCAGTACGTCCATTCGCCTCCAATTTCGGCAACTACCGTAGCCAACTAACGGGCTGGGTGACAACAACAACATGCAATGCCCGAACCATCATTTCATTTCATCATCGTGTGGGATGCCTTAGGAGAAGTTAGGGCTTTTACCCTCTCAGTTTAGGGTTTGTATTTACGTGTTACCGCCTTCTTTGGCTACAAAGATTGACCGACACAAAGTGTGATGATATGTATAGGATAATTCACTGCCCGATGCTTACTTACGCAGGGCAGTGCATTACCCAGCGTAAAGTTCGTTACGAAATTTTTGTATCGTGCCCGTTATTTCACGTCTCTTACCCGTGACATTACGTTTACGTTGACAAAACTTTCGCCAGTGCTTTACGATGTGAGAAATTTTCTATTCTGAAGCCTAGTAGCTGAAGTTGATCTTGCATGCATATTTCTCCACATGCCTTGAGAAGTTAAATCCGACGGTTCTAGACAATAGCTATTCACGGAAAACATCGTATCATGCGGTTATCAGAAGGGCACAGATGAGAGAATCTGATCGATCGGATTGTATAATGTGTGACACATAGGCAAGAAATGTGTTCGACAGACGAAATACAACGCGTAAACACTAGTTTATTAACACTAATTGGTGTTTATCTAATTTTTGAATGGTTAATATCAACTAAAAAAAGAAAATAAGCATGCTCGATCAAATTCAATAACTTTTATTCTTTTGTATATTATCGAGAATGTTATAAATATTATAAAAAAATCTAGATTAAGTTTCAATATAAATTAAAACTAAAATTAACTGTTAAATGTTAAAAACATGATCACGTCAGAAAAAAACCCATAAGTGAAGTGCACGGTCAGGCGATTCTGAGGTACAACTGAGAGGATCTGCCACCAACGTTTAACAACAAATACAAGCAAAAAGATAAAGACAGAATTCTCGATGTAGGTTGGTTTCTGTCGTGATTGCAGAAGGTTTTAGATTCACGTAATACACCTACAATCTCTTGAATGGATTAACTTTAGTTGATAGTATATTTGATTTTTATTAATAATTTAAAAATTGAATAAACAACTAAAAATTCTGAGAAATATAAAATATTGACTAATGCGAGTGAAGTAAAACAAAAAACAAAAAAACAAGTATCTCCGCTTGCAATGGAAATCCTGGACTATGCATTAGCAACTTTTCAGATATATCTTTTTCTTTTCTTTCTTTTAGTTGTCACAACGACTTCATCCATCCGTTCTCGCTATATTTTTCACTTTCCGGTTTCACCACATCTCCATCCGTTATGTTTCTCTATATGACAAAATATCTCTTTTTTTCTGGTTTACACAATCGACATATAGTTATATTATTGTATAATACTAACTCTAATAAATATAATTTAAATATAATTTATTATTTAACCCTTCAAACAAAAAGTATTACAAATGCATCCTATAGGAAAAACATGTATAAAAAGAAAAACATCGAAATAAGCTGAAAACTTTTGAAGACGATTAGCTGTGTTTTTTTTCTTCTTGTGTCGTGAATACTGATCCATGCAGAGGGATCAACTTAGACGGCCAGATCTAGACATAACACGTAAGCATAGCGAGATAACTCGCTTCTGAAACTAAAAAACTGAGATTTCGATATCAACATGATTATTAATGGTAAAAACTAATCTTAATGTATTACCTAATCTTTTCTAACAAAAACTCTTAATGAGCATGCTGCACTCTCCACTGAAGATGGAGATGGTGATATTAATATGCATGTTATGAGATACGGAGTTTGGTTTCTTACTGTACATATATTACCGTAACTTGTTAACCAGTTCACAACAACGATAACAGCAAAACGATTTCTGGAAGAATAACCTCACGAAGATGACCTGCTAGTGCAGGTTGGATGTCATACTTCCACTAACCTTCAGCTGGTCGATCAACATCAAAAACCTGCTTTGGTACTGTATTTGGTATACGATCAACCACGTCTCATGATAACGTAGTCCTGCGGACTCTGGTTGGGTTCTTCCTGATCTGTCATCTAGCGGGCATTCATCATGCACTCACAATGAGAAACCCTAAGTGCATAGACGAGTTACACGGTAGATAGACAGACATAATAGCATAGCAGACTCGATGAATTGTTGAGATTAGTAGAGTGGAAACCATGTAGAGCAGGAGGCGTTGTCGGATTGTATCTATACCGTCTTGTTTTATTATCGCGTAACAAATATTTAATTGTAAGTAAAAATGTGAAACCTGAGCGTGTTAACGACAAAATTGTGTAAGTAATAAATCAATATTTAAGGTTTGTACAATTATGAAAACTAGACATTTCTTACATTGATCTTTCAGTTAGAAACTTATAGTTTAAGCAGATAATGTATGTATATTAAGATTAAATTATGGGAGAAAACCACATAAACTATATCATGCAAAGTGTTAAACTAATTCTTACCGTTACGCAAACGATAGTAAATTCTCTAGTGACCTCAAAAAGCGAATCTGAGACTTGCAAAAACATTCATAATTTATTTATCATGTAGTAAATGAAGAAAATAAAATAAAGCAATATGATATAATACTGTTGTTAGTTATACTATCATAGTTTAGACTTATGGCATAGCTTCTTCTTGCCGTTGGTTAGCAATAGTCTCAGCCATCACTTTCTTCTTCGTATGAAGAGGGTCATGCTGTTACTAAAGAATAATCTTGCATAAGATATTTAGTGCAAATATTATAATTACAAGTATTCGATAAGTTCATATCTCTTATTTCCGGATGTCTCGGATGATAGAATGATTCGGTGATCTCTGATATCCAAGTGGTCCGTATAGCCCCGAATAATTATTGGTTGGATATGCGGAAGGAGCAACTTAGAGTTATCCAGGACACGAAAATTAGCATGCATGATCTTACAATACTGAAACCGGATAGGTTATCAAATAGTTGATAAAATGTTGAAAATGTAAAATCTTGAGGTGACTGTATATAGGTGTATATACGTTTTATAAGCCGGACATCGAGTGCGGAGTAGTTTATGTAGTTAGAATCATTTCATGTCAAGCAGTTCGTGCGGCTTGTTATCATTTTATAAATTAACATATCTGTTACGTTAATTTATTACCTAACTCTTCAGTTGGGAATGGTTAGGTAATAAATTAATATATTATTTAAAAAGTGATGAATGCAAAGACTTTGACCTCTTGGAATTATATTCTCGGGAGATATCTCTCTGCGTTAAATTTAAGGGTTAAGATTTTTTCTGGTTGTACGTGTAATCTCATACAGTAAAAAAATCGGTGGATTCACTGCCACATCTCTTGTCTTTATCAAACGTTCTTGAACTTATATTCTAAAAATGGCTTTTCTAGTTTGTACGTTCACTGCCACTGACGTTTCGGGTGCATACTCATGCTTATCCAACCATTTATTTGACATAGTCGTTCAGTTCTATGATAAAAATAGTAAATCTACATATTTAACATAAATATATTAACATAACCAGAGAAGGCTATAAATCAATCTTAGAGTGAATCGTGCTAGTAAATATTACTTTCATGTTTATTGTTTGTCTTCTTCATTTCTGACATAAGTACACTTGAGATGCATATTACTGCGTTTATAGGGAAGCCATGATATCGAAAGTTTTAGTTGATCAATCATAAATATATAGTGGAATAATTTTTATGTATAAAGGAGACTGTGGTTTTAGAGGACTTTTTCATACTTAACATGTATGAAATTTCCATCGTACGAATGTGTACGAAGAGCGTGAATGTATTTTATACAAAGGCATTGGGTTTACCGTAAGTCAAATGATGTGTCAGGTGTCCAGGATGAGCGCACATCGTGGAATATGTCCAAAAAGATTATACTGAATACAGATAGTTTGGGCATCTCTGAGCATGGTAACTGAGTTAATTGAAAACTGTCCTCAACGATCCTCCTGAATGCCAAAATATGATCATTATAAAATATAGTAATAAAACTGCAAAAGTTAATAGATATTATCTAAATTATATACAAACCAGTGATAATATTTAATATTATCCTCGAAATCATCAGTTTATAACTCATGATCAGTAACAATAGAATAAAGAAGCATAAATAAGATCAAAACCAAATCAAAACCACAATTTTCATACAGTACGTAGAAGCAAAACGTATCACTCATCTATTCAAACTAGGCTAAATTATATAAACTTCCTTTGCAAATACAATCGTTGAAAATACTTACAAAGAAGGTCATGGAAAAATAACTCACATCCAAAAGCTTTACAGAGTAGGAAAAGGAATAAGGATCAAACTATGATAATTCTCTCTTTAATGTCTCTTGACGTTTGGACAATAAATCATATAAGAGTGACGCGCATACCAATTTTGCAGCTCTATAAAACAATGGCAAGTTTATATGCTCAGGGGAGGATGACCCCACTCCTTCATGGCTCCACGCATGCGAGGTTCAGACTGGGATCATCTTTCTTCCACTTTTCTAGGTCTAAGAGTCTTGTTCAAAATGGAACATGTTGATTACTTACAAACGATATGCTCTTGCATAATTCAAAATTGAACTGCAATCAGCCTCTTGTTACATAATGCAGTAGCTGCAACATTTATTCAGCGTACACGCTAGACAAAAATATACTTTTCCTTTTGACAGAATGCAGCGGTGTCGATCAATCTACATAGTAACCCAGATCAAAGATAAACAAGATCTTTGACTTCGTTAAGTTATCTTCGTGAAATGGATGGTTTAGATTGTCCTTATCGTGGAGTGGGGACTTAACTCCAACTCACTATACATTAAATATGCATGTAACATGCACTCATTGGTAGAGAAAGAGGAAGAAAAACGTGTAACACGTATGATAAATCTAAGATCATTATTGGCTTGGATTGGGACTTGAGGATTCACTTCGATCTATTTGTTCATATCACTTACAAGTCATAAATCATATATTTTATTTAGTTTTCTAATTAAGTATGAAAATAAGGTATGTAAGTAAAAATATCACTTTTGAATGTTCTATAAATCTTATTTATTTTTAAGATTAAAGAACTTTAGTTTTATGAACAATATTTTTTAAATTATTCTTTTTCAAATAAAGAATACCCTATTTTACTTGCATATATTTTTAACAAAATCAACTAATGAACCCCTCGAGGATGGGAGCCAGATCTTGTTATCAAAAAGTACATGCTCCATCAATTTTAAATAGCATGCGTTTTGTGTTAATAAATTATATAAACAGTAATCATAAATTACACTAAAGTAATATGAGACAGTTACTTCATTTGTAACTGTTATATGTTGTCCAAATTGAGAGTTGCGAAATAAACCCATAACACATACGTAACCATAAGCTCTTCCAGAAATACAAGTCGGGACGTTAATGTAAAATACACATTAATTTATTACCTAACCCTTCTTGACATAAAAGTTAATTAATATATTATTTCTACCCCATCTGAAGGTATAAGATGTGATAATGCAGAGACTTAATGCATAGTTAGATTTAATATCCATGGAACTTATTTATCTCCGCATGTAGAATTTTTGGCACTTCTTGAGAATGAGATATTTCAGAGTACGCGAAGAGACTAAAGTAACGAGAATCTAATACAATAAACTTACGAGATGTTTCACAAAACTCCTACTTGAGAGCGGACAAAATAGCTTGCCAGTAAGCAAGAATTGATACACTAATATCAATAAGAGTAATCAAAATTTGATGATTATCTTCGAATATTATGTGTTTATAGTAATCGAGGCTGATTATTATAGTGTTTATAGTTATCAAAATTCAGTTTCTATAAACAATATAGTACTAAAATTTTGATTATTATATATTATTCTAGTTTCTATTTATACTATAGGAATCGAAGTTTGAGTACTATAAAAATGTTAGCAATCTTTAAAAAATTCTTTTAAAATTCTCTCATAAATTGCAAATATCAAATATCAGAGAAAAGTTATACCGATATTAGCATATCAGTTGCTTATTACAGATGTTGTTCTTTGTCCCCACTTGAGAGGAGAAAAAACAACTCATTTCTGATAAGTTGTCATCGAAGTAAACTAAACAGTGAGTACTGAAACAATACATCGTTATTAGAAATAATGAGGAGAAGACAAGCGGCGAAGACAAAGGGTAAATACGAGAAGTTGGTTGGGCGGTTCAATGGACATCATGCTTGTTTCTTGGCTCGCCTCATGCAAATAGCTTAAGCGTCCATGTAGGCTACTGTTTTCTGCTACCGCTGTACTTCGTTATCACTTTCGTTATCACTTTGTCCTTCTATTTGTTTTTGTTCACCGACTCACTATCTTCATCAAATTCCATAGCGTTCGTGTGTTCACGCCTCATGCTACTCTTTCTTACTTGGGGACACCATTGTATTCGTCGCTTCTTTTGTCAATAACGTAACTTATTTGCTTTCACTATTCGTTTCTTGCAGTGCACACCTTGCTCTATATTGCTCGTCTACCCATTCTTAGTTGCTCCAATTAACCCCGACGGAGTCATACGCATTGTCTTGCATTCTCAGTTGAGGACGCCGCTGTATTCGTTTTATTTTCTCTAAACTTGCAATCTAATAGGTCATAAATATAGTCATTTGTTCGTGAATGATTTCTCTCTTCTAATTTCTCACACTACTCCTTTGTGGGAGATGTCACTAGGCCGGAACGATCATAATGAACACCAATTTGTCTTCTCCAACCGAACATGAATTTATTTATATCTTATAAATTTCCTCTAGAAGTGTTATTACAACAGGACATTCAGAATCCATGATTCATAAGCTCTCACTCTAACCCAAAATATACCAGCCTTGGTGAGAAGTACTACAAACATCCTTTGCAACAATATCAAAATTGCATTTAGTGGACTTCTCTATAAGAATATACAGTCATCGCACAAAAAGAAGTGATCCACAGTGTCATGTTGTGCAATCAATTATTATTTAAATTACGCTTATAATTACGTTTTGCGCACAGTTGTATAAGTTGTGAAGTAATGAGGTGAAAACTTTTCCTCTTATGAGCTTAGAATGCTCTGATATTTATTGGAGGTCTTCATGGGGTGCAAAAGGACAAGGTTGAGTCCTTTAACTTCTTATTGATCCATCAAAAAGTGGAGATAAGTTGTCATCTATCTAGACAAGCGTTTCGGGAGGAACGGGACACTTTCACGGAGGATTTGGGAGATCAGAAGAGATGGGCGGACAGCTCTCGACGGGAAAAGCAACCTAAGTCCAAATTTCACTAGATTTGGAGGTCTAGGGCATGCGTTATGACCAATTGAAGTACAGTGATGGAAGTACATAGCTTTCTCTTCCGATTGTAATATTGAAGAGTTTGAGTGATTGCGCCGTCAGATTGAGACCAAATTTCATAAGCTTGTAGCATGTCAGTTGCTGAAGCTCTGACCCCAAATTTCGTTACCAGATTTTCTACGAATTGGGCGCAATGACGATTTGAAGATGGTGGGGTGCAAAAAGCTTTCAATCTGGAGTAGCAAGTTCGCATATTTATGAAAAATGATCCGAAATGTCAAATTGACTGAATTTTCATGAGTAGTGAGTTTACCTTGTGATTTGCTGATACATGAAGTTTGAGTCGAAGTAGACGGTTCATTTAGACGAGGAAGCTTCTGTCTTGAATCTGAGTTTAGCAGTGCGAGTAAGTTTCTGAGAATTTGTATTCATTGTGAGAGAGATCTAGCCGTCAGATCTTCCTGAAATTTGACTTGTAAGTAGCAATATTAGTATCCTATCTACGTGGCAAGTTTGAGAGAAGATTGAGTTGTAGATCTGAACCTATCATGTGTGAAACTCCGCTGTTTTTTCTGTCGAGTTGTATCGGTATCTAGTCCAGGTCCCCGAGACTTACTAGCGACAGCTGGCAGAAAAGCATCTAGTGTGAAATCTGTATTGCTTTGGGAGGTATAATAGGCATAGGTTAGCATAGACTATAGCGATCTAGGTTGTGATCGCGTCATGTGGTTGTCAGTTTCGTACTCAACGTGGCAAAGTGCGATCCTTGACTTCTAAAGACGACTTCTTGTCTAGCCTAGTGACTAGTGTTAAGATATGTTACGGTGCATGCATTGGACATCCATTCGACCTTAAGAAAATTCAAGTGATTACTCATGGAGAGATCGTAGTGTCTTATGAGTCTGTATCGATGCTCTATGGATCCATATACTTTTGTAGTTGGAGTGTGAATGTCGTGAGAGATGGACGAAGGGCTATATTTACCGCCAAGATTTCTCTTTGGAAACCCCTTTCATAGTAAACTGATGTACATGGAACGAGTCTATTTCCAACAGTTTCTTATATGATCTTTTGGACATAATTTACTGCGCAAGTCATGCTCTCGCATGTCTCTGTGATCTTACCTGTTGTCACTTATGCACTGAGTGCGAGATAAGACACATCTGTCGACCCAAAGTCATGTACGAAGCTCTAGTAGTGAGGAACTTCGGAGAAGAATACAATCGAGAGATCATGTCATCGCATATCCCGTTTGTCGAACCCATGATTATCCAACATTTTCGTGTGGTTATCTTGACCCTTTACTAGGAGAAAGAAAGTGCTTAGATTTAGAAGAAGTCAGAGAGAAATTACACGATACTAGTCGATCCGTCGCTAGCCACAGCCATAAGGTACGCCCTTGCTCAAAGGAAAGACTCTCGTTACGACAACGGATCACTTCTCCCCACTAACCAATTACATAATGACAAAATCTGTACTTAACTCAAATCAAGTCTAAATCTTAATATTTTTGGTAGCATCGGAAAGATCTCGTCCTTAGCTTTCCAACGGTACCAAGATCTCCTCCAATCTTCTAGCCTTAAATACATCTAGTGTGGTGTCTACATAATATAATTTTTTTATTTTTTTATTTTTATTTACTTTTGATTTATATTTCATTGTAAATAGAGATGATGAGGATGAAGGAGAAGAGAAATTAGATTTTCCTAATAAAATATTAATTTATGAAAATAATGGATATTCTTTCTAAAGATGGTGGAGTTTGTATAAGGTTTGGAAAGTCAGCATCTGAAAGTTGTGAAGGAGGTCAACGTCAAAAAACCTGCTACAACAACCAAAAGCCATGTATTTAAGAGTGCTTGTCTTAATAGACAAAATAGTCCAGTCAAAGGTGTCGAACCAAATCAATGACCACGTGAATATTGAGAAATAGTTCGAGAGCAGAATCTTTAGTGCAATTGACTCTATTTCAAGAATAGTAAGTCAATATATTCTATAAAGCATTAAACATAAAAAAATTATCTCGGTCTTTTGTGACTATACATTTAAGCGCTAACTCTACGATATATGATTAAGAAGCACATATATGATTAGAGAGAATATAAGGTCTATAAGGTTGTTGTTGCGACGAATTGACACACCCGAAAATATCATTATCATCAAGGTGCTCCGCTAATATATACATACAAAGTGTTTGTTTGAAGGAGAGAAAAAACAAGTTATATTATCGGGGGACGGAAGTACTCTGTGCCGATAGAGCTAGTGTCTGGAAGGGAAAATGCTGGATGCAAGATCGCATTCTGGGAAGTTTTGCTTGCTGCTGTTATCAGGAACATTTATAAGTGTTTACAAACATCTTATACTAATCTCATATAAACATTACAATTTTTATAAGTGTTAACTATTAGTCCATTCTGGAAGTGCAAGAGGATTGGGACATAAACCATAAGGGGATGCTTCTGTAAGGGGAGCACAGAGAGATGTGCTCTCCAGAGTGCATATGCAGGCTATTCATCCCCATCCAGTAGCATTTTGTGAAAAGTTTATATAGCTGGTAAAATATATATAATATAAATGTGAAATTAGGTAAATAGAAAGTGTAGCGTATATACATTATATCACCTCCAAGTTGTCACGTCTGGATCTATAAGTCTTAGCATCTGAAAGGTTAACCATTCAAACACTAGATGGTAGTTGCATGTAGACAAAAACAATATTACCGGTCAAAAGGGACCACTTGGTACTCTAGAGAGAGTTTTACCAAGAGTTTTGGTACAGGATTTGTGTATAAGGAAGGGAAGTAGACCCTTCACCTTTCTTTTCCAATATTTAGCCCCTTACACCATTTTATATAAAATTGTCAAAAAGAGAAACATGGTGTGTTTCAGTGGGAGGAAAAAGCTTGGAAGAGTGGGATGGCAACTGAAACAATATATTATGGGAGCACGTTTAGCGTTGAGGAAAATTCATGGTATACAAGATAGAGTTTTATAAGTCAAGGGAGAGATTAAGTTGATCATGGAGGTTAATGTCACCTAGTAAAGCTATAGAATATAAGATTGGGAGACATGGTATATATTTTTATTATAGAGAATTGGTTCAGCCTAAAAAGCCTAATGAGATGATTAGACATAACTAAATGAGGTTCAATTAGTGGCCTTATAGACATGATGAAGATTGAATATTCATGGGAAGAATATTGGACCATGGAGTCAGTTTGCGACTCATTTAAATTTAAAAATATCTCAATAGTTGTCAACGATACATGTTTGACCATCCACATTAAGTGCACAGTAAGTACTTTGAGAGTTAATCTAAGATATTCAGTAACACCAATGATCCAAACTAATGCTTGATTAACACTTTATACATACTTGATTACTCTTCACGGTCAAAAAAATGGTGAATACGACAAGCTTTGCTTTATCAGTCCCTTGTTATGAAAGTCAAGCTTGACCGAAACTTTCTTATAAAAGCATGTATTGTTCAGACCTCTGACTTGCATCAGATCATTTTGCCATTCATCATCCCGTGTTAAAGTTCATTATTAAACTGAGTATTATAGTTTGTTGGTTATAATTGCCATGCATCCTTGTGTTCAACGTTGAAAGGACTTAACAATCTGTTTCCTCATATCCAATTGTGCTTAGTACTAACTAAATGCTTATTACAAGGTATCCAAATTCTTCATATTGAAGGTAAAACATTCATGTAGCTCTTCAAGAATCTTTAAACTCTTCTACTCTCCTCTCCTATAAGCTTGGGTCCAATCTCTGGCTCCTAAGTGTCCTCTATCACCATGCTAGAGATAGAAGATAAAGTCGTTGACTTGTATCCTGGTTTATCTTGTAGCCTCTAGAGCAGTTTCCTTCTGCTCTCCACCAACAACCTCCACCTCCATTGTGCAAAGAACTCATGCAATCCTAGCTGCAAGCTCTTCTCTTACGACATCCCATGATGTCCAAGGATGACGAACCCCATAAGCCTCGTCCTCAACCTTTGTCTCCACTGACCCGGTAGACAAAGAGCTCAGAAGTGTCCGAGCAGTAACACTCGTTGATCGCATCTGACGCTGCTCAAGCAATCCAAGATTAACAATCCACGTCAAGCAATTCAAGTCCATTGCTTGATCCAATATCTGACGACGTGAATTCTTTGACATCGACTCGTGGAGAGAGGGAAGTAACATGGTGAGACTGATAATTTTATTACTGAAAAATAATATTTTCACGATCGTCTAACCAGCAATATCGGATATTTACTGTTCCAAATATTTCACATGATCAACCACTCTAGAACGTGATAGTAACAAGAGTTCTCTCATTTTATCATCTTTGCATTTTGTTGTGATATTGGGTGCAACATCCAGTATTCATATGGACGTTTAGACATTTAGACGATTATACTTATGAAAAGTTACTTATTGGATATATTATAGTGCTGCAAAATTCAAAAAGACATACCATTCTCGATGATTAGAGGGTTTGAGTTTTCTTTTCTTTCGGTTCTGCTGTTGTAACCTGCGAGCATACTTAATCTCTTTTTATCATTTGAAACCTTATTGTTTTAGTCCACGGGTTGTATATTGTTGAGCATATACTTTGTTACGTGAACTATTTCATGAATGCACATTGTCAAGATTTCTACGTAGTTAAACATCATGGAGTATTATCTAATCTGATTTTTTTTCTGTTTCACGTTTATGTATAATAGTTCTCTCAACAAAGAAACATTAGTATTTAAGAGTTGACAGTATATTAGATACAAAGTAGAGCATATTGATAGTATATCATATCGAGAGTTTGCATCATTGTTGCAAAAAATGCAAATTCTCCATCTGTTTGTTATTCCTTATTAACTCAATTAGATATTAAACTACAATAGAAAGATTTGACACTTACATTAGAAGTGGAAGGTAGCAATAGTTGTTTGTATATTGTGTTTTTATTTTTTATCAAGGTTTTGTCCACAGCAGTAGATAGAACAATGACAATGAAAGTGGGGCTGAAAATACAAGTAGGCATTTTGCGTCTTGTACATCTGTCATCCTGAAAGTGGACAAAAGTTTTCTTTCTTATATCGAAGTATCTCTCGAGGAAAAAAAGCGTGAAGAGATAAGAGTAGTACCGTACACATCGACTATTGGCAAGAAACAACATATTAGCCAAGGAATGAACGAACATGTATGCTGTAGAAATCTATGGGCTGCTTGCTGCATTCACTGTTTTCTAGATTCAGGCTTGGATTCAGTGGTGACTTCTGACTGTCTCTCTGATTAGCTAAAGTCAATGAATCAGAAATATGGAAATATGTCTAGGACTGCTGAGCTTGTTGTTGGATTTTTTCTATTTCTTAATTGAATCTTGTAGTGAAACTCATATGTATCACGAGAAGAGTTCATAGCAAGAAGAGCGGGGCAACTGTCTCTATCGTGAAGCGAGCTCATACATATCACTAGGTCATTACAGTTAGTTACATATATCACCACTTGTGATAACTTATGTATATATCAAATTAGATTTGAACTAAACTAGACGAAACTAAAATAAACCACACAGAACAAGAATCTTATCAGATGTTTTCAAGAGTGACAGCTTGGAAAGAAAAAAACTGATTGATCTGGACAAAACTACATCATGAAGCGAACATCCACTTTTATATGAAAATCATCAAACTCGACAATCAAACTGGTGAAAGGTTTATATTGTGAAAACCTGACATGATGGTCTGTATTGCTAAAAGAACTCAGAAGTCTTCTAGTGAAGACTATGCTATGTTGGTTGAGATGTATAAGACTGTAAAATCGTAATGCATATACATGAGGTGCTTCTACCTCATTTCTTGTATTCGACTGTGTTACTCGGAGTCTTGATCACCTTTAAGCTTGAGGCCAAGTTGTTCTAGAAGGTATTTTGTGTTACAGAATTCCTTTTGTTCCAAGTCGTTCAGATCATCCGTGACACATTCGCGAGCTTGCGTTCCAGTCTGTAGTCAATGCGAAAGTGAAGAATAGCGAGTATGACAAGTGGTTAGAAAAGATGGGAAGGTGAAAATAAACTATAAGAATAATAAGTTTATTCAGAAATCACCTGGTCTAGCTCGAATCGTGATGCTTTACATAGCACCTTTGTGTGTAGTTCCAAAGGATATGAGACTGCTATGCAAAAAGAGCATACTAGTAGATAAAAAGTTACACTAAATTGAGATGAGATTGAGATGATTCAAAGCAGGTTTATGTCAACTGATGTATAGAATGAGCAATGCACCTAACGGTTCTATCATGACAATATCTTGGTGATCCTCAACGGATTTGTCCGCTGATCTGCGAGGTTGATTGTCAACAAGATCTTCAATTCCGACTATATCAAAGAATGATAAAAAGAATTTTACTTTTCTCTGTATTGATATCAATAAAGTGATGCATTGTAATTTTGAAGTAGAAATGAGTGCTTTCTCGTTCATTCTTACTAAAGCAAAGATCCAAGAATCTTTGACGTAGACGCATAGTACTTCATCTTTTGTAGTGAATATGTCACAGTCAATAATTGATTCATGGACATATTCAGTACGTTTTTGACAGTGTTTGCAGTAAAAAACATTTTCTATCATTTCATAGTAAGATATATCACAATCTTTACATAACTTATGAAAAGATGGTGTGGATGGTAGACTGATCTTCAATGTTCCTGTAACCTGCAAAAAAAAGTCTGTTGTTA
Source organism: Asterella californica (assembly GCA_036924285.1). Lineage (NCBI taxonomy): Eukaryota > Viridiplantae > Streptophyta > Marchantiopsida > Marchantiales > Aytoniaceae > Asterella > Asterella californica. The sequence goes on along the minus strand of JAYKYS010000003.1, from coordinate 1,930,879 downwards.
GAAAAACAACGTGATGAAAAAGAAAAAACTGAAGACTCTTCAGTAGGAGAGAACTATACCGATTTGGCTCCAAAATGACTCGTGCAATGTCTTTTGAAGATTGTTTGAAGGATCTTTTTCTTGTTTGCATCTTCAAGGCTCGTGAAGATAGTATGTCTTTCAACACGAAGAGCGCTTCGATATGAGAAGTCACGCTAATGTTCTTGAAGACAAGGAATTGTGGTCTTCCGGTTTAAACTATCATAATCTTATCGAGAAGTAGCATCGAAACATATCCTTATGACATCGTCTTCTTTGTCATCATCTGCAACACAAATCTGTTGTGTTAAACAGACCTCTCTTATAATATCGATGCAGACAACTGCAATACTCGTAGTAGCATATGCGATGTGCATTCGTCTCTTGAATGCTGCAACTGTGTCACGAGTGAAAAAAAAAGGTCGAGCGATTGGAAACCATGCAGAAGTCATCGTAACAACAGACAAAGCATTCAACTTTACCAATATCTTCATATCTTTTTTCTCAAAGCCGTTGTTACTGCGTTTGCTGAGACCGTATCTTGTGATACACAAGTAATTGTCTTTTTTGAAATTATCAGCAAAATGATCACAAAGGTTCTCAAGACAAGTTACAATTATTGTTTGCAAGCAATCACGATCCGTAACATCACTGTGCATATAAAGATATCGACTCTTCATATTCTTGGAGTCGGACACGAAGTTATCGGCCTTACATACGGAATAATTTCCATACGAAGAAACTATGAAACAATTGAAAGCATGATCTTTGAGACCATCACATAAATCTTCAATCGAGAGCATACGCTTTTGCTGAGAAGTAGACATTGTGTTTGTACTATCTAGATCCTGAGCGTGCAGATCGAGCTGAAAGGTTGTTGCTATAGTAGACTGAAGAGTTATGTTTCTCCCTGAATTTATATAAAAAAAAACATGTAAATGCTTGGTTCAAAATGTAGTGTTAAGACAAACAATATCCATTGAAAAAGTTATGGTTTGAGTATGGCGGTGGTGTGTTGTGGTTAACTTCCTTTCATATGACACTTACACGTATTATTGAATCCGAGAACGTTCACGTGTCTTATATAAAAAACAGTAATTACTACAAAGTGAACAAGGTCTTCAAACGTCACGTAATGATGTTATAATAGTTTAAAGAAAGAGTTTTGTATCCAAAATAGTAAGTATATCCAGACCGCAAGGAAGACGTTAGAATGAAGTAATGTTTACGTTTTCTGAGATTCATTCTTCGCTATACCAAACGTGTCTTGATCCGAATATCCAACAAGGTAATTTTGTTGATTCCTACTAGAAAGAAAAAGAGGATTGGTTCAAGAAGGGTAGTGATATGAGATTATGAATTCTTATTTCATTTGTTACTAAATTTATAGAACTTCATGATTAGTTCCTTGCTGGTTTTCTTTTTCATTTTCTAATGTGTTTCCCTAGTAGTATCCATGAAGATGCATTATTGTTTTTAAGACGTTTGGTTTTTAAGATGTTTTGTTATATGTAGTTATTTCTGCTATATTTAGCTACACATGCAGTTTGTTTATTTCCTCATTTTTATCTCAATTTAGTCATTTGGAATTATGGAGAATTTAAACTTTCTCATGATAGACTTGATAAGCTAGTTACAAAAATTCTACATCGAAGTCTTCCGACATAGCAAATTGGATTGGTACTCTACGTATCGATTTTGTCTTCATAAGTCATTTATTTTTGTCTTACATTTAGTTCTTTTTTGTAGACCTCAGTCGTACATGGAGACTGACATAATACATGATAATTTAAAACATGTGTTTGGTTTTTTTTCTTTTGGTAGAAATTGTTGTGACACATTAAAATTGTCATTTTTGCCTCTTTTGGTATAAGTGTTGCGACACATTAAAATTATTCTTTTTGTCTCTTTTGGTATAATTGTTGGGATGTGTTAAACCTATCGTTCAAACGACTCGTGATGCTCGAGTTTAGTACTATATTTACAGACTCAGTGTTTAAAATTTCAGATATGGTCTCAGTGATATTTTTCTCTTTTCAAAAATACTTAAATCATGTAATTAACATCTATACACACCAAAAGAATTATTTTAATATATTTATTTTCAGTAGTATAGTACACATGAAACTCACACACCATAAACGTGCTTGATGAGTACGCTTGGGGAAGCACATCGTGTTTTATCCTATAAGCGAGTATGATATAAGATATTCACGTAGCCAACAAGACTTAATTGTTGTTCGTAAGATGAACAACATCTTTAGAAAAAGAGGAGGTAAAATTTATCATTAACTATTTCAGGCTTGTGTAGAAAATATCAGTGAAAATAAAGATATGATGGGAAGAAAAATGCTACAAAATCATACACGAGATAATGATTATATACGTAATATAATAGTATGTTTATGTAATGATTTATATTAGAATGTCTAGATAAAGTATACATGATCAATGCAAGAAAAACTTGGAAGAATGAGTTATTTTTCAAATAAAGTAACATAATATGGTAACTTATATGCAATAAATACTGGCTTGTGACCCACGTATGGTAGAATGTGATCAGTCAGATAACATTCTAATGTACCAACTTTTGACTGTTCAATAAGTGCATCCGTCCAAATATTATCGAGGCAACTACCATATGTTGTTGAAGTCTCAGCTCGAATATTTATCAAATTATGTTGTTTCATACATTGTCGAAGTATTTGAGACTGAGAATTATTGCTTGAAACATCAATATTAAAATCACCAAAAAATATGGATGGTGAATTCAGATGGCACTCTCGATAACATGTTTGTAATGCATCACAAAAAATATGTACATTGGTAGTTTGATTTTTTGTAAATTGCTACAATATGAATTGCACGTCGGATGTTCATACTGAAAAATGTAGTTTTAATTTCACTATGATTTACTTGTAATATTCGACAAGAATGTAATCCCATTGTTGCTTTTTTGTAGCATAACATGTTTCCTTGTGAAGCACATGTACATAATAAGGCATATTCATGTTTAGGGAACGACTCTTCATAAATTTTTTCAAGATGCACTCGAGTTTCTTGTAAACAGATAACATCAACTAATTCGAAGTTGATTTCAGAAGCTATATCACTGCGATACTTTTGAAAAGATGTAGTATTTAAACTAAGTATGAGAACAAAACTTGAATCAAATGAAGACAACAAACAAATCTTTAAATTCCATTTAGCTTCACTTTGTAAACGCGTCATTTCTTCCCGAATTTTGTCATCTACTACAAAATGTTTTTGTTCAAGAAGTTCAATCATATATAGTTGTTATATAATTTTTACTCTCGATAATGATGTATATGTTAATCCATGTACATTAATTCCAGTTGGGTCAAAAGCTAGTTGTTCCATAGTAAGTCCTTGTGCTCTTGGATAGTTCTTGCGGACGCCAAACGAATAAGAAATTGATAATATGTAATTATATGTTTTCATCTTTTCCTATTTGTATTTTTTTGCTAGTTTGTTTGATAGGTGTCCAACTTCTGTCAGTTTCATTTGTGCACAACGTATCTTGCATGATGATATCATACACAAAGAGAGACTAAATCTGGAGCACCTATGTTTACATCTTTTTCTCACTGGAGGAGCCGATACAGGAAAAACATACATGTTGATGTTAATAGTACAAAGTTTATCCAATCTTTATAAGAGAGAACTGGATGTAGATTAGAAAAGTCGTTGGTATTATTAACCGATTAAATTGCAACGCCCTTGGAAGAATATTCACGTAGCCTAGCTCTACCATGTTTTTGATGTCAGCAGCCCTCAACAAGGTTAAAAGCTCACGCCCATCGCTCATCATGGTCTCAGAGATATTTTCTACGCTTGCTGCATGATGTGTCTCTTTCTCATCCTTCAAGCAGTACCCGACCATCCCCACAAAGATATGGAGCCCCCTGTTGGAAAGCAGCTTGACACAAACTTCACCTCCGCTCGGTCTGTCTTTGTCCCAGCCCAGCGACTCCATCACAAGTTTTTTTATATCCAAAGCTGACTTCGCGTACAGACAGACCACACCTTGAAAATGAAGATGCACAAGGGTACCGCCTCTCTCCACCAAAGAGAGCCATGACAAGCACTTAGCATGCAGAAAATCTGACAAACGAGAAAACAATCTTAAATCCAAGTCCGCTCCGGTCTTACACATAGTTATCGAAGCTTCAATCGAGGGTCTTTGTGCCATTACTTGCCTCCGCAACGACATCAGAACAGTGATGAAAAGCCATAAAATGACGGCAAAGAAAACGGTTACGGGATCGCTCCAGATCGTTACAATGCAAAGAAGGAATGTGGTACGGTACAAACCGTTTGGACTTGAGAAACCCATCAGAGCGGATAAGATAAGCAGGATAAGCAAACATTCGATACTTGCGGTCATGTAAGTAGAGACAGAGCTTATCCAACGAGTAGGAGAAAAATTGATAAGGACCAGCTAAAATATGGAGTGGAGTAGTATGCATAACACAGAGATAACAAGTTTTGGCTATGTACACAAAATCAAACTGCAGTAAAAACGAAATAATGTCTTCAGCGAAATCGAGTTTCAGATAGCAGTACGTCCTGATCTTCTACAACAAAGAGTTGTCAAAAGCAATCATCGACCGCTCTGAAGTAAGAAATGGGAACCTTGGCGGATCTATGGCCAGATGGACAGAATCAAAAAGACTGAGCGGTCGCTCCATCGAGAAAAAAGAAAGAGAAAGAGAGGAAGGAGTGGGAGTAGGCACCAGCCCTCCACATTCGGTGTCAGACATGACGACCCAGCAGAGGTTTTTCTCATCATTGGCCGCTATATACGCGTACATTTGACATAGAAAGCAACGAAGAACGTACAACATAAGCACATAGTGACCATACCGTCGAAGTAAGACGCTGCCTGTCCAAAACTGCCACAGTTGTGATACGAAGACGCTGAGTAGACATGGAGTCATGCCACGCCGAACTTGCCTACCGAGCGATAGACAAGCAAGTAGAAATCGACACTACGGCACGCTCAATCTGACACCTCCATCACTACTCGCTTGGTCGCAAACCCGCCAAAACAAAGCAACAGAGCAACAAGAAATGAGAACGAGCGTATCGAATGTCAGAAAACAAAAAACTGAAAATTGCACTGTCCAGCCCACCCGCACAGTCCACATAGCACAGAAATGAACGGACGGCAGTGCGAAATCCACACGGGCCAAAGCAAGAACGAGAGCAGAAAACACAAGAAACGAACAAGGAACTGCGCAGAACTGCAGCCAGCACCGATTGTCGTCATCGAGAAGAAAACAAAAAGACAGAAAATCACCATCGACAAATGCCATGTCCACGACCAATGCAGTATCTTTATATGATAACTTCTCTTTATCACATGTTTCTCTAGGATGTCCAAAAAACAAAGAAGGGAAATTTAATTCTTCACAGTATTTATCCATGAGCATTGGAATAAGACTTTCTCCTTCACTGGGTGCTAAAGTAAGACTTGAAGATATTTCTAACTCATCTATGATTTGTTGCGATTCTAAATTTTGTATACATGTATCAATATACATTAGTTCTTCTTCTTCTACAAATGAGTTTTTACTAGATACTAATTACGATTCATCATTTATGTTTTCAGCATAATTTTCACTATAATTGTGTGTAGTATTTTGTCTTTCAAGTTCAAAATTTTCAGTCCATGATATATCTATTTCAATATTTGCATCCTTGTAGGATAGTTACCTAAATTATAGTGTCCCCTGATTTCTCTTTCTAGCCCATTGTAGCATAAAAAATTTTGTTTCTCAAGAAGATTTACACTAGTTACACTGTTCTAAGTTGTAAGATCCATTCAAACTCACAAACACCTAGGTTTTGCCTAGAAGTCTCTTCTAACTCACAAAACCACGCAAAGAAGGTGATATGGGCCATAACATACAACTACTACTTAAAATACAACACAAACACACAGAGAGAAGATAGAGAAGACGATTACTACTTCATAGTCACGACTTTCAGCCTTCTCACATCGACTTCTAGAAGCAATTCTCGGCTTCCGAGGGTTCAACTCGGCTCTAGACAAATTCCTCTGCTCCGTAGATGTCAATTACTACTCCATACCACAAATCACTCTTACGATTTTCAACGGGTTAGATAAATCACATGGTGTATGCCCCTGTAGCCTTCCTAGGCTTCTGCTTGGTAAAATGATCTTCTGGTAGCACTACAACGACACTCAAATCCACTGATATTCACACGAAATTTTTGAAACCAAATAAAAGAAAGAATGAAGATGGGAAGATGAGAGAAGAGAACGAAGAAGAGAAAATCTAAACAAGATGAAATAAAAAAAGAGAGAGAAATTAATATTCAGACAGTCGAGATCCTGACTAACAAGCCATCCATGCTTGTAGTAAATTGGGGAAGAAGATCAAATATCTACTTACGGTCCCACTATCTTCTGGTTGAGGAATATGTCTTATGATGTGGTAAGAAGCAATCCTCCAACTTCTGTGTACTTCAGGACTTTCATCTCGAGGCAATCTTGGAGTTAATTACCACTCATTGTCTTTGGCCAAATGAGCTAGAAGCTACTCTTTCAACTTCTTGTCACTATGCCTCGACACACTAGCATAGAACACGACTGCACGAGGATGCCTTTCTCTGACTATGCTGCCTATTCTTGTCTATGCTCCCACGATCTCCTATTGGATGCGGAGGTGCAGACCTACTCTATGTGTAACAAACTCTATGTGTAGTCTCGCATGTGTAGTGTGTGTGTAAAATTCTATATCGATCTCGATCTTATACAATTGTCTCTAATTGTAGGAGAGGGATCTTTGCGAACCGCAACCACAGTCGAGAGAATAAAATGAGATAATGTCATAAGGTCACCTCCTCATGGACTTCGGTTCTCCTCAGTTTTAGAAAGTATTCTCTACTCTTACTGTAACTAATCATGCCACTTAGACATTATCTTAAAAACATAAAAAAGAGTTGCTCAGCTTGAAATAGCTAACTTCGATTTCCTACAAAGTAGAGAGATGTAAATAGTTAACTGATGTTCCTATCTATTCTTGGTCATCAAGTGTGACATCCATGGGATATGCATCTTGCCTGACTATCTAAGTCGTCTTCTGATACCATGTGCGACTCTGCTGATATCTCTGACGCGATTGAGATCACATCCGTCTCAATGGCAACCAAGTGCGTTTCTGTAATTGGCTTGGAAGCCAGAAGATAACCTTGGGAAGCCGCATCCATCTGCGCTTCCGAGCTCTTCTGCAAGATCTGCTCGCTGTTGGGAGCTAAGACCATCTCATGGAGTTCAGAGCAGTCATTACCTCCACTTTGAACACCTGAGAAACCATCTATTTTTCTTGTCTTCCAGAAGACGTCTTGGGTTTTGGAGCTTCATCGCATGTATTCTCTGAACTCGTGGTCGACATTCATATCTACCTCCACAATCGTCTTTGCTCGCATTCCACAAGGAACACAAAACTATTCGTTTCTTTTTTCTTATACCCTGTCTTATTAACTAGTTGTAACATCAAATTTATATACATTTTTATTTTAACTAATGGTGACGTCGGATTCTATTGAAAAGTTCCTCCTCCAGCTTACCGGCCTGTGCCTTGTGTACTCTCTCAAAGCCAACACTCGGCTAGGCCAATGCATAGCAAAAATTATCGATATTCAACGATGAATCATACAAAGATGAATCGTGTTGTACACATACTCTCAAGCCAATAGCCTTGAGCTCTTCACATACTGTACAACTATTCCATCGCTCCTACCGACTGAATAGTAGTGAGATGATAGTAGTGAGAAGAGTGTCGGACCGTGGCGATGCCGGTAGTTCGTCTCTAGTGAGTCTATTTAGAGGAAGGATCCCCTTAATTTAGAGGAAGGAGACATCATAACAAGTTTCCGTAAGTGAACCTGTGGAAGCTTGGTTTAGGGTTTGAAGGTGCTTTCCTCTTATGCCCTGTCCGTCCCAGGATGAACTCTTTCAGCAGATTGCACTCTCGCGACTGCCCCGGTCTACGTTGCGGCTGCAAACCATCACGCGAATTTGCTCTGCATTAGCTGCCTTGAGAATACACCATGGCGGTCGCTGCTGTGGCGCCCGTGGCGCAGCCAGAAGTTAAACTTTTCGGAAGATGGTCATTTGACGACATTGAAATCAATGACATCTCACTGGCGGATTACATCGCTGTTTCTGTCGACAAGCACGCTACATTCGTGCCCCACACCGCTGGAAGGTACTCAGTCAAGCGTTTCAGGAAAGCTCAATGTCCGATTGTGGAGCGGTTGACAAACTCCCTTATGATGCATGGGCGCAACAACGGAAAGAAGCTCATGGCAGTTCGTATTGTCAAACACGCCATGGAGATTATCCACCTTCTGACCGATCAAAACCCCATTCAGGTACCCTTCGTCCGCACCATGTACTGTTTTACTTTTCTTTACTGGAACATGGTTTGAGAGTAGAAAAAAGACCTCGCTAGGTAATGGGGTGACGAATCTGGAAGAGGCATTATATGTAACTTTTCTGTTTTCTAACCTTTTCGTGGAACTTAGTATCTTCCCATATCCTTTTTGCAAGTCACCTAGTGAACCTGGCACGAGACAGAAAACGTTGGCTATTTGGATGTGTGAAAACTAAGCTCCTGATCAGTGTTTTCTCGTCCGCATCACAGAGTTGATCAGTGTAGGGTTTGAATTTACGGGCGACGAGACGTGCAAAGTGCGGGAAAGAATTACATATATGGACATTTAACCTTGTGTTTCCTCTCGAACAGGTGATTGTTGATGCCATCATCAACAGCGGTCCTCGCGAGGATGCTACGCGTATTGGATCCGCCGGAGTTATTAGAAGGCAGGCTGTGGATATCTCGCCCCTGAGGAGAGTGAACCAGGCTATCTACCTCCTTACGACAGGTGCTAGGGAGAGTGCATTCAGGAATATTAAGACCATCGCCGAGTGTTTGGCAGATGAGTTGATCAACGCTGCCAAGGGTTCCTCGAACAGTTACGCCATCAAGAAGAAAGATGAGATTGAGCGTGTAGCCAAGGCCAATCGTTAAGGTTTTTAATGTATTAAGGACCTGGTACTAATATAATTCATCAGCACGGATGCAAGGAAGAGTATCTGCGAGGATTGGATCGTAGCATCGGCTTTTGTCTTATCTTCTCTTCTTGCCCTAAATTTTCCACTCATACACCCCGTAAGCGTCAGCATCCGTTATCTGTTCTGAATTCCACTCGTACAGGTCGCGTGGGCTGTCGTTTTTTTCTCAGATCATACTGTTGAACACGCGTGGCATTTGGATGAAAAGGAAAACTGCTGGGGCTGCTCCTCCGGCTGCATCTGAATAGATAGTACTCGTCAAGTTAAAGACATAACTTGAAGGAGGGAGGGTCCGCAGGAGTATTGCTTCGTTTCTAGGTGCATATACGGTACCTCGAGCTGTTACACACCTGGATGCACGTATTTGCAGTTGGCCATCATCGTTGCTGACGGGATGCAGGCTACAACTAGCATCAAAATTTTGAGTCCTATTTCTTATGTTAAGACTGAATCGAGATACGAATGTTGATTCTAAACTTGCAGTTCAGATAAAGATGCGTGTACAGTTTTACAAGTCACTTTTCGGTGTCACAATCGTTGGAAATTACTCTCTAGTTTCTGAACGTTTCGGTTATGGATTGTTCTGTCGGTTGTAGTGAGTCTGCGATCATGGTGGTAGTGTCATGAGATTTAAAGAACAGTGTTCGGATGTGAATACATGTCTCGGTCATGGGTATCGTCCAGCGTGTAAGCTCTTTTGGTATCAGCCCTTTTGAAGTAACAGTGAACTTCTCGTTTGCACACCATGGTTTATAGAGAAACTAGACGGTTGTCCGGACAAAACTAAGGAGCTTCTTGACTCAGAAGCTAATCAGATGGTTGTCTGTGAGTGACTTCTGCAGCTTTTAGCAACGGAAGGGTATGCACATGTAGTGATACAGGTTCTGCATCGAGCATGTATGCATGTACTTGGATGTTCCTGAGACTGAGATGTGAACGCGGAACTGAATAGGAACTCTGGACCGACGAGGTCCTGCTAAGTTGGAAATGGCGTCAATTTCTACCTCTTTTCTGCTGGGCGATGATGAAGTCAAATGAGGTGCATGCAGCGGGAAGGGTGTTACCTGCATGCTCTGCGTGTTGACTTAGGGATTTGAGTGCACACCTGCTCATTTCCTGCAGCTGTGTCAGGGACATGGATAAAGTTCTTCGTTATTGTGTTTTCTGGTTTGTTTACCGGTGCTCATTGGTTTTTACCCGTTGGTGACAGTTCTATGTTATCAACGGGCAAAAACCATTTTATTATTCCAATTTTCATCCTGAACCCCCACTTCTTCCTCTGGGTCATGTTTTGCGGGTTAATTCAAGAGTCTCTAGCCTACTGGATACATTATTCTCGCTAGATTATTGGCTTATATTACACCTTAGATAGGTTATACACTTTGCATATTGCACATGTCTTACAGATTTGCTCCTCCATAGATGGGGAGTACCGGCTCGGGCAACGTTAAGGGTGCATGCGACTAGAAAGTGTTCGGTCTTACAGGTGCATGCCACGGGAGAGTGTTGAGTTGCATGCTCTGCGTGTATCATGTGGTTGTGAGGTCCCGAGTGTACACCTATTCGTTACCTACCTACAGCTGCGTCAGTGACCTATCGGCACTAAATTGTTGGTATATTCTTCTGACTCACTGGGTTTTGTTATTTTACTCGTCACTTCAGACTTTTGTACATAACTCATTCTTTGCGTTTTTTGTGGTCCATACTTTATTCTCCATTGAGGCTCTATACAGATTTATCTCACTGTAATGTAGCCCAGTTCTGCAGTACATTTCTTGATTGCGTGCCCGATCAGCTTGGACTGCGTACTGGACATGTGACTACTTTGCACTTCCATACCTAGGGGCACCATCTCAGGTCATGTGCGCACTTCACGTTCCCATTGGTCGACAGTCCCATCCGTTTACAGCGTTACCAATGTAGCACGGTTCCTTTTTCTGGCACTTTCTGTTTACGTCACTAGGTTATACTACTCGATGTTTGTTTTGATTTTTCCTTCAGGCGACAACACACGCCCGCGAAACTTTATTTATCGAGGAGAAGAAAAGGGTACAGAGAGCGAGCAACGGAAGTGAAGGGGGCCAAGCGTGGTAGAGGAACCTTCCCCTGAGAAACTTATAGTAGGCAGGAGGGGTAGAACCGAAGCAAAGTGAAACCTGGATGCCACACCTAGAGCAAAGATGCCTCTACTAACCGCCAGTGGGAGTACCCGGCTATATGAAGGCTACATCGAAGGTCTGAATCGGTATGAAGACTGGTTGTATGCTTTGAACTTTAGTCACATAGGTAATTAAATTTAGTGTACTAATTTGGATTGTGTTATTTTTATATAGTGTTTATAATATTATTTATGCTAAGTTAAAAGTAAATAGTTAAATTTTAATTATGATAATGATAATTGAAGAACAATCCAGTTTATTGAATTAAATCTATTGCTCTACAGTGAATATAGATGATAAAAGAATTATGTATTTTTCGATTTTGTTTTGTGGAGATATTAATTTGAAAAGGTATTATGGTAATTAAAAGAATATTGATGAAGTTAAGAGTACATATCATTCTCATTACAATTTAATGTTTTCGTCGGAATTTAATATTGAAAATATATAGAACATCAAAATCTCTTGATTTTAGGGTTCGGAGGTTGAAAATAAATAAAATATTTAATTTAAATGTAAATATTGTATAATCAAATTTAATTTAATAATATAACCAAGAGTAATGCATGTACAGGAGGATTCATGTAAGCTCATCGAATTAGTGTTTGTAACATTAAACATAAATGTTAATGCAACTATGCAAAATATATCCTTATGAAAGTGAAATGATATGTGAAATATCTGGGGAGGTAAAAGTTTGCTGATTAGAGTAAAATACGCACATTAGTCAGTTTAGCATTGTAACTTTAATAGTAGACTTAAAGGTAGTAACGGGGCACAAACCAGAAACCTCAAAAGAAGGTACGTAGAGATTACGTGACAGTAGAAGACAAGTGAGGAAGTACGTAAAACGGATAGTAAGAAAAGATTGCAGAAAAGAGACGAGGATCAGAGGAAACGGCACTCCACTTCGTACCAGTTGCATAGTGGAGTACGAGTAGATCCCAAACCAGGTGCATAGTGGAGTGCAAGCTGGCCCCAAACATGAGAATGAGACGAGTAGCGATATGAGCACGAGAGATATGAAGCGTTATGGAGAAATCAGCCAGATAAATGTGGGGAACGTCGGTGGAGAAAAGATATCCAAAATAACTGTCAGATGTGCGTCCATTGTGCGGCATCTCAATGTAGTTCCCACCTCATCAAGTTGAAGCAAAGCCGAACGCTCTGCCCGCAGTGGCCATACGAACCCAAGCAGCTGCCCGAGGGCGGCTTACAGGCTTACTGCCGGAGGGAGTGGTTTTGTGTTCGTAAGGCATGCCATAGTGAATGGACTTGTAACGTAAAATACGTGGGCATAATTTTGTATTTTGCTGGTTATTTTGTCAACTTTTTTTCTTCATTTTCCTCAAAAATTAGCTTGATCATACCCCCAATACTATTTTTGCGTTGGATGATACCCTCTTAACGTTTTGGTTGCTTGATCATACCCCTTCATCATTTTAGAACTTTCAACCTTGACTAAATATCACTGTAAACCAAAATATTTAATACTAAAGACACATTAGACTATCCATATTCTCATTCCTTTAATATCTGCAGTCTCCCATGTGAGTAACATCACAAAGTGACTGGTTTTACAAGCAATAACCAGTCAAGGGTGTGATGAAGCCATACATCGTTAAGAGAAGTATGATCAAGTTGACAGAGCCTACTGGGGGTGTGATCAAGCTAATTTCTGTAATTTTCCTAGTCGGTCATTCGAAAATGACTTGATCACTTCCATCCGCATACCTTCAGGATCCACGGAGATAACATCGGAATCAAGGATTTTCTTTTCCTTAAACCCGAGTATTACACAAGTGCCCTTGGTTACCCAGATAACATTATTTTGCAGGTTTGTTTTCAGAGAACTGAAAAGTTTAACCGTTATGCAGAAATTTTCTTGATGATTACGATTTCATCTCAACTTGGATTCTGTGAAATAAGAAATCCAATTAAAGTTATTTATTATCTTTACAAGTTATGATTCATCTTAAAACAAACTATGAGTATTGAAAGAAAAATGTTAAGATCAAAATTTAGAAGTTTTTCCGGGCAAATAAAATCTTTAGCCCCGGACTAAAAATAATCGTTTCCCTTATACTCATAATACACTGAGGAAAAAAAGAATATAATACTTTTATACTCATATTTAAGATTTAACCATTTCCTAATACCATTACACGACCAGAAAATTATCTTCTTCTTCCCGTTTTTGACAGTCCACATATAACGTCAAAATGGGATGCGCCCGTTTTCACAGAGGCATATATTTACACGCTCATATATATCTTTCCAGATGTCAGTTCATCCCAAAGCTTCATAGGATGTCTGAAAATATTACATGTTACCGTCATCAGTAAAAGGAAATATTTTTTTGCTATTAATCAACAACCAAGAAAATAAGTAAAACAACCCACTATTAGATAACTCAATTCGCATACGAGTGTAATGAAACTGTCAGTAGTTTTATTCTCGTCAACACCACAGTTGCTTACTTGATCCTGCTTACTTTGTGCTCATTGTGCTCACTCCAGAATCCAGATCCACGTACTTTCGTTTCTCTAGAATAATAGTTTCTATCTCATTCAGTAGGTTTTGAGTTATTGTAATGCGGGGTAGCTGACCGTGAAGAACGGAAAGGAAAAGGGGAGGGAGGGGGGGGTTTGTTTCGTCGTGTAATATATTTTGTCGTTCTAGAGGTTAAGTAAATATTGTAAAATAAATTATTTTAAATAGTATAGATATTTGATTTTGAAATTTCAGATAAAAGAAAGGAGACTGATTTAACAGAGCTGTTATGAAAATCAAAAGAAAATTTAGATAAATTACTAACCCATAATCATGCAGTTGCATTGCAAACGTAACTCCTTGTTTTGATTATGCTAATTTTGATTTGAAATTACCTGACATAGAGCAAAGTACCATAGAGCTGCGGGATGATCAACCCCACAAGATGAAACCAAACTAGATGGTCCAATAAAGTGACAAATAACAATATATTGTTATTTCAATGCATTGCATGGTAATGAATATTAGAGTTAACATGTTGCTGAACTAGATCATACTGTTCGGAAGAAACTCGTGTGTCTCAGTTTATGCAAGGCCTTCTCCAACTATGGCAGGCAGGGGTCTTATTGTAATAGCTGACTGTACTTGATATTCTCAATATCAGTATTCATTGTCAAGTATTTCCGACTATTTGTGTCACTTTTGCAAGAGAAAGTAAGACAGAGCTACGATTTATCCAGATCTAAATTCATTCTTTTATTCTTTTTCCAGGTTTCACGTGGACTCATTCCTTCTCTCTTCTAGCTGTCACCTAATACAAATAAATACCTTAGTCGACAAATAATTTTCTTTTTTTTTCTTTTTTCACAATGGACGTATAGCTATGCTATACGTCCATTGTGAAAAAACAAAACATATGATCATTTGATCTCTAAGTTCAGGTCAGAATTCTTACGTCTTTCTGAAACAAAGGAAGATGCCCTTGTTCCAAATAGTCTTCACTGTTTGGCTGTACTTTTCGTTATTAATGTGAAAGAAGATAACATAACAAAAGAATTCCTCACCGTGAGATATAAGACGATGACCATCAGACGCAAGACAGAGAAAAAAACACGCACAATACTAGCTAGCTCAAGAAAAATGCCTAGCCTCTCCTCCTCCTTTCGTTATATCCTATCGTTGGGTTCCTAGTTCTTACATTATGTCCCCCTTCGCGTTTCCAGTTCTTAGATTGTAACCCATATCAAAGTTTAGAGACAATTCGCTAACCATGAATAACTATCTTGAATGTGAGGACCCATATAGGCTGTGCTTACTTACAAAGTTACACTGCGAGGTCCTAAAACTAAACATCATTCTTCATATAGTGCAGTATGGTGGTGTTCATGAGGAGAATCAGAACTGCCGGAGGAAAGGAGCAGAGCTACGAACTAAATGCAAGGCTTTGAGATGGAAAACGAGAATTTGTATACCTTGTTAAGCATATGTCTTTGTCCTCACATATATGATCAGAAGAGTAATTACATCTCTATCAGCTGCAAAATTTGGCATTCGAGAGTTTCGCAAGTTGCAAAATTCGCTAACAAGAAAATGTAATGACTTCTCGCTTTAGATTACGAAGCTGTCCCGTTTGAGTATATACTCGCTCTCTTCTTCCACGCCCTACTCTGGTGAAGCTACTCTGACTCAGTGTTCGGGAAGGTTTCTGTCGAAAATCGGTAAATTTCCGGTGGATGGAAGGGAAATTTCGGAAATCTTAAATTTTCGCCGGAAATTTTGACTAGTTTCCACTAAAATCTCAACTTTTTCTCTCGAAAATTTTCCTGCAGATTTGGGTAAAGACCGGTAATGTCGATTTTGAACCGGAAATGACACAACGTAACGCCGGTACTCCCCGAACATTACTCTGACTGCTCATCATACTGATGTCCACATCTGCTTTCCACCGTCAATCAAGTGCCTTCGGTAAATTCCACTACTGTTAAGTTTCCATGCCTTGTTGTTTTCTGCCGAGCGTTTTATCATTGCAGTCAACTTTTTATCCCAACGCACACTCTTACTAAGTTTCTTTTTTCTGTTCACACAGGATTTGGTTGAAATCACATTAATGCAGCAAGTTCATTTTATGTTCCGAACAATTGTTTTGGCAATTAAGCGGACTCGGTTTTCCTCCACCAAAGATATATTCAACGGTTATATTAGTGTAACCTCGATTCCTGAATCGAGGATTTTCTTCAGCATGCATTTCTGTACTTTTAACATTTAGTACTGTTCTTAACTCGAACCTCGATTTCGAGACCGAGGTTGACAGGGAGCAGCAATATTTGTAGAATTAAAACATGAACAATGATGATTTCTTCAGCTGTCCTTGCTCGTGCCCACACTTTCTGTGAGAGCATTCTCGCTGCTTCTTCTAGGTCTCCCTTGAACCTCGATCCCCAAATCGAGGTTTGAAGTGCTTCTAGTAATTTTATTTTTTCATTTAAATTTCTTTACAAAAAAGACAAGTATGACTCTGCATTGATCGTAATAGACTTTATTGTAATTTTTAGTTTCTTATCTAAACTTCTTTATAAAGTCAGACTCGGCATTTATCATAACTGAGTTTATTGTAAGTTATTCGTGATAGCACGAGTCGGACAGGGAATTTGATTAACACACTTTAGTTGAACACATTTTCTGTAACACAATGAATTCACCTGCTTCTGCATTTCTAGTCATGTCCTCTGTGTCAGATATCTCACATGTCTATTTCAAAATCAAGGTGAGAGGAGATCTAGAATATGTCTAGTTTTTTCCATCTCGATTTAGAAATCGAGATCAATAGAGACCTAGAAAATGGTCTTGTTTGTCTCCTACTTGTGTGAGTTTTCTAAAGGAGTTTCTGAACCGCTTAGGCATTAGAAAAGGATAATACCTCGTTTAATCCTCCGTTTTCTTCCGCACGTATAATAATTCACTGCTACGGCGAAGTAAATAATGTTTGCTTTTCTTGAATCAGAGACGGACATCTCATCCGAATGTCCAATGGTCAAGGTTCGCTGCTCTAACTCTTATCTTTCCGTTCGATATCACGAGAGTCAAGAGAATAGCATTTCATCACGAATGACATATATTGCTTAATTTTGATTTCTATAGTCTCTGATAGGGAATGTACGGGCTTCAACTACCCAAGAAGCAAAATACTCCTCTCAGTGTCACTCTCCATGTGTTTGGCAGCACACACGGAACATCATGCAAACTTTGACTCCGAGTCACACATGAGAAAACGAGTTACACATCAAGATACAGAATTGCACTGAATTCACATGGGTGCAAATTTTCCTCTCTAGGGTACTCGAACGTATGAACCAATATTTCTGTGTTAGACTCGCTTCCGCAAGAAACAACCGACCTGTACTTGTCTCTATTCTCTACCGATAGTAAAAGATGTATCTGCGATTTTGAACCATTCTTGATTTCAACCATAACAGCCTTTTTAGTTCTATTCTATTACGCTTGAATTCTTCAACCACTAGTCGAAATACATACCACTTTAGTTTCTTCTAACCTTAACCACGGTCGAAATACATGCCACGGAGACTTTTTCTAACCTTAACCGACGGAAAAGGGTTTCGTAAATGGCCCTTCAGGGTTAGCAACTGGCATGCCATGGTGCCCACTAGGACGGTCTACTAAATAAAAGAAACAATTTAAGGTGCATGGACTCGAGAACTGTGGGTCGAAGTCTGCTGATAACCCACACTTCCTCGTGGATATGTTCAGGACCGTCTGTTGTGGTAGTTCATGTGTGCCATCTATTTCACCAAGTGGGGAGGAACTAACAGAAGCATTGTGATGACAAAGACCGTCAGGAGGGCAGCAACATCTGTGGAATGTCAAGAGAAGAAACACTTCAACTGGGAAGAGACTAAGCGTGCCCAAGTTGCACCAGAGTCGAACAATGGACGCATAAACTGACGCCACACGGGTACAATCCTCGACATGATCGATGATGGCAAGAATGTGTGCGACTAGTTCTGTTGTGCTGTTGAGAACCATGTTAGCCGCCCTTCCTCAAGGTGCCGTAACCAGGTGGACGTGTTTTTACCGTCCTAAGTTAGTTTGGACGTCATGCATCCTCTTGTTTGCATTACTGTCTTCAACCTCCAGTGAGGAGAAATTTGACCTTCAGGAGACGAAAAAGCTTACGGTACTACCACTCATCATAAACTCTTCTTTACATTACTGACTTCACCTTCAGTGAGGAGAAATTTGACCTTCTCGACACGAAGGGGTTCACGGTACTACCACTCATCATGTCTATGCACACTTAACGTTGATGAACTGGTAACGGGAAGTGGGCTATTTCATTCAGATGGCCTAAATCCATGCACCCAGGATGCAATGGAGTTTGCATGCAACGAAATGGTTCACGTTCGAGGCTTTCTCACACTGACGCTGATAACACAGAAGCTACTTCATATATATGGCCATGAGGTGTATGATATAGACTATTATAAAGGTACGACGTATGACCACCACCAAGTGAAGATCACCGACATAGAAACATCACCAGACAAAAATATCTCGGTTAACTCAGTGTCTACCGAGAACCCACTTTATTCAAGGTCCATAGTTGTGATTGTTCAAAGCTGATACCTTACCACTGGAAAAACTGTTATCTCCACACCGACAGGTGAGTTATTATCCCAGAAATACCAGGAGAGGAATCTTATCATGTCCAAGGACTGTCCAGCATCGTCAATAAGTTTACGTTCCTACCAGCTTGTCGGTCCCAATTCAGTATTATCTACAAAATAACTGCCCTATTTACCAGGGTTAACGACTACTCAGACACTTCAACCAGCACAACCAGCAATCGCAGCTTCCAGTATACACAACAGTTTGCCATCAGACTTACACTCTTTTCCCATCAGATGTATAATGAATTAAGCTACTGGGCTTGGGATGAAATCAGTAAACCCAACTTACCACACGGTTTAGCGACTGTCTGTGGTTTTTCCTCGTTGACGTATCCCTCGTGAGTACAAAAATGCCTGCCTCTGCACCGTCAACCGGAACTATCTGTGCGTGTTAAGACGTGTAACACGACCCGCCCGCAGTAACTATTCCTTTAAGCATAAGAATGCCGGATGTAGCTAGTCCACTCCACCTAGTGATGGATAACCACGAGGCAAGCAAAAGATGCAACCATCATTAAAGCAGCCCAGCATACAACGAACTTCGAGACTGTCTGTGGTTTTTCGTCGTTGACGTATCCCTCGTGAGTACAAAAATGCCTGCCTCTGCACTGTCAACCGGAATTATCTGTGCGTGTTAAGACGTGTAACACGACCCATCCACAGTAACTATTCCTTTAAGCATAAGAATGCCGGATGTAGCTCGTCCACTCCACCTAGTGATGGATAACCACGAGGCAAGCAAAAGATGCAACCATCATTAAAGCAGCCCAGCATACAACGAACTTCGAGACTGTCTGTGGTTTTTCGTCGTTGACGTATCCCTCGTGAGTACAAAAATGCCTGCCTCTGCACTGTCAACCGGAACTATCTGTGCGTGTTAAGACGTGTAACACGACCCATCCACAGTAACTATTCCTTTAAGCATAAGAATGCCGGATGTAGCTAGTCCACTCCACCTAGTGATGGATAACCACGAGGCAAGCAAAAGATGCAACCATCATTAAAGCAGCCCAGCAAACAACGAACTTCGAGACTGTCTGTGGTTTTTCCTCGTTGACGTATCCCACGTGAGTACAAAAATGCCTTCCTCTGCACTGTCAACCAGAACTATCTGTGCGTGTTAAGACGTGCAACACGACCCGTCCGCAGTAACTATTCCTTTAAGCATAAGAATGCCGGGTGTAGCTAGTCCACTCCACCTAGTGATGGATAACCACGAGGCCAGCAAAAGATGCAACCATCATTAAAGCAGCCCAGCAAACAACGAACTTCGAGTCTCACGTGTTAAAGAACTTCGGTCTTCTCGCCACCATGCTCTGATTAAGGCTAGCAAAGTAGTATCATCCCTTCACGCCCTTGTGCTGCTAACTTTCTAAAACAATCACAACTCGTGAAAGTTTCTGCGCCGGAGATGATCTCGTGGTCAGGATGATTTCAAGTGACCAGGGCCTAGCCTTCAACTCAGCAACCAGTTTCCCATGCCTGTTCTGAACAAGCAGCCAAAGTCACCGGTCGTTCTGTTGCTAAGACAGGACCCATTTTCTGCCGCAAGGCACCTTCATTCTCATTTGAGAAAGCGTTACCCCAACCCCATCCCCATAGAGATCTTTGTTCAGGATTAGGGGGTCCGTTTTCTTCTTGCCTTTTCTTCCTGTACATTCCTCGACAGAAACTCTGTAAGAAAACCACACAACGACTCATTTTGCTCTACTGAGATGGTGCGCAAACTTACGTCTGTTACAGCTGAGAAATGATATAGTACTGTTTAGTTTTCTTGGTCCATAGCATCTCATTCACACTTCCTGATACGTCCTCTTCAAGGGATCAACAGGAACTCAGCACGAAGAGACTGTAATATCAAAGTGAAACACCAGCTGGGCACTACATACTTGAAAAGAAAATGATGCCCTCACGGTCAAAATTGGTGAGCTGCTGACACAGCAAGTTAAGGACTTGCTGGCTTCACAATATTGAATGATGTTCATATTTTCACTGCGGGGCTCTGTGAAAGCTTTACCCTACACCCTACTTTCCCTAATTCTGCCCAGGATGGGAAATATTTGTAGATGATGTAGATGCTTCTAAACTTTGATCACTTCCCGCTTATCATTCCTACACAAACTCTCCCACTCGTGCGACAAAATATCATTCCACCAGATACACAAAACGTGAGAAAAACTTCTATATTTACAAGCCAGACACTCGTGTTGCTGATCACCTTGAGCTAGGGAGATATGATCCAGTCACGAGATTTTTGAAAATCTGGGGAGGTTCAAGACGAACTACATCTGTAGCTTGGTCCAACGTCTGTGGCATAACAATCATTCCAACCTACAATTTAATCCAAGTAAATCTGTGATATGGGCCTACTTGATAACGCCGGGTTTGTTTCCTTTCTTTCTCTTCTTGCTCTTCTTCTTCTTCAAATTAAATTCGGTTGTCAAACAATACATATGGACCGCAAAAAGCTCTCGAGGAAATGCGGTTTGCTTCTGCACAATCCAACAACTCATATATTAATCGCCACTGACGACTATAACCGACGAGGACTAAGAAATCGGACATGAAACGCATGCCTTACCTTTCCTACCCGGAAACGGAAAGATACGATGTCTAGGAAGAAACAGAACGCTTCTTTCAGGCGCTACTTATGCGGCCCACTGAATGCTGCGGCCCTCTCAGATCGTATGGCAGAGGCAGCAGAAAGCAAAGAGGAAAACGATGAGGACTGCTGGTGAACCAAAGTAGATGAAGCTGCGGGTAAGCAGCAGTTGAGACAGATAAGAAATGAATGTCGTACCTTTCGACCATAGAGCGGGCGACCTGGCTGGACGGTACTAGAGCAGTTGAAGACAGAAACCGGGTTACAGCAGGAAAGGAACTGTTTCCTATATGACAATGTCTTCCGCACTAGTGGGCACACAGCATTTTCTTGAAAATGCCAAGAGACTTACCCGATGTTTATATACATGGAGTCCACCTTGCTGAAATAAATCCCGGAAATATTCATCTGATCTAGTCACACTAGCGTCCTCCTTATCCAGCACAAATCCTGCCATTAAAACGTGGCGGTACTATAACACCTACGGACCTCCGGCCGAATACCATATCGTTGAAATAAAATGGAACATCGTCATGCAATGTTCCATTTTATTTGCTTGCTTGCTTGGTGTATACACAAACTTGAGAAACTTCACCAGGAGCCGGAGTTGACTAATCGCGGCACATCTACAACTAATGATGTGGACGAATTAACAACAATCAACAAAGGACTCACTACAAACGATCGACCCAACAACGGACGCAAAGACTGTGAATAATGAAAGCACATTTTAGAATTTTCAGAGATATAAGTTTCAGCGCTTCCCGTGAGAAATACGAAACAAACTGGGGTTCACTGTTTCAAAACGGAAAAATATGAGTGATTATCGCCGATTAATAGCTGATAATCCTGACGAGTAAGTGATGCAAGACCCCAGGAAGGTAAAAGTCACACCTGATTTGGCTATGTTCTCCTTCAAAATTATGAAACCACCTGGTTTCAGGCCGAGCTGCGTAAAGCATGACCGTCAGGCAGCAGAGGTGAATATCCCTTAAATCTTCTAACAATAACAAGATTCTAGTAGACACTCAGAAGAAGCAATAATCGTTCATTGCTTACCTTAGCTCGGTTGAAAAACTCTACGACGTCGACGTCTGTGAGATGCCCTATGCACCACTGGATCCAGATGATATCGTATCGTTCTTCGGGCGGCACAAAATCCTGCTCCAATAATGGGCAGAATCATGTGGATCCAGTTAGCTGCACGCCGAGAGAAACAGATCTCGGACACTATCAAGAAGACGCATACGATTTTAATGATTGATATCAAATAAGGTAAGTATAGACAGAGTATATTCTTGCTCATGAGAGTAATTTTGAAAGTGCGAATTTTCAACAAAGTGCTGAATATACTTTCAGACGGGTATGGGGTCAACTTCAGAGGACAAACCTGCAGAGGACTATTGTAAAAATTAACATTCCTCAACTTTATGTCTAAGAAGTCGGAGCTTAGTTCTTTCCGAGCAACATCAAGAAGTTGTTGAACTGGCTCAACAAGGTCAACCTGAAAGAAGGAAAGTATGTTAGCTTTCATACCAATCACCGAGGAAACTAGACTACAACTCTGATCCTCCATAAACAAGTGAGGTGGATAAAGGTATTCTGGATGCACTATCGGTGACTACGAGATGTCGCCGATAGTGCATCCAAAACCACGTCAAATCACGAACGAGCACAGCATTAAACAGCTGGTTCAAACGAAGACGATATAAGAGGATGACAAGCCCAACAGAAACAAAGGGTCCACAACTCATGATGGCGGGAGATCAAGAACAAAATGAAGCATGTCAGCTACTCAAATATCTTGCGACACAATGCTGCGTCGCTACTCCGGCAGTGCTACAAGTGGTCACGTTGCGCAATCACATTTGGGAGACTGAGGGATAATAAGGCGGAAACGAGGGGATCGCCAGTACCTCGTCACAATGATGCACAAGAAGATTTTTTGTAACGCGACCAACACCCGCTCCACAATCTACGAACAACGCAAGCTAAATTCAGATATCCTCGTCACAGATGTTCTTTGCTATATCCAACAATAAGCGCAGTTCAGCGCAATGGAAATGACTTTGCGTTATTTGCAGCTAAAGCTCACCTAGTGCTACCATAGGTAATTCATGCCAGTCTGGTCTTAACGCCTTTAAACAATCCTTCAAAAAATTGTCGCTGTCCATAATATCACGTCCACTTATCTTGCCATACCCCCCCAAGACACCATCGACACTCGCTTCCACAGCCTGTTCAGGAGCAACCAATAATCAAGTCAAAATCACAAAACACGTTCACACCGTAGGTGCTTTCGGTTAGTTCCTCGTGAAACTATCCAGTGTTCCGAGACGATTCTTCTCTCGAAGTATTACCGAGGATATCATCACGAACATCCTACCTCCTGCCTGTGCGGCACAAAATCTACGGGTACTGATTAGCACAGACACTTTCTTGTTCTAGGACACTTAAAGGCAAAGGGCGAAAGTGGGCCACTTCATTTGCCCTCTGGCAGGAATGCTTGTGCGGAGTGCAGGGACTGAAAGAGGGTTTTCACCGCGTTCGACTGTAGGTCGGACACAGATAGAGTGTTTGACTGGATGGGGTCACTACATTCAGCAAGTAAAAAGAATGTAAAACGTAAAAAATGGTCCGGTTTGAAACACGGCTCAACTACTAATCTCATCTTGAGCTTCGAACCCGCAATGCAAAGAGCACTGGTTGATCAGACCTACCCACACAAAATCGAACTCAGCTGTCGAACTGATCAGCAAGAAGTCATTAAGACTAAGTTACAAGACTGAAGTTAGCTAGCTACTGAACTTATTAGACTGTAA
Organism: Asterella californica; assembly: GCA_036924285.1. NCBI lineage: Eukaryota > Viridiplantae > Streptophyta > Marchantiopsida > Marchantiales > Aytoniaceae > Asterella > Asterella californica. The sequence goes on along the minus strand of JAYKYS010000003.1, from coordinate 1,906,970 downwards.
CTAAGACTAATAAAACTGGAGTGAGCACCAGTGAGATCAGATAATAGAAGTTCTCCCTATGCAGCCTCCCCACTATGAGGATGGTGCCTATGAAAAGAATCAATCCTCATGTGCTTTTAGAACTACGTACGACTGTCACGTAATATAAGAATCTACGACCCTGTGAATGAATTCCCATCCATGATTTTGGTGGACAACAGAAAAATAACTGGGACTGCGTAGTCGTTATAGACGTATCCGGCAGATATCCCAGGGAACTCAAACAGACATGTTCGCCGGCGATCATCATTGATATTACCCTATCTCCTGCGGATGCTCGAACAACTGGCCCAGAATGGAATAAATCATCAAACCTCTTGCACCGCGGCGCGGCGCTGTAGCAGCCACAGCTACATGACAAAATTCACAACCAACCCACGCCGGGCACCCATACAGATTGCGGAAATAGGAACCGACAAAGCAAGCTGAAGCGAAGCTGCCAAGAGATTGATCTACAATTCATCCCGATCAATGGTATCAAATCCTCTATGTTCAAACCCACTTCCGCAATTCACCGAGCATAAACACGGAAGGAAACGCTCCAACAACAACCAAAGTCCAACAAGAGAACGAAAACTCCATCGACAGAAAAGTCAACCACACTTACACTCCAATAATTGACGCCCTTGCTGTACCATTCATCCCGACACTTATCATCGCCGGTGTAAATTTCCCACATAACCTCGCGGGTTGAGAAAGTGTTCCCATCGGAGTCTAAGCCCTCTTCCATTTTCGCACTGCCTTCACAGACCTGCGTTTCTTGTCACAAAGAGGCTGAGGAAAACAACTCAGGCCTCCGATTCTGTTCCTCAGTCCTCTCTAAAACACGCCATTTTGCACCATGCACTTGCCGAATGGGCACAGATCCGTCCAGGAGAAAACTGGGAACTCGTACAAGAAGTCGAATAAGAATTCCGGGTACGCTGGCCTTCCCGATCGGCACGTTGCAGGAACGAGTCGGGGATAGGCGCTGTTCTGCCGCCGTACCTCCGCAAGTGCGACGGACCTTTGTCCCTGATTTTGTATCGCTTTTTCCTGTAATTCGGCGGCGGCATACACCACATGTAATTCGCCTTGAGCGCCATTCTCGTTCTCCCCCGCGCTGCGCCTTGCCGACTTGGCGCTCTCCGTTTCCCTTCCGCGTCGAGTCGGGACGCGTCGCGCCGTGAAGGTTGGGATGTCGCGTGGAGTTTGCGGGTCTTGTAGAAACAAACGAGAGAGAAGGCCCATCTGCGTCCGTCCGTCAAGTTTTTCCCTCCGATCCGCCTGATAGTGCGTCCGCTGGGGATAGTGAATCGACGGTTTAAGTATGCTTCTGTTTGTTGTTTATCTCCACTTGTGTCTCGCCGACGAGGAGCTAGTGATAGTGTTGCTTAGCACAGATGTTCTTCCTCCATTCTTGGCGTTGGTTGTTTTGCCTTTCTGTTCCTTCTTTCTCTTGTAAGATTTGATGGGATCTTTCATCCGTTAACTATTCATTGCGGCGCATGTTTGTAGGAGAAGTGGTTGAGTCCAAGTACACGATCACATTATTAGAGAGTGTCAAAGAGAGGAATTATTCTTTCACGGGTGATGAAATCTTCACTGTAACTCATCAACGGCTGATGTGTGGAGTTTATGACTTCTAACTTTATGACGGGATTACATCTTATATCCATGGGTACCTGAGAGGGGTCTCAAACATGGGACCGTCCAGTCGAGTCACAATTTGACTAATTAGTGCGACGTTCGCACGCCGGAGTTTAATGTGCGAAGGTGTCCGTTTAAATACCGTTTATGGTGGTCGCGATCGTCATCACGTGGTGACGGTCGAGTCGTGGTCGAGGTCGCCGTCGCAGTCGAGTCGTCGTCGTGGTCGTGGTCGCGGTGTGGTCGTGGTCGTGGTCGCAGTTTCAGTCGTTGTCGTTGTCGTGGTCGTGGACGTGGCGTGATCGAGGACGTGGCGTGGTCAGGTTAGGTCGTAACGGTCACGTCTGTGACCGCGCATGCAGCGCGCTTTCTCGAGACGGTGCTCTCGCATTCGGTGCTGGACGATGCTCTCGCATTCTCGCTCGGTGCTCTCGCATTCTCGCATTCTCGCATTCTTTCGCATTCGGTGCTCTCGGTGGTTGCTGCTTGAGGTGATGCTCGGTGCTCCACGCCTAGCGCTCTCAAATTCAATGCTCTCGGTGTCTCGGTTTAGTGTTCGATGCTCTCGTGCTCTCGCATTCGATCGCTCTCACATTCGTTGCTCTCGACGGTTGCTGCTTGAGGTGATGCTCGGTGCTCTTGGTGGTGCTGACGTGTCGTTAGTGATGCTCTCGGTGTATGATTTTGACCAAGCCCGTTCATTTTCAGTTTCATTTTGATTTGCTGTGTGCTTGCGGGTTATTGCAATTCGGTGGTGGTGGTCACGTTGCTGTTCTCTTGGTGGTTCTATCAGTGGTGGTGCGCTCGTGATGGTCAATGGTGCGGCTCGGACAAGCTCTCGCTCCGTGGTGATCTCAGTGGCGGTGTTGATTCTCACGGTTTAAGGATTTGACGAGTTCGCGAGTTCGTTTTCGATTTAGAGATTTGTCGCGTGCGCGCGGGTTATTGCAATTCGTTGATGATGCTCTCGGTGGTGGTGCGGTCGTGATGGTCGGTGGTGCGGCTCGGTCAAGCTCTTGCTCCGTGGTGATCTCGGTGGCGATATCAGTTATCACGGTTTAGAGATTTGTCGCGTGCGCGCGAGTTATTGCAATTCGTTGGTGGTGCTCTCGGTGGTGGTGCGGTCGTGATGATCGGTGGTGTGGCTTGGCCAAGCTCTTGCTCCGTGGTGGTCTCGATGGTGGTATCAATTATCGCGGTTTAGAGATTTACCGCGTTCGCGAGCTCCTTATCGGTTTAGAGATTCGTCGCGTGCGCGCGGGTTATTGCAATTCGTTGGTGGTGCTCTCGATGACGGTATCGATTATCGCGATTTATGGATTTGATGCGTTTGCGAGCTCCTTATCGGTTTAGGGATTTGTCGCATGCGTGCGAGTTTTTGCAATTCGTTGGTGGTGCTCTCGGTGGTCGATGGTCCTGGTCGCGCTTCACGGTAAAGCTCCGTCCGTTCATCCGATGGTGGTGTTCTACGTGATCGGTGGTGATCTCGGTGGTCGGTATCGATGTCCTCGGTGCTCTCGATGACGGTATTAGTGCTCGCGGTTTAGGGCAAAGCTGTGTTTATTCGGTGGTGCTCGTGGTGATCTCGATGGCGGTATCGGTGGTCGTGGTCGTGGTCGAGATGCTGGATTTCACGTTATAGTTTTTCTCCTGATAGTGCTCGTCGAGAGGTGTTGGTCGTCCTTCTCGGCTATTGCTTCTTGCGTCGTGGTGCTCGTCGTTGCACGTCTTCTGTTGCTCGTTTCAGCTGTCTTGCTGCTGCTAGAGGATGCTCGTCGAGAGCTGTTGCTCCTGCTTCTCCTCTCTGACGTGAACTCTCGTCTCCTGCTTCCTACCTCGTGCTGCTCCTCGGTGCTCGTCTCCTCTTCTCTTGGTGTGAGGTGCTCGTCTGTCAGTGGTACGCTCGGTGTTCGATGGTCGACTGCTCGATAGTTCGGGTATCGGTGCTCTCGTGTTTGCTGTGCACGCGATTTATGGACGCGTTTGGTCGATCTCGGCCACTGCGAACATACCACATTGAGTGTGGTTGCTCTTCGATGATTGGAGGTACTCACGTATGTACCTCTCTCCAGGTTTAGGCTTTTTTTATTTGTCTTGATAAACGTCATGACGGATCCAAACAATGAGCAAAAAACTTGCTCGAAGTGTAACAAGACTCTACCAGTATGTGAGTTCATGCGTGAACAAAATGTTTCGAATCCTATTGAGATTCGTCAGTTGAAGCGTTGCAATCGATGTGCTGGTAATGAGGTGTTGAATATAAATAACAGTGATGTAGAGGGCGTAGAAGAGATAATAGAGAGTGTTGATTGTGATGAGTAGAATTTGTCAGATGTGTTAAGTGATGTCTTTGACGATGAAGATGACGATGAAGGCATCGTCTGCACTCGACTTAGAGTCCAGCTCGATGATGGTGTCTTTGGGCAAGCAATGTCTAACGGAGAGCTCAGCGTGAAGGACAGTATCGAACAGACATGTGAGATGTTTGTGAAAGATGTATTGAAACCCGACCTCAAATGCAGGTCGGGCTACATCGGGTGATCGCTTTACCGTCTCGCTTTGGTGTGTTTCACGAGATGATCGGACAGCTTGGAGAAAAATAGTCAATGGTGATGGCTCCCATTCCAGACAGCCAGGTAAACGAAAAGCCATAGAACATTTTTCATGTAAAGATAGTGTGAAGGTAGACATTGATCTCTCCCAGAAGACTTGTGTGCTTGTTTGTCAGCATCTATGTTCTCATGACCGTCCAACTTTTCGTGATTGTGCTATATCTGCTGATGCCATCGAGTATTTGAACGAAGCGGTCAATTCTTCATACAGAAAGCAAGAGTTATATAGAGCATTGTGTATGGAGAAGCTTATAGATCTTGCTTTTGTCACTCGTAGTCATGTAAACTATCATATTGCGAAGATTTTAGCTAGCACTTACATTAGAAATGTCTCAGACTAATTGGCATCAGCCCAGGAGTTGATAGGGAGCGACAAATACAGCTCGACCGGGTTCTCTCTAATACTTTTTGAGAATGACGAGAATTATAGTGTCTTTGCTTTCATAACTCCATTTTTTGCAAATGCTACTAAGGTAATAGAGGTTATAATAGACAACACGTTCAAAACTAATGCTGTTAGGTTCGAGCTTTTCGCGTTGAATGCGAATATCGGAGGTTTTGGGTTGCCTTTAACATATATGTTCTACAGCAGAAAATATTTTGAGAAAGGTAAAAATTGCAGCTCCCAAGAGGAAAGAGAACGCATTCGGATATCAGTCCTAATCCGGTGGTTTGAAGCGATTCTGGACCATGGGTTGAAACTGACTGTTTTCTTAATAGATAAGGATCTAGGGCAGATACGAGCTTACAGTCTGTCTTTTATAAAAGTTATGTGCAAATATGTTTGCGTCATGCACAAGCGGCTGTCGACAGTCGATTGCGAATGATAAAGCGTAATGTACATGCATATGATGCTAACGTTGCTAGTTCGTTGTTCGAGTTTGTTGACAAATAATGGACACATTCGACCTTAGAGGTTCTTGGACATATTGCCCCGTTAGACACGAGGCGAGATATTAACACTTGGTTCACTAAGCATTTTAATAGACATCCTCTGATTTCTGTTGCTTGTGGAGTCTTCTTCTGCCGAGGAGCACTACAGGGACTCTGTACGTGAGGCTTATGGTTGGTGTTATTCGAAGAAGCTTGTTCATTTCTGGAGTTATCTCTAGAATGAGTGGTATCGTCTTGATAGGTGGACACTTTTCGCCATGTCTTCAAAAACCTCTTCTTTGCTTATCTCGAACAACAAATATCATCGAGTCGCATTGACGGAAGTTGAAGTATGATTATAAATATAGCTGTAATAGACCTAGGCTGGATAGATTGTGGAAATTTTGGCATGTACGTTAGTGCAAGACTTGCAGATTCATGTCACGCAAATGGAGAATGGACGGTTCTTCCCTTCGTGGTGGCGAGATTTTGATCTCAGCTGGAAGAGGTGTTTGCAGGCGAAGGTGAGTTCCGGTGGTGATCAGCGACATGAGGTAAGTACCTCGAAATGGGTATGTAGTTGTCAAAGTTATCTCAATAGTCCGTATCTTTTATGCAAACATCTTGTACAAGAGCATTCATTGACAAGTCCTGAATTTCCGGTTTTCACTTTCTTTGTAGTGGATTTTGGAAATTACGAGTCTTTTCTCCTTTGCAACTTGTGAGTGGTTTATCCAGTGAATTATTACACAATAATTTTGAAAAATTCATCACCAGTGATTAATAAATTAAGATTTCTTTAATTTTTTTTAGTAATCCATAATCTTTAATCCACATTCAATCTGAAATATTATATCTTCAACCTAAAAATCTGTAGTTGATTCGAGTTTGCGTTGCAGTCCATTTCTGCTAAAGTAATGGACTTCCACTCGACAGATAATGTATAAATGTAACTCTCCTGGAGAGAATGTCACTTTTACTAAAAGATATCATTTCATCACGGGAAACTAAACAACTCTTAATTCATCACGTTGAATATCAGCTCGTTCAGGATATATACTATAATTATATATACAATATATACAATTACAATATATACAATTTTATCTCTATATTATATTGGTTATATATTGGTAAAAAAATAAACTCTACTCTGATATAAACTCTAAACCCTAAAAACCTAAACCCTAAACTCTTAATTCATCACGTTGAATATCAGCTCGTTCATAGGTGCTGAAACAAGCATATTTTAGGCACCTTTGAGAGCATTATGTAAAAGACGACGAAATCTCAAGTATCTCAAAACTACATGAAATTTTGCCAGTATGATATACATAACATATACATCATATTCCTCAAAATTCAGCTCGTTCTGATATGTTCGCAAAAACCGCTAACGTTTAGGACACCCCATTTGGGATACCTTTGAGAGCATTATGTAAAAGACGACGAAATCTCAAGTATCTCAGAACGACACCAAATTTTACCTGTATGATATACATAGCATATACATCATATTCCCAAAATTGTAGCTCGTTCTGATATGTTCGCAAAGATCGTGTTGCAAAGTTTGTGCTGACGATTTGAGCAAAAATTCTTACTTTACGATGCAGTCCACATCGCAAGGGCATTTTTCCACTAAAAACAATGTCAGAAACCTACTCCTTTTGTAGTAGTGAAGTTACATGAGTTTTAAATTAACGATAAAAATTGATTCAAAAATGTATTGTTCAATATCATAGTTATTATAGTTGAAAAAAATTATAAAATTATGTTTTAGTTCATTTCTGCACCACACATAAATAAATAAAAAATTAGTTAGTTTTGCATTCTCGTGTAACAAGATAGCGCTGTTAAGCATATTCATCTCACAAAAATACATATTTGAAACTATATTAGTTATAATCTAATTCAACTTCTGGAGAACTATAAATATATTTTAAGTATAATACGTATAAATATATTCATCTGATAATATTTTTAAGTTCATTTATTAATTAAAATTATTCAAAACATATTATGATGTTTATTATAATGTGATTATAATCTTTTAAAATTAAATAGATAAATTTAGCTTAATGCAGTATAATAGAAGACCTAGATGTTCTGTTTTAATAGTATGTCTACTAGGCACTTTATTCATTTTAACCCAGAGACTGAGTATTAAAGCATGAGAAAAAAATTTCTCCTTGTTTTCGTGTATTTTGAGTCTTTATTAACTTTTTCTACTAAAAATTCTTAAATTTCCATCATAACATTTCTTTGTCAATACTCAAAGGTTTATTTCGAGATGAATCATAAGGGTTTAGGGTTTAGAGTTTTAGGGTTCAGCTCGAGATGAATCATAAATTGTACAATTGAAGATGAGCTTTAACTTGAATTTTTTTCCCATACATTAGAAGTGAAGTTGAGAAAGTAATCACCAACACCTATTTGTGCATGACGTTAAACTTGGACCAGTTCTGTGAAAGCAAACTCGCAAAGTAAAGTGCTCTCAGTCACCGAGAGCACTAGTAAAACTTGGGTTTGAGCTACGCAATTTGTTCGTGGGAAGACGGTAATTTGAAACGCCCTTATGCGCCAGCTTCAGCCCTACCAAAATGATCGATAAGAGTACACGTTCCAGTACACATTTAGTGCCTTTTTCATTCAGAATCTCAACGTACGTCTCTTTTCTTTTGTTTGTTTAGGGAGCTTTTTCATTCAGAATCTCAACGTACGTCTCTTTTCTTTGGTTTGTTTTTTTAGCTTCTTCGCCGTGGCGCCGTGTGTTCATGTCTTTGCTTAGGAGTTAAAAGAGCCAGAGAACTTAAGGCAAGAGAACTTAGGAGTTAAAGTACTTCAGCAACAGAGAGGTACATGTGCAGCTTCTACATCCTGTCGAGACCATTGCACGCGTAATGACTTGCAGCTTTCAGTTCCGTGACCAGCTTACCAGCTATGACCACTAAGTGATGAAAAACATATTACGGACTTAGTTTAGTTCCTCGTAAAATATTCGTATTAAAAGCTGATATTACATGCAGGTCAAGCACATTGACGCATCGAGTGGAAGTCGACTCACAAGGCTGCAATAAACTACGTTACTTGATCCTGGTCCAAGCCACAAGCTATACTCGGACTCTTCTCGTCACAAAAAAGCTCAAGTAGACATCTGGTAGCTCTTGCTTAGCTCCATTTGACAGGCACAAGATTTAACTGATGGTTACGTAAATCAACTTTCACAATGACGACCATACTAGAGAGCTAACTGGACTATCACTATCATTCGGTAACGCGTCTCAATTTGTCTTGGATAGACATTGTCAATACTATTGGCGGGATGTCACAAACACTGGACTTCACATTGTTGGGAATCCACTCGAGAAAATAAGTTCTTCTTTTGAACGTTAATCATTTGCTCATCCACCTCCTTCGTGCTCATTCTCCCTCTTTATCTGCAAAAACAGCTCGAGAGCTTCAGTTAGTAACCTAAACAAGGGATGCTCAAAACGACCAAAGGCTCTACTTGCATTTACTGACTAAGAACTTTACAAACCCTAAGCTCTCTCAAGCTGCTTATAACAATACCGCACACAGCTTTGACTCAAAAGGTCGTCAACTGATAACACAAACTGAGCAAAGGAACTCACCCGTCAATGTCACTGTCTGAGCTACAACACGATGATCCTTGGTTGTGAACTATCATCCTTTCCAACGGAAACATTACATCTACTGTAGTTTGTAACTTGAAAAGATGGTTGTGCGCTCTGTCTATTTCATTATTCGCTATAGTGTTCAGATGTTGTAAACGTGCTACAAGCTCTGTCATCTTCTGCTCATTCGACGTCTGGCTAGCCGCGACTACGAGTTCATGCTTCATATCTAACAGACTTCGCGATATGTACTCCACATACATCATAGTCCAACGAACATCATCACCTTGCGAGTAACTCCAATGACAAGAGCGGCATTTAGGATCCTCTTTGTTCTTTGCCGGAACGTCTGAAGCATCTACAAATTTCTCCTCGTCAACATTCATCAGCACTGGTCGAATGAGCAATGCCACTTCAATACATTAAACGACCAAACCTGGAACAGTGATACGCAGAAACAGAAAAACGCAGATGACCATCGAGACAGAGGAGTACAAGAGTCTCGAGCAGCAGACGAGTAGGTGAACGCGACTCGGTCCGGCAGCAGCAGAAGAGCACTGAGCAAGAAGCAGCCGAGACGAGCAGCACCTCGACGATGTATGAGCGAGCAAGAAGCAGCCACGAGCAGCACCTCGACGATCATCGAGGCGGCAGCAGCAGGAATAGAGAGGAGACGAGCACCAAGGATGACGACGAGCACCTCGAAGTGCACCGAGGACGATGTACGAGCGAGCAAGAAGCAACCACGAGCAGCACCTCGACGATCACGAGGCGGCAACAGCAGGAATAGAGAGGAGACGAGCACCCTAAACTTCGAGCATCTTGATGCACGATTGCGAATGATCGCAGCAGGAGACTCCTCGGAGACGAGCACCGAGGACGACGACCGAGGACGACGAGCACCCCGACGAGCACCGAGGACGACAAGCAGCACCTCGACGACGTACGAGTGAGCAAGAAGCAGCCGCGAGCAGCATCTCGACGACCACCGAGGCGGCAGCAGCAGGAATAGAGAAGAGACGAGCACCGAGGACGACGAGCACCTCGACTTGCGACTGCGTGACTCAACGGTCCTCCACGACACAACCATCACGACCAGGACCAGACCATCCACCACGACTACGATCAGAATCGGCCACCACGACCACGATTAGACGACCACTACCACGGCCAAACGGCCACCACGACCACGACCAGGTGGCACGAGCAGGTCGACCACGGTGACTCAACTTCGGTCCACGACCACGACCACGACCAGGTGACCACTAAACTAGAACGTCCGGCCCTACTTAACAGCCATTAAGATTGTATCTTCGGATCATTCAAGTCCGGCGTGCAAAGACCATCTTAATAAGTCAGATTGTGACATAACTAGACGGTCCCAAACATGACTTTGTAAGTTATTCAATATTTCTTACTTAAATAACGTGTAACTTGGTATGATGATGAACATGCGAATACCGAGACCACTCACTTCTTGAAAAATAACATTTAATTTGTGTGAAGTAGTGGAAGAGTGACAGAAAGAACTTTGCAAACGAGAGCGGGAAAATATGAGTTGTATATTTGAAGAGAGTAAGTCCGATGCAGACTTTCTCGATGAGATTGAGAGTGATGTAGTCTGTATCGATACAGTTCCTTCCGCTATGATCTCCAAAAATCTCGAAGTGACGAAGAAAACATGAGTTCGTTTGAATTCAGATGAGTACGAGAAAATTGTAGCATACATCAAGGATGAAGAAAACTTGCTGCGTTACAGAGAGTAAGACGTAAGACCAAAGTTTGTGTGAAAAAGTGTCTTAGCAAAGCCGAAGTGTTTGGGATTATGGTGGCTCAACTTTCAAGAAAGAAAGGATTCCTAGTAGTGACAAGTGTTGAACTGAAAAATAGTTTGACCGATACGTAGATATGTACAGAATGCGAAAGAAATTCAAGATACAACAGACGGAGGACTTACTGAGGATGAGATGTTGTCAAGGTTGACATTAGAGGAGAAATTGAACGATAAATGTCATCACTTCTTTCGGATGAATATTATTTCGAGAGTCGTGCGAACATTTATCCTCATGCTTTGAATTCATAATGGATATCGTCAAAAGAAGATGTCTTATGTTATGACTCTCAATGCAAAGTTGAGAGTTCTCTTCCTCGTTGTGATCATAAGAATACTTGATTTGAAGAAAAAGATGAAGATATGGATATTTCACAGTGCGGATACCAAGGTTTCAAGGAAGAGATGAGTCTTATTGTTGAAGATGAAATGATAAATGAAGACGAAGAAGGAGACACGGAGGGACGAGTAGAAGAACTTCTACTGTCTCAGATCTACCTCAGTCGGCGCAAGAGGCATTTAGGAATCAAAGATTATCAAACAATAGAAACATGAAAGTGGGTATGTTGAATTTGTACCAAGAGAGCATCGAAAAGAAAGTCCTATATAGAAAAGTTTACGTAAGTGATAACATTGGGAGAGAAAAAAAGAGCTAGAGAAAATCACGAGAAAGAAGAAAGTAGAAAGAGAGACACTTCTTTGTTCGTTGAATTACACCAAGCAGGTAAATCGTTTGAGGAAATAAGAGAGATAATCAAAAAAACTAAATAGCATGTAATCGAGATTTTTATGAGTAAAAGATTTGTTAAAGTTGTTGAAGTTCTATCTCTTGACTCCGACGACTCTCTTCCACCCTAAGTACTTCATTTTCTACTACTGCTACTTTTCAAGTAAGATTCTCGAAGTACATACAAGTGAGTCGCATTAGTCACGGAAGAGGTTCTTTGGAGTGACAAAGGTTATGCGTCGCGGAAGGGAGTCCTTGGAGTGACAAGATTAGGTTAGATCGAGGTTTAGAATTTCTCCAAGTGCGAACTATAGACTAGATGATAGAGAGTTTAGACAATCAACTCACAAGGTATTGATATCTTTGAGGTTATGGCAGCGAGACTGAGTCGACAACATAAGTGCTTGTTCTCGTTATCTCGGTTGGATGGATGATCAATGCTAAATGTGAGAGCACGTGAGTGGGAGTTTAACAAAATGTAAAATTGTGTAGTGCGGTTCGAGAAGATGAGAAGAACGAGAGCAAGGAGTAAGGATGAAGACCAAAACATTTTCAATGGTCTGATTTGAGGGCAATGATTCTTGAATGGTTAGCAATAAGTAAGAGTTGATCTCCACTCATTTAAGAGTTACACTTATATCGGATTTGCTTAAAGTTCAATTAGCATGATTTGTATCTCGGCACTTAGTGCAATTCAGGATCAAGACATACTATCCATATCACAATGAGCGCGGTTGAAGATCACGCGTAATAAGTCACGAATGAAGTGCGATTTGGAGTTCGTTCAGGGTGCAGTAATTTATGAACCGATTGGAGTTAGGTCAGGGTGCTCCAATCCGTGAATCGATCATCAAGATGCACTAATCACGTTTTAAGATGGTCGCACCGAGTGCGATTTGCATCTCGAGCGTATTCCGTGCGATCTCACATTGGGAATAATGTGCACCGAAAGCACTGAGGGCAATTTTGATCTCGTCAATGCACTTTTGATCTTCGCGCATAGAGTGTGTTAAGCGCGATTTATAGCTGTCTACAAACATGGCAGTCTTAGTTTCTGATATAGTTACATCTAATTGAAAACCCACCAACCTTAGTTCCTTTGACGACTACAATGTGATCTTCAGTTTGAAAAAAGCAACCATGCTTGTTGAACTAAACCTCATAATCTTGTTCAACAATCTGACTTGTGATCCTGAAGCTTGCTACCGGTCCTGTCTCTCACCCAAGGTAAACCTCTGATGGTCTTTGATGAGACACATCATAGAACTATGGGGTCTCATCCAAACCCAACCTTCAACATACTCATATCACTTTCTCACTGAGAACGAGAACTCTCATGGAGACATGGAGATGAAGAACACACCCTTTATAGATATTGTCTAACGGCTTCCAAATACCAAAAAGATTGAAGGTGAGGGATCACTCCACAACCCCTCTATTTATACTACTCCGATTTACCAAAGTAACTACTTGTAAATTTAATTTATTGCAATTTACTAAGACTAAATCAAAGATAAAAGTCATAAGTCAAGGGTAGATGTTTCTACTTTTGACTCTACTCTAATAATTTAAATCTTTCTAAAGTATAAAATAATTTTTGAAAAAGAATCTCATATTGCTCCTTATAAGACAAAGTACTAACACATAATTGAGCCAAAAAGGTCAACAACCCTCTTGATTGTTTGATCTTAAGCCTCTACAACCAATAAAATTCAGTCACACATAAAACAAGAGTGTATTATTCATCTACTTGTCATTTTATGCATAACCAAACAAAATAGTGATTCTCATGCTTAGAATATTCTAATATTCAATCATCAAATACCACCAACTCTAACTATGACTACTCCTATTTATTTATCACTAACTTAGAGTGTTGTCTAACTTTGGGACTTATTTAGAAGACTCACCTCACATAATTATAACTTATCACATATTTACTACTATGCAACCCATTGGTGTTACAAACCTATTGAGACCAGATTCTTGGTTATGATAGGAACATACATAACATCTCTTAAAGTTGAGCTTTTCGAAGATGGAACAAATCTAAATACAATATCGAGATGAGTAATTCGATATTTAGTACCATCACCAGTATAGACATTTGTTGGAATCTTCACATGATCTTTGTTGCTAAACCACTCTCTTTGTGTAATCATGTGATTTGAGCAACCAGAGTCTATGTACCGACTCTTAGTGGATTTGGTCATAACACCCATGACATGTTGCATGGTTAACATGCTACCATCTGAATGATAATCCTCCTTGGAAGCAAAATTCAAATTTTGAGATTGCTTACCGACCTTAATGTCATTATATTTCTTAAGCATCTCTTCTCAAAGTGACCCGTCATAGTTGCAGAAATGAGCATCTATAGAACCTTTGCCTTGGATATGTTGTTGTTGTTGACATTGTGCAACAGATTTGCTTCTTCCTCTACCTCTACCTCGACTCTTGTCTCTGTCCCTACCAACGAACAAGGCTTGCTCCAAAGTCAAATTTGGACCAACTACACTTTGTAGTCTTATCTTTTCTGATACCAGCATAGGTACTAGTTCTTCAAACGTGGGATAAGTATCCTTAACGTCAATAGAAGTTTCACGCACATTTTTCTCTAGTGTGCATCAAGCGAGTTTGTCCAAGCAAGCGCACTGAGTGCATTCGGCTTTAAGTCACACTGATTGCATCTAAACTGTGACCTTCCGTCTTTGTCAATCCGCTCCGAGAATGCACAATTATGTGTCTTTATGTGAATAATGAAGCTCGTTAAAAGTATTGCTTGCAATCGATCAGCATGTGCAGTGAACGAAGTGCAAGCATGGCTTTAAACCCTAGAGGATCTCAGGAGAAAGACAAGAGTCGAACACCACCAGAGGAAGGAATGTTTCTTATCACATTTACATCGTAAGACGATTTACATCTACACATCAAATGAGAATGGATGGATAAAGAAGATATCAGGCGAGCATTGAGCGAACTAGACGAGTATTCGTTACACAAGTTGAGATTGTTGATTGCTCTCTTGTTCGAATTTGCTCGCCTTGACGTAAATATTTAAAATCAAGTCTCTCATTTTTTTACCCGACTCTTGGGTTGCTTAACTAGTTACGTTGGATCACTGAAAGATTTAGTTAGTATGTTTGTGTTTAGTGTATGTTTAATTGTTATAACATTGTGTTTTGTATGTTTAGTTGTTTATATACCATGTAGTTATGTTCATTGCTTGGTGTTGTTTTCTCTTTCAGGTTTATTGAGTATTTGTATTTTTTACATCTTTTTGCTTTCTCTGTTTTATAATTCACTTGTTTCTTTAATAATGATGTTAAATTTATATCTATCAGAATGGACTATGTTTGCTTTCATTCAATCTTACAATGCGGAATCACAAATGGTAAAAATTTTTTGAGCGTAAAATGAAGTTGAGCCTTGACTTAATTCGTGAAGCTTTTGTAATCTTTCAAGTTGTGTGTATTTACCGCCATTCGTGAGACATGTAAGAAGAGCGGATTGGTTTCTTGATTATGACAAGGTGAGAAGAGATACTTCACACGAGAATGTGTTTTTTGAAATGGAGACATGGTTTTCAGTGTTTAACTGCAGTTCTCTTGGTGAGAAGAAGACCTAAGGCTCTTATCGATCAACTTGCTCTGTATGTGAAGTTTAAAATGGAAAGATTAAATGTAGATTGCGTTGGACTCAATTTATGTTAGAGAACCTAGAAGGAGAAGTGTTGCATCTACAAAAGCACGTCCAAGAGCAGAAGAAAGTAGGATACGTAGAAACTTTCTTAGGAATGGCTCTAACCCATCTCATAAGGCATTTGTGTATCTTGAGACAAGGAGTTGTATCTTCTTATCCGACATTGTGTGTGAGAATATTTACCAAGATGAGCTTCGCGTGAGCCACGATGATGCATGTAAGCATAAAATTCTCTTCTCATTGTTTTCTACGCTCTGAAAGTAGTTTGAACATGTAACTCATGTATTTCATTGTTTTCTATGCTCTAAAAGTAGTTTATACATGTTATTCATGTTTTGTGATTGTTAGTTTAAATACTAAGTCTTGTTTGAGGGTCTTTGTCTTCAAATATCTTATGTTCATTTGGATTCTATGCACTGATTAATGTTCATCGTGATCAGCTCCAACGCGATCGAGGCTTTGGTTGCATTGAGGCTGATCGTACTAAGCTGCTACAGTGCGCTGTCGGGTTGAGAGTCTTCCTGGGAAGGGCGAACCTTCTGGCTGTGATATGAGCTTTAAGGTTGTGTTCAATCTACTCAGGGAAGCGTTGGGCTTCAGGCTGTGGCTGGTTTACTCAAAGGATAGGCTTCAGGTCTCAAGGTGATACTGAAAAACACTCATATAAGTCTCTTGGCTCTTCTGATATGTCCAGGAAGTAAAGTTCAGACTTAACTAAGATCTGAACCATCTGATAAGATCAGATGGCGAACTTTGACACTCAGGATTGAGAAATGTGTGAAGGTTCAGACTTCAGAACTCCTCCTACATGTGAATAAGGTCCTACTGGATACACATACGAAGTTTCAGCTTCAGATCAATTCAGAGCACTAAGATATGAGTAGAAACTTTCTGAGTAGAGAAATTACGGCAATTTCTGGTACCCAGACAGCTATTTTGACCTAGAACAAAGAATTGGCTCGATCACTTTGGGAAATTCTTACATGATTTGCAGTACACAGCTTGCTGAACAGTCCTGTGAAGTTGGACCTCCTGATTCCACACAGAACTCCAGATCTCGCTCTCTGAAGTTGCTGTTCCAGATTGAGAGCTTTTCGGACCCCCTCTACTTCAGCGGCCGCCCTGAATTACTCAGTAACTCAAATCACTTCAAACTTTTTTGATAGTCGTAGCCCGGCTGACAATGAACTCAACCACGAAGGTTTGAAGCGATTTCCTCAATTCTGCTGCAATTGACACTCAAAACCCCAAAATCAACAAAAGTGATGCAGTTTTGGCACAATCCGAACTTCAATTGGGCATAACTCCTTGTTTATTGATCCAAATCGATCAAGAATTTCACTGACAGTGCTTGGCTTGACGAGCTCTATCTCCCTGTGCTCTCAGATTTCGCAGTATTCTCACCAAATGCTCGAACTCCTCTTAAGACCCCTACTACTAAGTTTAGCGGTACATAAAGACAAAATTGGACCAATGGGAGTTCATAACTTCACTCCCTTGTCCTTTTGTGTCCCAAACCACGTGGTGACTTAAATTTGCACATAGGCTACCACGTGAAGCCCATAAAGTGCCAACGTAACCCCTAAACTACATGCGAAGACGTGTAAAACGACACGTAATCTTGAAAGAGAACCTAACCTCGCTAGGAAGCATGCATGAGCGACAGGTAAGTACAACCCATGAACTTAACTCTATCAACATGGTAATCAACCTACTAAGACTCAAAATACATAGCATCCTCTAGTGTCGACTTCTCTGAGGTCTTAACTTTACTCAGAGAGACTAACGCTTGATAGAGAGGTGAATTATTTACAATGTAAAATGATTCACATCACGACAGCGCTCGGCTCAATCACACTGAACTCTGCAGTCGCACTTTGGCTCGATCGTAGTGCGAACGACGAGGCATTGAGATCGATCGCACTAAACTACTATAGTGTGATCAGTCTCACGTGGTCGCATTGAGCTTGAGAGGTTATGATTCTCAGTGTGATCGAGTCGATGTCGCATTGAGGTTGATCACGTTGAACAGCTTCATCTCGACATAACGCATTTGACTACAATGAGCTTATACAGACTTGCTTACTTGTTTTTTCTTAGAATGATTTATGATCATCCGACACTCTTACGAACAAGAGAGGAAGAAGAACTAGATGCTCGGCTCACGAGCAAAAAGGAAGAGGAGAAGACTTTGAGCCTCAAAATAGTGAAAGCTAAACGTACAGAGGAAGAAATGAACAAGCGTCTGCAAAAACAAGAAAGTACAATTGCGAGAATTTTAGAGGAGTTACAAAGTTTAAAAGTTGAGGTTACTAGTCTTTGTTCTTCGAAGCTTTTTTACTCGAGATTGATAGATCTAACTCTAGTGAGGAGAAAAATACTCATTTTAGATATGAATGGGCTGTTGATAAAAGTAAGACGCAATGAGTTGGAAATGCAAGGAGCCAAAGAGATGATACCGAGTTGAAAGTTGTAGAAAATATCTATTCTATGTGGTACAAAAAGGAGTGAGAGAGCTCACGCACATATGTTATCAAGATTTTCAGGTCTTGATATGGACATCATGTACACTGAGTAATTGTAATGTAATTCTTTGATCGATGAAGAATAGAAAACATCTCTCAGTAAGAATCGCGTCAGATAAGATAAATTAGATGAATTAAGTGTATCAAAACCTTTTAAGTTTCCAAAGTGTTTTGTATTTGCTTGTACTTACCCTCTCTAGAATTTGATTTATGCATATCTGTAAAGTCTTTGTAGAATCAATGTGTACTCGTCTCAAGTCCATTAGAGAACCAGCCGTGAGAATTATTTTATATTTGAAGGATTTTTCTCGACTATTCTCTTAGAATTATGTACATGATATTGCTTGTTGATAAACGATTCTCTTGAAAGGAACAGTACTAATCATCCGTTCAACGTGGTCCATTCTCCTTGTTTTCTACCATAATCTGCAAACATGGACACATATGACTATCTCATGAATATACTCTTACCATGGTTGAAGACATAAGGAAGAAACACCCTAGAGACCCCAACTTTTATCCAAGTAAAATATACATAAGTTTTTTCTGAAGAGGAGCTCAACTTGATATGATGTTTGTGAAGCCTTGATTTTTTGTTTTGTTGATTAATTGCAAAGCAAATAAGAAAAATAGATGATAGCAGATAAAAGATATGAGTAGAATAGTCTTAAATAGAAGTTTAGTGAAGAATCTCGGTTCTGAAGGAATCTATCGAACCTATGGAGACACTTGAGAGATGACTTCCTCATAGATGAATTCCTCGGGGCGAAGAGTTTTCTAACGGTACGTTGTGTAAGGTAAACAGACGTCGAATGACGAAGTTAGACCAGGAAAAAAATGCGGTGAAGATAGAGAAGAGGAACATCGTCGCATTGCGAGCGATGGAAAGCAGAGGAAACTCTAACTTCGGCACGTGCGGAGAGGTTATCACAGAGATATGAGCCGAGTGATTTAAGTCATTTGTCTTATTGTCTCACCATCTACAGAGCGATAGCAGGAGCGGAGCGCACCGTATTTTTTGATCGTCGAGTATTCCTTATTTGCCGAAATCAGTTACTGGCGAGGAAGCCAATTAGAGAAGAAGAACTCGGTTATTGACGAGGAAGTGAATTATCAACGAAGAACCTGTCTTCGGCGTATCCTGTTGCAACTATCCTTGATACATGCGAGGGATGCAGACGTCCAAGCCACCGAGGCTCCGAGCACTAGAGGTCAACCGAGCGGCTCTTCGCCGCTATGAGAAGGAGCTCGAGGAGATGGGCTTGGCGTTCCTATTACTTCCTTGGTGGGTAATGGTTTCTTCGAAGTTGGTGCATGAATTCAAGGTGTGCAGACAGCATCCGGCGGACGAGTCCTATGGACGGTCTTGTAATTGGACCGAAGCACACTGGTTATCTGTTTTGGGAATAGACGATGCGGGTAAGGAGGGTGACCTTCTTTTTGACAGTACTTCGGCGGCAGCTTCGACCGAAGCAGTGAAGAACTTCCCCAAGCTCTTCAAGGAATTGCCTCAAGGGAGGAACGGTTACAGAACGAGCGATTATTGTAACCCGAAGAAGAGGGAGGTTGCAGATGCGATTATGACGATCTTCTGGTCAAGAAGAATGACATACATGTCGAATTGGCAAATCAACTTCATCGAACAACTCTTCGCTGGAAGAAGAGCACATTGAGCGAGGATCGTCCACCTCCATGTGCAGAAGCTCTAGGCCAGAGAAGACTTAGTATACATCGGAGCGTTTGTTTCTATTTTCTACATGAGGATGGGACTCTTATCGGAAGCTGATCAGAAAAAGTTGAGCTTCACAGCAGCAGCCGAAGAAGAAGAGTCCGAGATCGCATCGACTCCAGTTAGGGATGTACAACTGGAGAGGTTCTTTGACGAAGTAGCAGCCGAAGATGCAGCGGCCGAGGAAGCGAAGAAACAGACAACGTTTACCTTAGAGACAGTTCCAGCAAAAGCTCTTGAGGCGGTACCCCAAGAAAAAGACGAGGATGTAGTTGAGGTACCTCCACCAGTGAGAAGGAGCGGAAGGAAGAAGGTCTTAGAGGAAACTCCGAGATCGGCCCAGAAGTCTTGTAAGAAGAGGAAGATGACGAAGACAGTTTGTGTCGATGGAGAAGAGGCCGAAGAAGAAGCAACCGAAGAAGCAGAAGACAATCACACTCCTCGGGAGAAGAATAAAGAGGAAACCTCACTGAGAGCTACTTCGACAGTTGAGGAAATAGAGCAACTCGCTTCTTCGGCAAATTATATTCAAGAAGTGGTTGTGCCGTTGTTGTATGCTTTGGAGGACAACCGAGGATCTTATGATGAGGTCGTGGAGAGGAAGTTGAACCTAGCAGAGTTAGTACAGAGGATGCACTTCGGCCGAAGAAACTGGCAGCAAGAGAAAGATAATTTACAAGCGGCAGTCCTCGCGGCGAAGATGGAAACTCTGGCGAAGGTTGAGGAGTTGAGGAACGAGACATCGGAGAAAGAGACTCTTCTTCGGCAGAAGTTGGATAAGGAGAAAAAACATTAGAAAGTTTTTTCTCTGATGAAGAAGGAGTTGGATGAGATGCGCGTTGAGAGGAATCAAAATCAAGAGTCGCGGAGATGACGAAGGAGATCGAGGACTCGAAGCGCCGATTAGCTTCAGCCGAGGAACTGAGTGCTCAACTTCGGAGTAGAGTCGAACCTATGTTGAAGAACTATTTCGTCACAGATTTGGATACTTCGGAGCTGAGATTTCTTCGGTAGATACGGGAGGAGTTCACAATTGTAGATGTAGAGGGTTCTTCGGCGAAGAACCGAGTAGCTAGATTAAGACAACGAATAGTTAGAGAGCTTAGGGAGGTTAGAGCGACCGTTGGGTTCTCAGTTAGTGAGATAGCTAGAGAGTTAGCGATAGGAAGTGGTGTTGTTCCGGGTGTCGGATTGAAGGTCATGTGTTTCAGGCACAGGACCTTCATCCGACGGACCAGAAGTACTCCCGACTTCTTAGGAAGAAGATCCGTCATCTTTGGAGAAATCTGTATATAAGCATTGTGTTGTTCATGCTCAGGACCTCTATGTGTTTGTTATTTTGGATTTTCTATTTCCTGAGTTTACGGAGCCATTGTGTGTGTGTCATCTTCGGGGATTTACCTACGAAGTATCGTAGTTTGTTGTGGTAAGAATTAATCTGGGTGCCGAAGACTTTGCTGTTTGACATCTGAAATCAGAGTAGGAGTTTGTGATGAAGTATGAGAATAGACCAGCACTTGCGAGGTTAGTTTGCTACGAAGACGTTTTTGGACGAAGTTGACTTTGGAGGAAGTTGTTCTTTAGTGAAGACACTTTGGAAGAAGTTGAACCTGGTACTTCGACAGAAGAAGAGTCTTCTTCGTCAGAGTTTTCCGAGAGCAGTAGTAGTGAAAGTAAGTTAGTGTGAAGATACTTAGCGTTTATGGTGTTAGAGGCTACCTAGTAGCACTTCAGCAGTACTTCCTCGTCTGACATTTCCGTCCGTGGTTCTGTTTCTCTGTTGTTTATCTATTTCTTGAGGTCTCTGACCTATTTAGTATTTGTTATGTTATTTGTCAAGATTATCAACTTTATCTTGTTAGATAGACCTGAGTTTGATCTCTACCGGGACTGATTTCTGCCCATGAGAATAAAAAACAACCATAAAGAATCATCTTTGTCACATGTTTACTACTTTGGGATGATCTTAACTTGCATCTTTGTGGGTTCCATCCTTAAATTACTACTTTCGAGCATCTTTTGGTTTTCTTGTGTGTTACAATGTTCTTGCATTATCTTTCAACATGCCGAGTTTATGACCAAATTGAAATCATGTTAAACTATATCATTCTCTTTTCTATTAAGTCCATGTTATTTTCTATTTCACAACTCAGTGTATGTTTATAGATTGAATCTATAGATTTTGCAGTAGACTCAAGTCTTCATAATCATAAGTCCTAATAATTTTGTGAATAACTGATCGCACTGACTGTGAATAGCTAATTGTCGTCTTAAGAGCCAAAATCTTCCGGTGTGATAAGTGCAAAGTAACTGTCGTATTGATTGCGAATAGCTACTTGTCGTCCTAAGAGCGAAAAATACACAAGTGCAATTTCCGATCCGCGAAAAACATTGCAGTGCGATTTCTCTTATGTTAACTCGCACTGACTGCAAATAGCTACTTGTCGCCTTAAGAGCAAAAAAACACAAAAGTGTGATTTTCATAATGATGTGACAGTAGACTCCTTTGATGACACCTTGTGACTCTCATGTATGATGATTGATGGTTCACTCTCTCTGCTGAGTGGGTGGATAGATCAAGGCTTGTAGTGTGTGATAGCCCTCTCAGATAGATGCATTTCTTTTTGGTAATTTATCTCTACACCTACCACTCCCTTCGGCTGAATAGAATGTGACTTAACAACGCTCTTGGTATTTAATATCATATTTATAGACTCTCAACTCCTCCTTGCTCTCTCTCTCTTCTCGACATGGTTAGCACATCCTCAACCATATGCACATATAGCTGACTTCAAAGCAAACACGTAGATTACTCAAAGAATATGCATGAAAAATCCATAAAAGACCTGAAGATATGAAATCTGCTACTGAGGAATGTAGACTCTAGATTACATAGAAAAGTTTAACCCAGACTTGACTCCTTCCTTTGGCTACTCTTAGATCCTCAAACTCCCTCCTAGAACTAGCTAGCAAGTAGTTGTAGCACCTAACATATTACAAAGGACAAGCAAACTCTTATGTCGCACACATACACATCGCTATCTAACATATATCAATGTCAAAGATACATCACACATACACATAACACATGGATGATGCCATACACACACATACATAAGTGTACCGTAATAATAATAATTGATACTCACTTCATCATACCAACCGACAATACACAAACATTAAAGTCAAGCCACTCCACGCATTAGAGAATCTAGGTTGCGCTCACCAAGACTATTCATTATAACCAGGAGCTTGGAGACTCAACTCAAAGAACCTATAAGCCTTATCTGCAAAATATTCCTTTAGTGGGGCTAGCCCAAGAACTACTCCATCTAATCATTTTTAGAATAGATCAACCGATCCAGCAAAGGTTTAAGTCAGAGATGTTAGAGGAGTTTGAAAGACAATTCTCTCAACTATCTCGGGTGGAGAAGCTAACCTTGGAAATCTACAAGACGGAGCTGTTTCTTCAAGTTGTGGATGAACCATGACAAGAACAGTTGGAGGATTGAGAAGAAAAAGAAGGGTTG
Organism: Asterella californica; assembly: GCA_036924285.1. Taxonomy (NCBI): domain Eukaryota; kingdom Viridiplantae; phylum Streptophyta; class Marchantiopsida; order Marchantiales; family Aytoniaceae; genus Asterella; species Asterella californica. The sequence continues at coordinate 1,884,138 of JAYKYS010000003.1, read as the reverse complement.
ACAAGGAATTGGGAGGTTGTGCATGAAGCAGTTCATCTTTATGTCTAACAGAGACATACAAGAGAGGTATCGCTGACTACCACATCAGTTCGAACAATATCTGAGGTTCAACCTCCTGTTGCGATCATAGAGGTGGAGGTCCTAACCATCGAAGATCTACGACAAAAGATGAGCTTCTATGAGCTAAATTATAGAACTAGTAAACTCAAGTGTCGGAGTAGAAATGTAACATGTAGCCGTCAAGTAGTGTGACATCGGGTCGCGGATCCCCACAAGTATATATGAGGGGGCTCGATCCTTGGGTGGGCCAAAACGAGTCATCCGATCTCAAGGTTTGACGGACAGACTATGAGGACATGAGGTGATGGCTGGGCCGGTTCCAAGATACGTTTCGGTCTAGACTTGCACGTCTGGACTTTGGAACGATCTAAGGACTGGAGCAAGACTACAGAAAGCGACGACATGTTAGACCACCGATCGGGAGCCTAGACCTAGATGGACATTATGGACAATTGGACCGCTATGTGTGCTAGAGGTATCATTTAGGACCCTGGACTTTATGGGAAGTCCGCCCCAAGTCATCTTGTGACTTGCTCATGTTTTGAGACCGACCTAGGCAGGTCTGGGTCGAGACTTAGGGAATGTTGAGCTTGATGATTAAAGAGACAGTCCGGCTCCGATTCGGACCAAATAGAGTTAAGATAAGTGGTGCATGGACGCTAACTTGTGATTGTGGTTTGTATGTTAGCGTTGTGAGTTTCATGACCTATTGAGCAAGAGCTTCCGCTGGCCCAACAAGACGGTAAGTGCACGAAAACAGCCTAGACTATCGTCAGAGCCGAGGACCAGAGTACTAGATACATGATCTTAGATACATGAAGTTATAAAGTGGAGTGGAGTGCCGGAGCACAGAGTTAGAATGTGAAAGATCATTAGATGTACTACAACTACCTGCACAGTGTATAGTCAAGCTTGATTGACATCAATAGTCCAGTCTTAAATGGAAGGTACCTTGAACCAATCAGTGTAGACCAAAGTCAAAGTTAGATGAACGTAATTCAATTGGATCGAGGTCCATCCGTATCATACACATGTTCTTCGAGGAAGAAAATGTTCCCTATAGTAAGGAGAGCCTCATGTTGTCTTTCTTGTATTGTACCACTCAAGGTTCTTCGACTGTAGCCTTCGTAGCTGTTCTGAAGGTTTGGAGTGAAAAGCGGGAGTCTTGATGTTTCTTGCCGGTGTAGTTGGACTCCATGAACAATAACACAGACGTCAAGCATGCAGTCATGGAGTCCTGGCTCGAGCAAACAGTGGCAGAACTGGTCATAGAGAGAAAATGAAAAAGAACTCTAAATCTTTTAAACTGATCTCGTGCACATGCTGGTTCACGACTTACTCATACACTTTGAGCCTGATATGTCTAATGAAAGATCGATGGTACACTTGACGTTGGCAGATCAGGAGTGTACTATGCATCAGAACAACTCTCTTCTAATAAGAAACAAAAATGTGAATGGATTGCTCATAAACCAGACACCTCCAAGACCCAACTTCTCTTCTATGAAAGACTGCGCGCTTCGAGTTTACCATTGTCCCGACCATGAGAATGTATCCTCAACTTGTCTTAGTCCTAAAACCCTTTGATAACATCTACAATACAATAAGCAGCAGCCAGGATGTTGCCCGGACCAAAGAATCATAAATCGTTGTTGAGCTACCAAGTTCAAGAATATTCTATTAATGGATTTTACAGAAAATGTACAAGACGGTACCACTTAAGCGTCTGTCCTAATTATGGCTGCATTTTTCGAGCGGTTGTAAGCAATAGCATGATTCTCTTGATACTCTGTACTCTGATAATATCGGAAAGCGCCAGTTGAGGTTAGAGTGGGATAGTCTTGCTTCGCTTGGCTACAAGCATGATCCATTTTCACGTGGGTGAGAAGTTTGGTATAGATAAGATAACATCACAAAAAGCATTTGTAGATGTAATTCGTGCTAGAGGAGCTATCATGGGTCCTTTATTTGTTCGATGGCCAACATGCACTACGTTGGAGAAGATAACTGCAAGTTTCCAGCAGAATTGCCATGAGACTATTGACATTTCACATATACCGATAAAGGCTCCTCCAGCGCGTGACCAGCTGAGTATTACAACCAGAAGTCATATCATTCATTGGTGTTACAGTGTGTATGTGACATTGATGGTATATTCCTTGATGTTAGTTGCGAGAGAGTCGACCACACCACGATGCTCGAATCTTGAGGACATCAGCTTTGTGGACGCACATATGAGATGAAAAAGTACTTTTTGAGCCGGTGGTCATACTTCTGAACGGTTTTTGTCTTCAACCATACTTGCTAGGTGATTCTTGATACATCATGGAGAGGTGGATGATGCCTTCATACAACTTGGGACCACGGTCTATACGCCAGCAGCGTTTGTTCACTAAACGTCATATTAGAAGAAGAGTTTGTATAGAACAAGCATTTGGAGTTCTAAAAGCACGGTTCAATACTCTTAATGTCGGTATCACTAGCAATGTGGGGTAGGTAGCGGAAATAGAGAAGGCTTCATGCATACTCCATAACTTTCTGATGCAGCATAGAGTTGTAGCAGACAGAGAGTTCTCAATCACTACTTCTACTATAGACAATTCATGTATCAACGCTCCTAGAAACCGAGACAGTGAAAATGAGACCAGAAGAAGCGGTTGCATCATTTTTAGCCTTTTTCTTAAGTAGTGGGTTCAAGATCAATTTCACGTATATGTTTCAGGGTTTAAGGTCGATGATCTTGATTATGCATGTGTGATCTCGATCCGATATGACCATGTATATTATGGACTGAGACAATTACATATTGCATGTGTGAAGAGACAAATGACGGGACGTATCAGAATTTCAAAATCTCAAGATCTCATGGCATCACTACACCGGCTCAAATTTTCGTTACACGCTTTAAGCTGCCATTGCTATGAAAACTCACGAGGGCAAGACAGTTTAGGTTGTAGAGAAATTTGACTATGTCAAGGTTCAGTGTTATCCAGAGTAGAAAGAGACTCATGCAAGAACTTCTTCACATTGTTTTTTCGCATCGCATTGCGATCTACGCATTGCATGCGGTGGTGTTCGAGGCAGGAGTGATCGTATATGTCTACTCTTGCTTCTTGTGATTTCTTTCAATTTTTGCATGCAATTTCGTCCCGCGAGTATCACTTGCTCTCTTGTTATCATCATCGGTTGGATATTATTCTACGTAGCCGCATTCAATTGTCATCCTCCATACATAACAGTTTCGTTCCTAGTGTAAACGCGGACGCCGGTGGAATAGAATTCGGCTCCTTTTCAAGTCTTCAGTGGATCATAGAGATTGAGTGCTCACATGGTGTTCACAGTCCTCGCATTATGGGAGTTTTGCTCGTCTCTTGCTGGTTTCTCTCTCTTCTCTCTGATAATAGTCCCACTGAAATGTTCTCTGTAACTCTGTCTTGTTGCTCGACGAGGACTCAACCTTGTCTTTTTACACACCTTGGAGACCTCTAGCAAAAATCAGAGCATTATAAGCTCACATAAGCAAAGTTGTTCATCTCATTGTCTTACAAACTACACAAATATGCACAAAATGTATTTATATACATCATTTACATACTAAATATATGCACAACATGACAACGATTGGAGGTGCATGCGCTGCAAACTATTAGCGATGCTTCTGGTTCGAGCTCTGCTGTGGTGGACTAGCATGGACAGTCCCATGGTCAATGAAGACCCTAAGGACAAGTGATAAAATTTATCATTTATCAATATCTAGATTGAATTGATATGTATTTGTTAACAACCTCTTGCATTTACAATTTTAGGAGCAAGGTTGTCTATGGGTTATGTATAAATTGTCCAATAACTCTAGGTGCTATCATCTTTTAATATTAACATTTGTGATTACTATGTTCTTAAATTTAATCATTCTTAATTTCTAAATAACACTTGTGTCTTTTCTGATTACATAAGGCGAGCGAAAGTTCTCCAAAGTTGATATAGGATGCATATTTTGCTATACGGATTAGAAGTAGAGCATTTTGAGATTCACATTTTGCACAAGCGGAATTATGTATTGCGCATGATTCTTGGGGTGAATGGGTGAACTGGTGAACTGTAGTTACAAATGAGTAGGTTGAAACCTTCAAGTACGAGTACCACTACCGTAGTGGGGTACCATTGTGTGAAAGTGGCCATAAGGATCCAGAGAGCTATAAACTTTGAAACTTGTGATCATAATAAGTAATTTACTAAAACTAAACAAAGTGCTGTAATTCTCATTCTGATTTCATTCTAGACAATTAACAAAGAAAAGGATTTGTATACTGAATTCAACCAATACAAGCACGATGTTGAGTTTGATTATACATTGTCAAAAGTAAGAGCATTGTACCTTAATACTCCATAATGTATAGATATCTCACTCAAGTAAGAACTGACCTATGAACTGAAATGGAATGTCCAGCTGATATGAAAGTGAGATATACGTATAGGACGGGCTTAACATTTCTGTTTTCCTAGTACATAATTAGTAATTTTTTGTTATGACTATCTTATTTCATGTGTCTGTAGTGGTTTGATTGTTGTTACTTATAAATGTATATCTGAATATCTGCTAAGTTGATAGGTTTCTTGGGCCTGAGTACTGATTAATACAATCAAACCTTGCAAATGATGAAATAATACGGTGATAATAAGTATATTCATATTTAGAAGTAACAAGAAGTTATTATGTGATAACGGATACAAAAATCATATATTCATGCCATGTGTATGTTTTCTGTTTGTGATATGTAATTAATAAGCTACTGTCAAACACTTGTATATTGTGTGTGAGTGAAACCTGGAATTGTTCAGAATAATACAGTCGTTGATCAGAACTGCACTTGTAAACATTTGCATGAAAGTGCAAACTATCATACAAAGGTGAAGAACAACCAAATCACAAGAATATATGTTAATCTCGTACTTGTGGATATATGAAAGGAGCCCAGCATTGTTTATTTATTTAAGGGCAACAAACACCCGAACTAAAGAGCCAAGCATTGTTAGTATTATCTTCTTTCATTGTCTAGGAAACTAATTATCAATGTTCTCTTTTGATAAGTGAAATCTCAGTTTTGTCTATGTTTGTTCGGTAACAAAAAAATTCAGAAGTTCAAAATAGAACCAGCGTAGCATTTTATGTACATATAGAATATTATTTCTGATATATTCAACTATCAGATAATAATATTCAACTATCACTAGCACACAGTTAAGTTACATACAAATTCATAGATTGGACGAATATAACTAGTCAAATTTATCATCATGTAATTATTATAAGCCTCAAATAATGTTCAACATAGAAATTTTATGCATTGCTTTTTGTTTGAAATTTACATTAGATATGATTCGTATAACGTAACAAGCTCGGGAGATGAATATAAGAAGAAAGCTTCGCAATAAAATAATCCGATCTCCTGAAAACAATTATTGTAACAAATGCTGCTACTAGAATATCAGATATCCACGTGCGAGGTCTATATCTATGCATCCAAGTCTCCTTCGACTCACGAGCACGTTTCTTGGTTGCCTCTTATACCATGTGACTTGTTTTGTCCTTGTAGGCTAGTTTACACTTAACTCTCATTTTGAAGTTTGAATATTTTACTGGATAAATATCATAGGTTTAGTATGCAAAAATTTGCTTTATCACACCCCAGTAAGTTTGTTGTGTTAGATCATATACTTCTTAAAGATATACTGTTTTGTCATACGTCTGACAAGATAACGATAGTAAAACTAATCTTTTTGCTTTGTCTTTCATCATTTCACTATCTTTGATGGTGAGTAAATATTTCTAACATTCAAATCATTTTAACAAGAATAAAAATAATGAGTTATGCTTGCAATGGAGTTGTGAGACTATGCTTTAACGATATTTTGGATTTAATCCATTGCTTTCTTTTTCTGATTTCACAACGACTCCAAGTGTTCATTCTTGCTACTTCTTTCGTTTTTGGGGATTTCATCACGACTCCATGTGTCCATTCTTGCTACTTCCTTCACTTTTTGGTTTTTACCACGAGTCTATTCGTCCGTTTAACTACACGACAAAAAGTTCATCTCCTCTTTTTTCATTTTCACAATCGATATATAAATATGCTATTGTATAGCAAAAAACAAACATCCGTGATACATGCTCAGAAAGCTGATATGTGCAATCCAACATGTCACTAACTTGGCAAAGTAAATAAATAGTCAAGAATGTGATCAAACAATATATTGCTAAGGTGTTATCAAGAGTAACAAACTTTCTAGCGTGTGATGAAGTAAATTGTTGGTTTATTTGTATTGTTATTACTATATTACACACCTTGATAGACGTTTCCAAGTCGAAATAAGTTCGGTCTACTTTTATTTCTTGCTTTTTTACCTAATATTATTGATAAATTTATGTTCTAACGAAGTCCAAATTTTCAATAACTAATAAAACTTTACCTTTGGAGAAACTCCTGGAGCTATTTTAGGTCGAAATATGTTCCTTACTTGATATCGTTTAGCAATGGTAAAAATTTTATACTTGTTAAGAGACACGGTTAACATAATACTACACATGCAGAGGACACAGTGAACCATGGCGAACCACAGTTATATAGTACTTGTTTTTTAAATATTGAGTTGATAATATATGATAAATAAATATGCACGTTGGATGCATATTCACCTCTTCCAAGTTCAAAAGAGAGAAAATATGCAAGCTCTATAATTTATATTTTTTTTTCTGAAAAGAGTTAAATTATAAATTAAAATACTAGAATTAAAAATATTTGTACTCGTAGAAGAGAGAAAAATTTATACCAAGAAAAAGATCAACTAACATAACTTACTTATGGTTTTTTTTTACCGCAACTATGTGCAATGAAATTTAATATTTAGTAAAAGGTTCTTAAGTTGACAATCTAAATTTAATACTTGTAGATATAGTAAAATATTTGAAAATATTTGATCTTCTTTTCTATAATATATTTTCTAAGACAATCGATCATCAATCTTCTCCGTAAGTATCCATTGTTATTTAATGTAATTAAAATACACTAAGTAAACTCCTCTCAAACCACTTTGTCAACCGATTGTATATGATAGTTTTATAAGTTATGATATCGTTTGTCTTTTTATTCTCCTCTGCAAGAACTGCACTTTGGATGCATAAACGTGAAGTTATTCATTATACATGCAAAGGACAAACGTTCATGTAGTTACTGAAAATAATCGGTTTAGAGCTGGTTAGAGGTGATAAGTTTAAAAATAATAATCGATTTTAAAAACATTGTAAAATAGAGAAGTGCGAAAGAATGGTCGAATTACTTCGAAACGAACAGTTTCGCTTCAAATACAGATCCAGCCATAGAGCCGTCACATGAGCTTTAGGTAACGGATATGAACTGATACCATAGGTACTTTCACGGGAACATTAGTTAAATTTAATATATTATTTAAATAGTTAAAGTTAAATTACTAAAATTAAAATCTATAAATAAAATAAATTTTCTATTGTACACATGGTCACTTTGAATTGAAAATCTATAAATAAAAAATGGAAAAATATCTTTTTTGTCATATAAAACTGCTTGCTGTAAGTGAATAAAAGTATTACTTTTTGTTTACGTTAATTTATACACTAACCCTCCCAAGAGAAAGGGTTAGTGAATAAATTAACACGTTTGCATATTTCCCCTCTCCCCAACTTGGAAGAGGTGATTTATGCAGGCTCAAACATACAGTGAGTGCAGTGAACTGAATCGATGCATAATTCCTGGGAAGCCATACCTGAAGCAGACGGTCGACAGGCATTCAAGCAGATGGAGGCCGGATTGTACTGACGGGCGACACGCAATAAATAGAACGGCGATCCGTTTCTAACTTCAGTACACCGTAGCTCGTCCGAATTTAGTTCCGAAGTGTGGTAGTTGTGCTACGGTAGTCCTTCTTTAGTGGCCCCGCCGACAAATGAGCTTCATCTCCCACAAACTGAGTTAGTCAGTTTTTGAAGCGCCGGGTAGTGGCCGCCCCTCTAGCGCCGACATCCTCAACCACAAACCCCAATAAGTTGGCCCTCGAGGCCGACGCCTGGCAATAGTCTGTACTTGGTAGGAGTGGCTGCGCCTCCCCCTCCAACGCATTAATTAACTCTAGCGACTCGTCGTGAAGAGAAGTCTCTCACGGCGTTCAGTGCGCAGAAAACTGTATCCGTAGAGAAAAGGACCCAACCATTGAAGAAAAGTTTCAGTGGAGTGGAAAATAAACAACCTAACTACAATAAACTACTCTACAACTGTAGAACCAGAATAGGCGCGGGAATACCCCATCAAGCTGAACTAAGTAATACTATACATCCCAATCAGGTGCATATTTGAACCGTAGTGAAACGAATTTTAGTTATTAATAGATATGTATGCTCGATGAACTTTTGTGAATTTTTGTTCGTATGTTGTTATCGCAGAAATATATAAAATTAGATTATATATATTAATTGAATATAAATAATAAAATATTTTACAAATATGAACCAAGATATAAACCATAAAGTATAAGTAGACTGCCATGCTGTTAAAAGTACAAGTTCTGGAATCTGAAATTATTAATATATTAGTTTATTATGAGTTTTATTTATTATCTAATTTATTTTGTCATAAAATTAGATAATAAATTAAACCCTTGCATATTTGCCTCTCAAACAAAAGATAAAGAATATGCATCCCTCGGGAAAAAAAGGGACCCAAAGCCATCACAATTCGAACTCTAAAGTCGCAAATTGCTGTTAAAACAAAGGTTTAAATAAAAGTCTTACATATAACTGGTATACAAGAAGTTATATTTTATACTAAAATTGTATTTTAATGGATCGTGTAGACTAAAGTTTCTTTTGTATAACAGTGAAAACACACTACCTAGAATATATAATATGTTTTTTGAAAATAATATGCAATATAGATACATTTAGCTGCAAACATTTCCTCTCATGCAAAAACTATCAAAGCAAAAAGAACAAAGAACAAAGTTGCTGCATTGCAGTAATAGGCTCTATTCAGTTAAATAACAGTATGAATTATTACACATCTGAATTATCTAGTATTATTTGTTACACATCTGAAAAAGCTTGATGGGTCTCTTCTCTTCACCTGTCTCTAGTTGCTCTGTTCATTCTCTTCCAAGTTGCATGCATATATTCACCATTGCTCTGTTCGGAAGAGGGGTAATTTACATATCTTTTAATTTATGACCAAACGGTTTGGTCATAAATTAAAAACATACTTAAATTAAATAATATAATTTATCCGATGCGGTTTAATCTATACCAAGATGTGGTTCTTTTCATATATTTGACTTATAGTTTATGTGTTTTTATGGTGCACATGTGGAATGTTCTAAGGCTGCTTGGCTCTTGATAGACCGTAAATAGCTCATGTGGATAGCTTGTCCTTGCGGTAATAAAGTACATGTGATAGTTGACGTGTGCGTCAAATTTTATCTTTAAGCGCATGTCTTCTATTTAACAACTACTATTATCATTGGCTGCGCATCTCATTTTGTTTGTTTTCAAAATAGTATTTTAACTGCCATGATAATTGCAACCGGATCCATAAAACGTATGTTATTATATTTATAATTCATTTTTTAATTTTATAATGCAAAGATTCACGAATCCTGTTCATGTATTTATCTCCGTCTTTCACTCTTGATTTTTTCCTCCATATGGCCAAAACTACAATTTGGATGTATAGTTAAAAAAAGCCCGTCCAACAATTAAAAAAACTAACAGTTTTTTTAATTGTTGAACGGGCTTTCAAGAAACAGTTAGATATCCAACTGTTAGTTTTTTTATTTGTTGGACGAGGTTCTGGATATACTCATGTACAACGGATGGATGTATATTTACTCTGTTCCTTTATTCCACTCGCAGTGATGTACTTTTTTTATATTTTTCACTTCTCTGTCAGTAGAGTTTTATATATATATATCTTCCGAACATGCATCCTAAAAACAACCTAGTCAAGGATTATCAAGAAAGGGACAAACGAGGTATGAAAAAAATACTCAAGAGAGTATATTGGATCTCCGGGTGAGATAGAATCATTTTGAAGATCATTTTGAAAGTACCATTTTGAAGATCTTCTTTTTCTTCTATTTTTCACGTGTGTCGTGATATTTTTATTTAAATTATAGAGAAAAGTGTATATATTAGATAAGAATTTTGAAATAAAATAAAATGAAATATTAAATTGTTTTATAAATATTAAAATTTACCATAACGACAATCTGCATGTGAACCCAGAGGGAATCCATAAGCACAACATCACTACAGACCCAGTCAAATTGAGGCCTTGCTTTAAAAGAATCATTAATTTTATGATGTTTATAATTTATTACCTAACTCTTCTTAACAAAAAGGTTACATAATAAACTGAGCATGCACCTTCTACATCGTAAGATGGAGAAGACGGTTATGCATGCTTGTCTTCCTAGAGTGTAGTGTATATATGTTGCAACATGAACTTCGAGGAAAAGTCATCTCCCTGTTGTTATTATAAAACACATAAATATTAAATGGATTTTATACTAAATATAAAAAGTATATTAAAATATTTGTAAACATTAAACATTAGGTGAATCTGGATGCAGGAAATAACCCGTAAGGCGAGGAAACCCAAACATGCTTCCAACGGTATATATCCAAGAGGCTACAAGCAAATAACGAAGAATTAAAAATATCTAATTTATTACCTAATATTTCCAAGCAGAAAGGTTAAATAACAAAATAACGAAGAATTAAAAAATATCTAATTTATTACCTAATATTTCCAAGCAGAAATGTTAAATAACAAATTAAACCACATGCATGTACCTCCTCTTCAGAACTTAGAAGAGGATGAATATATGTATCCAAACTGCCTTTCTAAGAAGATTGAGGAAAAAAGTGAATATTAAACAAACAACCAAAATAATTATTCATGATTATTTTACGGCAACTTTTCAAAAAATTAAGTGAAAAATACAGTTTAGTAATGCACATAGTCACAAGAAAGAGTGGTGTTGGAACGGGTTTGCAAACTATTACTTGTGATCAGTGTTCTAGAACGAGTTTGAGAGAACCGGAGGGTTTTTCGGCATGAACTAGCATCAATCGGCAATTTCCTAAGGGTTACCAGAAAGTGCTACACTTCTCGAGTATTGAGAGTATTATCTTCATTTTTTACTGGATAACATTTTGCTCTTTTCTCTAAACCTCCAGAAATTCACATGCTCAACCGGTTCTCACTACCCTATCTGCCGAAACTCCTCGAACATTGCTTGTGACAAAGTTATCTTAATTTGCTTCATTTAATTTAAAAAGGAAGGCTAAAGAATAGAGTTTACTAAAGTGCAGAGTCACAAGAAGAGTGCTGGTAAACTGGATTTGCAAATTCTAGTGATGACTTGTGACGAAGTTATCTAAATTAGCTTTATTAAATTTAGAACATAGTTGATAACGTGATTACACATGATCACTTGAGTTGCAAAAAATTCAATTGACTCACGCGAACTCTTTCTGGTATAAAGACCTATGCATCCCACAAGTAGAAATATTTTTAATTTTAAAGATTTAATTTATAATCTAACCCTTCCAAGTTACTATCAAAATAACAACAAAGCACTCTACTGCGGTGGATGTGTAGTTCTTCTCCCTGAGCATAAGTTATAACTCTCTCCTTTGGTGTCTTCTCATACTTGTCATAGTCTCTATGGAAGCAACTGCTTGAAGCTGCCAATCTATACTACAAAAGAGAGTCTGAACTCAAGAAGAGCTAGAATAAGAGGATTGGTGAGAAATTTCTTCAAGAGTTCAAAAGCGTTCTCTTGACCTGCCATCATTTCTAAGGTTGGCTTCCTGTCACATCGTACAAGAGTTCCAATTATCAGCAAAATTCTCAATGCAATTCATGTGATACAATCAAAAGTTGAGAAGGGATAAACAACTTCACTTATCGTGAGGTCGAGGTCACGTCTGACGCATGCCACCTTGTCTTGATGCGGAACTATGCCATCAAAAGTCAAGGTGAAACCAAAATAATTGACTCTCAATGCAAACAACTTGGTCTTCTTAAGATTAGCTAGCAGATCTACATCAATAAATGACATCAATACATATATCAAATTCTTGATAGTCTCTTCAAAAGTTACTCCCATGATGAGAATATCATCAAAATGAGAATATCATCCCTTGAGCATACTCCTATTTTTGGCTAACACCTTGTGTATGAGTATAGCAAATTGAGCAAGTTTATTTGCTATACCTATTCTCATCTTCAAAAGCTCTCACAAACCTATCTTGGTACAAAATGAAGTCTTTTCTTGACTCTTGGGATCCATCATGATATGCTAGTATACATATCTTAGATCCACAATGCAGAAGCAATTAAACTTCACTTATTTGTTCAGCATGTCTTGGGCGAGTGGAACAAGATATTGATCCCTTCTTGTGACTGAATTCAACTTCATGTAGTCAATACACATTTTCTTCTCCGGCTTGATGTTGCATTGATCATCCTTCTTTGGAGCTGCCAAGGGAGAATTTGAGAGAACAACAGTTCCCAACTTCATTATCTTATCCGCTGAAGTTTGTATCAACCCTTAATTCATCATGTTATTCCTGAAAGCTGGTAGATGTATTGGTGGATAATCACCTATGTCAATGTGATGCATGACTAGATCTATAAAATCCCAGATCAAGACCTTGTCGCTTGAAGGCATAATGGCACTTCTTCAACATCGTCAAGACTTGCTCCTTCTGATCGGATATCAACTAAGAACCATTGACAGCATTTTGAGAATCTTTATAAGTACTTCAAGAACTCGCTGTAGAGGCTTTACCTTCTCTTCACTAGCTGGTTTGAACCATCATCTCCAAAGAATGCGAAAGTCTCTCTATCCAAATCTCTCTACAATCTTCTAAAAAATGAGACTAGAGGTGCATCTTGTATCTTAAGATATGTCTCTACGTCATATCATGAGATCTTTATCGTACAAAAGACACACCAATGTGGAAGAATTGACAACTATCGCCTCTCTCATCAATGTCGATGATTTGAAAACAAGAAATCTTTTCCTAGCATCCTGCTGCTTCTTCTCTATATCAAGACGTGTGATGACATGTTCTAGTGCAAACTTCACTTTATTGCAACTCTAATGACTGTTCTCAACCTTGAGACTCTCAAACATAAAATGTAAATGATGTGCACCTTCTTTAATCTCTTCTTCTGACACGTACTAGACCACCGTGGCAAAAGAAAGATATGTCTTCTGAAATTGCACGAGTTCTCTTTCCAACTCAAGATGATACAACGACTCTCCCTCACTCACACTATCATGCTCAATATCAGAATTAACATAGGCATCTTAGCATATTGAGAAGGTGCATGAGACCTATTGCTTGGAAAGAACTCTTTGTCACGAGCTTGATCCGTCCTCGAAATGGTTGTCTTGATGAACTAGGTTTTGCATCTTGATGCGGTCCGTCTTCATCTCGACATGGAGAATCAGCTGTTATATCAGAATTACAGTGCTGATTTCTACTATCATTAACACTCATGTTACCCCTAGCATTTATGAGATGTTTGACTTCATACTCTAACTGATCGGCTCTCTTGCTAAAGGTCTCTTCCGACTACACCCTTTAACGCGCCTAATGAGTCCCGCCGGACCTGAAGAATACAGCTATCAGTCCAGCAGCTTTTGGTTACTACTGCAGTCGCGATAGTTATCGTCTTCTCATCACATATCGTTTACTTTCGTGATTTTCAAAGAAAAGGGTGATCTCACGTGCCGTGACAATGGATTCGTGTCAGTTTAACTTGAGCATCCACGCGTCCGCCTGAGAGAGTTTGTGAAAGCGAAATACACATAAATGCTAGCTCTGAGGTACCACAACCAAAAACATTGGAGATGCTATATGCTGACGAATATACTATTGTCACACTTGCGAAATTACAGTCAGAAGACAATTCTTAATCAAACCAATCTGACAGTGTCTGATAAGCACACTAAGGACCTAGTCGGAAGAGACCTTAAGCTCTTTGGTAGTCTTCTTCTGCAACCCTTGCTCTACTTCATCAGGTATAGAGTCTCTCTTTGTATATGACGTCTTGATGCTGGGATTCACATCATGATCTACATCTCGTACACGGTTCTCAAAAAGAACAAATGGCTCTTTGTATGGATCTCTCTCTCCATACCTAACTTGGAAATCTAGGACATATCTAACAATGCTGTCCAATATTTTTAGAGCTATGTTGACAATATATGTCTTAAAACTAGATCTCAGTTTTGCAAGAAAAGCATCCAAGAGAACATAATCAAGAAGAGATACCTCAAGACTATTTCAAAGATTCAACATCTTATCAACATATTGTTTGATACTCTCATCCGAGTGTTCTTGAATATCCAGAATCTGTCGAGTGATTCTTGTATCAAAAAGACCAATAAAACGATCAGCAAACTCCTTTCAAAAAACATCTCATCTTCTTCTGGTCCCATGAATTATAAATAATAGATTTACATATTTTTTTTTCCGAAGTTAAAAGAAGTGAAATATGCATGCCTAACATCATGCATATCCTAACATAACATGGCTCTATAGAACGAGCAAAGAAGAGAAATTAAATATGCGTTTCCAGATATCACCATCCAGCATCCTTTATGATATTTAATGTTTCTTTAAACTGTTCATCACAACGTATATGTGAGCCGTAAGGTTGTGACTACAGTCGTATAGCTAAATGGCACCTGTGAGTACAGGTCAGTGAAGAGTAAACAAGGAAGGTGCTGCACCTGCAATAGCAATTGGAAGACTATGCATCTGCTTGACCCACGTGTATGCAAGTTTATTTAGAAGGTGAAACACTCTCTGGCGTTTTGCCGCTTTTGCCCTTCTCAAATCGACGGTTACCTATAGAGATGCATAGCCAAAAGAGGGTACTCAAGAGCAAGAACGCGTGTAGCAACTTTATTGCACTGATACTCGTATGGACGAACCACTGAGAACGAAACTCGCCAGTTCCACGATCATTGCCGAAGTGGCCAAAAGACTCGGTCATACAAGGAGCTCTGTTCCTTGCAAGTACGCATTATTGTTGTCGTTTTCCAGCGAATAATAACGGAGGTTTTTACTTGGTACATCATCCATTTCCCACAGTTGAACTACGTCCGCACACTGATATAATTTACTTTTTAAGAGTGTTTTCTTTACTAGAGTAGAGTTAGCAGGAGGTTCCAGGTAATCAGCCGTACTCGAAGGACATCTCCCGTGCACTTTCTAAACCGGTGGAGGCAGGATCCGCTAACCTACAGCTCAGCATTTCACCGGCTATGAAACCACGAGACTGTGGGGATGGACTCTATGGTCTAGTTCAACTCTGGATCACCGTATGAGGATGTACAAGTGAAAACCTCAAGAGTCAAGAATAAAGGTAACAGACAGAGATCCAGGAAAAACCTCCACCTGTGCTATGGCTCCAGCCGTAGAAACCTGCGAAGTTTGCAGGGCCAGTCAGTCCAGTCTCAGACTTAGGGCAGGACAGGAGAGCGTTTCCTGAGGCAGTATGCCCTAGGGGGAGTCAACACGCAGGGCGGTTACCCTATTCAAACAAGGGACGTGGGCCACGATATATTCGAATTTGATCTCACGCTTCCAAGACTAAAATCCGACGGTGGTCGCGCTGCCGCCGTCTTGCCGATTAGTGACGCTCTCCGTCGAGGAAAGAAAGTCCGTCCGGCCCATGATATGACGGAAAGGAAGCGTCCTCCCTGTCCGTTATGAAGTAAGAATCTAGTGGCGTGACGATGGAAAGGATCGACGACTCCATTGTGTTATGAAAGTATAGAATAGCGAATCTACCCTAAAAGGCGTCGATTCCAGCGTCGAGGGTTTATTCCTCTGTCAGGCTGCGGACGGGAATGGAGAGACGTTCCAGAAACGTCTGGTGGTAGGTCAAAACTCTCGTCACTCTGTAATCGGCTACGGAGCAATCGTTCGCATCACACAGCGGCCTCTGCCTTTTCGCTTGTCTGCTGCAGAGAGCGGCGCAGCTTAGCTCAAGCCTCCACTCTGCATACATCTTCGCCATTCTTCGGTCTAACCAACTCTTTACTCCGAAGCTGCCGCGGAAGGGTGTCATTGAACCATCTTCTCGGTGAGTGCCCGCGCTACTCACGACCGAGTTTATGTTTGGAATTCTCGTGTCCATCGACCAAGTTGACGTTTCTCTCGGCAGTTTGTGCTCAGTGCCTGTTGATTGTTGTCGTCATTTTGCTGTGCGGAACCTGTTTCTCTTTCTTGTAAGCCGTTCCCTTCGTCCCGCGGCTTTACCGCCTGTATTCGGGTTTTAGGTTTAGTTAGTCGTTTCTTCTTTCTACTCCTAGCTTTTATATAGGAGGTGGATATTTGAAGTATAGGTCTGATCGTGAGTGAATCTGAAGATGACTGCGTGGCATCAATCGTCGTCTGCTTCCAGTGAAGGGACGTGGAGATTGTCTGCGGATGTATGAGACAGTGAGGACATTTCAGTGTTATAACGGTAGCGGATCCACATTCTTGGTATACGTGGTCATGGCATCGAATTATGCAGTGGTTGGACTAAGCTGACACTGACAGTTGCTTGTGTGTAGTTCTCGAACTTTGAAGGTGCGTTTCCAGTATGGGTGATACTCCTGCAGCAGCGATGGAGAACGTTGAGACGTTCGCTTTCCAGGCTGAGATCAACCAACTCTTGAGTTTGATCATCAACACATTTTACAGCAACAAGGAGATCTTTCTTCGTGAGCTGATTAGTAACTCATCCGATGCCCTGGACAAAATCCGATTCCAGAGCTTGACTGACAAGAGCAAGCTCGAAGCACAGCCCGAGCTTTTCATCCACATTGTGCCCGATAGGGCGAACAATACGTTGAGTATTGTGGATAGTGGAATCGGTATGACCAAGTCCGATATGGTGAACAACTTGGGAACCATCGCGAGATCGGGAACCAAGGAGTTCATGGAGGCCCTAGCTGCGGGTGCCGACGTGAGCATGATCGGGCAGTTCGGAGTAGGTTTCTACTCGGCTTACCTAGTAGCCGAGAAGGTTGTTGTCACATCGAAGAACAACGATGATGAGCAGTACGTCTGGGAATCTCAGGCTGGAGGATCCTTCACTATCACCCGAGATACTTCAGGTGAGCCACTGGGACGTGGAACGAAAATTACCTTGCACATGAAGGAGGATCAGCATGAGTACATGGAAGAGAGGAAGCTCAAGGACTTGGTCAAGAAGTACTCTGAGTTTATTGGGTATCCCATCTCTCTCTGGGTGGAGAAGACCGTCGAGAAGGAAGTGTCTGACGACGACGAGGACGACGAGAAGGTGGAAGGGAAGGTTGAGGATGTGGATGATAAGGAGAAGAAGACAAGGAAGGTCAAGGAGGTGTTTCACGAATGGAATCTGGTCAACAGCCAGAAGCCTATTTGGATGAGGAAACCGGAAGACATCAGCAAGGATGAGTATGCCTCATTCTACAAGAGTTTGACCAATGATTGGGAGGAGCAATTAGCTCACAAGCACTTCTCTGTCGAAGGTCAGTTGGAGTTCAGGGCTGTCATTTTCGTGCCGAAGCGCGCTCCATTTGATCTCTCGGACTCGAAGAAGAAAATGAACAACGTCAAGCTCTACGTGAGACGTGTGTTCATTATGGACAACTGCGAGGAGCTGATCCCTGAATATCTCAGCTTCGTAAAGGGTGTCGTGGATTCTGAAGATCTCCCACTGAACATTTCGCGTGAGACCCTTCAGCAAAATAAAATTCTTAAGGTCATAAGGAAGAACCTTGTGAAGAAGTGTATCGAAATGTTCACCGAGATTGCAGAAAACAAGGAGGAGTACGACAAGTTCTACGAAGCATTCTCCAAGAATTTGAAGCTAGGAATTCACGAGGATTCCCAGAACAGAGCCAAGTTGTCCGACTTGTTAAGGTACCACTCCACTAAGAGTGGCAGTGAGATGACCACGTTGAAGGAATACGTGACCCGGATGAAGGAGGGTCAGAAGGAGATATACTACATCACCGGCGAGAGCAAGAAGGCCGTTGAGAACTCGCCATTTTTGGAAACCCTGAAGAAGAAAGGTTTCGAAGTGCTGTTTATGGTTGATGCGATCGACGAGTATGCTGTTGGACAGCTGAAGGAGTACGACGGCCACAAGCTTGTTTCTGCGACTAAGGAGGGTCTAAAGCTGGACGAGTCGGAAGATGAGAAGGCGGCAAAGGAGGAAAAGAAGGCTGCCTTTGAGAACTTGTGTAAAGTTATGAAGGATATTCTGGGCGAGAAGGTTGAAAAGGTCGTCGTATCTGACCGCATAGTCGACTCCCCATGCTGCCTTGTAACCGGAGAGTACGGATGGACAGCCAACATGGAGCGGATTATGAAGGCACAAGCACTGCGCGACAGCAGCATGTCTAGCTACATGTCCAGCAAGAAGACGATGGAGATCAACCCGGAGAACGGCATCATGGACGAATTGAGGAAGAGAGCGGATGCTGATAAGAACGACAAATCCGTCAAGGATCTTGCCCTTCTGCTCTATGAGACTGCTCTCATCACATCCGGCTTCAGTCTAGAGGAGCCCAACACATTTGCGTCCCGTATTCACAGGATGCTGAAACTGGGACTCAGCATCGACGACGATCTCGTCTCTGAGGTCGATGCCGACATGCCCCCACTGGAGGCCGAGGTCGATGGCGAGGGTAGCAAGATGGAAGAGGTCGACTAGACTCTCCTGTGAGATTTTTCATCGGCGGCATGCTTGTCACCAGGGAACCGTAGCCGTCTGTGCTTCTGTAAGATTTCAGTGTATCAATTTTCGCAATCGGTAATTTTGTCCCTTACCTGAAGTGTAGTTAGAGTAGTTCGTACTGGATGGTCTGCATCCTGTCCCAGAGTAGGTTAAGGACGGTTGTTCTGCAGATGTTTGTTACATGGGGCAGGGTGGAGACACATTGTATTGGGCAATGAACTCTCCACCGGGTGGCGGCGGCCATAGACATTTAGCGGACTTCCTTGAAGAGGTCGGAGTGCGGAGCTTCCGTTTCTTCGCCGGGCAAGCTTCTGAGTGGAATAGATCTATCGACTCTGTTCACGTGACTGGCCTCTTGTCAAGGGACAGATCAATGTGGTCAGTCTAGTAGCAGGGAAGTACGTCATCTTCCCTAAATTTGAAGGGAGATCAGGGCTGAGTCACCGAGAGGCTTAACCCGGCAAATCAGTGTACATACTTCCAACGAGCTCAGTCGAATGTCAAAATGTCGATGCTTTTACACGAACACGGTCGGATAACGTGTACTCTTGGGTGAATATTCTGACCAGCTTTCAATGCATAAAATGATGTTACAGAACAGAAACCTAGGCATTTTGATGACATCTCGGTTTTAACTTGCTGCGCAGTGAGAACCTCGCTGGGAAGAGATTGATTCCTGAGCAAAAGGAAGATCGATTCTTGAGTGAGGGAGACTGGAGTTGAAAGTTGGGAAGATACTGGAATGTAGCACTGCATCTTCTTGCTTCGCACTTAGTCGTCACTGTTGCCAGAGGTTGAGAAGTCTGTCTGCGTCTCTAAAACATACTGATATGCTTACTCTTTCCACACGTCCTTCATCAATTGACTCTCCTACTGGCAAACTTGACCACTAATAGTGGTTGGATGGGATGGTGGTGATCTAGTCACTGTGCGAGAGAAGACGCCATATCCTTGCTGGTTGCGAGTGTGAACATGCTCGACAGAGCATGTCCATCCAACTGCGAACCTAAAACTGTAGAAAGGTCTTCTATTCGTACCTCGACATACCCGGTTAAGAAAGTTACTGTTAACGCGGTAAGGGAGATACCACTTCGTACGTGCACAGATCTTGAAGAAGCAACTTCGATGTTAACTGTCAACATCGACAATAGTTTCTGACTGTTAATAGACCGGAGTCCGTGTTACCCTCTGCGTGATATTTTGTTTAGACCAAGTCGCGTAAAACACTGGAGTTTCATACATTACTGGATACAGTGGAGTTGGGCGAATGTCGTCTCACCATAAAAGCCGATGTTCATTGTGTAAGAACATTACGGAGGAATTCGTGCCCCCAAATTCGACTACAGTGATTTTTATGTTAGTGCTTTCACAACTGTAGTGGACTACATTGTTTCCCAATCGACCATTGGGTTTCGGACTTTGCAGAGGGTCCGAGTGCGACGTAACTGAATCACTGTATGGAAAACTCTAGGAAACTACCCTGCAGGGCCATTTAAGTGGAGGATGAATGTAAAGATCTTTTCCCTTTCAGACCTCCGAATCACATACAGATCGTGCCCAAACTCATCTATCCGATCGTGCCAGGAGAGGGTTGATGGACACTGTTACAGTAGTTGGATTGAGCAGTTCAGAGAAATTTCCCTGAACTGCCAGCTACTATTGCACTAAAATGTGATAGTGTTCATATTAGTCGACGGAGTAAGCGCATCAGGTCTCGAAATGGATGATTTCTGGGAGGAAAATTCTGTCAGTACTTTTGGTGAATACAAAAGCTTACGGAAAGCGAAAAGGGAAAGAATCCATTCTATGTCAGCACGCAAGCTTTTATCAGATTGATGTCAAAGACCTCTTCCAAAGTATACAACGTCCATATACAGAAAGGCAGAAATATATAAATACCTCTGCTGCATGAACTATGACAGGAACCTTTCGACTTATATCGACGTGCTCTAGAAACAAATTAAACAAGAAGGGAACTGATAATAGTTCATAGATAGAACAGCGATGTGAGCAGTATTGACAACATTTTAAACTTGACACATTCATGTGTGCTTCCGACTGCCGGACAGAACTGGGTTCAGGATAAGTGTGACAGCTTTACCAGTTTCACAATTGGACCGACCGAATGTACGAAGTGGATGCTGCATAGCCTGGTTCAGCAAGAAGTCAAAGTGGATTTCGTAGTAAGATCCTAGCCACATTTAGTATTGCAGCAGTACCAGCGTGGCTCCAGAAGTTTGCTTGATTACACCCCGAATAGATTTATTGAGTTTTATCACACCCCTCTTATTGATGTATAGTTTTATCACATTCCTGACTGGCTGTTGTCTATAAGAGTCACTTTGTGATGTGAGTTAAATGTAAGACCGCACACATTAAGTTTTAGAGCATGTATAGTTGAACATGTTTTTAAATATTTTGAATTATAGTAATATTTAGTTTTGAAAGTACTAAAATAATGAACTACAAAAGAAATGATTGGTTCTACGGTCTATAACCCTTCAAGAGTATGATCAAACAACATATCACTAAGAGAGATGTGATAAAACTCAAACCTACTGGAAGTGTGATCAAGAAAATTTCTGATGTGTCTCGGTTCCATCGGGAAAGCTAAATCCAGTACCGTAGTCCCCAACAAGACTATGGTATGGTAGAGCCTTTCCACGTGATTACACAAAACACGTGACTAGTTCAACATCCAGACATAGATGACAATGACATAGACAATGACAAGAGATCTGGACATCCGCGCCTGGAAGTTATTCCCTATTGGCATCGAGAAGTTGGTTCTTTACCAATACATTAGTGCGTGTTAAAGCGGTAACCTCTGGGAAATATTTGTCTCTTGCGACGAGTTTTATGGATGTGCCTAAGAGGTTTCCGAAAGGTAAGTTAGACGTGATTTTCAGTATTAAATAAATTAAAGAATTACTCTATTTATTTAAAATTTAATACTTATAACAATTCAAAAACACCACCCTAAGTGGTACACAACTCTAGACAAAGTTATCCTTAGGCATTATACCTTTTTTCCTTCTGGACGTTAAAGAATTTTTTGTTTTAACTTTGATACGCACTATTAGAGTTTTTCGTAACCCCTTGTATGGAACAGGTTTTTTCTTTGAAACGAGAATTCTTTTTGTCAAGGAGAAGACTGTAATGGATTAACAGAATGAATCAAGGAGAAGACTATAATGGATTAACAGAATCATTCTGGAATAACAAGTTTGTAAAGATGAAGCTTTTATTCTGAAATCAGAAATTTTTTACCTCTGAAAAGACGATAATAGACTGACACAACGGATGATAATTTTGGAATCATAAATTCGTAATAGATGGTTCACTTGCAAAGAACAATTCAACCTAACTCATTTTAAAAACTCTCTGTTTAACTTCATCAACTTATTCCATCAACTCGATTTTAGCTATCTTTACTGAACTTTATCATTTTGGAATGACAAATTCATAATAGATGGTTCACTTGCACAGAACCATTCGACCCAATTTATTAAGCCTCTAGGCTGAACTTCAGTACTTGGAATCACGAATTAGTAATAGATGTACAAAGTCAGACGATGCTGCTTCTTCACAAACTGAGCCCTCTGGGGAGAGGACTCGATGTCACGTCACCTCCTTGGCTGTGGATGGATGAACCCTCTGTCCAAGACGGCTATAGTTTCGGACAACAGCCAGTTTGGATGCGGGTGGGTCCGGAGGTACCCGCAGAAATGACCTGCGGGTCTCGTCGCACTGCCCATGGCAGTTTTGGCCGTAGATTAATGATCACGTTCATTTGTCTTGTACTATGTGCCACGTGTTTACGTGACATGTTCTTTCATGTATTCAAAATTTAAAAAAGTCTTCCCGGAAAGACTTCTCGGGACAGTTCGATGTAGAAGCAAAGACTTCTCGGGACAATTCAGTGTAGAAGTTTGTTCGATGACCGAGAGTTCAGTAGAGGTGTCTTGCTTTCCCGAAAATGACTACGATTTGTAGTTTGAAGCTCTGCATTCCACGTTTATAAATCAGCGCTCACTTTTGCCATGCTTTTAGATGTAGGGAAGAGCTCACGCTTGAATGTGTGTTCGTTCATTTTTGCCGTGTTTTCAGGGTTAGGGAACATCTCACGCTTGAATATGTGTCATTGTGGAAGTGGTTACTTCATTTGAATCTCATGCCACGTGTATCCGAGAGAAAACAGTTACTGCGGAATATAGAGGAGATCGTAGAGATGAGAGTGATGTTAGCTTCCTCCAGCTCGGAAAAGTCTTCTTCTTCAGATGAATCTAGTGACAACAACACGAGGGACATTTCAAGCTCGAGGAGAAAACAGAAGCTTGACTGTACCGGTTCTTCATCGTCCGACGAAGCTTCCGATTCTGACGAAGAATTATTAGAGTTGTACCAAGTACTCTATACTTCTAGATATCTGGATAGGCAAGATCGATTTTCATTTTCCAAAAGTAAAGACTTCTTTAGGAATTATTTTGAAAACGTTCCTACAAACTCTTTCCGACAGCTTACAAGAATGGATAGAAGGAGTTTTGGAAAACTGGTGAATTTAGTCGAAGTTCATCCCATTTTCTATAATGAGAGTCGAGTAAAACAAGCTCCAGTGTCTTTGCAACTTGCTGTTGCTTTAGACAGATCTGGACACAACGGAAATGGTGTTGCTCTTGGAAGGTCACTGCTTCTTTGGGGGATTGTCCATGGGACCATGGTGTTGTATACTAAGAGAGTGATGCAAATGTTGGGGTCAATTCTTTGAGGATTGATTCGTTGATCAAATCGTGAAGAAAGGCGTATCATCTCGGATGCTTTTGGAGCAAAAAGATTTCCAGGATGTATAATGTTGATTGATGAGACTCTGTTGCCTTTATCATAGAGACCTCGAGTGGATGGTGAAACTTATTATGATAGAAAATACAATTATTCAGTGAATACACAGGTGGTGTGTTGTCATCGAAAGAGAAATAATCTTTCTCTTCACATGTATGTCCAGGAGTTGTCAAGATATCAACTGCTTGAAGAAATCTGTGTTATGGAAACACATCGACAGTGAGTCTTCTTTGTTTGAAACAGATCAGTATTTACTTGGTGATTCAGGATATTCACCAATGCGACATGTTATTTCCTCCTTCAGGATGGCTTCAGGAGAAAGAGAGAAACAAGATTTCAATACTTGTTTAGCGTATGCTAGGGTGACTAACGAACATTGTATAGGCATTTTGAAGTCCCGTTGGCATTCATTAAAACAAGTTAGAACTCAATTGAAAGAAAAATCAGAGAATCTGAAAGAGATCCCAAAACAATGACGAGAGAACCTTTCTCACCCCATGCCACTGAGATATATCAGAGGAATAGACTTCTTAGAATTTATCTCAAGCATAATAGAAGACCTGGTGGATTTTTATTCAAACCTTGATGTATTTGTGAGCTTTTACATAAAGTTTATAAAATTTCGTACAATCTTCTTGTCTTCTTGGGTGTTTGTGTTGTGCGAAGAGGCTCATATCACACAGATTAGATAAACAGCCAGTGCGACAGATCTTATATCGCATAGAATACTATCTTGAATTTGTGCGATGATGCGAAGATCGCACTAACAAAAACACTTAGTGCGACACAAGGCGGATCGCATTAAGTGCATGAGTACAGTTCTGAAGATCATAACTCACCAGTGCGATTGATTCGCAGATCGCACTGAGTTATGCACAGTGTGACTGGTGAGCAAATCGCACTAAATATAACATCAATGTGATTGCGCACCGTCGCACAGAGTATAACACCAGTGCGGCTGGTGAGCAAGTCGCATTGAGTGTTAGTACTCAGTGCGATCCGCTCATGGTCGCACTGAGTACACCAGTGCGATTGATGCGCGAGTCGTACTGAGTATAACACCAGTGCTATCTGCGCACTGTCGCACTGAGTACACTAGTGCGACTGATGTGGAAATCGCGCTGAGTTTAACACCAATGCGATCTGCGCTTCGTCTCACTGAGTACATCAGTGCGACTATTGCGCAAGTCGCACTGAGTGTATAACACCAGTGCGATCCGCACACTATCGCACTGAGTACACCTATCGCACTGAGTACACCAGTGCGATTGGTGCACAAGTCGCACTGAGTATAACACCAGTGCGTCATGCGCACCAGTCGCAATGTCGCATTGAATGTATAACACCAGTGCGACTAGTGCGCAAGTCGCACTGAGTGTATAACACCAGTGTAATCCACGCACCGTCGCACTGACAACACTAGTATTTAGATATATGTAGCTTTTTAATTCAAAAAATAATGAAGCGTGTCTCTTTCTGCTCTCCTCTTTCTCGTGACTCTCTCTAGCTCTCTTCTTCTCTTCCAATGTGGTCATACGATACTCTACATAAATTTTTTTGTATTGAACTTTCTGTTTGATACTCTCCTCGTACAAATTTCACATACCCACTTTCATGTTGCGAGTGTTTGGTGGTCGCTGATTTCTAGATGTGTCCTGCAAGGTTCATTTTGAAGCCCTTTCTCTTCTTCTCATTTCGCTACCAAGATCACAAAGTTTCATCAAATAGTGCGATGGTGACTGCGTTGCGTAAATCTCTGAGGGACCCCGCCGATGCCAAACTTACTTAGCAAAGGTTAAAAGTGATTAGCGGTGGGGATCCCCACCGTTAATATAGCGGTAGTTGTGATTTAAGAGTTTGAGAATTAGGGTTTTTGTAGATGTTATTTGCTAGCATCTCCAGAGGTGTCCGTAAGAGAACACTACAGGCACTTTTTTATTCAATTTTCAGTCATTTTTTCAGTCAGTTTTTGCAGTAGACAAATCTATTACTCAGAATACTTATTCTAGATATAAAAAATTAAAATAATTAATGAAGAGATCATAGTGTCAACTCATAAGAACGACCCAAAAAATCTTGCATATAACATCTCCCAAACTGAGAAAACTAACCGCAAAAGTCTTATCACTTTTGAGGAATATTTCCGTTTAACTTTGACTCCCTTTATTATCAAGCCAATGTTTGTTGCTCTCGGAAAAAGATGAATAATTTTGTTTTACAAAAAAGTATGTTCGCTAGAAAATCCTATACGTGTAAAGAAGAATACAGGTTGAAACACAAAATAGTTTCGAACTCAGTTTCATCAGCTTTCAGTACGAGAGACCACTGCGACTATCCTTTATCACTGGAACAAAATTTCTTTTCCTATCAAACAAATGTGACATATTCAAAATTATAGAAAGAAAACCCAAGTAGAAGGAAACTTTTGTTTTCCTAAATAAATAAATACTTGGGTATTTATTTACGAGTGATTCCAGTTATGGGTTGGGATGCATTTCGATATGACAGAAAACTCGATTAAGATTGCTTCGTATTTCGGCTTCCCTGACCTGTTCAAAGTCGTGTGCAGTTGCAGAGTTCAACGCTCTATGGATGTTTCATATGCATGGAAAGTGAGCTTCGACGGAAAGATGCGAGGGCGGAGATGCTGACTAGAAAGGATAAAATTTCCTGTTATCATTGGTCACTGCCTTCTCAATAAATACTAGAATTCTATTTAGAAGGAGAAACTACGATGTATTAGTAAAAGATCTTTTCCATTTCCTTTCCCTTCGTTCAACGCAAAATAAGCATGCAACATGCATTTCTGACCCGAGCGAAGAAGAAAAAGACAAGTGGGAGAGCATGAATCAAATTTAAAACTGCCATTGAAACTGCCATCAAACAGTACACTGAAGTACCGAACAATATAGATTGAGAAATCAAGATTTATGATCAGTCTCACGTATATGTTATTTTGAAATGTTAATAATAACTTCATAAATACTAAAAATAAAAATAAAAATAAAAGAATAAAAATATATTTTTTAAAAATATATTTTATTAAATATAAAGTACATACCAAAAGTTCCGAACAAAACCTGTAAGTGAAATCAATGAACGTGCTCCAGGAACCATAAGAATTACCTCTTTTAATCAAAATTTAATTTAATTCCCGAGAAGAGTTAAGTGATAAAACTTTACCTGTTTTCTAGATTGAAGTACGTAATGCGGATTAAACGTCATTGCATTATCTCTCTTCCGAACTTGGAAGAGGTGATAATATGAAGAAATATGCATACCAAGTGGAGTTTCATCGAAATGAGAGAACAAACATGCAAGCCGGCGGTAGAAATCCAATGCATGGATAGGGGGAGAATGGGTGGGTGGGTGCACCGTAATTCATTGCAATCTCTCATAATTCAGTGATAATTATTGAGAAATGATTAAACGAAACGTAAACATGAACGAGATGGCAAGACTAGATAAAGATAGTTGACTTGTTTGATTTCACTACAGACATTATACTGTAGTGCAATCATCATCAACAATCATTATCATTATCAACGATTGGTTTCTTGAGTTCACTAGAGATATCATGAAAGCGTGATGGTATCTAAAAAAAATTCAAAATTTCTTTCAGAGCACACATGGACGTTAAGAGAAAGAGATAAACAATAAAGCCTGTGGGTACAGTAGTCTTGACTATGTTATAAAGAGTGACCTTGCTTAATAGAAATTCATTTTCAGTAGTTTAATTTATATCTTACTCGTTTCAAGAAAAAAAATTAAAATATAAATTAAAACGCATGCATAATTCTGTTATTCCAAACTTGGAAGTGAATATGCCTGCGAGGAAATAAGTCAAACTAAGCAAGAAGTATTCAGGAGAGTTCTCAAACTCTGGAAGTCGCTCTTTAAGTTAGAGATTATACCGATATGCTTTCTTCTCTTAAGAATCAATTGAAAAGTCCCCCTGGGACAAAACATCCTATGGCCACCTCTAAATATAGTCAAACTCCTTATAGTTACAATCGTGTTATAGTTGTCATGCGCACTGATTGTATATATATTTTTATCATAATCATTATCACATAATTAATATATTTTATTTTAAAACATACAAAGACATGTAATTATATTTTACTTTCTCATAACAAAACAAGGTTTAGACCAAATTCCAAGTTGAAATTACGACAATAATTTTGGTGATGAATTTCATTTACTTTTGGACTTTTCATTTTCATCTGTGATGATCAGTAAATGATTACATAAAACTTTAGATTTTCTTTAGTGCTTACTAAAGAATTTCTATATAGCATTTATATATCTTCTGTAACAAAAAATGATCAAAAGTTCTCCACAGGTGTTGACAATGCTTATTCGTGTAACGATGAAAACTCTAATCTCTTGGGACGGTGAACATAATATACGTAACTTTAACCACTGGCACAACGCTGAGGTGAGGAAACAAACTTACCATCAGTATTTAAATGAATTTGGGTTAGCGATCACATAACCTAAAAAAAATTTAAGAAAAGGAAATTCGGAAGCAGCTTTGATATGTATCTGGAGTCACGTGTTTAAAAATAAAAAATAGGAATAGAAATAAAGAAATAAAGAAATAAAGAAATAAAGAAATAAAGAAATAAAGAAATAGTCTTCCGACGAGCTAATGACCAGATGTAACATCAAATCCGAATGAGTACAAGAAGGGAACAAGGTGCAGTGAAATTGCACAACTATGAGTTAGCGATTTATTGGGATCTAAGGAAAATCCAGATTAAACTCTTTCCTCTCCTGTTATCTAATACGACAAAGTATCATATGAATTACTTTTTACCCGTTTTGGGTTTTACTATAGGCGGATAGTTATGGCAACAACTCTAAAGTAAAAAGCTGAGAGTTACACGGTGTCGGATAAATTACAAGCAGACGCCACTTCCACCACAAGAGACTTCTTATTTTTGATTTATTCTTAATTAGTTCTTTTCTGCGAAAGAAATTGATGATAATTAAATTTAAGCACTATACAATTCTCCATGAGGGAGCTCATTTAGCGTATATATATCTATGGGGTGGTGAATATCTTTATCTTATTGAGACTACCTTTACAATCTCCACGGACGGCTTGGCGATAGAGGGTTAGTTACCTAGGGACTAACATAACTATAGTCCTAGGTAAGAGAAAAAAGAAAAAGAAAAGTAATGATAAATACATAAAAATTTGGTAAGGCTATGTTGATAATATGCATACCAAGCGCACTGCAAGAAGAACTTGCAAAAAATCACAGTGAAATGAGAACAGAGTGAAAATTCTTGTGATTTTTTCCTTTGTTATTCCATGCTTGTGTCTTTTATAGAAATTAATTATTTCTCCCGGAAAGATTGATGCATCTCGATCAACTTTGGGAAATTATGTTCGCTTTGTAGTAGAAAAGACATCAATGTATGTATAATCAAGGATTAAATTAATGTGAAGAATTAAAACTACCTGTAAGTATACACTAATATTCGGGTTTAGGTATTGTATTCGGGTATTGCAAGTTTAAGGTACTTAAACTTGCAATGAGTTTTAGAGATAACCCATAAGAGTAACGCGTGAGAACACACTTCCAAACGGTCACTTCACGACTTACGAAATGAAAATCAAGATATTAATGTACTCCCTTAGGTTAGAGAATAAATTAAAAGAGCACGTTTTCCACTTCCATAAGAAGCAGATGGAAAAGGAAGAATCCTGCTTCCAAAAATTATAATTTGGAGTTAACTTTACACTTAATAATTAATGTCGTGCAAGTTTGCATGAATCTGCATCGTCCAACCAGCTTGCAAATAAACAGATATTGTTATTAAAATGTACGAAAGGGTAATTAATAAGAGTAGAATTCGAAAAAGAGGAAAAAAGAACAATAAAGTTGACGTGTTACGTTGATTTGGGATTACCTCCTCTTAGGAACCGCTGTTTTAAATTTAGAGCCTTGTGAATTACAAGATGAAATGTTACAATTGTACAATGAACATTGTACTTTAGATAACATATTTTCATTGTTCTACAGAGAATTTAGTTTGTATGATCCAGAAAAAATTTATAGTATGTGATTTCATTCTGGTACATGAATTATATGCTGAATTTTTGATTTACCAATATTTGATAACTTAAGAACGATTGATAACTTTAGAAAAAAGAAATTACCCGATTCTCTTCCTCTTCTAGGTGTTGGATGCTTGGACCTTTAGGTCCCTTTTCCCTATGTTAAGCTTGAGGGGTGAGTTCTCCCATCCGTTTAGTATTCATTGCGTTTGCTTCTATAGTGAACGTAGAGCTGAATGGTTTCACTTCTTTCTTCTTTCATGGACTTGTAGTACGAAGACAAACCTGCATTCGTGAACACTTATGATAGCTTCCGTAGAGCAAGTGCTCAGCGTGAAGTGAAGTTGGTGGTTGGGACCAACTTTCAACCCTAAATCTGAACCTTTAGAGACTTTAGAGTTGACTCAGTTGAGATATTCGGGTGTTCATCATTTCGCATCATTCATACAAGTCAATCATGATTTGAACGGTCAATTCTCAAGAACTTCATCCTAGCTTTAGTGAAGTCCAAAACTTCACTAGAGCTGTGATGTCAATGCTTGAAGCTTCCTTCCAGTGAGTACTGTAGTCTATCTACACATGACTTACATGTCACAGAAGCAGTTGCTCATATTCTAGCTATTGCAACTTATGACAAACTGGATACGTTATTGGAGAAAAATGTCTATACCTTCTTGGGTGTTGGGTTACTTTTTCCTCTTGTTCTGCTTGATGGGATCTTCCCGTTAGTTTGTTATTCATCCCGTAAAATTTTTTTGGGGAGAAAAAACCTATCACGTAGTGTAAATTTTATCGACTTTAAGTATTATCCATCCATTGCCATTTGATTCGATCCTGTAAATCATCATGCACAGTAAAAGTAATAAAGAAAGAACTTTCTTCTCTGGAAACACGAAGAGAGAAAAAGATAAACCAAAAGTTTAATTTAATACTTAATCGTTCCTGCTGGAAAAGTTAGATATTAAATTAAACGCATGGAAGGAGGTGAATATGCAGGTGTTCTCATAAGTGCATAGGTCTGATAGCTTTTCTGGTGAAATTTTTTAGTAACCGGTAGTCAGTAATGAGAAGTTATCTTTTCGGTTAAACTCAAGAGCGGTTTCTGATTTAGTGAAGTAAACAACTTTGGGTGTCTATTTAAACCGATTATCATATAAACTTCTCGGGTTTTTAAGAATAATAAGAACAAGTAGCGATTAACCTCCAGTGGAAGAAAGTGCTGACGAGTATGAAGAGCTATGGCATGTGGCATGAAAAAGAGTGGAAACTTGAGAAGCGAGTTGCTGGCCGATGAGAGTGCAAAGTACAGCGATGATTCCAGCTACAGCGCCAAACTGCCGAACGAAATAGCACTCCTTATTTAGCGTTCCTCTTATCATCTCGGAAATTAGGGACTTATGCTTGAGGGCTAAGGTGCCTATGAGAGAAAATATTTTGCCAAGAGGAATTTGGGTGTGCAATTATATGCATTTTATCGGAAATGGTTAGATCATTCGATGATCTTTTATTTTTATTTTTTCAGATATTTACTTGATCAT
Source organism: Asterella californica (assembly GCA_036924285.1). NCBI lineage: Eukaryota > Viridiplantae > Streptophyta > Marchantiopsida > Marchantiales > Aytoniaceae > Asterella > Asterella californica. The sequence goes on along the minus strand of JAYKYS010000003.1, from coordinate 1,852,798 downwards.
ATTTTTTATATATTTGTTAGATTTGATCTATTCTTTTTAAATTTATTTTATTTAATCATAGTTTTGATTGATAACAGCAGGTCAAATTGCCATATCATATACACATAAGATGTACACTTCCATAATCTATCATGTATTTACATGAAGAGTTCAGTTTAAAAGATCTGTACAAAAAGTTAGTGATTCATGCTATGGGTGATATGTCTTTTGTAGTGTCTTCATATGACAATGAGATTATCTGTTATTGGAGGTCAGAAATACAATCAAGAAAATAATCTTAAAAGAGTGAAATCAAGTCTGAAAAACGTATTAAAAATATACTCAAGTAAATTTCTGAATCTTCCCCTCATCAAAACCTAAATTCTCCCAACTAGTGTATTCAGACCTAAAAACGGAGGTTCCTAAGTGGAACTTGTGGATTGGTATTCTCACTACCACTACTATGAGTGTTCAGCCTACCGACACACCTCTGAGGGTCACTTTATATGAGAAGGTTACGGAATTATTAAATATAGTTAATGTTCTAGGGTTTCTTTCTCCGTCTTCTGTCTGGTTGTACTCATCTTGTATCCCAATGTGGAGAATTTTCCTACTTGTCTGTTATGCTATCTGTTATGAGCATCTTGTAGCACCGACTCTCACCCCATGATTGTCCCAGCCGCAGTTTCCCAATCTCATTGCCCATCTTTCTGTCCCTGGTTATGGCACGATTACGACCAGCTGCACTAAACGCAGTCAAGCGAATATAACATTTTTCTGAGAGGCAGAATATCCGCACAATGGAGAAGCCTGTGATGTACTACTGCAGTCGGTATGCGTCGGATTCCTCTTGTTCTAGTACTTGCCGTCCGACTTTTGTTCCTTTCTCAGATTGTATTCGAGTCCGTCCAAAAGGAGACGTAGGAATATCCTGGACTTTCAAACGTGAAGAATTCCGGATCCGCATGAGAATACTCCCACAATGTGAATTAGGGTCTCAGTCTCCATGTCGTGCCAAAAGGTTCGACCGACTTTCCTAACATATGAGACTTTCTCCTTCTCGATTATACTATGCGACAAATAAGGTTGAACCTCTAGAGATGACAGCGCGAGCATTTACTTTTTCTTACCAAAGATTTGGTACGAAGAAAAACTCATTCCGTTTAGATGCCCGTCAAGACAAGAAGAAATTATTTCACTGAAAGTCTGTTTCCATTGACATTAATGTAACTGAAAGTCTGTTTCCAGTGACATTTACCATTACGCAGACCATGCACCTGATCATTTCAAGTCAAGCATGCATATAGCATGCATATTTCACCCTCTTCCGAGTTCGGAAGAGGGGAAATGCAAGTTAATTTAATACTTAACTCCTGAGTAGAGTAGTGATTGATGAGTATTAACTTTCCTGTCTTGTACTTTCTGAAGCGCGAGAGCTGATTCAGTGCTTATGGTTTTTTTCTTACTTTTCCTGTGTTTCCATACATAAGTTAACGAATAATGTTTATATAATTTTTTATGTCTATTGAATATATATTTTCTTTTAATATTTATATATTTTCTTAATAACAATAAACGAACAGAAATTCTCAGAAGTTGAAGTTGCATGCATATTGGCTTTAATTCTAGTTCACCCCATTTCTGTTACTTGTGAATATTTTCCCGTCAGATTTTAGGTTTCAAAAGTCATATCCATAAGCGAGCATGCATGCAAAATGAACTTCTATGGCCAGCATGAGAAGAAGACAAGCACACAAGGTGGAGAGAAATTCGTTATCTCCATTGGTTACGGTTGGCCTTTTTACGAGTTTTTTTGGAAAACTAAGAGGAAAATAATCTCTACAAATAAATGTGAAGTAAAATAAATATGGAATAAAATTTTGTAATCTTAAATGGGACTTGAGGTCAACGTCAAGTTTAGAAATTCAACTTTTCTAAACGTAGAGTTTATTAAGTTTCGTCCCTCTAGCCAATTCTGGTTTTGACTTTCATTCCACTTGAATATTTAGAATATCGTATATGAATTAAATCATCAAAAAAAGAATAGAAAAAAAGAATCCTACTCCAGCATAAATAAACAGTAGAACAATAAATAAAAAAGATTTTTTAGTATATTTTAACTATAACCAAGTTCTAACTAAATTCTACGAGGAAGAAGAGTTTGGTCATTAAAAAATTAATAACTACTATGCGCGCTTCGTTAAGTAAGTTGCACTCAAAGCGAGTGAAGACAAAGAAAGTGGAGGAGAATAAAAAAATTCATTTTCATTGAATTGTGAAATCTCTATCTCAATAAACCCGGAGGAAAATCCAAATCGGCTAACAGTTAACTGTGGAGTTCTGGATTGGCAGAGAGAACTTAGAGGTTAACTGGCAGTCCTCAAAAGAAAAAACGAAAAAGAAAATCATGAAAATCAAGAAAATAAAAATCTGCTCCTTTAATAACAGACTGCATGCGAGTCTACATGGATCGGATCAACATCAACATTAATCAAAATTAACGTGTTGGGACAGCGACGGCGCGACAGCCCAAGCGCGTTTACAGTTCCCGTTTGAGTGAGAACCTGACCTCTCATGTCCCGTGGTTTCCTGCCGTAAACGAGGCTTCAGATCCGAAGCATTGAGGGGACGATTTTGTCGTATATCGCGGAAACGGACAATGTGAAAAGGTACAGTAGAGAGTATCGTTGCAATGGAGTCTGGACTCTGAGTTCCTTCGCTGGGATCGTCTGAGTTCTGCCCGGATTTGCCACGGGGACTCTCTCCAAGTAGAAGACAGTTGCTGTTGCTGCGGATCATGGGCATGAAATGATGGGTGGTGTAGTTTAATTTCGTGGCGACAGTTTTATCCGTCGATTCTCATGGTTCACGTTCTCAGAGTTATTCGTTCAATCCTTTCGGCGGGGATGAAGGCAGGAAATGTATAAAAACACACACACACACACACACACACGTAGAGCAACCATTCTCGTGAAGTTGAAGAGTGTTGTGGTTCTTGAACCAGAGCGAATTCATCCTTTCAAGAAGTCGGAATGGCATCGTTGTGGAAGTCGTCGTTTCTATATGACGAGGGGCCGAGTGACTGGAGGACTGCAGTCTCGCGATTCGTCCAGGTCCTCGTGATACTATCTGGATTAGTGGGGGTGTGGAATGAAGCATTGGGGAAGAAGCCCGCACCGTATTCAAAATTTGCAGAGGTATCCAGGATTAAAGGCAAGACGGTGCCCAGCAGGGTTGGCATGCTATTGCTGTATACTCCTGCAGGCTCGGTGACTCTCTTGGTTATAGCGTGGAAGATTATAGTAGGCCAATCCACTGGCGCATACCCGAGCACGAGATTTTGGCTAGTGGCCGGTGCTTTTGCTCTCCACTTCCACAAGCGCATGCTGGAGGTGCGTTTTCCTCCAAATACTCAAAGTTTCTCTATAAAACGACGAGCTCTTAAACGATGGCTTTCTATACTAGTTCTTCGGTCATATAAACAGCAAAATGCTCCTGAACCCGAATTCATTAGCTTTAGTCATAGCCTCCCATTACGGACGTGAGTTTCGTTACAGAACTTCCGGGAAGTTAAATGAGTGCATTACGCTAGACCCCATAGTCAAGGCTTGTGTGCTTCACATATCAAGCTTCAGAAGTTTTCTCCAAAAAAAGAACGAAGTTTTACTAAAGCCAACGCTGAGATTGCATGCATGTTTCCTCCTGAAGTTAATATTGTGTATGCTCTGTGCTGAGAAGCAGTCGCACGAGCTTGTTACGCGTACGTGTGTACAAAGACCCGATTACGAAAGTAATGATGCCCATGTAGTAGAGTCTGGATTCCTTATAAGCGTCTTGTATGTGACAGGCTCTGTTCGTGCACCGCTACTCTGGGGTGATGGAACTGGAAACGGTGATAACGATTCTTTTCCTGTACGTGGTGCTTACACTGAACGGATTGTTCTCCCAGCACATAGTTGACGCTCTGCCGCGTCCGGCTGTGGATACAACTCGGGCAGGGGTCGTAGTCTACTTCGTGGGGATGGCGGGGAACTTCTACCACCATCTCCTGTTGAGAAACCTGCGTAGAGATGACTCGAAGAAGTATGTGACCCCTCAAGGAGGCTTGTTCTGCGTATTTGTTGCCCCTCACTACATTCTGGAGATCATAGAATATGTGGGACTGGCACTCATCAGTCAGACGGTCTCCTCAGTTGGTCAAGCGACATTCGTTCTCTTGTATTTAGGTTCTCGAAGTTATGGCACGAAACTTTGGTACAGGAAAAAGATCGACGGATTCCCTTTGAACCGATGCGCTCTGATTCCGGGTGTGTTCTAAATTATCGTCCCAAGTCGATCAGAACTCCTTCCCCAGCCAGAAGGTGTCACTACAAAGTCGCCAGGATTCGTGCGAGTTTCAGCGCAGCGGCCTTTACTGTTCTAGTGGCATCTTTTCTAGCTCCAATCAGCGGCGTCTACTAGTGGAACTCGTCCGAGGAGTTGCGCTGACACTGAAACACTTGTCAGGTGCAGTTCCTCGACCTGCTCCAGATGAACGCATTCAGGTCTCAACTGCGATGGAGAGTGGTTTCAGTCCTCCTATGTGGTGAGGATTCTCTTTCTGGAACTATCGACATATCCCCGTGTATATAGTCTCAGAGGCGGGTTTTATGTTGAAAAGCGTTACCGTGTGGAAGAAGTACGAAACCCATGCAGAGCAGGAACTGCTGGCAAATGTATCGCTCGGTGCGGTCTTTTGGGACCCATTCTTTGGCTGGATGAGCACTAACATGGCGAGGAAAGAAGCTCAGGTTAGAGTCCGTGATCATGGGCGAGTGCAAAGCGTGTCAATGTGCTCGTGGCTTCTCCAAATTGTACAACTTTGTAATTAGCAAGAAATAATTTCATGTAACGCGATATGCGATAGTCGCCTACGATTTGTATACTTTAGTATAGGATACATGAGATAGTCGTCGCGATATCTTCTTCTGATAGCCTTAGTGCTTATGGATCCCACATTGAAAAATATCATTCAGTTTAGAAGACCGAATCTTTACGCAGTCTAATGTTAGTCGATTACTGTTCAGTGGGAACGATTCGTCGCATCCGGATCAGGAGGATGCAGAGAATATGTGATGTAGTGACTCCTTCCTCTTGCGGCAGTGCGCGCGGTGATAGTGGAGCTCTAGCACACGCTTCATTAGCGTCACCTTGTACTTCTTGTCCGAGAGGTTATCTCCAGACACAGCGCGGTTTATCCAGAAGTGAATTCCAAAGTTTCGATTTAATCAGGAGAATCTGATGGTCGAACTAGAAGCTACAACTCTCCTCACTGGCTAACTTAAGAATCCAGAAGTAGAGAAAACGCTCAAGAAGTCGTTCACATTCTGAATGACTCCTTCCATCGTCGAAAATACCTTTCACTGTGACAGAATTTTGCTTTAGCATGGAAAATGTCTTAATTGTAGGGGTGCAAGAGTATCGTTTCGTGCAAACGTGCATATGAAAGTAACTGTTTGCAGTCTGCAACGAGACACCTGATGACATATAACATTAGAGATGGTCTCCAGGTATCCAGGCCTGCTGATCCAAAGGGGAAGACTGTACGTGAGCATGATGCGCCAGTACGTAATGTTCTCTGGATCACGGAAGGTCCTCAAATCATCCTTGCCTTGAACAAATTTCGATGAATTGAAATATAAAGACGAAAGTAAGTTCCAGAAAAATCTCGTCATCTCCACGGGCGAACCGCTGAGAGTCTCCACCCTTCTTCATCAGCACAGCTTCAGCTGAATAACCTTGGTACAGTCATCTGCTAACCACACTAGCCTCTTTGTACTCATACCCGGTGTCGCAGTCATGGTTAGGGATCATCATCTGTGAAGAGTTGTCTCTACCGGGATCGAACTGACCATCGGCTGACCATTTGAATTAGAACTCACCCTGCGGATTCCATCGACTCATTGCAACTAAGTACGTTTACGTCGTTCGGGGTACAGAATGTATTTACTGTTTGAGTTGTCGTTCAATCATGGATGAAGAACTTTGAAAGTACTGTATATTATATTTACGTAATCTTTTTCGCAAGAAAGGTGGGGTAATAAATTAATGTTCATTATAAATGAAACTTTTTTGATATCCAGAACCCGATGTTGTACTTTCAGAAGGCGTTTTCTGGATGTCTGGATCAGGCCATGATTTCCTGTTCACCTATCACATAATATTTAAATAGAAGTTCAAAATTAAATATTAATTTACTGTATAAGTTGATGTATATATATAAGAAAAAGAAACAATGAACGAATGGGTTCTCTTTGGATCAAGCCATGATTCTCTGTTCACATGTCCCTTAATATCTACAGAGAAATTCAAAATTAAAGATTATTTTAATGTATAATTTGATATATATATATATATATATATATATTAAAATCTCTCTCTCTTTCATATATATATATAAGAAAGAAAACAGTGAACAAATGAGTTATGTCTTGATCAGACCATGATCCTCGGTTCATTTGTCAGTTAATATATTACATAGAAGTTAAAATTAAAATTAAAAATTAAATAAAATTAAATAAATAAATTAGTATAATATATATAAGAAGGAGATGAACAAAAGCAATACACATCTGCTTAACTACTGCCATTGTCATCATCAACCCAAGGAAGCATCACTACCTAACATGACAAAGGTAAGTGTTTAGGGCTTCTCTAGTCTCAAAAGTGCATTAGGTTGATCGCATAGTGCAGGGTATTGCAAGTTCACGAGACTCCACTTGCAATAGCTCAAGTTTCAGATCAAACATTCTATCAAAATGTTAACATTGTGTGGTATGCAGCAGCAATATACAAGTATTGGTGTGTAGTCTATCCTTGACACAATGCCTGTACTCAAAATTTGTCATTTTTGCTTCAACAATGAGAATGCTTGCTCCACAACCATCCTCCTCTTTACATGCACATCATTGAACACACATTGTCCTAGAGCGTGAAATTTGATCTAGAAATAAACGAGTATCTAGTTGTAGAGAGATACGATAAGACTTTGAACCAACTCGATAAAACCCTTGTGTTCTCATTACCCAGTCTATCAATCTTTATCTCGACTCTAACACCTATTTGTCTCAGTTTATACCAACGTAACTTGACCTTAAGTGTAACGCACATGCATCATACAACACAACTAGGGTTACAATCATACACTAAGTACATCAAAGATCTATGCATGATAAATAAATGGTTTATTTCAGAGAAGCACAATCAAATGATCTTTTATGTTGGCGTGTGCACTGACAATATTTTCTTCATTGAATTTTTTTGACAAACTAACTAAAATATTCAACTTTGACCTCTTATACTTCACTGATAAAGGCTCCATTCAGTATGAATCTTATAGTAATTGAAAGTCTATTGTACGAGGTTTTCAATGATATACATAGCACCTTGAATAGATCAAGATAACCTATCACAATTGATCGAAATTTATAATTTCTAACTCTTATAACTCAAAATGACTCATATCTTCATTTTGATTTTCATGTTTGATGTAAGTTTTGATCAAACAAGATCTAAATTAGACATGCAACAACCCGTTAGAAACCTTATCTTCTAGAGCTTCCTACAAGGTAAGACATGCATGCATCAAGCAACTATTGAGCTCGAGACGTGGTGTCAAAGACCACCATTATCTTATAATTAGATATTCTTGATCAACAACCTCGACATAACGTAACATGTTCTCTGCAACAAATTCACAACGTAGCTCTCTTGACTCACTTGCATCATCTCCAAGAAGTTCCATCTCTAAACCCCAAATCCTTTGCTCAAGAGCAACCAAGAGATATGTGTGAGATCTCTCTTTTCTTTCAAACTTGTCACGTTGTAATTCGAACTTTGATAACCTATTACTCTCAACTCAAACTTCCAACTAGGCTCAAACTTCATAGGAAATTTTCACCTATCCCTCACTACTAGTCTTTGAAATTTCAGCTTCAGACCCCAAAATCAATTGCTCGAAATGGACTAAACCCTTCGTCTATGCTAACTTATGAGCTTTACAGATCTCGATAGCTAAAATCTACGATCTTGACACATTCTCTTGATCAAATGAGATGCAATTTCATAGATAATAAGTTGATAGAGCAAACCTCAATCTTGGAGATTTTCACTGAAAGATTCGATCTAGTGCTCATGAAACAACAAAATCTTTGAATCCAACGAGTTGCTTCTATCTCTCAACTGATAATTTGAGGTCAAACTCGACATAAGAGCAACTAGTACTACGGCAACTCATCAATCTCCTCGACAAAACCAAATATCATTTCTCAAACTCTCGAGGTACTCGAAAACGTGACTCGAGATATTAGTTTGACCTCTTGACTTTGAACAATAATAAATCTACACTTAGAACTCCAAATTGATCGATCGTCCCTTCCCCATGAACTAACACAAGATAGTAACCTTAGTCGAGCGATAGAGTTGAGTCAAGATAATGATCTTGAATTGATCTACGATGAAAAGTACGACAAAAAGAGATGAAGAAACCATCACTTGATTACAATATTTCTCATCAAAGTTCCTCGCGATCCACATACAATGAGTGACATTTTGCATGTAGTGACATCGGATATCAATCCAGATGTGGAAAGAAACGTTGGTTGGAAGCATCACCTTGACCAAATCTGCTTACATTTGGAGTTAAAGTTATTCATTCATCAACTGAGTCCGAATTCTCTCCATACATAACGATCGAGAAGATCACAAGAGTAGGTAAGTCCATCATCCTCCTCATGAACGCTCCAAAATAGACAACAAATCAATGACAAAAGTGATCGCGATGGATATAGTAAAGCTTGATATGAAATAGATTTAGAAATAGAAGATTTAGAACTAGGATCAATCCTCCATCCATGACTCGTGCAACTCCTCACCATCCATGTAGAATACTAAAAAATACTCGTGAAACACCAAGCAAGGAAGAAAAATGTCCCGAGGAACTCTCAACTCATCATCTTATATTCAAATTCAATGAGAAGAGCTATTCACGCGAATGCACATGGATAATTGAGCTTGCATGTTTCTTTAACATGTGATATCACATCCTTGATAATCATGAACGTGACATCTAACACACCATCTTGTGAGTTACATGATACGGTTCATGAAACACAGAAAAAACATAGTACAAGTTTTACGTTAAATTTACATGTGAGCTTATGAGCTAAATTCATATGTGAGCTTCCTCTATGCTTATCTCTTCACCTCGCTTCTTGAGGAGTTTCACACGTTTCTCCACAGTGAGAATTTTAAGCTTTGCTTCATCAAGCTCTCATAACGAGAGCTTAATATACATGTACAACAAGAACGAGATATGGTACAAATCATCGCTTAGAGAATTTTCTAAGTTCACTATGTTGGTTATCAAAGCTACTATCGTATACCAACACCACGTCCTATTCCTTAATATCCTCTGGCCTTAACATATGACACTCCTTAAACCTACCCTTATTCTCAACCGCGTTTTCTTCAACATGTCAATTGCAATCTTTATATCCTCTGGTCTTCTTTCTAATTGGCGAGTCTGAAATGCAAGAAGATCTTCAATGGACACATTATCCTCCCAAAGTAGAATGCTCGAAGTAGGTATTTGCTCTTTGATGGACATGATAGGTTTTTACCTCTACATTAGCTTCGATGGCATGTATCTGATTACTGAACTATGAGTGCAGCGATCGACCCATATGATAAGAGCCTCGATCACTCTTTCGTCCTTTCACTACAAGCTTTCACAATAGCTTTCACAATACAAAGATGATCCAGGTCATTTGTAGCATTCTCTCAATGCTACAAATGAGGGAATGCTAGTTTGACCCGCATCTCTCAAAGAGATATTTAGCTTCAATAGTATTCAACTCTCCATGATCAGCTCTAATCTTCCCAACACACCCATACCTACAAATTACATCCTCTAGCAAGAATCTACAAACTCCTTTAATATACTTCGTACGTAAAGCTCGTCCTTCCACTTGGTTGGATAGATCCTCTCGCGTAATAATCAAATACTACATCTGTCATATTCCTACAAGCATGATAACTAGATCCACTACCTATTTGTAATGCATTGCAAGTGGATACGTAAGGTGCAAACCGTCTCGATGTCTGATTACATCTGACATGTTTGACACATCTCTTTACGTCTTATGTCACCAATACCTCTCCTTGAGTTTTATAAAGGTTGCATAAATACATCGGTGTCCAATCCATAAGTTGTCATGAACTTTCTAAATAACAGTTGTTTCACACTGAGATGGACCACCTGCGGATAAACTGAGAGAACTATTCATCTCTTGCCCAACCTTTTCCAAGCATGTGATACTCTTCACTGTACTTATGCAAGACACAAAATGATCTCACATATGTTCTGGGCAGCAATCAGATTAGAGTGTGGGTGAATGAGAATGCGACACAAAAGGTCTTGCATGCAAGATAAATTCATTGAGTAGAGTCAAACTTGATGTCGAATCTTTTGTTTTTGCCAGTCGCAGCTGAAAAGTAGTTTCACGTGAACAATGATGACCATTTCTCAGTAATGAAGTTATGTTCTCGACTGACGGTGATGTACATGCTGGCACTTGTCAAACTTCTGATAGTTGTTGGGTTTGGCAATAGTTAATGATCAGATTCTGTGTAGGGGTCTGTGCTCGAACAAAGACTACAAAATAAATGCTCTGCATCAAATGCATCAAGAGAGTTCATGACAGAGCTCTCATGTATAGGTGAATGCTGTTTATTCCTTCTCCTCAACAAGGCAGCAAAAGCTATTGAAGTTTGTGTAGAAATGATTCTAGAATTTCTTTTGGATATTTCTCAACCAATTTCTTGCAGTAAGTCAGGTTCATAATAAGATAGCTCAAGATTGACAGTTTTGGAGCTCCGGAACGTCCATAGTAACTAGTTTGCAATCTTCAGAATTGAACGACAGTCTATCGATTATCCATAAGTGCAAGATAATTGATCAATAAGTCTGCTCAACTCAAATAATTTATTAATTAATCAACAATTTTTAATCTGTTACCTAAAGTTCTCTTGCGTCCAGTTCCAAGAGTTAGGTAATAAATTACACCGCATATTATATTCCTCTCTTCTGAACTTTAGAAGATAATATATATTGACTCACTTTATAGTGAATTTACCATCGTCTTATCTAGATCTGGAACTAGATGTACATGATCTAGCAGTTTTGACACAACGTAATTCGAGAGCTAATAAATTCTTGGTATACTTTTTGAACACTTTTTAGGATATGCAAAGTTATTATGTTACTTTCCAAGTATACTTTTTATGGATTTGAAAAGTTCTGGATACATTTCTGCACTTCAAGAGAGTTTATTTCCTAGTCTTTAAGCACTAGCTTCGGAACTATGAATATTACTCTACTTATATGGTTCATATCCAAGTAAGACCTTGGAGAATAGATATTTCCATAGTTCAAGAACTAGTTCACTTAATTTACATGAGTTCACTATAACAAAAATCAGCAAATGTATTAATTTAATGTGCAGAGTTCAACCAGATAACTAGTAGAGTTCTGGAACTAGATACTATGTTCTAGAAAGTTAGTTCAAGAACTAGTTTGATCCAATATATGTTAAGTACTCTTAAAAAGTCTGAGTTGTTTCGAAACTAGTTACTTCATCCAATACGTGTGAGTTAACTATAAAACAATCAGCAAATGTGTTAACTTAGTATGCAGAGTTCTGAAACTAGATAACTAATGTATACAGTTCCGGTACTACATACTGAGTTAGAACAACAAAGTTAATTCAGGAACTAGTTAACAGCAATAATTTGTAAGAACTCTTAAAAAGTCAGAGTAGTTCTGGAACTAGTTAACTAATGGTCAGAGCTCCGAAACTAGATCTAAATGTGCAGAGTTCCAAAACTAGATACTGAGTTCCAAAAAGTTAGTTCAAGAACTAGTTAGTTAGATCTAATATTTGTTAAGTACTCTTAAAAAGTCCGAGTAGTTTCGGAATTAGTTTGAACCGAATAGATTAGTTTACTGTAATTAAGAGAAGATAAGCGAGTTAAGCGAAGATGTGTAGAGTTCTGGAACTCCATACCAAGTTCTATAAGTTATTTCAACTATACCGATCGAGTCAGAGTAGTTCCAAAACTCTTTTCAGAAATACTGTTTTTAAGAGATCTAAAACACTAGAAATATCCAAGGACACAATTGATCTGGAAAAAGCAAAGAGGAATAAACATGACTGAAACCAATAGGTCAAAGCTTAATCTTCAGTTTATTCATGGCAGTATGGTACAATAAATGAAATCAACAGTTAGAAAACATGTCCTATTTAGATCTAGAGACTAATCTTGATCATTCATGTGTAGGCTCTGATCTGAATTTGAACCATCTGGAAACTTCCGAATGCAATGTAGGGAGTTTAGGACACTCGTGCTCCTCATCTGACAAATCATCATGATCTTCCTTGTCGACATAACTCCATATTGTGATAGAAGTGAGAATCTTAATGAGGTCATCACCGTCAACTATAAGTGCTCGGATAGTGTTCAAATTGCGATAAGATATCACTTCTGCTGAAATGCTGATCAGTACAACTTCACAAACTTCTTTGACATTAAGTTCGATTGGATGGATCCACATCCATTGAACAAACAGAAGAATGTGCAGAAAGTAATCAATGCACAAGGCATCTCTTAGTCGTAAGTGGATGCTTAATCCCTCGTTTAATTTCTGAAGTTGCACAACAACTTTCGCAACAAAATATTATTTTCCAAACTCCTTAGTATAGTTGACGAAATGCTTCGATTATGCAAACACACCTCCTCTATCTCACAAAGCGTTGTGTAGAGCCATGCATCCATCGACTAATAATTCAGAGTTTTTTCCACTCCAACATTGTAATGATTGCCACATCTGACTTCTCTCTATGTTTGACCGATCACTTTTTGAAGCAGTTATCTAGCACTCAAGATGGAGATGGCTTCAACTTCTTATTTGCAAAGTATCAAATTCAGACCTTGGTATTCATAAGCCAATCGACATGCCTCATTTGCAGTAGATCTTGAGTGACCATCAATAACTCTAACTTCTTAGTCACTACTGAGTCTGTTGGATGAATCACCACTACGTCATCATAATCAAATGATTCATCTGGTCCAAATTTATTTTGGTACAACTTGGAATCATGTATGCAGATAATCTTTCAAGCATTCTCGCTGCAGAAATCTCTATAATTAATGAAAACTCCTTCATCCAAGCAGCATGAACGATCGACCGGCACACATCAAATGATTAGTGCTAAAACATATACACACAAAACGTGATATGCATGATCATATTCTAGAATTCGAACATCTGCGTATGCAAGAATACAAGTGTTGCAAAAAGAACAACACCTTGGCAAGACGACATGCTTGGAATCTTTAGTCATTGTTGTGGTCAAGCTCATCAATGTAGGATATTGAGCTATTTCCAGCTTGACACCTTTGCGAATTTATGTCGAGAATATTAACACCTGAGTGAACAACAACTCCCGTTGGTATGTCTTGCAACTTGTGCTTCAAGCCATTGGCTCATTTACAAGCGGACTTTTGATCTGCACTATTCTTCTTCTTTTCACGTTCTAACGTCGCAAGCTTATCCTCTTTCGACAACATATTCTTCTTCATCTCCAAGATTTTCTGCTCTAGTTCAGTAGTGCGATGTTGTCCTTCCTTCTCCTTAACTTTGATCGAAATGATTTCTAGCTTTTTGGATAGAATTCTTGTACGAAACAGAAAAAGAGTTCGAAAGAGCGTTCAAGATTGGAAGTTCTGTCCAGATAAAGTGTAAAACTGAGAAGTAAGTAGTTCTAGAACTTGCATTTACTTAAAATACTATAGTTTCATAACTTACTTCAAAGTAAGTTCCAGAAATCAAAAGCAAATTAGAAGAATGTTTACTTATTTTTGCTTGCAGTTTCTGAGTTTCGGAACTTACTTCAAAATAAGTTCTTGAAATCAGAAGTAAAGGGAATCGAGAACTTCTGTGGCATGTTCCAGAACACAAACTAGATAAACACTTTGTGCACATCTTAAACTATATCGTACAACTAACTAGTACTTCTAGAAAGTTCGAACATCTGGATCTCCCAACTAGACTTTCAAAGTGCAATAAATATAAATAATTTATTTTCTGTCTGTTCTAAATCTTCCCGATGATCACTGTGCAATTTCTCCAACTCCAACATCAATGTATTGTTCAATGCTTCTCGTTATGTGCGCTCTTCTTTTCACTTCAAAGTGATCTCTTCATTATGTGCGTGCAACGTCTCATTCAGTGACATTGATTTTCTCAACTCTCTTTGAATCTCTTGCACTTCACCTCGAAAAGTCTGCATCTCTTGCGACCACTTCATCTCCATTTCTACAACTTGATCGTTCTATGTATCAAAAATTCCCATTTCTCTTGCGATGAATGCTTAGAAAGCCGCTCAATCACTTGATCCTGAGTTGCTTTATACTCATCATTTCAATGACGGCTCGTCATCTCTCTTTGGAACGTGAAACTCCTTGAGCTGTATCACTCTTGTAATGTTTCAACTTGAAAATAATCATGTCAGATACATATGTATACCAATCTGATCTACATCTGGAGGTCTTCGGATCTACATTTAACAAGACTAAGGTACACAACTCGTGTGTTAAATACTTCATGGTTGATCTTCATATTGCTTTATGGATCCTTTTGATAATCGATCCGACCTGCTGATCTAATTGCTCATCATTCGGCAGACCTTCACTACTGAAATGTCTGAATTTACCACTTTCCATCCCTCGTTGCATCTTGTTGTATTGTTGTAATCTAACCAATTGCAAAACTCTGAGAACATATCTTTGAAGCTTGCATATTGCTTTCAACAAACAGATTTCTTCATGTACTCTTCGCATGCTTTCGGAGATTGGACACAATTACACTCAGAAACATTGCCAAACTTGTAAAAGTGACTCATCCCTCTAGGTGACAGGTCCATATTGTGTCACACCAGTTTTGACTAGTGACTGATGTGTCTATGCTCAGCTGGTGCTGCAAAAATAAACGGTTGAAATTTAAACATCTCATGACTGCTTGGTACGGCACCTCCAACAACGAATATATACACATACTAGTTCTTTTCACGACAATGCTGAGATCACTGGTACCGTCCATGCTCTCTAGAACACAACGGAGTCCCAACATAGGTCTACGGAGAGAAGTGGAAAGAATTTCGAGTGCAAAATGGTTGATTTTTGTCTTCTCTTTGGATCTCTTGGTTGATTGCGTTGCTTGCTCTGATAGTCGTTTCTTTTGTGCTCTTACACTACGGGCATCCTTTAATTGAGCTTCTAGATATTTTTCGACATCAGCAAGAGCTTCAGCAACTCTTGTGCTGTCCTTTGAGAAACTTGCCTTGACTCGTTTCGCACACCTACCATCTTGTTGCGCCAGCGGAAACTCTTGCTCAGTAGGTCACGAAATTCACACCGCTAACATGCAAACAACAATCACAAGTTAGCGTCCATGCATCACTTAGCTTAACTCTGTTTGGTCCGGACCGGAGCCGGACCGTCTCCCTAATCATCAAGCTCAGCATTCCCTAAGTCCTTACCTAGACCCGCCTAGGTCGGTCCCAAAACATGAGCAAGTCACAAGATGACTGAGACAGACTTCCCATAAAGTCCAGGGTCCTAAACGTGTCTAGCACACCTAGCGATTCAACCGTCCGTGATGTCCATCTGGGTCTAGGCTCTCGAACGGTGGTCTAACCCGCCGTCTCGTTCCCTAGTCTTCAATCCTTAGATCGTTCTTAAGTTCAGACGTCGAAGTCTGGACTAGAACGTGCCTTGGAACCGGTCCAGCCATCACCTCATGCCCTTAGAGTCCACCCGCCGAACTCTGGGGTCGGGTGACTCGTCCTGACCCACCCAGGCATCGAGCCCCCTCATATATACTTCTGGAGATCTGCGGCCCCACCCTCCTCTTTGGTTGCTTAAAATTATATCACAACCTGATCACAAGATCAGTCATAATTCTCAACTCAGAGATCAGTTCGAGGAGTTCTGCATATCATTGGAAAGCTCTCGCCGAGATCTTTCCAATGATATCTTAATCGCCTCTAGATCTTACGTGGAGCTCCATCTATGACCTAAAACGTTGCTAGAGCTCCAACACTTAACCGTTTTCTGAAAACCTGTGGTCCAGACCCAGATTGGAACCTCGTAGTTCGGACCAGCGTCCGAACCACGGTCCGTCTGCTTCTCAGACTCACGCTCGGTCTCACATCTCGGACTCACGTCTTGATCTCATGTCTCGATCTCATATCTCAGATTTATGTTTCGGTCCGTTTTAAACTTGCCCCCTTAGTCCGCATTCGTCTGGGGTCATCTTGGGATGGGCCCTTATGTCCCTATCCAATGTTCCAACCTTGGTTCAGAGAACCACTTAGGGTTCATTAGATCTCAACTTCCTAGCCAAGCCGTTTAGTCCTACTTGCATCGTTCACAACCTAATGCAAGTCCACTAGGGTTCTACTGTTCGCGTCCGCGCCCGACGTTAAAACTGAGGGTCGCGACACCCGAGCTACACCATTGTTCTATGAGTGATGACTAAGTAGACTGTCTAAAATAGAAGAATTGAACTCTTAGTCTATAAACTTGAATTCGCAAATCAACCGAAAAGAAGATCTAAAAACAAGCAACTGCAACGATAATGTGTAATCCGTTGCTCCGGATCTCATCACTCTTCTTCCCGCCGCGCTTATATTGAAGAGGGTATTACCGACTATTGATACAATGTGCTTAGTAGAGCTCAACCATCGTCAGATGTGCCTTGCTATAGTTCAAGCATGCAAAATTACTATTATAACTCGACCAATACATGCATGTCATGCCTCATGAGAAATGATTGTGAAACACGCTAGGAGGTAGGTACGCCTAACCTCTAGTAGGTTATCTGCTACTAGGTTATTCAAATTGAGGAATGTTACATAGATGGGACATCAAGAACTCCCTTCCGTTCAAAAGCTAACAGTCTCTTAATTATTACATGTGTATCCTTTCAAGATTTGCTGTTACGATGGTTGGATTTGATGGATGTGTGCCATTTTTTGCTGAGTTGGATCCTATCCTTGTTACATAGAGATCAAATGACACGGTGAGATCACACGCTGTTTCACCTCTCGATGATAATTCCTTGAAGCGACAACAGGAGTAATAAAATCATCAATAATGAAATACCTATATCTTCTGTTACTAACTCAAGCCTAACTAGTTAAGGAACTCCAAAATGCTATAAGTTCTCTTCGCTATATTTTCTAAGTGGTTACACACATTTACATCATCTAGAAGTTCGGTGACATTTGAATACATCTTTTTCTTCTACTAATTTCTCAATTCTAGAGGAATTAATTCAACTATTGATTCTACTCTTATTATTGCTAGTAAAATTCCAATATTTGTTTCTACGCTTTCTCAGAAAAATAGATTAAATTGTTTTCTTCACTTTATGGTTGGTATAACTTTACGTTTGCTAAACCTTCAGTTTTAAATATTTCCTTCTATGAACTAGGATTATTCGAGGATTGAAGCAATTGTTTCTCCTCCTCCCAGTAATGATTTGTTAATGTTCTTGCAGCTCCCGATATCTCATTCATTTGACTTAAGCGCAAATATCGTTTTAATTCAGGGGCCTTTAAGCCTTAATTTAAGATCCCATGTAACTATTTTCGTGGAGCTCGGTGGTTAAGTCTTTCTCGATGGCTTAATATCCTGATGGTTTCCTCCTCCTCTCGATACAGCAATTTATTACATTGTGACGGCTATGGATATTCCATTCTGATGACTTGAACGCAAATAATGGTTTATTTCAGGGGGCCTTTAAACCTTAATTTAAGACTCATTGTAATATTTTCATGGAGCCTGATGGAAAAATATTTCTTGATTGTGTCCTACGGTTCTTGATTGAGCGATGCTTTAATGTTGCGATGGCTCTCGATATTAGATTTCTTTGATGTTAATTCAAAGTATAATTTAATTCATGTCTTTTAGACCTTAATTTCTTACATCGGTCTTTTTGTGGAGGCCGATGGTTTAATTTTTCTGGATGGTTTCCTCTCCTCAGATGTAGCAATGCTTTAATGTTGCAACGGGCTCCCGGAAGTAAATTGTTTTCATTTCAACATAAATAAGGATTTAATTCAGGATCTTTAGACCTTAATTTGTTTCCTTGACGTAACTATTTTTGTAGACTTGATAGTTAAATTCTTCTTGTTGGCTTAACATCTAGATGATGTTCCTCCTCCTCCCTATAGAGTGATTTATTAATGTTGCGAACGCTCTCGATATTCCAGTCCAATGACTTCAACGCAAAGTACGATTTCTTTAGGAGAAAAATATATCTCTAAATGGATTTTCCCTCGATCCGCTTCTACAACACCATAAAATAAAATAACACCGTTTTGGAACTCTTAATCAAAGATAGACGTATCGTTCGATCGTACATTTGTTCATCAGATGGTAAGTTGGTCATTGCAACGGAATATAAGTTTAGATATTATCTAAAAGTATATCAATAAGTGCAAACTATTCAATAGTACTTAGGGACGTGAGCGTTGGATGACTGTGTTATCCATGATCTTATGATTCTAAATCCTTGAGAATTTAGCTACCTTGGAGTTATCTATAATAAGGACTCCATGGACATGATGTTTCTTTCCTTGAACCATTCAACTTCGACTTGCTTATTGGAGAGTTCAAGAACTTTGCATACACGTCTAGGTATTGTTTCTTTCCTTGAACTGTTGCCAGATATTCTAATTAAACTAACCAAGTGAGTTTCAGAACATAATTTTTGTATCCTGCTCCAAGAACATGTTAGCTTTAACATTCTTTTATGTGTGATATATACAATATATATTATGTGTTCGTGTGTTTCAAGAGAGAGATGAGTGCTTCTGAGACAATATTGAGACTTCGGATTCATCATAGTCTTCAAATGTCCAAGCAACGTGACCTGATTATGTTCACGTGACCTAATTATGCATGGGTTGCTATTCAGACTCAGGATGATGCTTCTAGGTGGCAGAGATATCGTATGATGAGATATGAAGCATATTGCAAGATATATAATGATTATACTATACTTGCATGCAATATACCACAAAAGTACTATGTTACGCTCAAGCACCACCTACACCTGCTCAATTTCTGTGGTCCTCATCTTGCCCCCTGATCCTCCTCCTCCTCAATGTCCTCCTCCTGCTGCTCCTTCAGACAGAGAGAAGGGACACGATCATGTAGGACATGATAATGCAATTCCAAGACAAATAGGACTTGAACAAACATATGCTCATTACATACTAGAGCAACATAATATTCCTCCTGAGCAATAACCATTCGGAAGATGAAAACCAAGGTTGATGCTCTTCTTATCAGAAACTCACACATGAAAGGTTAAACCAAATTTATGTATGATTGTTTTACCACAAGAATTGACATGACATCAATTTGGATATGGTACATGTTCTTTTGGTCACACATAATGCAAGCATGATTATTGGTTCGGTGTATGACATCGACGTATCAATTGCTTATGCTTTAATTATGGCTACATACGAGTTATGTTCGGATGGAACATTTTATAGTTGAAGAACCAATGAGGATTGATCGTTAGCTTTACGACCATATCTCATTAATCTTGTAATAACAAAACTGAAGAGATATGATACATCCTCTTGAATTCTATATGCTTAGCGTTTCATTGGTATGTACAAATAATGTTCTAGAGGTTTTGCCTAAAAGGAAACATTGATCATGTTCCAGCTGCTCTATTGAAAATGTGCCCGACATATTTTAATGTTCGCACACCAACCGGCTGGGCTAGTTGGTTATTGCATGAGTTACGCGATGAACTTAAACGAGTTTATCACAAACCATATGAAAAAGTGACTACTTCTACTGGACCATACCTAACACATTTAAGCAGTACTAAATTAGAAATGTAGAATACTCAATTGGCTCACAGTCAAGTGTTGGACTCCAAGCGATAGCTAGACCTCTAGAATAATGTCCATAAAATTGTAGGCTCGTGAAAATAGATGAGATAGCATACAAAGCTCCCATAATATATTTAATACAAGCTTTTAATAATGAGATTCCATTTTAGAACTAGTGGCAAGTCTTGTATAAATAGTTCTGATGGACTGTTTCCAGCGGAGCACTCCACCCCCTTATCTCGCTAGTAGGAACTTCAAAGTTGGAAAGGATACATCTAGAGTTTGAATATTGCATCTTTTTGTTTCACATGTGTCATCTACATTACATATCTACTGGTATACAGGAAGTACAGACCGTGAAAGTTCTGAAACTCATAATTAACTGCTTGCAACATCTTCTAACTACACATGTTGGTCGTTTATCCGGTTGGTCTACAATGAAGGCTAGCATTGCATAGATGTCGGTCGATTTTTCAGAAGTTTAGAGGCGTTGATGTAGGTGGGATAAGGTACCAGCTGGGAACTCCAGACCTCTTACATTAAGAACCTTGTCGAAGTTGGTGACTATAGTTCAGGTTGGTATTAAACTGAATCCACAATTCTCACGTTATGGTGCGAATGAATCCCAAACTAACTTCCTGTACGAGTAGTTCTAGAAGTACTAGGTCTAAGCTCTGAGTCTAAAGTATCTATTTCTTACCTCTATTGGTTAATCACTCGTACGCGCTTCGCTTATCTCACGTTCGCAGCTCCAACTGGTTCAAGCGGCTTGATCTCATCAATCTTTCTCGGCTTGATCAAATTTGTCATCATCAGTCCATTCTCGGCTTACTTTTCTAGCATTCACGATCAATTGCGCTCCAAGTTTACATCACAAATAGGCTCGGACGAAGTTTTCACTCGCCTTCATTATCCGTGTCATTGATATTCTCAAGATTGTTCATTCTGACAACAAAGACCGCATTTTTTCTAGCTATGAGTACTTCATGACCATGATCAATGATTATTCACACTATATCGTTGTTCGTCTGCTACACTACAAGAGCGATTGCTTCACAACTTCAAGGAGTTTCACACACATTCGTTGAACGTAAGACTGACAAGAAACTCAAGACTCTTCGATCCGATAATGATGATGAGTTCTGATCTATCCTCTTTGAAGCATATTGTTAAGATCACGGCATCCATAGCAACTGACTATTCTTGCCAAAACACTTACAACTGCATTGTCCGTCACAAACTGCAATACTTGTCTTGTCCAAATTTCTCAATTTTAGAGATTAAACTATCTGCAACCCTCCTAGCATTTTTCACGACATTGCTGCCAATCAACGCTCGTACAAACATCTCTCCAAACGTGTTGGTAACCATGATGTTCATCAATCATCCCTTGCACATTGGTCCATCCATCACAAGAGATTGTCATCTTGCTATCCGTCCTTTTAAGAAACATCTTGTTCTTGGTCTCAACTTTCAGCTTTTGGTAATTTGTCATCAGAAGCTGTGTTCTCAACTTGAGATTGGAATAGGATGGCTCAACTGTACTGTGATCAAGTCTCAAGGAGAGACTTTGGATTGAGAAAAAGAGGAATAAAAACAAAATGGAGTGACGATATCTCATAAAATGATAAAATGAATTCTTATATACTAAGAGAGACTAAAAATAATCAACGCATGAGAAAAAATCTCAACTAAATATTCAATACTAACACTAAGTCCTAATTGTGTTTCATGTGATTGGTTGAAACATCTTTAACTACCCTAGTACTAGACTAGTAGGCATACTTAAATATTCCCTAAAGCCTCAAGTTCTCTTGTGTTGTAATAAAAATTTGACAGAAAAAGACGTGTAATCAGCTTCCCTCTCTTCTATTCGTTGCGAAATAAACAGAAACAACCAAAAGTAGGCACCGCCACTCAAATCGCAAACAGACAGTTCGCTAGCACATGGTGATGGATAGCCGGTAATTTCTAGGATGATGAGGGTGGGACGGCATGGTGGGATGAGTAGGCACACTCAGTCACCGAGTCTCGTCAGCGGGTGGCGAGGGTGGATGAGGTGACAGACTGCCGACGGTGGCAATGGAGGTATGATGGACCACCAGCGGGTGGATCACCGGAGATCTGGACGAGGTGACGAATAGTCAGCAATGAGCCGGTGGATGCATCAAATCGACAAACCGTCGATGTAATTCTTCTCACAATCATGTAATAATATCATTTCTGTCCATATTTTCTGTTAAAAGTTCATAAAATTTAATTATTTAATATAAGTAAAATAAAAACCATATTTCAAAATTTCATAGAATTTCAAAATTTTGATGTATCCAATCAAAATTTTGGTTTGGTCAAAACTTGGATGTGAATGCAACTTAACACCAAATGTACTTACCATACCACGTCTCTCCCATTCACATGCAATTCGTAGTGAGGTATCTATTCTACTTTCGACGAGTAAACTCTTTCGTAAATATGTACCTGTTTTAACATGTAGCGTTATAGATCACGGTGTGATTCTTTCATATCCAGTAGCGCTTGCGATAAACATAATGGACCGGTGCAGTTGCTCTAAACCGTTAGAATTAAGTTGTCTACGTGTAGACTTTAGTACAACAACTAGTTCAGGATATTTGAGCTCGTGCCCTTTAGCAGGCCTAGCCTACCTTTGTACCAAAATATAAATACCTGATCTGTTTTCCTCCTATCTCATTAGTCAATAAACAATTAACTTATACCTACTTGCTCTCTCTTGCATCTATTCTCTCTCCTGTTCCTATATAAACAACATTTGTAACATATAAAACGTAGGAAGTAGACGAGATGAATAGGAAACGGAAGGGAAGACCGATCAAGCCGAACAAGAGACCAAAGTGCCAAGCATGCAAACACTCAGAAGGGAAGCATGAGAATAAATAGGGGGTCTCAAACTTCAGTCGTAACCCTAGACGTCAGTTTCTGTAATCCGCATCATGGCAATCCGATGTAAACGTTACAGGGTAGCTCTTGAGATACTCTGTAACAAACTTATGTCACTTGACGTAAGTGCCATAACTAAACCGTTTATGACAATTTCAGTTCAAGTTCCGAGGAGAGTCATGAAAACTCTCACAAACATAAACTCTGTTACAGACTCCATTCAAACCTGCCGTCATTTCCTCTTACAACTTTGACATAAGCAAGTTACATCTACGAACCCTATTTCTATTTTCGATTTGACGGGCTATGGTTTGAGACCCCTAATAAATAAAACTAACGACACAATATAGCCAACGGATAGAAGACCCCATCAAGCCTTACAAGGGGAAGAAGGACCCGAAGGGCCAAGCAACCAACGCCCCGAAGGGAGGAAGAACACCGGGGGTAAGCCACGCTATCAGTAGCTCAGCATGAGAATCCATGTAACGGAAGTTGCAGAACCTCATAGTTCTCAAGCAAGACACTGCTTCATTTTTGACTGCGAACGACAAGTCGCGATATCGGGTACATAGTACATAAAGTCAAACTCCCTTTTATGCACAGCTAACCGTCGATGATTCTCAACCAAACGCATGCCTTCGTAATGTTACTACAAGCGTAAGACTTTGTTAAACCCTCCGTAGTGAACAGCCAAGGTCAAAATCCTCCGTGGGTTCGAAATGTCACTGAGAACCTACCTCGACCTCATCGTTCAGAGATCCCCCCTCGTGCGAACCTGCTGGATCGTCGGATGCTGTGGTTCCTTGAGAAAAGTCCGCCACGTCTTTCGCGTCACATCCAAGAACGATGACGGACTAGTAGGCATTATAATACTTGGCTATCAAGAGTTAACAGATCAAGATAGTAGCACTCTCGCTTAAATTCGAGGCTGCCTTCGTTAAGATCACTTGTTTGTGCAGTAGCTATAGTACTGGGCTCTGCTCATCGAGCTTACATTTCTTTTCCCTCTAGCAGTGTGTACTCTACACTGCATTGGGTTGGATTTTCTCTGACTGCCAATTCTGAGTCTCGTGGAGTGAAGTCGCTGCAAGTTGGCAGTCGAGCAAGTCCTCTATATCTAAAAGGCTCGAGCAATTAGTTACCGAGAAGAAGATCTTCGTTCATCGTACCTGTCGAAGAGCATTAAGTTCTGCCTCGAGCTCACGAATTGGGTTCGGTTCACTAGCAGGGCTTGAATCTTGAGCGGAAGCTTGCACGAAATTACAATGATTCCACCGATACGTAGAGGTTCCAGAAATAGGCGCCCGATCCCGCATCCGCTCGCGAGTGGGGATGCGGGATCGGGCGGATCCCGCATCCGCCGCATCCGCCCGATAGCGGACTTAAATGGTAAGACTTCACCGCCACCGCGTACGAGGTGTTCGATCACAAGAATGCCGTAGTTGCTAGAAGTTTGGTACTTCGAAACCGTGAGCTTCCAACATCGGCCAATTCCGGTCAGGAAGGCAGGAGTTCTAGATGAACGAACGGATTCAGATGGCTGGATGAACCACCTCTTTCTGGAGTACTCTCGTCAAACTCTAGCTGATTGAACTACGGTAGTCCCTAAAGTTCGAGTTCGATGAGCGATCAGGAACCAGTGGACAGAAAAGATTGTCTGCCCTCTAGTTGTCATCGCATTATCAACATCTGAAGTCACTTCCTTTGTCAATTGCTAGCTCGATCGGACTCGGAGGCTTGCCAAGGTAGACCCGACATTATAAAGTCGACGGTCGTTTGCTTTTCGGTTAACGTTCCTTTTCTCATTCACTTTTGATTCTGGATGACCCCAGAAAGCTGTGAAGATGAAGATACAACGACTGCAGGGGAGGGTGAAGGAGGAAGTGGAGATGAAGGTCCAGCGGAGGAGAGTGATTGGCATGCCAGTGACTGGGAATGGCCGTGTTACGATGAGTTCTACAACCGGAACGGTGACGTCGTAGAGCGGAGGAGGAGGCTGCTTAGGGAGGAGGAGGAGAAGAAGGATCCGTTCGAAGTGGTCTATAGTAACAAGAGGGGAATGCCCTCGGCGGAACGTGTCGTAGTCGAAGTGAATTCCGAGCATCTCCGAACGGTACTGCAGAAACTCTGGCCGGACAAGGAGAAGTTGCGCTTAAAAGCGACCTACGTAGTCAAGGGGAAAGATCTTTCTCAAGCTCGACCAGCTCAAGGAATGTCTCGATCCAGAACCCAAACCGCTGGAAGTGGGACCAGAAGGAGTCGAATCGCACGCAGAGATCACACAGGTGCAACTCCGACATCTCATTCGATTCATCGAGAAAGAATTCTCCGAAACCGCCGCGGAGCACGAGCGTATGAAGGCAAGCGGACGTGTGTCCTTCGGCATGCTCTGGACGTTCATCAAACCTGGCGAAAACGTCGTCTACAAGTGCGACATCTCGGAGGAACAGATTTGCGGCAAGGTGCGCAAGGCGGTCTACACCCCGACCGACCGCTCCCTTTCAAAATGGTGTCTCTCCCTGAAACTCGACGTTTATGACTACAACTGCGAATTCTTCAGCAGGTACACACGGCGGACGGATGTAATGGTCTACGACAACGAAAAGCCACTGAACAAACTGGAAGTGTATCCCTACAGATACCTCGAAGATTCTGCGGAGATCGAAGAGCGCCTTCTTGCGCAAGGTGCTCGTTTCGGCTATCTTGCCACTTCCGTGAGGTATCGGTACATGCAGTTCAAAGGGCCTTTGTTCCAGCTGAGGAGGGACTTTTACCCCCCTAGAATCGTGAAAGCGAATGCTGACGGAAGGGTCATGGTGGACCTGTTCGCTTACTCGAAGATACAAAACGACGACGAGCTGGGCAATGCGGACCTTCTTCCGAAGTTGCTCGAGACGGTCGTGTTAGAACCGTCGACCTCTCTGAAGATCCTAATAGAATATACGCCCCTGCTATCGTTTACGGCTTCTCGTTCCGCTTGAAGAGGTGGGGCCGCTTCTCGATCCACGGATTCAGCGAGGTCGAGTTCGACGGTGGCAGCTCGTGGAACCAGCTGGTGATGGACCCTGACCTGAAAGAGATCACCGAACATCTCGTGGCCGAGCACCTGAGCGAGAGCGAGCACGAGATGGGGATCGACCCGATCGCGAACAAAGGCGACGGGTGTGTGATCATCTGCTACGGTCCTCCAGGGACTGGGAAAACGCTCACAGCTGAATCGATGGCGGAGAAGCTTCGCGCACCTCTCTGGTCTCTTAGCGTTTCGGAGCTGGGCCTCTATCCCAGTGACCTGGAGGAGAAGCTCATGAGTGTTCTGGAAGTCGCCTGGACTTGGAAAACTGTCCTCCTTTTGGACGAGGCTGACGTTTACCTGGAGAAGCGCACTGTCTCGTCGGATCTAGAGCGCAATGCCATGTGTGGAATATTTCTGAGGCACCTCGAGTACTACAGAGGTGTTCTGCTCCTCACGACCAACCGCGTTCCGACTTTCGATGATGCATTTCGATCTCGCATTTCGGTCTTCTTGCGCTACCCCATGCTGACCGCAAACCAGCGAGAGACCATCTGGGCCAACTTGCTCAGCCGAGCCAAGGTAGAAGAGGAGGCGAGTGTCATGCAGAAGCTCGTCAAAGACATGGCTGGACACCAACTGAATGGGCGTGAGATCAGGAACGCCAGTCAGAACGCACAAACGTTAGCCCGGGCTGTGAAGGAGCCCCTCGGCTGCAAGCATGTCATCAACGCCACCAGAGTTCTGGCTGTGTCCCTCGCTACTCTTCATGATCATCAAGATGAGGACTTGTGAAATCGAGGTAAGGAAGCTTTTTTATCATATGAGCTCAGACAGGATACGTGTGCTTCTGCTTCTGGATTCTCCTTCTGCTCCCGCCTTTGGCATGGTTTTTAGACGGAGAAGTGAACCCAGTTCTGACTTCATCCTCTCACACACAACCATTCATTCAACACATATTAGGCCTAGTTTCGCACAGCGCTAGCCCAGGATGCCAACGAGCATAACTCATCAGTTTCGAAGTTATGTAAGTTTAACCCATATACAGATTGATCGTTACTCGGGAGAATAAATTGTTTTACACCAGCCAGAGCTGACAGTGTCAGACTTTCGGGCAAGGGTTGTTTAGAGATCACATAACAGAGTCACGCAGGCCAGAAGTCCAATTCCTGGACCCAAGATACAGTGAGGTCACCTGGCGTGACCAAAACTTCCAAGCCATCATGTTTACTCTGTGAGGGCCACGTGGCTGGAAGGCCACGTGCCTGCTGGGCCACTCAGGCAGGAGAATTTCAGATGTCAATGATCAGTTCACTCATGAACTCATGATCAGTTCACGGGGGAAGGTGTCATTTCCAGTTTCATTTCCACTTTGCTCTCCCTAATCTTCTTTTCTCTTCATCGTAGGAAGCTATAAAACTTCAACCCCTGTTAAAGCGAAGAAGAGTTCGACTCCAAGAACGAACAACACAATTGGAAAATATGAGGGGAGGCGAAGTGATCTAGAATCCCAAAAGTTAAGGAGGCTGAGATAAGCGCCACTGGCAGACGTTCATGAAGGACTGAAAAATGTCAAAATCTGGTCAGAAACCCACTCAATCAAGGAGAAACAGCAAATTTTGCGAAACTGGACCAACTGAAGGCATGTCTCCATTCAAAAATCCTGGAAGCGGGAGCGGATGGATGTGGATCTAACGAGAGCAGGTGCAACTTCACCATCTTATTCGATCGATTTTTCTCGAGTAAGAGTACGCTGAAGTGAGCGTGATCTGGAGCATCCGGCAGCGGAGGAGTTTTCAGCGTCTGTTTTGTACATGCTCTGAGCGACGGCGTTCAGGAAACTTCGGTGAAAATGTCGAGATTTTCACGGAACTTCACTTGTACACGACATCGTGTACAAGTGCGATGAGATGAGAGTTGAAACTAGAAACTTGATGAAGTTTGCCCACAGAGAGTGTACAACAAATTTTGCGGTCGTCGCGGATTTGTATCACAGATATTTACCTACCCCTTCATGAGTCCTCCTGCGCCTCTACTTCTGACAGTGCTCCTGTCCTCTCTCGAGGTTTACCTATGTCCAGTCACTGGCATATCATAGCTGCAGGTAGTGTCAAAAGATAGATTGACTTGAGCGAAGAGGTTGTAATCGCCTTATGGTCGCAGAACTCAAATGGTTCTGTAATTTCTTGACTGAATCTATAGATTCGCCGATTTTTGAAACGTGTAAATGCACCTCCATGGCCAGGCGGAAGAGGTCTGCGCCGGGAGGCAAGGTGCGAAAGGCCCACGACAAGCGGAGCAACAGCATGCTGGCGAAGTTGTGTCTAGCTCTCATGATCACTGCAACTCAATAGATACACGGGGCCACAACTGCATTCGATGGAGTTAACTTATCGTGTATGATATCTAAAGGTGCTCGAACCAATTGGGAGTTCCCCGGTACAGATCTATTGAAGATTTTTCCTCACAAAATCTTTCAGTTCTCTCTTTACTTTAGAATTTCCATATAACACTGACTTATTTTTCTGATAATATAAAATAAAAGAAAGTTTTCGAAAACCAATCATGAGGGTTTATTTACTCTAGGTTCTCACAATCCGTATAAGAGTAAACCTCCTTTCTCTAGTCCCCATATACCCTTAACCCCATATCCAGCGAATACATTACATAGTCACTAAGAGTCTAGAATTTCTCCACGCTTTTACCGCTTATCGCATTCCACTCCAAACTTCCCCACCTCGAATGGGATGCATATATCTTCGTACTGGAAAAGACCCAAGACAATCGAGGTGAATCCACACGAAAAGACGCACAGGGAAAGACAGGAAAGCTTGCCACATTGTCTCCTCTGCGTGGACAGAGAATATGCGTCGAACGAGGTTTAATTTGATTTAGTGTATAGAGTTTATAGTTCAGTTGTTTGTTGTTCTCACAGAAATTTATATCTGCTAAAGTTTTCAGTTCCCCATTGATTGGTGATGGAATTCTGCCGCTGATTTGCAATTAATGAAACCAATTTGAAACACATTTACATCATGAGCTCCTTGAAGTTTCGTCTCCATTAGTCCAGTCTCTACCCATGATCGGATATACTTCTCTCCTCTCAATATGTTTTTCTATTCGTGATCGGCCATTCCAAACTACGGAAAGTGCAAAAACAGAAGAAATGGCCTTGTTGGCATCAACAAGTTCCATCATGATATGTAGATATGCAGTTTATCGTTATTGTTAAAGAACTTGAGTCCACTCCACTAGTACTTTCGTTTGAATTCTCTGTGTTAGATGCTGGTATGTATTCGTGCACATGCTATATGCACACGAAAAGTACAGGAAATCCTTTATATATACTGCAGCTAGCATGCGGTCGAAAGTAGAATGTTCAGCTTGTTCGATATGTGCTGTTCCACCAGCGAAGTGGATGGTGATATTCCCAGTTTGAGACAGAACTGGAAAGTTTCATGGATTCCGCATCGAGTACACAATCTTTTGGATTTGCGAAAAAAGCAAGAGCTCTAGATTCTAGACTCTGATGTTTCGGAGTGGCCAAAAGATTCTGTTAGCTTTACTGTCTCCGCGGGCACGAGGCTTGTGCTAGACTTAAATATAAGTATATCATATATAGGAACCTATTAACCTACCCGTTCTCGGGTACCAGTTATAATACCTTGTGTTAAAATCTACAGAATCTATTTATCAAGCAGGTAGACTGGGTAGATTTCAAAATAAAGCACATTAATATATTAACAATTTAAATAAAAATATTGTTTTAATATTGTTTTATCTCACATGATGTTTTATCTCACATTAATGATCACTGTTGATCGATACCATGGAGTATTCTAAACCATACCCGAACATCGAACAGATTATTATCCTATATATATATATTCCTCCTCTTCTTCTCCTCTTATATTCCTTTATGTATATATATATGTATGTATTTTGCTCTTATCTATGTACTTCCGGTGTATTAGCTAGAGATAGACGGGATAGAGTTTGAGTTACCGGGGAGGTGGTAAATGGCCGAGCGAAACTGGAGTAGTGCACGTCTGGAGTAATGTATGTGTGGAACGGGACGGAACTGTACTATGGGCTTGTTTGATATATAAAAGACCATGAATTAACTAATTAATTACTCAATTAGCATGATAAACTAGGTCGTTCCGAATAGAAAAGAAGTAGATTATATTTTCATTTTTCCTGCTCATACAGACAGGTCCGGTGCCCCAAGGGAGACGAGAAATGTCCGCCGTCGTATGTACAGATGACGCAAGATTAGGACTCCAAGGAGCAGAGGAATCTAGGACCCGGGAATCGCTCACTGTCTGTCCTTCAATCGTCCCACGCCACCAACTACGCTTGCCAGTTAGCCATGCAGCTGTCTAACTATACCTATATAACGTTCCTGCGCAGCGCGTCTTGGACCTCAACCATGGCGACAATCACCTTAAGCTTCTGCGGTCGATTTCTTTCTCGAAACGCAGAGTCTGGACAACAGGTAGTATTCGATAGATGAGCTGTTCCTTCAGATTCACCATTCGGTTTATAGTCGGAAGTAAGGTTTCGGCGGCAGAAGCTGTCGACAGGTGATATCGAATTATGCTAGGTTCCTTTGGTTGTACAGTAGTGATCCACCTCCTGGAGCTCACCTTTCTAGTTAATGTCTGTTGTGACTGGTTGGTCATTTGGTTTCGGCATCGAGGGAACCATATTAAGATCAGCTTAGGGTCCATCGGATACAGCCCATGCCACTGTCTGTTGATTTGACTTTCCGGTCCGGATGGACGTCGATGCAGTTTCGGTTCCATGGAAATGGTTTGTGAGCTTTTCTCTATAATTGCTCTTAACATATCATATCGTTGTACTGAAGACGGTTGTGTGATGTATCCGTACGCTTCCGGTGGAGTGCACTTGCCGTGTCGTCTTGCGCTCATGCCACTTCGTGGAGCAATGGCTTCTAAGGAGGGTGACTCTCATCGTGTATTCTCCTGAGTCTTACAGATCGTTCGTTTGACGTCCACTAGATGTCAATATGTATGTGTTAGATCCACAACTGGGGGCAATTTGTCAAGCTTGAGGGTTGCAGCATTCCGTAGGGCGGCGTTTTAGAGCAGCACGTTACTGAACATGAATGTTTTCTTTTTCCCTTACTCGTGCTCTAGCTCGAGTTCTACGCTTAGAACAAATTACGAAGTAGGACGGGCTCTATTTCCGGGCGTGCTTGAGTACAACTTATCGGGAAGAGCCTGATTTTTGTTGACACAGCCGGTGTGATCATCCATATCACCTGTGCCTCTTAGGAAAGGGAGTGATATTTTCGCTACGGAATGGAATGTGAAAACCAAAATGAGCGCATGCTCTCTGTAACACAAGAAACATCATTAGTAAAGGGAACACAAGCATCATCATCTCCCTAGAGAGAGGTTACGTAAGGGGTTAGTAGTCGGTCACAAGGAGACCAGGAGAAGGATTGGACTTGGCAGTAGTAGGACTGAATGAAGTCTCAATACAGTACCTCCTAGCTAGCTAGAATTTGTTTGTTAAAGGTTACAAATTCTTAACTAGGTATCTTTTTGGTCCGTTGATTGGAGCTATACCCGTTCCGTCTATCTTATTCGTGTGTAGGTATATACAGAGCTCTTGTGGTTAGTACGCAGAGAAGGTGCAGATCTGCAGAGGTACTGGTTCCGCTTGAACCTAGGCAGGTATTTCAGCAATATGCATGCCATTGGTCATTCCATCGACTAGTACTGCATCAAGGGAAGACTAGTACTGCATCAAGGGAAGAAACTGTACCTCACCTGAAATCTTGGGAAGAAAGCGGCACTCTAGAACCCTGCATGGCATGGCAGAAAGGTCACTGATATTTTTTGTCTAAAGTTGGACAACTCTGCTAGCTTCCCAAATGTTCGATTTGAGTACTAGAGCATAGTGAAAACATTTAACAGGAAGGAAGCTGTATCTTGCCTGAAATCTTGGGAAGAAGGCAGAAGTTTACCAATGCACCATTCAAGGTCTAGATCTTGCTGTTCTTGCTGTATTGTAGAGTTTTGCTTTCTTCCCAGATTTTCTGGTCAGGTATACTTTCATACAAATTCCAATAGCGGGATACAACTGGCTCTCGTCAAGGGGAAAACGATCGACTACTTGTCAAATAGCGGAGCTGAAGCAGGACGCGGGGCCACGCACGCGCAATATTCCCATGATCGAGTTGTGGGTCACAGCATCCTTATCTGTCAGTACACTCCTCGAACTTGTAATAATGCATCTTATCCGAGATTTGGCGAATTTCGAGGTTCGGCTTCTGAATTTCTGCTAAACAGTTTGGAGTTACAGTTTCGACCTGTCAGTCAGTGTGCCGTGAAAGTTCGTGAGCTCTCCACGTCGAGTCATCTACTGTAGTCAGATGCATCTCAAGAGATATTTGTTATAACTTAGTAGACACAATGTGGAAGAAGAGATATATGCCTGATAGCGTTGTCGTCCTTATAAAGTAAGGTGTGTGTTCAAGTAGTGCCATATATGGCGTTACGCGAGGATTGTCTCGGCGTATTGCAACTTGCTGAGAGCTTCACTGTCTAGTGTGTTACGTTTCCTGTCAGAAAGTAACGATTTCGGCTTCGGCAAGTACTTGTCGCAGTCACAGGAGCCGAAGAAACTGGAGGTAGCCGTTTCCGCGTTTCTCCCCGAAACCGAGGATGAAATTGAGAACCGGACGTTGTAAACGGACGAGAGCGTCTGGAGCAAATAGGCAGCGCTTCTGAGATGTACGAGAAACAAAAATGCAATATATGTTGCGGGAAACGTCTGAGATTCTCGGGCTTATACATTTTGTGAATGCCCTCTAGAAACGAAGGTCTCAAACATGAACTAGTGTATTTGAAACAGGTAATAGTTCAACTTCCGCAGTACTGTAAATGCTAGAACGCAACTATAGAGAGGGTTCTCTAGTAAGCTTATAAAGGTTTACAAACATCTGACAGTGTTCACTTTGCAGAGTGTTTTATCTGTTTTAAAATTTATGTGAAACCCCTCTTCTCAACTATCTTTCCATACAAATCGCGAATAGAATCACCAACTAGATCCGATTCGAAAGTCCTGCGGGTGGAACGTTAAAATTAAACCCCGTTCTAGGAAACATAGAAGCCAACGATTGTCCAGTAAACAAGATGTTAAATTTGAAGTAGACTTTATCACCTAACCCTTCTTGCCAGAAGGGTTAGGTGATAAACTAAACCTTGCATATATACACTACCGACTGGATCGTTGCGCAATTACTGTTGCTTGAGTGGACCTGTGACTGGAACGAGGCGATGGTGATTGCCACCTTCACTCTAGATCACTGACATAGAATATACCGTACCGCCAACTCTATTCTTGCATCTAAGTACTCACGCAGGAAAATTAACGAAAGCGGAGAAGAATGAAAACTTGACAAAGAAGAGGTTTTGTGAGCGATATGCTTCTAGAAACCTACACCTTAGTGCGTTATTTGCGTAAAGTATTCGAAATTTTACTTTCCACGTATCCAGTTCAGTAAGATGTGTAGTTTCAGTGACGGTTTTCACTAATTTCAACATTCTCAAGTTTCGGTTATCCTTTTAGTGTACAGCACGGTCCAAAGAAATATTTTATAATCTTCATAATGAGCGAAAGGTTAACTAAACTGGTTTCAACTGCATGAAAAGTAATAAAAGTGACCATTGATGCGCTTCATCTTTACTGTGAACACTTATATTTCTTACACTTTATGTATACTCATCGCTCGCAGGAATACGCGAATAGGGTTTTCTGTAAGATACAAAGTGACATCGCCATCACAAATTTACTTCATTCCACCTTAATACTAATATGTTTGTCGGACTTGACTCCACTCTTCTTAACTTTGCGTTATTGATTACATCCTTGACAGGTACAACAGTTTGTAGGAAACTAAGATAACTTACTCTAAGACACTTAACTGCAAGGCATACACTGACTGTGTGAGAGAGAGAATGAGAGAGAGCTGAATAGTCCAAGCAAAAGATAAAATCTGATAAATGAATAATGATTACGAGAAGACCAGGTGGGTCCTCCTGATATACAAGGAGAGTTAGTAAAAGGTAGAGGGGTGTCTTCCACTTGTGTCCCTTCACAATATCCAGTTCAAGGATAGTTACTGTTCACACAGTATTCTATCACTCTCATCCAGTGACTAGTCCTTAACAATCCAAGTTTTGATAATAAATATTCTACTTTAGAAGCTGGTAAACCCTTAGTATGAATATCAGCTACCATATCAGCCGTTGGGCAATACTGAACTAACACTCTTTTGAGAGTGACTTGATCCTTTATGAAGTGATATCGGATATCTATATGCTTTGTCCTATCATGAAATTTAGTCGTGTCAACTAGGGCAATAGCACTTTGATTATCACAAAATAAGATTATTGGCTGTTCATCCTTCAGTCCAATATATGTGAGTATTTGTCGTAGCCAAATTGCTTCTTGAAGAAAATGTACTTAATGCTACGTACTCAACTTCCGTACTTGACAACGCCACAGACGACTATTGCTTGGATGACCAACTGATCGCTCCTTGAGAAAAAATGAAACAATTTCTAGAGTAGAACGTCGTGATTCAACATCACCTCCCCAGTCAGCATCACAATAACCAAAAAGGGAACGTGAATTAGGAGGGTATATGTACTCAAGATGATAATCCAAAGTACCTTTGATGTATATGAAAGCTCTCTTCATTGCAGTGATGTGAGCTGGGTCGGGACTTGCCATATGCTGAGATAATGAGCTTATAGTATATGACAAGTCAGACCTTGTACATATAGCTGCTCGGTTGATGTGGATTCGGCTGCGCTTTGATATGGATAGTTGACGCATAAAGCCGTCTCTTCCTCATTGGTGGGAGGATCATGTGCAAGAAGTTTCTCACTCGGAGTCGTGGGAGTAGTGACAAGCTTACAGTTCTCCATATTGAATTGAAATAACTTTTGGGTGAAGTATAGAGATTGACTGAGTCTTATCCATCCTACTGATTTGTCCCTGTTTATCTCTATGCTCAAATAATGGTGTACTTCTTCAATGTCGCTCATCTGGAATCTAGAACTGAGTTGTCTTTTTATTTTGATCATCAACTCCGTGCTACTGTTTGCTATGATGATATCGTCAACGTACAAGGTCAAAATCATGAATTGTTCGTCTTGATGTAAGTAGTAAGCATTCCCATCGACACCAGACTTGGTAAATCCAAGAAATATTAGAAAACCATTGATTATTAGATACCATTCCCATGAGGACTATGGTATCTAATATTAATCCGTATAGTGTGCGTAGTAATATGCACACTTGTCCTTTTATCGGAATAGTGACTCCTTTCAGAACATTCATGTATATCTCCTCATTGAGTGTTTCATTCAGGAAAGCTTGTCTTAACATCCATCTGGTGCACATGTAAATTATGTTGTGCAGATATAGCCAGGATCAGACGTACAGATTGAACTCTTACCACTAGAGAAAAAGTGTCAGTGTAGTCCAAGCCATAGATTTGAGTGAACTCACGAGCCACCAGACATGCTTTGTATCAGGAAATGGAACCATCTGAGTTCAACTTTAGCTTAAACGTCTACTTGTTGGTGAAGGGACGTTTGTCATGTGGTAGATCAGTGAACAGCCATGTTTTGTCAGCTTGATACGATTCCCGTTCCTCATGTATGACTTTCTCTCACTGTTCTGCATTGGGGGAAGAAAGTGCATCTCTATAGGACACAGACTCCATGGAGACTGGTACTATTAATGCGCCCTTCTGTTTCTTTTCTTTCTTGGTTTTGGAGGAGCAAAGAGGTTCTCATAACCTTCAGCAAGGTCATGCCTTGGAGGCACTGATTGTCTTGTTGATAGTCTCAACACTGAAGGAACGAAAATACTTGTGGGTTTGTTGATATAGTCCCAAGCTTTAATGGATCCACGGCTAATATTAGCCGGAGTGGTTAGGATAGTTACAATTAGTTAGAGGGCTAACCCACCATTAGAGTTTTTCTTGTACTCACCTCCACTATATATACATGAAGAGGCAAAGCCTCTCTCGTCGCATTCCTATTTTACTTTCCTTGTCTACTCGCTTTCTCTTCTTGGAGTGTCCTCGAAGATACATGATATCAGAGCGGTAGAGAGCGTTATCGTGTCGGATATTTTGCGTGAAGGATGTCCAAGAAAATGCGAGGTTCCTGGCTGTGGAGATGCTGTGTGCCGAACAGAGACAAGACAGAGAAGAACAACCACGAAAACAAACGCGTAATATATACCAAAATGCACCCTGTCGGTTCTTTCTCCTAAGAGCACAAAACTGATGAACAGACCAGAGCGGTCTGTAACCTACTTCAAAGCCCTAAAACAAACCTCGGAATCACAACCCTAATCCAAAACTGCCGAAGCGTAGCTCAAAGCAAGAGAAACTTCTCCTTGCTAACAAAAGAGCTTCACCAATATCATACGACTGAAACCTAAGTCTAAACCACATCCACACACTAGCTCTTGGCTAAAGTTAGCTACCACAAGCCATACACAACCAACTAAGTCCCTAACGAACTCAAAAGAACGAAATCCGTAGCGAAGGAACCGAAAAAGATCTATCTGAGAACTTTCTCTTTTCGCTAAACGGTCTTCAAATGTTGATAGGGTCTCCTTCCCTGACTCCTTTGGCTCAAGAAACCTTCTCTCGATAGCCGAGATATCGTCGATTTTCGGTCGCAGGTGATCAAATCTTCAAAAACTCCTCCATGCGGCTTAAAACCGCACACACCGCACAAACGGCTCGTCTAAACTGATATCCGTCTTCTCAGGTAGGTAGATCTAGCTACCCTGAACCCAACAAGACTCCAAACAAGCCGTTTGGCGTTCCTCTTGCAAAACCACACGAGAAATTTGATCACAAGTTGCAAAAAACTGACGTAAATCGGCTCCCTACAGCTCAACTCGCTCACCACACGCAAACCAACAATCCAATTTACGTACTGTCTTCTCCTATGGGTAGATGAAGACTCTTTGATCGCATAGGCACCAAGAATGAAGAGCTTGGCTCACCGATCACGAAGAACAACCCAATCTCAAGTCGCAGACGAACGAAAATCTGACATAAGCGCTTCCCTGCGAGCCAATTTCACTCAAATCTCCTGAACTGCCTGATGAAACTTCATATTGTCTTCAATTTCCTGTAAAACTCGGTGTTCTGATCTCGATGGATCCAAGGACAGCAAGTTTGGACTCCGGAACGGTCCGAACGGTCCAACTCTCCTTCACAGGTAACTTAAATCTCTAAATCTCCTTCTTGCGTCTCAATTTCTCTTCGTACGCACTCCCCGATCCGTCTCTTCCCAAACCGTCTTAACTTGCGTGTAGCCTGCACAGATATGAACCCAATGACACCTTCGCGCATGTATTGAACTTCTCAAATTCCCAAACCGTCCACCGACAGATCGTAGGCACAAGCAAGCCCCTAAGCTGCCCCCTTTTCACAGTCTTTGTACGTACGGAGTTCTCTCAGAATAATTGAAGCAGGCCCCTTGCATCTTTGGTATAACGCCTGAAGTCTCAAATACCCAGTCAGCAAGTAACTAAGGCCTAGCTTGATTTTACCTTCTTTCGAATCACATAACTTCTTCACTAGATGTCCAAACGAAGTAAACAAGATGCCCATGGAAAGCTGGCAAAGAGCTCTACCCATCTATGCGATAAAAGTAAAGATCCGAAGTCCACGACACGACAACGTGTGTCCTTTGCTGATGAGCAAGATGGAGTTCGTACATGGAGTTCGTACAGGAGAGAGCAGCTGGAGGTGTGCCTGATGTCGAGCACTATCCAGTTGATGCATTCATGAGAGACGAAACCGTTTCTTTCACCACCAAAAACTTTGAACGTGATTTTGGAGGCCTAGACGATTTTTCCTCTGTCTAAAATCTGTCTTTATAGAAGATGAGAAATGTGTACCGGTCAAGTTTCAGTCAATTTGGAGGTTCCCAGCAGTAGATTTGCAATTGGATCCTTTTTGATCAAAACGAAAGTTTTAGGACTTGAGTCTAAAATAAATACTGGTTCGATATGGGTGCGACCCCTTGAAAATTTGGAAAATTTCAACGAGTCGCACTGCCATCTCTGACCTCGTTTGGTCTAGTTTTGACCTTTCTTGGTGTGTTCTTCTAACGTTTCCGTCGTGTTTTGTACACCTACAGTTCACGGACAGGTTCTTTCTTCATTCTCGCTGCAAGAGGAGTTCGAGGAGTTGCATTGTTGTGACTTGTAACAACTCTTGATCGTGCGGTGTGGACGGACGAGTTTCATGAAGGTTTTGTGAGGTTTTCCGCGTACAGAACAGAGCAGTTCCTACATTGCAGCTATGGCGGAGTCCGTGTCTTTGATCACTGGAGAGAAGCTCGACAAGAACAACTACCAAGTGTGGAAGTTCTGGATGATGACTTTCCTGTAGAGACAAGATCTATGGGATCTTATTACTGAGGAGGAGAAAGCGCCTGAAGTACCAGTTTCTGACCCGAAATTCAAGGAGTGGAAGAAGCGCTCGTATCAGACGATTCATTACATCACGCTGACAGTTTCATCATTGATGATCGATCACATTCAGGATTACAATACGCCCAAGAAAGCTTGGGATGCACTTGCGCGTCTGTTTCAATCCGGAACAGAGACGCAGAAGCTGCAATTGCTGCAACAGTTCAACACCGTGAAGAAGAGATCGATGTGCATCAACGACTACGTGAACCATGTCAAGCAGCTCGCGGATTAACTATCTTCTGTCAAAGTCGAGATTGATCTCATTGTCTTGATCGGATCCACATTGTAGAGGTTGTCTGCAGAGTACAAACAGTTCATAACATCGATTTCAACCAGAGAACCCCTTCTGCGGTTTGATGGACTTGTTCCTACGATATTAGGAGAGGAGGTGCGCCTATTGGGGAGTTCTACTTTGACGGGCCAGCAAGAATCTATCTATTTCGCAGATTCTGGAAGATCTCGAGGTAGGGGTCATGACAAAGGTGTTGGACATGGACGAGATCGCGAACAGCAACAGCAATCGCAGCAGCAGAACCAGCAACAATCTGGTTCCTCTAACAACTAAAGACGAGTGTCTGGTTCCTACAACTACTGCAAGAAGCAAGGTCACAATGCGAATCAGTGCTACAAGAAGCAGAAGGATCAAAGACAGCAATACGACCACAACCCTCAACAAGATAACAACAACCAGTAAGGCTATGCAGTCACTAAGCAAGTTTCGAAGCAGTTGTTGATTATAACACATCAGAGTTATGCGGCTCTCGAGCCACAGACTGATTGAATGATCGACTCCATCACCACCAGTCACATGACTCCTCATCAAGAGTGGTTCAGTACACTCGAGCTTGTGAAGACTCCACAGTTTATGATGACAGGAGATGACACCAAGCACAAGATCTAGCACAAAGGTAACATTCCACTTGATATTCCTGCTTCAACATTTACGGATATACGGAATGTCTTACATGTACCCACGTTGACTAGAAACTTGCTATCTCTAGGACAGTTGATATAGTAGGGTCTGCAAGTGCACTTCAATAAAAATGGATACTTTATTGAAGATTCGAATAGCATTGTCATAGCTCGAGATAGCAAGAGTGGTAGGTTGTTTAAACTAGATGCATCTACGCCTAAGTTACAAGTTGCCATGTATGGACAGAGTGATCCAGTAGTGTCTAACATTTACATTTGGCACAAGCGGCACAAGCATAGATTCTAGTGGGCACATGAACTTTCAACAGTTGAAAAGCCTTCCGTGTTCTGACCTGATTACAGGTCTGTCCAAATTCAAATCCAATGAGCCCACTAGAATCTATGCAGCATGTCAGTTTGGCAAGCAAGCTAAACATCCCTTTAAAGGATCAGGTAGTAGAGCGAACAAGCTTCTGGAGCTTGTTCACACTGATGTATGGTCTACTTCTCAGTCAAGTATGACCGGTTTCCAGTACTTCGTGTCGTTCATTGATAATCATTCGCGTTATACTTAGATCTATTTGTTGAGAAACAAGTCCTTTGTCGAAGTACTGTCAACATTCTAGACTTTTCGCAAGTTGGTGGAGAAACAGTCTGGAGCATCTATCCTCTGTTTGAGATCTGATGGAGGAGGCGAGTTTCTTTCTGGAGAGTTCGATGCATTTCTATGTGAGCATAGCATTCGACGTTCGACGTCAGAAGACCTGCAGTTATAGTCCGCAGCAGAACGGGATTGCGGAGCGTAAGAATCAACACATAGCAGAAGCTGCTCATGCGATGTTGAACGAGAAGACCATACCTAGACCTTACTGGGCGGAAGTTGTTTCATGTGTAGTGTATCTGATGAATCTGACGTCTACAGCGGCAGTCCACATCAAGACATCGATGGAGGTCTTCACAAGCAATAAGCTTGATTACTCTTTTCTTAAAGTTTTCGGATGTATCTGTTATGTTCATATACTTGATGAAAGACGTAAGAAACTAGATCCGAAAGCAGATATATGTATCTTCCTTGGCTATGCTTCTGATACGAAAGGATATATATGTTACAATTCTTCGTCCAAGCAGTTCTATATCAGTAGAGATGTTGTTTTTGATGAGCTATAGTCTTGGTTTGCATCTGTACCTGTCGTAGCCATCACTGTACTTACTGTAAAACCCAAGAGTCAATCCACTGTAATACCTTAGAGTAGTATTCTGAGTGGAGGATCTGGAGAAGTCAATGATTCCAGATCAAAATCAATTGCACATAGAGTTGTTGTTAACGCTGGAGTACACGTTGTCCTGTTGTGGGACCAGTTAATATGTAAATTACCCGTATAAGTACGTTTTGCACACAATTGTAGAAGTTGTGGTGTAATGGGATCTAAAACATTGCTCTTATGAGCTTAGAATGCTCTATTATCTGCTGGGGGTCTCCATGGGGCAGAAAAGGACAAGGTTGAGTCCTTTAACTTCCCATTGGTCCACCCAAAAGTGAAGATAACTTGTCATCTACCTAAGTGTGCGCTCTGGGAGGTTCGGGGCACTTTGACGAGGGATTTTGGAAATCAGAGGGCATGGACGGAGAGCTCTCGACGGGAGGAGCAATCTGACCACAAATTTCACTCGATTTGGAGGTCCAGGGCATACGTTATGACGATTTGAAGTTCATAAAGTGATGAGAGTACAAGAGTTTCTCTTCCGATTGTAAGATTAAGGGGTTTGAGTGATTGAACCGTCAGATTGAGACCAGATTTCATGAGCTTGTAGTCTGTCAGCTGCTGAAGCTCTGACCACAAATTTCACCACCGGATGTTCTGCAGATTGAGCGCAATGGCGATTTGAAGGCGACGGGGTACAGAAAGCTGTCAATCTGAAGCAGCGAGTTTGCAGATTTATGGAGGACGATCAGAACGGTCAAATCGGCTCAAATTTCCTGTGTAGTGAGTTTACCTTCTGAATTGATAGCACAGGAAGTTGGAGTGGAAGTGGACGGTTCATTTAGTCGAAGAAGCTTCTGTCCTGAATCTGAGATTGGAAGTGCGTGTTAGTTTTTGTGGATTTGTGTTAATTGTGGGAGGAGATCTAGCCGTCAGATCTTCCTGAAATTTGACCTGCAAGTAGAGATTTTAGTATACTACCTACGTGGCAAGTTTGAGAGGAGATTGAGCTGTAGATCTGTACCTATCATGTGTGAAAGTTCGCTGGTTTTTCTGCCGAGTTGTATCGGCAACGATATCTACTCTAGGTCTCGAGTTGTTAGAGACAGCTGGCTGAAAAGTATGCAGTGCGACATTTGTATTGCTTTGGGGAGTATTCTAGGCGTAGATATGATAGCGACCTACGTTGTATCCACGTCATGTGGTTGTTAGGTTCGCACTCAACGTGACAAAGTGCGATCCTTGATCTGTAGAGTCGACTACCTGTCTAGCCTAGTCTTCGGTTTTTGGAACACGTTACGGTGCATGCATTAGAACCTTTCACCCAGAAGATCCACACGTGGATGAGTATGACGGCACCAAACATGCGATGTGCATGTTGTGAGAGATGGACGAAGGACTCTGTTTACCGCCCAGATTCCCTTTTCGAAACCATTTCTCGATTAAACTGATGTATATGGAACGAGTTCACTTTCAACAGTTTCTGATAGGATCCTTCGGGCATAACTTTCCCGCGCAAGTCATGCTCTCGTCTGTCCCTATGATCTTACCTGTTGTCACTTACGGCCAAGAATGGGATCTCACCGTCTTTATTCTCATCTAACGAAGGATGGATCTAAATCAGCTCCCTCCTGTAAACTTTAACACCCAGTGCGAGATAAGACACATCTGTCGACCCAAAGCCATGTACGAAGCCCTAGTAGTGAGAAACTTCGGAGAGGAATACTACCGAGAGATCATGTCATCACATATCCCGTTTGTCGTGCCCATGATCATCCAACGTTTTCGTGTAGTTATCTTGACCCTTTACTGAGAGAAAGAAAGTGCTTAGTTATCGAGGAAGTTAGAGAGAAATCTACGAGATACTAGTCGTTCTGCTGTGTATCGATCGCTAACCACAGCTAGAAGGTACGCCCTTGCTCAAAGGAAAGGCTCTCGCTACGACAACGTAACACACCTAGTGGAGCTAGTTTAGTTTCTACATAAGATGAGTGCGTGCTATTGCAGCGATGTTTGACTCATCTAGATATGTGGATCTTCCACATCCATTGGATACTTTGTCTCAGACCTTGGTGTCTATGTCAGATCAGATGCAAGGAGAGGTGACTAGTGCACCGATTATCTCTAGCAGATCTGAACGGACAAAACATCCAGCGAGTAGGTATATGCCTGAAGGTTTTCTTGTTGCGCACCATGCATATATAGCCAATGTTCTTCCAGAACAGGAATTGAGTTCGCTTGAA
This sequence comes from Asterella californica, assembly GCA_036924285.1. Classification (NCBI taxonomy): domain Eukaryota; kingdom Viridiplantae; phylum Streptophyta; class Marchantiopsida; order Marchantiales; family Aytoniaceae; genus Asterella; species Asterella californica. Next base: position 1,809,957 of record JAYKYS010000003.1, on the reverse strand, counting down.
GAGACGATGCGTAAAACCCAATAGGTAAGTGCTATGAAAGTCGAACTTGCTGCGCTTCATCACCAACAGACTTGAGAGTTGGTAGACTTACCTCAGGGTAAGAAAGCGACTGGGTTGCAGGTGAGTCTTCAAGGTCAAGCGCAACTCAAATGGTATCATGTGTCAGTACAAGGTCAGATTGGTAGCCAAGGGTTACTCACAACAACATGGAGTGGATTTTGAGGAGACCTTTGCTCCTGTTGTGAAGATGGTGACTATTCCAACAACAGTTGTAGTTGCAACTCAGAAAGGTTAGAAGATGCACCAGATGGACTTCAAGAATGTCTTCCTCAACGGTGATCTTGAGGAGGAGGTCTACATGCAACAACCTCTAGGTTATGAGGATCCGAAGTTTCTTTCTCGTGCGTGTAAGTTACAGAAAGCTCTCTATGATCTGAAACAGACACCAAGAGCATGATATGCAAAGATCAATTCTTACTTGCGATCTCTTGGTTTCCACATTTGTAGTTCAGACTCTATCTTGTATTCACTGCGAATACAAGACCGGATTGTTGTGATCACCATCTATGTTGATGACTCGATCATTACCGATAACTATTAGGAGCTTATTTCTCAAATCAAGGATCATTTGAAATCCGAGTTTGAGATGATGGACTTAGGAGAACTCAAGTACTTTCTTGTTGTGGAGTTCATTAGAGATGGGAAGGATGTTTGGCTTGTATAGCGATAGTATGCTCTCAGTATGCTTGACTGCAAACTCATTGCTATGCGATTAGAGCAAGGGGTAAAGCTAGGAGCAGAGGATGGTGAGTTACTTGATGATCCACGCATGTACAGACAGATGGTTGGGAGTCTTATCTATTTGACCATCACCAGACCAGACTTGAGCTATGCCGTCGGTCTGATTAGTCAATTCATGCAGTCATCACGGAGATCATATTTTGAGGCTGTCAAGCGGATCTCCGCTACAAGAAGTTCTCGATGTAGTATGGACTTCACTATTGATACAATAGACCATTGTTGTTACATGACCACACAGATGTTGATTGGACAGGAAGTGCCGACAAGAAATCCACGTCAGGTTACGCCTTTGGACTTGGAAGCGCTGCTATAAGCTGGGCTTCTAAGAAGCAACCCACAGTTGCTTTTTCATCCACAAAAGCAGAGTACCCAGGAGCAAGGAACGCAATATGCGAATCAATTTGGCTTCGATGTCTGCTATCGATATTGGTGTGGAGTGTACAGATCCTGTTGTTGTATATATAGACAACATTAGCATGATGAAGTTAGCTAGCAATCTTGTTTTCCATGCTAGGACGAAGCACATTGAGGTGCACTATCACTTCATTAGAGAGAAGGTCCTTGCAGGAGAGATTGAGCTCAGTTATGTGAGCACAGGAGATCAGGTTGCCGATATCTTCACTAAGGCATTGCCTAGAGATAAGTTTGATGCTTTCAGACATTGTCTAGGAGTACAAGATGTAGAGATGAGCTTGAAGGGGAGTCTTGATATAGTCTCAAGCTCTAGTAGATCGACGGCTAACATTAGCCGGAGTGGTTAGAGTAGTTACAGTTAGTTAGAGGACTAACCCACCATTAGGGTTTCCTTTGTACTCACCTCCACTACATATACATGGAGAGGCAAAGCCTCTCTCATCTCATTCCTATTTTACTTTCCTTGTCTACTCACTCTCTCTTCTTGGAGTGTCCTCGAAGTATCGATCTTTCTACAAGGTGAGAGAATCTCCTCTTGTGGAGGTTCAGGTGATGAAGTCTCAAGGAGTCGGATCTCATGCGGTGGTCAACGTTGCTGGATGTTTGGTGATGTCCTCCTGAGATAGAGATTGTACTGACTTATGTTTTCAGCTATTGGGGACTGATCACGGTGGTGGCTTGTGGTGACGTTGAGGACCGAACGATTGTCAATGTAGTAGATAGACTGTTCTTGTTCGGTTGTGAGTTGGATGAACTCATAGTCGGAGTTGGTGTTAGTGAGACGAGAGAGACAAGTGGACCAGTGATAGGAGAAATGAGAGGCAACACGAAAGGAGGCTGCAGAGCTCTCACTGAATCTAGAGTGAGAGCTAGTGTAGAAAGTACTGGGTGGTTGGTATAAAACTCAATGTTGTTATGAGGAAATTCTTCTATGAGATAGAATTATCATAGGGAACAGGTGAGGATACATGAGAGAAAAGAGATTCGTCAAAATTGACATCTCAAGAAGTGAAGCGTGGCCGTCATATTTACGTTGTAGGCGGTATGCTTTGCTACGTGCACTATAACCTAACAAGGTGCAAGCATGGGAGTGACCATCTAACTTAGAGCGGAGATCAGCTGGGACTTGGGAATATGTCGTGCATCCAAAAACACGTAGGTGTGAAATATCAAGCTTGTCGTGTGTCACAACTCAAATGGTGTTAACTTAAAGGATAGTGCTTTTGTCAAGCGCTTGTTCTGGATGTAGTTGGCATAGATGATAGCTTCTCCCCAGTAAGACTTTGGTAGGCCTGACTCATGCAGCATGGTACGGGTAGAATTAAGAAGAGTGCGGTTTTTCCGTTCAACACCGTCATTTTGTTGAGACGTGTGTGAAACAATGAATGGGCATTGGATGTCAAACTCAATGCACTATGCTTCAAAATCTGTTGATTTGTTGCTCACCACCATTGCCGGAATGGAATATTTTCAGCTTGTGACTAGTTTACCGTTCGGTAAAAACATGAAATTCTTTGAAAGCTTGAAAACAATCGCTCTTGTAATGGAGTAGTCGAACAACGGTCTGACGAGAATAATTGTCAATGAAAGTTAAGAAATATCCATAGTCAGAATATGTGCATGGAGAAATACGACCACTTATGTTTGAATGTACCGACTCAAGAGGTGCTGTCGTTCGGGTGATCGTTGCACGTAGAAATTTAGTGCGTGATTGCTTGCCGTGCTGGCATGCTGGACAAATCTGTTCTCACTTCTTGTAGGTTAAGATCAGTGACAGAGTTCTCGTGTCGAATCTAAACGTTGTGAGCTGATGCCACCTAGGCGACGATATCATCGTGTGTCGTTGTTGTTGGCGACCGTTGTGTAGGCTGTAGTGTAAGGAAGCGGAGGGTTGGGAGCAAAAACGAGTAGAGAATCTAGACGCTTGTCACGGCTTAGGGCGGTGGGCTCAATGGCAGGACCCGGTCTGTCGTTCATGGAGGCACTTCCCTGCATAAGATAGCGATCTCTTCGGGTGACGGGTAGGGAAGTGTCTTTTGAGAGGAGACCCGGTCTGTCATTCGTTGAGACACGATCCAATTGGCGGACAAGAACTACTCTTCGGTTGGATCTATCTTTCATGGAGGCGTGCATCTACATAAAGACACGGCCCATCGAGATGACGGACTGACAAGTGCTCTTTCACTCCTCCTGCTCCAAGTGCTCGTAAACTTCTTCTCCTTCATAAGACGTGAAAGTCTATTTTCCTGAACCAGATCTCCGTTGAGCCATAGCCATACTAGCTATCCTCTGCTCCAACTCCTCAATACTCGCATTTGATGTCGTGGTAAACGGTGGATCGACTGATCTTCTCTCAGGTGCTCGATCTCTATCTCCAACTCGATCACCACGGCCTCCTTGAGCTCCTCTGCCTCGTCCACGATCAGCCTTTCTTTGTAGTAGCTCGAGATGGAGATCAAAACAACGGTCACTATTGTGACATGGTCGTTCGTAATGCTCACATTACCTAGGCACTGCTTGGGACGTCCTAGATGTCTCATAACCACCTCTCTTCTGTGAAGAGTCCTTCTGCTGATGAGGACCATCACACGTCCAACAAGGACTCGCTTGGTACTGACGAGAGAAGGACGACATGGGCTTCTGTCCACCAGGTCCTCTAACACCTCCTTGAGACTGTGACTGTTCAGCAAGATCCTTACCACTACCACCACCACCACCACCACCCTGTTGCGTAGAATGTGATACTCAAGAAGAGGTGATCATCCCATGTGGTGCCTCTCTGCTGAACCTAGCGGTCACCACTCTCTCCTCCACCATGTTAGCTGAATCCGCTCAGCTAGACCAAAGACAACCGTCAAACTCAGAGCGGTTTCTCTAAGAAAGTCGCATCTCTAACTCTCTTACGTAGCTCTCGATCTAGTATTGTAACACACAAGAAAACCAAAAGATGCTCGAAAGTAGTAATTTAAGGATCGAACCCACAGAGATGCAAGTAAAGATCATCCAAAAGTAGTAAACACGTGACAAAGGTGATTCTTTATAGTTGTCTTTTATTCTCACGGGCAGAAATCAGTCCCGGTAGAGATCAAACTCAGGTCTATCCAACAAGACAGAGTTGATAATCCTGACAAATAAACATAACAGGTACTGAACAGGTCAGAGATCTCAAGAAACAGGTGAACAACAGAGAAACAGAGCCACGGACGGAAATGTCACACGAGGAAGTACTGCTGAAGTGCTACTAGGTAGCCTCTAACACCATAAACGCTAAGTATCTTCACACTAAGTTATTTTCATTACTACTGCTCTCGGGAAACTCTGGCGAAGAAGACTCTTCTTCCGCCGAAGTACCAGACTGAACTCCTTCCTAAGTGTTCCACCAAAGAACAACTTCCTCCGAAGTCAGCTTCGCCCAAAAACGTCTTCGCAGGAAACTAACTCCGCAGATGCTGATCTATTCTCAGTCCTCGCCGTAAACGTTCTACTCTGATTTCAAATGTCGACAGCAAATCCTTCGGCACCCAGACTAATTCCTACCACAGCAAACTACGATACTTCGTAGGTAAATCCCCGAAGAAGACAAAACACTCAATGGCTCCGCAAAATCAGGAAATAGAAAACTCAAAAATGATAAAACACATAGAGGTCCTGAATACGAACAACACAACGCTTATATACAGATTTTCCCGAAGATGACGGATCTTCTTCCTAAGAAGTCGGGAGTACTTCTGGACCGTCGGATGAAGGTTCTACGTCCGAAACGACACCAGGAACAACACCGCTTCCTACCGCTAGCTCTCTACCTATCTCACAAACTGAGAGCTCTACGGTTGCTCTAACCTCCCTAAGCTCCCTAATTACTCGCTGGCCTAGCCTAGCTACCCGGTACCCTCCGCATCTGCAGCTAAGAACTCCTCTCTAACATGGCGGAGAAATCCCGCCTCTTCGGCGTCCATCTCAACGGCGAAGTAGTTCTTCAGCACTGACTCGACCCTACTCCGAAGTTGAGTGCTCAGTTCCTCGGCTTTGATGACGCGGTGCTTCAGATCCTCCACTTCCTTTGTCATGGCAGCGACAGTGTCCTGATTCCTGTTTCGTTGCCCGCGCATGTCATCCAAATCCTTCTTCATCAGAGAAAGAACCTTCTCATGCTCTTTCTCGCGATCTATCTTCTGCCGAAGAAGCTCCTCCTTCTCCGATGTCACAGTCTTCAGCTCCTCGGTCCTCGTCTGCATCTCCTTCTGGGCCATGCGAAGTGCAGCCCTCAAATTCTCCTTCTCTTCTTGCCAGTTGCCTCGGCCGAAGTGCATCGTATGCACTAACTCTGCCAGGTTCAGCTTTCTACCGACGACTTCCTCGTAGGTTCCGCGATTCGCTTCCAAGCTGTGTAGTAGCGGAACGACTACATCTTTGAGGTAGTCCGCCGAAGAAGCCAGTTTCTCGATCTCTCCTATCGTCGACAGAGAAAGAGTACTCTTCGGTGTAGTGGCAACGTCCTTCTCTGTCCGAGGAGTGCTCCCTTCATCGGCTTCCTCAGTCACCTCTTCGACTGCTTCATCTTCGGTTCGGACCGTCTTCGTCATCTTCATCTTCTTACGAGACTTCTGCACAGACCTCGGCGTCTCCTCCAGAGATTTCTTCCTTCCACTCCTGCGGATCGGAGGAGATACCTCGACTTCATCTTCGTCTTCGGCCGGAGTTACCTCTTCGGTCGCCTTCTCTGGAGTTGGTGTGGAAGTCGATGCCTCCTGCTTCTTCGCTACCTCCACTGCTACTTCGGCTGGAGCTCCTTCGGCCTCGACTTCGTCGGAGAACCTCTCAAGTTGTACATCTCGTGCTGGAGTCTATACCACCTGAAATTCATCTTCCTCGGCAGCTGCGGTAAAACCCAACTTCCTCTGCTGTTCGTCCGACAGTAGTCCCATCCCCATATAGAACATCGATACAAATGGTCTTATGTACGCCAAGTCGTTCTCGGTCCAAAGCTTCAGCACATGACGGTGGAAAATCCTCGTCCAATGTGCTCTTCTTCCGGCGAAGAACTGCTCGATGAAATTGATTTGCCAGTTCGACATGTATGTCGTTCTTCGGGACCTGAAGATCGTCATAATCGCATCGGCTACTTCTCTCTTCTTCGGGTCGCAGTAATCGCTCGTTCGGTAGCCGTTCCTCCCTAGAGGTAACTCCCTGAAAAGATTCGGGAAGTTCTTCACTACTTCGGGCGAAGCAGCGGCAGATGTGGTGTCAAACAGAAGATCACCTTCTCGACCTGCATCGTCAGTTCTCAAGACACCAGACCAATGATCTTCGATCCAGTTGCAAGGTCGCCCATAGTGATCATCGGTCGGATGCTACTTGCAGACCTTCAACTCGTGCACCAATTTGGAGGAGACCATCCCCCACCAAGGAAGTAAGAAGAACGCTAGTCCCATTTCCTCAAGCTCCTTCTCATAGCGGCGAAGACCTGCTCGATTAACTTCAAAGGCTCGGAGCCTCGGCGCCTTAGTCGTCTGCATCCCTCGCCTCCCTAGGATCACTGCAACGATCTTCGCCACAAACGGATTCCTCGTCGTAATCTCTTCCTCGCTCGTAATCGAGTTCTTCCTCTCAAATTGGCTTCCTCGCCCGTCACTGATGTACTTCGGCGTTCGGAAAATGCGGCTCGCTGCGCCCTGCTATCGCTCGCTCTGGGAATAGTAAAAGAGTAAAATAAATGACTTGTTACCTGGCTTATATCCCGCGATAGGTTTTCCTGCACGTGCCGAAGTTAGGGTTTTCCTCTTGACAACTGACATTCTTCAGTCTGCTGTAACTTCGTCATTCGGTCTCCGATTGCCTCGCACAACATCTCGTTAGAAAGCTCTTCGCCCGAGGAATTCATCTATGAGGAAATCATCTTTCAGTGTCTCCATAGATTCGATAAATTCCTCCAGAACTGAGATTCTTCACTAAATTTCTAATTAACACTATTCTACTCATATCGTTTATCTTCTATCATCTATTCTTCTTATTTACTTTACAACTAATCAATTAATTAACAAAACGAAAAACCAAGGCTTCACATACTCCCCCTCTCAATTGTGAAGCGACCCCGCGAACACTTAAGAGTAGTATCTCTTGATTCTCCACCCATTGACTCGAGTGGCTAACAATGTTCCATCGAGTTCTTCCAACTGAACCGAACCATTACTATAACGACGCGTTACTTTGTAAGGGCCCATCCAACGTAAGTGTAACTTCCCTGGAAATTTGGTGTACCTACTGTCGTACAGCAGTACTAAATCACCATCCTTGATGTCCACCTTGCGGATCTTCTTATCGTGCTTCTCTTTCCGCTTCATTTGAATGATTTCCGTTAGTCGTTTAGACTCTTCACGGTCTTCCTCAAGTGTGATCAGACTCTTGAGTCGTAATAGTTGGCTCTCCTCCACTGACAATCTATCTTCAGACAGGATTCTGTAAGTAGGCACATCAAAAATTCAACTCGCATAATCGATGTCATGCCATATGTTAAGAAAAAGGGTGTTTGTCGAGTCGTGATCTTCTCTGCATTCCGAAATGCCCATAAGACAGCCGGTAACTTTGTATCCCAATCATATGCATGATTCACTGTCACCTTGTTCAGAATCTTGCACAACATTCCGTTAGACTTCTCCGTCAATCCATTAGCTTTTGGATTGTACGGTGTTGTCTTCCGGTGTTTTATACCAAAGTAATCTGTCAGTTCCTCTATCATCTTGTTCAAAAAATGTGTACCTCGGTCACTTACCAACTCCAGTGGGCATCCATATCGAGTAATGATCTGAGTGTACAGAAACTCAGCCACAGTGGCTGCGTCGTCTTTCTTGGTAGCTGCTGCTTCAACCATCTTCGTTGCATAATCAGTAGCTATCAGAATATACCTTCTTCTAGTGCGGCGTGTTGCAGGTTGTATAGGTCCTACAAAATCAATCCCCACTTCTCGAATGGTGCTAATGGAAGTATCGGATGTAACGGCCACTGAGTGGTTGACGTAGGCTTACCCACTCGTTGACAGTTATCACACTTCTTGATGATCTCATGAACATCTTTGTACATCGTCGGCCACCAGTATCCAGCTGAGAGAATCTTCTTCACAGTGTTCCTCAGTGCATAGTGTCCGCCTTCAGGTTCTGAGTGTAGTGCTCCCACCACTTGTGGTATCTCATGTACTTCCAGACATCTTCGAAGTTCTTCATCAGGTCCTCTTTTGAACAATATCCCGTTCTTCATCTCGTAAGGTCCCGCCTGATGTATGAAGACTGTTCGCTGTTCAGCATCCATTTCTTCTGGGCACTGCAAAGTCTGTAAATATCTATACAGATCATAGTACTTCGTAGCAGGTGCTACTGTCAGCTGAAACAATTCCTCATCTGGAAAGTCGTCTACCACTGTATCCACTCGTTCTCCAGTTCTCAGTCGAGACAAGTAATCAGCATTCTCATGATGAATCCCTTGTCTCGTCTGAACTGTGAAAGTAAACTCTTGAAGCAACAACATCCATTTTGCTATCCTTCCTGACAAGTCTGACTTCTGTACTAGATGCTTCAACGCATAATGATCCACATGAAAAACAAACTCATAGCCAAGAAGGTAATGTCTGAACTTCTTTACTGAGTACACCATTCCCAACGCTTCACGTTCAATAGTGGTGTAGTTCTTTTCTGCTGCTGAAAGTTGTCTACTCGCGTAGTAGATTGGGTGGTCTCTCTTTTCATCATCTTTCTGACTGAGCACCACTCCAATAGCAAACGCAGAAGTGTCTACATACACTTGAAAAGGTCTCTCCCAGTCTGGTGGTCGCATGACAGGTGCTTCTGCCAACTTCTTCTTCAGCGTCTCAAACGCCTCATGCTGTTTCTCGTGCCAATGGTACTCTGTCGTCTTTTCAGCAATTCTGTCAGTGGCGCAGCAAGTATGACGTAGTCTTTGATGAACCTTCTGTAATATCCAACATGTCCTAGGAAGGCTCTCAACTCGCTGATGTCAGTAGGGGGTTGCAGGGAGAGTATTACTCGAACTTTCTCTACATCTACTTCTATGCCTCGGCGTGATACTCTATGTCCAAGAAGTATTCCTTCAGTCATCACGAAGAAACACTTCTCAGGATGTAATGCAAGTCTAGCTTCCCTACACTTCTGAAACGTTTTGGCTAAACACGCTGCATGTTCTTCACGTGTGCCCAAAACACAAAAATCATCTATAAAAATCTCTAAAAATTTTCGCAAATAATCTTGAAAAATTGAGGTCATCATCCTCTGAAAGGTAGCTGGTGCATTGCATAGTCCAAAAGGCATCTTGTGATAAGCATAAGTGCCCCAATCTGTAGTAAAGGTAGTCTTGTCCTTATCTTGCTCTCTTATGGACACTTGATTGTACCCTGAAAACCCATCCAGAAAGCTGTAACATTCCTTTCCAGATACATGATCCAAAATGGTATCAATAACAAGTAAAGGGTGATGATCCTTCTTGGTTGCTGCATTCAGTTTTCTGAAATCCTGACAGACTCTTATCTTTCCTGTTTGCTTCTTGGGTACCACTACTATGGGTGCTACCCATTCACTGCTTAACACAAGAAAAATAATACCTGCCTTTAGGTACTTATCTATCTCGTCTTTAACCATCAAGGAATATTTTGGATTGAGTCGGTACTGTCGTTGTCGTACTGTAACGACCTATGTTACACATAGGAAGTTTGTCTATTAGTAAGGTGTTTAGTTATAACTAAGTGTTGAGAATGTTTATTGGCTGCCAAAGTACTTTAAGGATGTATCAAGTTAGTCATGACTAGCTAAAAGTTAATTATGGTTAAACTTAGCTGTACTTTTCGCAGAATTCAGATATTTGCTAAAGAGTGAGCACTACTATCTTGTCATCTTGTCCAAAAGATAGAAAGGGGGTGGAAAGTATCCCTTATCTCCTTTTTGACTTGATATTAGTGGTTGGATTAAAGTTGTGGACTTTGTAGGCATTAAAAACAAGAAGAGATTCCACATGTTTCCTTTTTAGTGGGTCCTAGTGTAGAGGGGGGGTGGAAATTCGAGATTCCTTGAGAATATTCTAAAATCCTTCTAGAAGTTGTTGACTTGGAAGGAATAAGCCCATGTGAAAAGGTAAAAAGCCCATGTGATCAATGCTTTTACCTTAAGTAATATCTTAGTAAAACCCGGTAAAAGTAGTTACGGCTGAATTACCGGAGGGTACCAAAGTAAAAACCTAGAATGTATAAATGGAGGAGTAGAGAAGAGCTTCTCATCCTTGTTTTCACATTGTCGTAATGACAACTTGAGTAATATAGAGAGTGTGGGATATTTTTAGCATGTGAGAACTTGAGAGACGTCGTTAGAATGGAGAATTTTAGTTGATGTGTTTAAGGAGATTTTTAGTTGATAAGTTTGTGGGTGTATGAATGAGTGAACTCAGCATTTTCCCTTCAAGTTCATGGTGTGCTTCCATCAAAGTCATCATAGGTGACCCCTGAGTGAGAGACAGGCCCGACATGTTGCAGATTCGTGGATGACGATCGTGGAGGTTGAGAGATCGGGGGGTAGTTGATCGATAGGACCGCGGAAGGTTTACATTTTTGGTTTCGTTGCCGGGACCTCACTTGAAGGGATCGTTGAACGATGTTTAGAGTTCAGTTCTATATTCGACAAAAGGAGATTATGAGAGAGCACATGGAGAGAACGTTGGGAGGAGAGAGAGCTAACGCGATGTTAGCAACGTTAGAACCTTTCGTGTATCCCGTAGTGATATATGACGCGTTCGAAGTCATTCTTTACATCTTGTTCACTTAAAAAAGGTTTGAGGAGAGTTGAAAGAGGGTGCAACAAGAGTTGTAGAGAAAGGAGGAGAGAAAAGTTATTAGAGGAGATAAATTTGTGAGTTTAGAAATTCTACTCTCTGGAAAATTTGTACAATCGCTGTCAACTTTTCTGTGAATTTTATTTTCCTGTGAAACTTTCTAGTGTTTTAGATTGGATGATAACCTATCTAAGACAAAAGAAATCATAGGAAAAGGTGGTCTAGAGAGGGAGCAATGAATTTTCAAAGTTGAGGGGGTCTATTCGTGAGAGTTGAAGAATTCTGTTATCTGGAAAAAATTTACAGTCATTGTCAGTTTTTCTGTGAATTTTATTTTCCTAAGAAACTTTCCAGTGTTTTAGAGTGGCTGATAAGCTATCCAAGACAAAAGAAATCATGAGAAAATGAGGTCTGAAGAGAGAGAAAGAATTTTTCAAAGTGGAGGGGGTTGACAACCATGAGGGAAGTGAAAATATACAAATTTCAGTTCTCTGAAAATTTGTACAGTCATCACCATCTCTTCTGATTAGAGAAGTTTCTGTTGAAACTTCATGATTTAGTAGCTTGGAGGTTGAGCTACTAGAGACCACAAAAATCTTGGAGAGATCTCTTACCAACTAAGAGATATACGTTTTGGCATACAAGGAGGTCTTGAAGATACTTCATGGAGAATCCAGTTCGAATGACGAGATGGAAGAAGAGACGTTTAGGAGTTTGAACTGAGACGAAGAAGCCCAAGTTAAGTATAGATGAGTTAAGAACCCGCATCTATAGCACTTGGGGTGCCCTCTTTACCCTATACCAAGAAGCTTCCATGATTATTGGCACAGATTTGAAGAAAGCCAAGTTTAAAGCATCATTCATTGCGGAGACCACGAATGCTCCTGGTGAAGTAGAGTTGGATCCTTACAAGAGTGAGTTCAAGATGTCAGTTGTGATTAGTACAAACGATGGTGAGGAGGATCATATCTTTGATAGTTAATTTTAGATTAGATTTTATTTCGTGTATAGCATGTATAATACACGATTTCCAATATAAAGCTCGGAAGAGTTAAGAAAGTGAGGTAGAATTATTTTCCTCTATGATATTTTGTCCACTTAATGGTTGAGAAGGTGCAACATGAGTGGAAATTCAAAAGATTGGAAAGTTAGACTTAGAAACCTTCCTCAAGGTTTAGATGTCATAGTAAGTGTCGGAGAAAGTTCGAGAGAGATTATCGTCGAGTTTGAAAACCCTAGTACTAAACCTCAAGTAGAATCTCCGAGGAGAAGAGTAGAAACCGACTTGTGGTGTTATTTCTGTGGAGGGTTGGGACACAAAGTAGTGAATTGTCCAACTAGAATCAGAACCGAGAGAGCTAAAGGGAAGCGGGAGTTTACCGATTTAAGTCTTCGAGTGGGTCCATCGTCACCAGCGCCAATTCATCTTCTAGGCGAAGATCTTTGTCCAAGTTGTGGAGTGGGTGATCTATCCAGAGGACACAAGTGCGTCGATGTGGCCGCCCTACTTACGTCAGTAGTCGAGAAGTTGGACGAGACTCAAAGAGCTGAGACGGAGAAGTTGTCGACTTCAAAAGAGGACTCAGCTGAGTTGTGATGGAGATCGTCATTCGGATGGTGGAGAAGGCGGTGATGCGACTCAGGCTCATGATTACCTTGGGAGAAGAGATGACACAAGAGGTGTTGTTACAACCATTTCTTTTCATTTTACCTATGATAGATTATTCGCGAATGGAATTGGTGATGTTCGTACTCTTTTAGCGAGTAGTTATTGCACAAAAATTAGAAGGGTAGAAAGAATAGTTACAAGATGGGGAAGTTATCAGTGTTTCATGGGAAGGACAATGAAGACGTAGAACCATTTGTACGAGACTTCAAAAGGGGTTGCATCGGAAACAACGTGAAAAGGAAGGAAGAATGGGTGTTGTTGCTGCCAGAGTTTTTAGAAGATTTTGCTCTTACGTGGTATGACGACCGAGTGAAGAGCAAGACACCTGGTGCAGTTGAGGACACATGGGAGACGTTGAGTAATGCACTCATCGAAGAATTTCTTCCAGAAAAGAGTTATGAGAAGCTCATGGTAGAGCTTACTCATTTGAAACAACGGGACGACGAGAAAGTTCGGCAATATGCCGAAAGGGTGGATAAGTTGGAGCAACGGTTTCGGACGGTCCTACGGAAGAGTGGAGACAATGTGGAGCTAACGATGGCGGGGATTGGAGCAGTGTTGACCAAGAACTTGGTGGGAGGGTTGAGGCCTTCAATTCGAACCCAAGTGAGGTACGAGAAGCCAACAACCAAAGCGGAGGCCATCAAGATTGCGACAAACATGGAAGAGAGTTTGGATGAAGGAGATATCATCCAACCTCATCATGCTGCTCTGGTGTCGACTCCGACTCCTGGTGTAGCCACAATGATCGCACCTGCACCATCACAATTGGTGATTGCTTCAACGTCAGCTCCTACTCCAACGGTGGTGCCAAGACCGTTTGTCCCAACAACGATGTCTACTGTCACCTCTGATTTTCATGCCGAGCTGAAGAGCATCACCGATACTCTTGCGGATCTCAAGATAAACGTGGTGCAGTTACGAGAATGGAGGAACAAAGGTGGAGGAGGAGGTCAAAGAGGTTACGACAACAATCCCAACCAAAGAAATCAAGGTAACTTTGGAGACAACCAAGGTAACTTTGGAGGAATCACTTGTTGGACGTGTCGAGGTTCTCATTTCCAACGAAATTGTCCTAACAACGGTGTCGTGTCGTGGACCGGCTCCTACCTGAAATTCAAACTTCGATGCTTGTCGTTCCAAAGACACTCATGAAAAGACAAGCTAGGCCCCAGCTTATGGGTTTTTGGCACAATCTCAGATCTCCATTTTCATCGCATAGATGAGTAGAGCTCCTTGTCAGCTTTCCATAGGCACTTTGTCTACTTCGTTTGGACGCCTAGTGGAGAAGTTACAGGACTCGAAAGATGGAGAAAATAAGCTAGGCCCCAGCTTACGGGTTTTTGGCACCACTTCGGATCTTCGTTTTTATCGCACCAGTGGATAGAGCTCCTTGTCAGCTTTCATAGGCACTTCATCTACTTCGTTAGGACGCCTAGTGGAAAAGTTACAAGACTCGAAAGATGGAGAAAACAAGCTAGGCCCCAGCTTACGGGCTTTTGGCGCAACTTCGGATCTTCACTTTCATCACATAGATGGGTAGAGCTCGTTGTCAGCTTTCAATGGGCATCTTGTTTACTTCGTTTGGACATCCAGGGAAGAAGTTATGCGATTCAAAAGAAGGTAAAATCAAGCTAGGCCCCTAGTTACTTGCTGACTGGGTATTTAGGGCTCCAGGCGTTATATCAAAGACGCAAGGGGCCTGCTTCTTATTATTGAGGGTTGAACTTCGTACGTACAGACTGTAACAAGGGGGCTGTTTAAGGGGCTTGCTTGCGCCTGCGACCTGTCAACGGACGGTGCGGGAGATTTGGAAGTCCAATGCAAACGCGCAAGGCGTCGTTGGGTTCAGATCTGAGCAGGCTACGCACTGGTTCAAACGGTTTGGGAAGAGACGGATCGGAGAGTGCATACTAAGAGAAATTGAGACGCAGGAAGCGGATTTGGGGTTTTCAATTACCTATGAAGGAGAGTTGGACCGTTCGGACCGTTCCGGAGTCCAAACTTGCTGTCCTTGGATCCAACGGGATCAGAACACCGAGTTCTACAGGAAATTGAAGACGATACCAGTTTTCATCGGGCGGTTTGGAAGTTCTGAGTGAAATTGGCTCGCAGGGAAGCGCTTACATCAGATTTTCGTTCACCTGCGACCTGAGGTTGGGCTGTTCTTCGCGATCGGTGAGCCAAGCTCTTCGTTCTTGGTGCCTACGCGATCAGGGAGTCTTCATCTACTCATAGGAGAAGACCGTGTGTGAATTGGATTGTTGGTTTGAGTGTGGTGAGCAAGTTTGAGACGCAGGGAGCAGATTTACGTCAGTTTTTTGCAACTTGCGGTCAAATTTCTCGAGTGGTTTTGCAAGGGGAACTCCAAACGACTTGTTTGGAGTCTCGTTGGGTTCAGGGTAGCTAGATCTATCTGCCAGCGAAGACGGATATCAGTTTGGACAATCCGTTTGTGCGGTGTGAGCGGTTTTAAGCCGCAGGGAGGAGTTTTTGGAGGTTCGGTCACCTGCGACCGAAAATCAGCGATATCTCGGCTGTTGGGAGTCGGATCTGAAGGTTTCTTGGGTTAACGGAGTCAGCGGAGGAGACCCTATCGACATCTGAAGTCCGTTCAGCGAAAAGAGGAAGTCCACAGATAGGCCTTTTTCGGTTTCTTCGCTACGGGTTTTGCTCTTTTGAGTTCGTTAGAATTCTGGTTGGTTGTATACAGCTTGTGGTAGCTAGCTTTAGCTAAGAGCTTATACATGGATGTGGTTTGGACTTGGGTTTGGATCTTGTGATACTGCTGTGGCTCTGTTTGTTAGCAAGGAGAAGTTTCTCTTGCTTTGAGCTACGCTTCGGTGGTTTTGGGTCAGGGTTGTGATTCAGGGGTTTGTTTTAAGGGCTTTTGAAGCAGGTTACAGACTGCTCTGGTCTGGTTCTCAATTCTGTGCTCTTAGGAGAAAGAACCGGTAGTGTACATACATTTGGGAGTGGTATATATCGCAGCATTTGCTTTCGTGGTTGTTTTTTCTCTGTCTTGTCTCTGTTTCAGCAAACAACATCTCCACAGCCAGGAACCTCGCGTTTTCCTGGACATCCTTCACGCAATATCCGACACGACATAGGTGGTGAACTCGACGTGAAGGTTCGGGATGGAGATTTCTGTGTTGGAACTTGAGAGAGGAGATCAACAATCATGAACGAGGATGAGGATGGATATGATTGTTCGGGAGGATGCTGCGGACCTAGGATGATGGATTTGTAGACGGTTGAGATCATGGGAGGATGGGAGGATGGGACGAGCCATGACTATGGACGGGATGGACGGATCTGAGGGTATACCAGGGATGCAGTTGGATGCAGCAACTGCACGATTGTTTCAGGCCTTCACTTTGTTTATGCGACAAGAGCAAGAGAACAAACAAAAGGAGGCTTTGGGGAAGAAGACGCTTGGAAGGGTGATCGACAAGTTCAATCTTTTTGGTGGGAGAGACATCTCTGAGTACTTGAGATGTTACAAGATGGAGATGGATTTGGATCAGGTACCGGAGAAGGAGATGATCGAGACGTTCGAACTCGCTGCGGTGCCTGAGATAAGGGAGCATGTGAAGGGTCTCACAAAGCGTTTTAGGAGGAACAGGGATACATTTTCCCATGCGTTGATGGAGGAGTATTTCTTGGAAAACTCAGATCGAGTAACCAAGAAATCATTTTTGGAATGGGTCAACCGATCCAGCAAGGGTTTGCAGCTTACAGAGCTGTTAAAGGAGTTTGAGAGACAATTCTCTCAACTACCTCGGGTGGACCAGTTAACCTTGGAGAGCTACAAGACGGAGCTGTTTCTTCAAGCTGCGGATGAACCATGGCAGGAACAGTTGGAGCTACTTCTTGAGGACGGGGAGGAAGAAGAAGGGTTGACAAGAAATTGGGAGGTTGTGCATGAAGCTGTTGAGCTTCTTGTCCGGGGACAGATAAAGACACCTGCAGCGGTGATTACCACACCAGTTCAGGTAGTATCTGAGATTCAACCTCCAGTTGTGGTTGTAGAGGAGAAGGATCCAACCATCGAGGACCTACAGCAGAAGATGCAAGATCTGCAAGCTAAGGTTACTAGGTTGGAGGATAAGAGATCATCGATTGAGATGGAGCTTGTACCCAAACCAGCTTGGGTACATCACTGCTTGTGGTGTGATGGTACTGATCATCAGCGAGACGATTGCATCGACTTTGCAGAGTCTTTGCAACGTGAGGTTATTTCTAGGGAGGATGAAAAGGTAGCATTCACAAGTACGGGTACTCTCCTTCAAGCCAACGTTGGTAAAGGAGGGATGAAGAGATTGGTGGATGATTACTTTGCGGCACATGCATTTGTAGCTATCGAAGCTACAAGTTATGGTGCTAGGGTGGAGGAGATTGAGCATGATCTCCATATGGATGATTTGGATGAGCACGTGGATCCAAGCGAGCTCAAGTTGACTACTGTATCCACGATGCAGAGCGAGAAGAAGGGACAAGAAGAGACTTCTTCGGAGAAGCAAGCTGGGGAAGATAAGATTCAACAGGGAACTATTCTTCCTGAACAGGCAATGGAGGACGATCCTTCACAACCGGAGGAGATGGTTGGGGTGCAAACAGTGGACATGATTGATATGGTTGCAAACATACAGCAACCAGATATTGATACAGTGATGGATGTGAAGGGAGGTTGGGAGGAGTGCATTCGGGATGCAAAGGTTGGGTTCATTTCACGGGAGGTCTTGGGTGCAGTTATAAGAGAAGTCCATGATGTCATCATTGACATCATCAAGGACGGACATGCTGAGGTTAAAGGAGAGTGGATGGATGCTCTCGAGGCTACGGGTATAGGATGATGGGTAAGGATGGCTTACAGGGGAGAAGCCATTGTTGAAGATGATTATGTTTGAGAGGTTGCGATAGTTTACATGTGATTAAGGTTGGGGAGATGAGCTTTGGAGTTTGTAAGGGTTTTCAGAAGAAGGATCAGGGAGGATGATGGTTGAGGAGGATATCATTGTACAGCAAGATAATTATGGTTGCGTTTGAGGATTTTGGTTGCAGCGGTATGGTTCTTTTTTTTTCAGGAAAACAAAAAAGAAGAAGAGAGGATTAGGTACGATGACATTTACAGACTTGAGGTTGAGGATTAAAGTCAGGATATGCGGTGATGATTGGGAGGATGGGTGATGTCTACTACGACATGTGATTCACAAACCTCGACGGTGAGGTTCTACAGGACGCATGGAAGACATTTCCATTGTATGATGGGTTATTCTTTCTATGTCTGCGCATATTGAAAGATGTGTAGATTTAGAGGGGGTGATTGGATGGGAGGTTGAAGAAGAGATGCGATGAGCATGGATCTAGGGAGGATCATGGCAGGGTAACAACTTCAAGATAACGATCAGGTTGCAACCTTGAGGATGAAGTTGACTGAGATGGGAGAGAGGATGACAAGATGGTTTGAGTGCCGGTCCACTCCTTGGTTGGTATCTCTGGTGCATACCGGAGGATGCACAGGTTTGGAGGGGGTGGATGTCGTGTCGTGGACCGGCTCCTACCTGAAATTCAAACTTCGATGCTTGTCGCTCCAAAGACACTCATGAGAAGACAAGCTAGGCTCCAGCTTATGAGTTTTTGGCACAATCTCAGATCTCCATTTTCATCGCATAGATGGGTAGAGCTCCTTGTCAGCTTTCCATAGGCACTTTGTCTACTTCGTTTGGACGCCTAGTGGAGAAGTTACAGGACTCGAAAGATGGAGAAAATAAGCTAGGCCCCAGCTTACGGGTTTTTGGCACCACTTCGGATCTTCGTTTTTATCGCACCAGTGGATAGAGCTCCTTGTCAGCTTTCCATATGCACTTCATCTACTTCATTTGGATGCATAGTGGAAAAGTTACAAGACTCGAAAGATGGAAAAAACAAGCTAGGCCCCAGCTTACGGGCTTTTGGCGCAATTTCGGATCTTCACTTTCATCACATGGATGGGTAGAGCTCGTTGTCAGCTTTCCATGGGCATCTTGTTTACTTCATTTGGACATCCAGAGAAGAAGTTATGCGATTCGAAAGAAGGTAAAATCAAGCTAGGCTCCTAGTTACTTGCTGACTGGGTATTTAGGGCTCCAGGCGTTATATCAAAGACGCAAGGGGCCTGCTTCTTATAATTCAGGAATTCAAGAGAGAACTGTACGTACAGAGACTGTAGACAAGGGGGCAGCTTAGGGGCTAGCTTGCGTCTGCGATCTGTCGGTGGACGGTTCAGGAGATTTGGGAGTCCAATGCAAGCGCGCAAGGCGTCGTTGGGTTCAGATCTGTGCAGGCTACGCATTGGTTCAAACGGTTAGGGAAGAGACGGATCGGGGAGTGCGTACTGAGGGAAATTGAGACGCAGTGAGCAGATTTGAGGTTTTCAGTTATCTGTGAAGGAGAGTTGGACCGTTCGGACCGTTCCGGAGTCCAAACTTACTGTCCTTGGATCCAACGGGATCAGAACATCGAGTTCTACAGGAAATTGAAGACGATACCAGTTTTCATCGGGCGGTTTGGAAGTTCTGAGTGAAATTGGCTCGCAAGGAAGCGCTTACATCAGATTTTCGTTCACCTGCCATCTGAGGTTGGGCTGTTCTTCGCGATCGGTGAGCCAAGCTCTTCGTTCTTGGTGCCTACGCGATCAGGGAGTCTTCATCTACTCATAGGAGAAGACCGTGTGTGAATTGGATTGTTGGTTTGAGTGTGGTGAGCAAGTTTGAGCCGCAGGGAGCTGATTTACGTTAGTTTTTTGCAACCTGCGGTCAAATTTCTCGAGTGGTTTTGCAAGGGGAACTCCAAACGACTTGTTTGGAGTCTCGTTGGGTTCAGGGTAGCTAGATCTATCTGCCAGCGAAGACGGATATCAGTTTGGACGATCCGTTTGTGCAGTGTGAGCGGTTTTAAGCCGCAGGGAGGAGTTTTTAGAGGTTCGGTCACCTGCGACCGAAAATCGGCGATATCTCGGCTGTTGGGAGTCGGATCTGAAGGTTTCTTGGGTTAACGGAGTCAGCGGAGGAGACCCTATCGACATCTGAAGTCCGTTCAGCGAAAAGAGGAAGTCCACAGATAGGTCTTTTTCGGTTTCTTCGCTACGGGTTTTGCTCTTTTGAGTTCGTTAGAATTCTGGTTGGTTGTATACAGCTTGTGGTAGCTAGCTTTAGCTAAGAGCTTATACATGGATGTGGTTTGGACTTGGGTTTGGATCGCGTGATACTGTTGTGGCTCTGTTTGTTAGCAAAGAGAAGTTCTTTTGCTTTGAGCTACGCTTCGGTGGTTTTGGGTCAGGGTTGTGATTCAGGGGTTTGTTTTAAGGGCTTTTGAAGCAGGTTACAGACTGCTCTGGTCTGGTTCTCAATTCTGTGCTCTTAGGAGAAAGAACCGGCAGTGTACATACATTTGGGAGTGGTATATATCGCAGCATTTGCTTTCGTGGTTGTTTTTTCTCTGTCTTGTCTCTGTTTCAGCACACAACATCTCCACAAAGTTCTCAACGAAAGTTGAAGAGGTCGAGAGGAGAAGACGTGGTCAGATCAAGAAGGGAGCAACTCATGGAGTTGGAAGAGACCCGAGCGGTAGCAATGATCCGGATGGAACGAGCTCAGGCGTATCAAAAGAAGAGTTACGACAAACGGTTGGGCAAGAGGGAGGTAAAACCTTTTCAAGTCGGAGATTGGGTTATGTTGTATGATGCTATCAGATTCAAGATTGCTAGGAAGAAGTTTCTTCCAAGATATTTTGGTCCTTTTGTTGTAGATAAGGTGTGGAGCAACTTCACATATGACCTTCAGGAGCTGGGAGGAAGGAGATTTGATCGAGTCAATCATGACAAGTTGAAGTTGTTTCATCGACGAAAGTTCTCTCTTCACTCCGAGGACGGAGCGAAAATTTAGTCCGGGGGTAAAATGTAACGACCTATGTTACACATAGGAAGTTTGTCTATTAGTAAGGTGTTTAGTTATAACTAAGTGTTGAGAATGTTTATTGGCTGCCAAAGTACTTTAAGGATGTATCAAGTTAGTCATGACTAGCTAAAAGTTAGTTATGGTTAAACTTAGCTGTACTTTTGGCAGAATTCAGATATTTGCTAAAGAGTGAGCACTACTACCTTGTCATCTTGTCTAAAAGATAGAAAGGGGGTGGAAAGTATCCCTTATATTAGTGGTTGGATTAAAGTTGTGGACTTTGTGGGCATTAAAAACAAGAAGAGATTCCACATGTTTCCTTTTTAGTGGGTCCTAGTGTAGAGGGGAGTGGAAATTCGAGATTCCTTGAGAATATTCCAGAATTCTTCTAGAAGTTGTTGACTTTGAAGGAATAAGCCCATGTGAAAAGGTAAAAAGCCCATGTGATCAATGCTTTTACCTTAAGTAATATCTTAGTAAAACCCGGTAAAAGTAGTTACGACTGAGTTACCGGAGGGTACCAAAGTAAAAACCTAGAATCTATAAATAGAGGAGTAGAGAAGAGCTTCTCATCCTTGTTTTCACATTGTCGTAATGATAACTTGAGTAATATAGAGAGTGTGGGATATTTTTAGCATGTGAGAACTTGAGAGACGTCGTTAGAATGGAGAATTTTAGTTGATGTGTTTAAGGAGATTTTTAGTTGATAAGTTTGTGGGTGTATGAATGAATGAACTCAGCATTTTCCCTTCAAGTTCATGGTGTGCTTCCATCAAAGCCATCAGAGGTGACCCCTGAGTGAGAGACAAGCCCGACATGTTGCAGATTCGTGGATGACGATCGTGGAGGTTGAGAGATCGGGGGGTAGTTGATCGATAGGACCGCGGAGGGTTTACAGTACAGGTACTGATCCTTCAATGAGGTCGATACGATGTTCTCCCCACTGTGCAGGTATCCCCTTCATGTCCTCCACAGTCCAGGCGAAGACATCTTGGTAATGGATTAGCATCTGACGATACACTTCCAACTCTTCTCCTTGTACCACAACAGAAATCTTTAGGCTCTTACCTTCGCTTATTAGTAGGTCTTGGGATGCTCCTGGAAGGACTATACCATCTGTATGACTGGTCTCTGCACTCCCGTGACCTAGCTGTGATTGCTATTCGGCCTCGTTCATATCTTCTTCTTCATCAATTTCATAGCACTGTAGATAGTTGACCATCGAATAAGGGTCTCCTTTCCTTTCTCCTGCGCTGCTTGTTGATGAATCAGATCCTGAAGTGTAACCCTCATCAGTCGACTCCGTTTCGCCCTGATGTGTTATCTTCTTCCAAGAAACCATCACAGCCTTATCAGTTGGTTTCTGTGGATCTTTGAACTGTAAACGATGCCGGTACCAATCTGTTAGTACCTTGGCACCATACAACCATGGCCTCCCAATCAAAATTTAATAATCAGACTTAACCAAAGGGCGCAGCACAACATAAGTAAGTTTAAAAGAAATTCCGCCTATTAAGGTGGGGATGTTGCGCAGTAGCCCAAGTGGTCGTCTTCTCGTTTGATCTGCCAGCCGTAACACCCGCTGAGTTTCTTCAAACTTGCTGAAACCCAACGCGTGTGCCGTGTCTTCTGTCATTATGTTGACTCCTGATCCAGAGTCAATTGGCACTTTCCTAATTACACAACCTGCAACCTCCACTTCCACTTCTGGAGATCCCAGGTCTTCTGCCTCGATGTGAAACAGAGAAGGTAATTTTGATCTTCTTACTTTAGTGGGTTTCTTCAGTGCTTGAAGTAACAATTTTCTGTAAATTTTGTTATCTTCAATCAGCTGCTTGAAACTTATGTTAGCCTTCTGTGTTTCTAGATCAGCTACCACATCATAGTGTGGTACCGCCACAGGTTCTTTCTTCACAGGTTCCGGTCGACTGTGCTTCTTCGGAACCTCCTCGTTCTTGGCTGCAGTCTTGTCTTCAGTGGCCGAAGTACGGAAAATCTTGGGTACGGACGAAGTTGATTGTTCTGGTACTTCGGCCGAAGTTGTATCAGCTTCTCTTGCCGAAGTTCCTGCTCGTAGTAACTCCTTCTTCAGGAGTTCGCGGACTTCGTCTGTAATGTCAACTGGTAGTCTCGGAGGATTTACACTCTTCAGTATTTCTTCTTCCTCTTCTTCGGTATCCTCCTCAACTATCTTCTTTTTGGCTTTCTCTTTTGCCTTCTTCTGCTTCTTCAACTCTTTCTTCGATTGAGTTTTTAGAGGTGCTTCTTCCGCCTTCCTCTTAGATTTGAAAGAGCTTCTGGTGTCCACTTTGCAAACCCAAGTTTCTTCTGGTGGTCATCCTTCATCTCCAGCGGCTTTCCATTCTTCTAAGTCCACCTTGTGTAGTTGTGCTTCCGCAGGACGGTCTGTTTTGGGATCAAAGCGAACTCCCCTTCTTTCCACAGGTGGATTGGTACAATCTGCTGTGGCATGTCCTGGTTGATGACACTTTGCACAAAGTGCTACATAGCCCAGCTGTTTCTTCGGATGTGGGTAGTTGGGTGACCAATGATCTGTACTACCACAATTGAAACAGGAGCGATGAGGTGGAGGCTTATTTGCTCCTGCTTGACTCATTAAATGTTTCTGGGAAACATTTTGAGCCCTCTCTCTTGGTACAAACCTCGAAATTGGTATAGGTTGGATTGGGGTTATCGGTGATGGTTGGGAAGGTCTGGGAGATTGGGGTGGTGTTCCTTGCGGTATCGACTGTACTCCATATACATCATCTGGAGTCTCTATAAAGAATGAGCTATAATATGACTCGAATGCGGGTGCCCATTCTACATGTGACGCTTGAAATGACCTTGCGTTTGTACACTCTGTATTGGCATGCCCTTGTTTCCCACAGGTCGTACACCATAAGCTCGGTCGTGATGCCGAAGGTGATTTTCTCCTGTCAGGAGTCCCTATCATCTGCACTTTCAGATCTGTGAACCCTTTAATCATCTCCTCCATAAAGTGATTATTATCCCCTTTGGCTTTGCCCCTTCTTTTCCTTCGAGCTTTTCTTTTCCTTGGACGAACAACTGTGTTTCATTCTTCGTTCTTCTTCGCTCGAAGAAGATGAGCTCGTCGATGAAGACTCTTCTGCTTCGGCCGAAGAAGACTCATCGTCAGAAGATTCATCGGAGGAAGAGGGTTCTCTGCGACTCTTCTTGTGCTTCTTCCTTCGAGTCGATTTCCATTCCTTCTTCTCTTTCTTTTCTTTCTTCCCTTTCTTCTTCTCTTTTATCCATCCTCCTTTACTTCCGAGGGTGGATGCTTCAAATGCTTCTGCTGAAGCAACAACCTCTTCAATGACGTCCATCTTTTCTCGACGACACCAGATTTCCATTTCAATCGGTAAGCCGGTAACTAGCCATTCTGTGGCTTGATCCATAGAGTATGGGTTGGCTGTACCCATCCTCGGAATTCTGTCCAGTAGATTGTAAAATCTTTGGACATAATCTTTTAGGCTCTCTTTCTTTCCTCTGACCAGTCTGGTCAGCTTTCCCAAAACTTGACGATTGTACCCAATTTCCCGGAACCGCTCTAAGAACTTTATCTTCAGCTTGTCCCAAGTATCGATGTCTCCTGGTATTCTATTTGCATGATTGTACCAACTGCGTGCTCTCTTCCTGAGAAGACTTGGAAAGATTCACAGACGATCTGGTTCAGCATCTTCCTTATTAGTGACAGATATAGATTCAAACAGTTTAATGTAAGCATCTGCATCCTCATCGTCATCTGAAGATCCTCCTCTGAACTTTGGGTAACCATGTTTCGTGATGGGTTGGCCTGCCATACTTCGAACGAAAGGAGCTCTTGGAACTTGAGTTGCTATCTTGGCAGGAACTGGATTCGGCGCTGGTACTGCAGCTTGAAGGACGGCAGAGGCAATACCCGCAGCAGCTGCTGCTTGGGCTTTGTCTCTTCTTGAATATAGACGGTCCTGTGGTTGGCTGTAAGTAAGGAGCAGCGCTGTCCTTTTGAGTCATTGGAGTTAACGGAAGGATTTCCCGCATCAGTGCTTGAGGAATAAGTTCCTGCGCCTGTAAAAGTTCCACTAAGGTAGTAACAGCTTCTACTGCCTTAGTTGCAGCTTCTTCATTCGAAGAAGTAAACTGATCTTGATCTGCAGAAGTACTTCCTACCTCTGGGTCAGGAGTAAACAACTGCGGGTATAAAACAGTATTGACTTCGGGGAAAGGTTTCCACCCTACTTCACTTTCTGGGTGTTCGGTCTCAGCACTTAGCCGAGTGGTAATCTTCGAAGTCAAGTTCTCTCTGAGCAGATTCGAGAGGAGTTGGAGGTAATGACATTGGTGTCCGGGGTGAACTTGATTCACCAAGGCTTGGTTCCTTCCTCTTCCATTCTTTTGAGTTAGGTGTTCTCCAACCTCGTTCTCTCTTCTTATGCTCTTCTTTCAACCGACGAGCTTCTTCCAAAATCTGTTCTCGATATTCTGCTCGTCTTTCTCGCCTCTTGTCTCTCTCAGATTGCACGTTTCCAGGAGGATCAGGCTTGCCCGTCGACATACATGTCGCTGGACTTCTGTTCAATGATCTTGGATAATTTCAGCATTCGCATCCTCGGCAGCGGCGCCAAAATTTATTCAGTCTTCTATATGTAACACACAAGAAAACCAAAAGATGCTCGAAAGTAGTAATTTAAGGATCGAACCCACAGAGATGCAAGTAAAGATCATCCAAAAGTAGTAAACATGTGACAAAGGTGATTCTTTATAGTTGTCTTTTATTCTCACGGGCAGAAATCAGTCCCGGTAGAGATCAAACTCAGGTCTATCCAACAAGACAGAGTTGATAATCCTGACAAATAAACATTAACAGGTACTGAACAGGTCAGGGATCTCAAGAAACAGGTGAACAACAGAGAAACAGAGTCACAGACGGAAATGTCACACGAGGAAGTACTGCTGAAGTGCTACTAGGTAGCCTCTAACATCATAAACGCTAAGTATCTTCACACTAAGTTATTTTCATTACTATTGCTCTCGGGAAACTCTGGCGAAGAAGACTCTTCTTCCGCCGAAGTACCAGACTGAACTCCTTCCTAAGTGTTCGACCAAAGAACAACTTCCTCCGAAGTCAGCTTCGCCCAAAAACGTCTTCGCAGGAAACTAACTCCGCAGATGCTGGTCTATTCTCAGTCCTCGCCGTAAACGTTCTACTCTGATTTCAAATGTCGACAGCAAATCCTTCGGCACTCAGACTAATTCCTACCACAGCAAACTACGATACTTCGTAGGTAAATCCCCGAAGAAGACAAAACACTCAATGGCTCCGCAAACTCAGGAAATAGAAAACTCAAAAATGATAAAACACATAGAGGTCTTGAATACGAACAACACAACGCTTATATACAGATTTTCCCGAAGATGACGGATCTTCTTCCTAAGAAGTCGGGAGTACTTCTGGACCGTCGGATGAAGGTCCTACGTCCGAAACGACACCAGGAACAACACCGCTTCCTACCGCTAGCTCTCTACCTATCTCACAAACTGAGAACTCTACGGTTGCTCTAACCTCCCTAAGCTCCCTAATTACTCGCTGGCCTAGCCTAGCTACCCGGTTCCTAGCTGAAGTACCCTCCGCATCTGCAGCTAAGAACTCCTCTCTAACCTGGCGGAGAAATCTCGCCTCTTCGGCATCCATCTCAACGGCGAAGTAGTTCTTCAGCACTGGCTCGACCCTACTTCGAAGTTGAGTGCTCAGTTCCTCGGCTTTGATGACGCGGTGCTTCAGATCCTCCACTTTCTTTGTCATGGCAGCGACAATGTCCTGATTCCTGTTTCGTTGCCCGCGCATGTCATCCAAATCCTTCTTCATCAGAGAAAGAACCTTCTCATGCTCTTTCTCGCGATCTATCTTCTGCCGAAGAAGCTCCTCCTTCTCCGATGTCACAGTCTTCAGCTCCTCGGTCCTCGTCTGCATCTCCTTCTGGACCATGCGAAGTGCAGCCCTCAAATTCTCTTTCTCTTCTTGCCAGTTGCCTCGGCCGAAGTGCATCATATGCACTAACTCTGCCAGGTTCAGCTTTCTACCGACGACTTCCTCGTAGGTTCTGCGATTCGCTTCCAAGCTGTGTAGTAGCGGAACGACTACATCTTTGAGGTAGTCCGCCGAAGAAGCCAGTTTCTCGATCTCTCCTATCGTCGACAGAGAAAGAGTACTCTTCGGTGTAGTGACAACGTCCTTCTCTGTCCGAGGAGTGCTCCTTTCATCGGCTTCCTCAGTCGCCTCTTCGACTGCTTCATCTTCGGTTCGGACCGTCTTCGTCATCTTCATCTTCTTACGAGACTTCTGCACAGACCTCGGCGTCTCCTTCAGAGGTTTCTTCCTTCCACTCCTGCGGATCGGAGGAGATACCTCGACTACATCTTCGTCTTCGGCCGGAGTTACCTCTTCGGTCGCCTTCTTTGGAGTTGGTGTGGAAGTCGATGCCTCCTGCTTCTTCGCTACCTCCACTGCTACTTCGGCTGGAGCTCCTTCGGCCTCGACTTCGTCGAAGAACCTCTCAAGTTGTACATCTCGTGCTGGAGTCTGTACCACCTGAAATTCATCTTCCTCGGCAACCGCGGTAAAACCCAACTTCCTCTGCTGTTCGTCCGACAGCAGTCCCATCCCCATATAGAACACCGATACAAATGATCCTATGTACGCCAAGTCGTTCTTGGTCCAAAGCTTCAGCACATGACGGTGGAAAATCCTCGCCCAATGTGCTCTTCTTCCGGCGAAGAGCTGCTCGATGAAATTGATTTGCCAGTTCGACATGTATGTTGTTCTTCCGGGCCTGAAGATCGTCATAATCGCATCGGCTACTTCTCTCTTCTTCGGGTCGCAGTAATCGCTCGTTCGGTAGCCGTTCCTCCCTAGAGATAACTCCCTGAAAAGATTCGGGAAGTTCTTCACTACTTCGGGCGAAGCAGCGGCAGATGTGGTGTCAAACAGAAGATCACCTTCCCGACCTGCATCGTCAGTTCCCAAGACACCAGACCAATGATCTTCGGTCCAGTTGCAAGGTCGTCCATAGTGATCATCGGCCGGATGCTGCTTGCAGACCTTCAACTCGTGCACCAATTTGGAGGAGACCATCCCCCACCAAGGAAGTAAGAGGAACGCTAGTCCCATTTCCTCAATCTCTTCCTCGCCCGTAATCGAGTTCTTCCTCTCAAATTGGCTTCCTCGCCCGTCACTGATGTACTTCGGCGTTCGGAAAATGCGGCTCGCTGCGCCCTGCTATCGCTCGCTCTGGGAATAGTAAAAGAGTAAAGTAAATGACTTGTTACCTGGCTTATATCCCGCGATATGTTTTCCTGCACGTGCCGAAGTTAGGATTTTCCTCTTGACAACTAACATTCTTCAGTCTGCTGTAACTTCGTCATTCGGTCTCCGATTGCCTCGCACAACATCTCGTTAGAAAGCTCTTCGCCCGAGGAATTCATCTATGAGGAAATCATCTTTCAGTGTCTCCATAGATTCGATAAATTCCTCCAGAACTGAGATTCTTCACTAAATTTCTAATTAACACTATTCTACTCATATCGTTTATCTTCTATCATCTATTCTTCTTATTTACTTTACAACTAATCAATTAATTAACAAAACGAAAAACCAAGGCTTCACAAGTATCCCATACAAGAACTGGACTGCTTGTGCTTCTAACACCCCTTGGTTGACATTGATCAACCGTCTCATACAAATAAACGTCTCGAGTAGGCTCTCTCCAGTCTTCCGCTGGAACTCCTACAGACTCCTCAACTTGTCGATCTGCACACCCTGATAGTTCTTCCTCAAACATTGGAAAAACTGAACCACAAGGTTAAATCTTGGTGGTATCCCCCTCATACTACCAGCTACTCCACTACTAGTGGACGCACTATTGATAGTAGGTACTCTGTCATTTGTGGATTTATCGCTGCTACTGACATCTGAACTCGCATGTGCTATGCCTCCTGAAACTACGACAATAGTGATAGAAACGGAGTTGGGAGAGCAATGTTGTCTTCACAACTCAATCTCCACAGTGAAAACTAGTAATAGAAGGATTTTTTTCTCCATCGTGTACGTATTTGTAAAGGAAGCTGCCTTGTAGCTTATCAAGTTGGGCAAGAGCTAAGTTGGGGTTATGCTTGACAAGCTGCTCTCTAGCTTGGGTTGAAATATCACCCTAAAGGGGCCAAAAAATTCTAGAATGCAGAGCTCGTCGAGAAGAGCAACTTCATACTTCAAATTTGAGAAAAAGTGTTCTAGGTAATAATTAGTACAAGTTTTAAGTTGTGAAAAGTGCGAAAGATGGAAATCTGTTGATTCTAGCTCATGACTCGAATTCATGATTTGACAGTATGAATGCATAGGTGTTCGTGAGTACTATAGTTTTGACTCCTCATTCACTAAAAACAGAGTTGTACAGAGAAGTTAGTGTAGTAAAAGCTAGTAAAGATTGTATAGAAAATCCAACATAGATATATCCAACATGGATATCCGACATATTTAGAGACATGAAACCAATATCTCTCTTAATCGTGGGCTTCTTGGCCTAAGCCTTCGCATGCCATCCTGAATATACCATGGGAGATACCTGACGCGAGTATGAGGGGCCTATAAGCTCTATGGAGTGATCCCATAAGTGTAGGGACTTCGGCCTACATTGGATGGCTTGTGGTATAATAAAAGTGGTATCAAGATGGCATCGAGAGCAGGAAAACCTTCATTTTAACAAGGGGCTAGGGGGCTGCTTGATAATTCATTGTGCGTATAAGGATATAAGGACCCCAGCTTAGCTAGGGGTAGCTTAACAAGGGCTTTGAGGTTTAGGTAAATCGACTTACGGTGGCAGTCCGAGGGAGCATTTCATAGAACTAAAAGGAGAGCAAGAGAAACGCATGCAAGAGTCAGAGGAGAGATTTTTTGTCACTGAAGATTTTGATGGTGAAATTTATATTGGGAATAAAGTTTATTGAGTCATGAAAGTTCTATCTATACATATTTGAGTGCTTGATTTGATTTGGTGGATGCAAGAGATCAAACTTGAGTTCTGATCACTGACAGCAATCTATTTTTCTTCTGATTGTTTTTCATAATCAATCACAGTTAGGAGGTCCGTCCTCTCCAAGAGAGACTCTCATCACGACAATGTTGTTGTCTCGCCTGAACTCATGGTAATTGTCCATCGGTGGTCCCTCCAAGTGTTTGAACAAACCCTTGCACGCAATGAAGGATGTGAACAGCTATGCGTTCAACATCTACTGCAGATCGCACCAACTATCAAACTCTTGAATGAAGTCATCCTGCTCAATGGTACCCACCGTATCCGAGTAACGTCGAGATCTCTTCGTGGTCCCATAGATCTCGTCCATGTCCCACAACAACGATGTGATAACACTAGACTCATCATCAAAAAATGCACTGTCTGCGTCTAACTTGTCCTCTGGAACAACGACGGCAATGGTCTAGGTGGTCGGTACTTCACCCACTCCGTGTATACTCACTATCTAAGAAGTCTCCACCAGAACCTCCCGAGAACTCCGTGATGATAGAATCTCGTGAACACACTCTCCAACCAGAATGTCAAAATCTTTATCACCATCGTAACCACAACTTGCCTAACCTCGCTCCTACTGAACTCACCTATCTCTTACTAGGACGGTCAAGGTAAGGACAACTTGTATCTATCATCACCACAAGTAGCCTCTCAAGCAGCCTAGTTGGTCGCTAGTCCAACTTCACCGTGAGAGAAACAAAGGTAGTCTTACTGGTCCGTAACTCCAGCCATACTACCAACAGCACATTGGAGTGAACTCACTCCAAAAATCAAGCGCCAACACAAGCAGACGCGGTGCACAAACAAGAAGTAAAATATAGAGAGGTTCCAATCACAAGAAGTCCAAACGATAATCCTCCACACTCAACATTCACATAACGAAAAACCCAATCTCATCCGGATTGACGTCTCCTCTTCGGCGAGCACATGCACAATATATGATCACCAACTGTCATAACTTGTACCTAAGGTCACTAACTCGATGTCCACACCTCTAATAGCTCCAAAAGTATCTACGTGGTAGCTCTACTAGCTCACCCAAGACAACTGCCACCAACTGCCTCCATACACATCTCTACGGTATAAGCAAACACTACCACAACAACAGTTTCCCTCTAGTACTATGAGATCGCCTTACCACTTCTCTAGGAACGTACAAGAAGGTCTCCTACTACCTTAAACAAGTCCATAAATACTTGCACGCATGCTTATAAGACACCAAGAGCTATTGGTCTAGTGGTAAAGCCAAAGCTAAGAATTGCAGAGTTAAGTGTGCAAGTTCATGAAAAGTGTTGGGATGGGTGACTTGCTGGTATTACACTTCTCACACACCTGAAGCT
The DNA here is from genome assembly GCA_036924285.1 of Asterella californica. Taxonomy (NCBI): domain Eukaryota; kingdom Viridiplantae; phylum Streptophyta; class Marchantiopsida; order Marchantiales; family Aytoniaceae; genus Asterella; species Asterella californica. The sequence goes on along the minus strand of JAYKYS010000003.1, from coordinate 1,778,888 downwards.
TATATACCTCTCTCACGCACGTCAGCAAGTTGGTTCGCGGTGGACTCGAGCTTCGCTTCATCTCCGCACTCTCACACTCCGCTTCTCACGCCTCCGCACTCACACATCTTTGCTCCTCGAAGCCTCTAAATACCTCCTAACACGCACTTCTGTCGACTTCAAATAGACCTCAAACTACCTCACCACCAATTCTATGAGAACATGTCCAAACAGTACTAATCCACACAACGATCAACCACAACACCAAAAAGAACCACTCCGTGCACGCACACACTTGCAAATTGAAGGTAGCAAACTCTGGAGATACCACCGACATAAATCTGTGATCTGAAAGCTCCTAATCAGAGTGAAACGGTATGCACTCACTCCACCATGCTAACAAGCACTAGATAATCACTAAAGTGGAGCCAAATCCACTTTGTACTCGCAAGAATCCAGATTGCACTACAAGACTATCCACCATAACCAAAAGCTTGAAGGCCCAAATCGAAGAACTAAGACCTCCAAACCCTACTTATGAAGTATATCCTTAGTGAGCTATCCCACCAACTCTCCCGAACGACACTAATGGTCCTATTGGGATTAATCACTTCGCACTCGGTCAACCTAACCGAGGTGCTAAACCAACGTGACAGGCTAGTTACATGAAAAGATTCACCAGACACAGAAAATCAACACATACAAGTTTTATGCTAAGTTCACATGTAAGCCGTGTCACAAGATGACAGCGGAAGGGATCAAAACCAAGGTGCTAAGGTCAAGCAAAATCAAGCTACTTAAGTTATCTCTTCAATTAACAATGGAGATTCAGATACGAGGACTTCATCATTTCTTCGAGCATGATTAGAGCTCTCAAGATATGTCTCTTTGTTGGGAATTAATATTGTATAGCAATGGGGTAATATCCGTTCCTAAGGAACATCAGGTTAGAAAGAAACCTCAGAACTGGAGGACAGAAGTATAAGTGGACATTTTTTATCTTTTTGTGATACAAGAATTTAGCAAGGAGGTTAGACAACTACACTAAGGCCATCCACCTTATGGACTTAAAGTTAATTAAGTCGCATATGTCATCTTGTTCAAGCTATCAGTTCTCAGATTTAGATGGGTCAGACTCATGGATTGAGTTCTACTGGATAGCCATGGCTTTGTGAGTAATCCAAGTCTATATCTTATACATCATTCTCGGATTGAGTGGTTATGGTGGGCTTGGGGAGGTCATCATAATACCGCTATCGTGTCAGATTTCAAGAAAGTTGCAAGTAGTACAACCGCAGAAATTCCTCTACAAGGAGAAGTACCACGTGGAAATCCTGATAAAAAGTATAATTGGAAACCTTCGGGCAAGTACGAGCGTCAGCTTTGTAAGTTAAAGTTAAAATTAAAGTTGTTAACTTGTCCGCTTTATCCTTTCAAGGGGCATCGGACTGTCCTTTGTGGGTAACCACAGCGTACCCGGACCAGATTGCACATACAGCGACTTCTTGCACCTCCAACCGGGAGCAGGCGGGTTTGAACCTCAGATCTTTCGCTTAGAGGTCTGAGATCCAACCAACTCAGCTACCGATCTTCGGTAGCTGAGTTGACTCTCAAGAAAGCTGCAAGTAATACAACCACAGAAATTCCTCTACAAGGAGAAGTACCACGTGGAAATCCTGATAAAAAGTATAATTGGAAACCTTCGGGCAAGTACGAGGGTCAGCTTTGTAAGTTAAGCACGGGAGTTACAGTTAGGAGTAGAATTTCTTAGTTTTCTCTGAGATCAGTTCCTGGTGCATTACGGGTGTATGCCCCCGGATTTAGACTATCTCGAGAAGAAGGATACTCTTCTCCATTGGGAGGTTAAATACCAACCCCCGCACATTACAATGTAAAATATTAGCTGCATTTATGGGAGTATTTCTCTCAGGGAAAAACTCGACCATAGAGCTAGAGGGACCTTGGGGATGCCGACCCAAGGACAATCAAGCCTTAGGGATTAAATAACACTTTTTGGACATTTTCCTATATTACAGTTATATTCTTATACATTATTACATTACTTTTCTATAATATTACATTCCTATATAATTTTCTTTACTCTCTTGGAATAAAACTGTAATTATTACGAAGGACGGTTATGCTGCTCGTAAGGGCCATGTTTCCAACCACTTCTTCCATCAATATCCTTCTCTACGTTCTTGTACATCGAATTCTATTTTATTTTATAAATATGTATTATATAAAAATATAACAAGAAATTATTATCAAATTAAATTCATATATAATAATATGTGTTAACCAAGCTCTGAACTAGGAGAAGATCCAGATATAACCATAAGTGAAGCCTGGACTTACACGCTATTGAAGATATAAGTCCATAACATAGTCATAACATTAATTTATTTCATAACCCTTCCAGTCTTCATTGAATAGCTTATCATAGACTGATATTCAATGATTCAGCTTCAGCAAGTAAGCAAGCTGGATCATATAACTTCAGATGGAAGAGGTAACTTAGCAGCAGAACGAACCTAGGTGCATATGCATGCTGGATGAACTACCGGGAACTTTTGCTTGCTTATTGTTATCAGGGAAATAAAAAAGTATTATATATATATTAAGTGGATATAAATAGTTAAAATATTCTTTAAACATCATCTGTTAATCCATCCCGGGAAACATGAGGAGAGCAAAAGTTAATTCATAACTCTTGACTCGACTGCTGCGTTTCAGAATTAGTATTAATTTACTCAAAGTTTAATTTAATATCTAACCCTTTTTACAAGAAAAATTAGATATTAACTTAAACGTCTGGATATTTACCTCTTTCATCTTTCGATGAAAGAGGTAAATATACAGGTGCTCTCATAAATGCATAGGTGTGCTAGCTTTTCTGGTGAAACCTTTTAGTAACCGGTAGTCTGTAATGGAAAGGGGTTTAAGGAAGTTGCCTTTTCGGTTAAATACAAGAGCGGTTTCTCATTTAGTGAAGGAAACAACTTTGGGTGTCTATTTAAACCGATTATCATTTAAACTTCTCGGGTTTTTAAGAATAAGAACAAGTACCGATTAACCTCCAGTGGAAGAAAGTGCTGATGAATAATATGCATCCAAAGTTCGCTTACTGGAAAAAGGCAGAAAAAGACAAGAATCAATATCAGGGAGTGAAAATTCACAGAACGGATAGAGCCGTCCGTCAAAAGAGAAAACATGTCAAGCACCTTCATTATTGTAGTGGTCAGTGTCGCTGTAATATTGTTGTGATGGTCGTTCACTTTTGGTTCTTATTATGTACTCTGGGAATGTGTATTAATTTAGTAACTGACTATATATGCATATGTTGCAGACCGGCTCCTTACCACATAGCTATATTTGAAACTTCTTTATCACCTAGTGAAAGCAGCGCAGTAATAACTGTGCTCAAGAATCTACAGGTCGGGAGTGGACTGCCTCCTGAATGTTATTGGGTAAAGAGTCTGATAGGTTCACAGTGCATACCGAGAATTCAAGAAATAACCCATAACCCGTGTACATTAAACTGCACTCCTGCACCTATAATATCAGTATATTCTCATTTTATTTTATTTATCACCTAACCCTTCCTGCTGGAAGGGTTAGGTGATAAATTAAACCACTGTGCAATATTCTCCTCTTCCGAACTTGGAAGAGGTGAATAAATAATATGCAGGTGCTCAACTATCGTGAGTATGAAGAGCTACGACATGTGGCTGAAAAGAGTGGTAACTTGAGAAGCGAGTTGCTGCCGATGAGAGTGCAAAGTACAGCGATGATTCCAGCTACAGCGCCAAACTGAACGAAATAGCACTCCTTATTTAGCGTTCCTCTTATAATCTCCGAAGCTGGGGACTTATGCTTGAGTTCTACGGTGCCTATGAGAGAAAATATTTTGCCAAGAAAAATTTGGGTGTTTTCTATACATCAGCCAAATTATATGCATTTTATCGGAAATGGTTAGATCATTCGATGATATTTCATTTTTCTTTTATGTTTATTTTTTCAGATAGTTACTTGATCATATTTTAATACATTTGTTAGATTCGATCTATTCTTTTCAAAATTATTTTATTTAATCATCTTTTTGATTGATAACAGCAGGTAAAATTGCCATATCATATGCACGTAAGATGTACACGTCCATAATCTATCATGTATTTATATGGAGAGTTCAGTTTAAAATATCTGTATAAAAGTTAGTGATTCATGCTATGGGTGATATGTCTTGTGCAGTGTTTTCAGATGACGATGAGATTATATTTTATTGGAGGTCAGAAATATAATCAAAAAAATAATCTTAAAAGAGTGAAATCAAATCTGAAAAACGTATTAAAAATATACTCAAGTAAATTTCTGAATCTTCCCCTCATCAAAACCTAAATTCTCCCAACTAGTGTATGCATGTATGATCTGTATGCGTGCATATTCACCTCCTCCGAGGTGTGGAAGAGAGGGAAATGCATATCCGTTTAAATTAATATCTAATCTTTCTGGCAAGAAGGGTTAGGTATTAAATTAAACGTCTCGCTAAAGTTATGTATTCATGAATACAATATCCCGGACTTGTATCTCCTTAAGTGCGAGAATCCAGTCAATGTTTTTCTTGTTGTCTTCGTGTTTCCAGATATAGGTTAATAAATCATATATATATAATATTTTAATTGTTTATATTTACTTAATATATATTATATTCAATATTTTATAATCTTTTGATAACAAAAGAAGAAAAAAATTTCATGTTGCATGCATATTCAGACCTCAAAACGAAGGTTACTGAGTGGAACTTGTGGATTGGTATTGTCACTACCACTACTATGAGTGTTCAGCCTATCGACACACCTCTGAGGGTCACTTTATTTGAAAAGGTTACGCAATTAGTTAAATATAGCTAATGTGCTAAGGTTTCCTTCTCCGTCTTGTGTCCGGTGGTCCTCATCTTGTATCCCATTGTGGAGAATCTCACTTTTCTATTATGCTATCTGTTATAAGCATCTTGAGCAACGACTTTCACCCCATGATCATTGTCCCAGCCGCAGTTTCCCAATTTCATTGCCCATATTTCTGTCCCCGGGTATGGCGCGATTACGACCAGCTGCACTAAACGCAGTCAAGAGAATATAACATTTTTCTAAGAGGCAGAATATCCGCACAGCGGAGAAGCCTGTGATGTACTACTGCAGTCGGTACGCGTCGGATTCCTCTTGTTCTAGAACTTGCCGTCCGACTTTTGTTCCTTTCTCAGATTGTATTCGAGTCCATCCAAAAGGAGACGTAGGAATATCCTGGACTTTCAAACGTGAAGAATTCCGGATCCGCATGAGAATACTCCCACAATGTGAAGCCGGAAAGTTCGGGTCTCAGTCTCCATGTCGTGCCAAAAGGTTCGACCGACTTTCGTAACATATGAGACTTTCTAGTTCTCGATGATGTAGAGATGACAGCACGAGCATTAACTTTTTCTTACCAAAGATTTGGTACGAAGAAAAAACTCATTCCGTGTAGATGCCTGTCAAGACAAGAAGAAATTATTTCACTGAAAGTCTGTTTCCAGTGACATTTACCATTACGCAGACCATGCACCTGATCTGCTTAACATTGTATCCAGAGCACCTGCATATTCATGTCCTTCATCTTTCGATGGAAGAGGCAAATACCCATGCGTTTAATTGAGTATCTAACGTTTTCTGCAGGAAGAATTAAGTATTAAATTAAACTCTTCGTAAGTTAATGTATTCTTTAGTATAACTTACCTGACTTTTACTTTCTGATATATATTTTTTATTTAATATATATGTATATTCTTGATTAACATTAAACGAGCAAAAATTCCCAAGGGTCAGCACGAGAACAAGACAAGCACACAAAGTGGAGAGAAATTCGTTATCTCCATTGGTTACGGTTGGCCTTTTTGAGAGCTTTTCTTGGAAAATTAAGAGGAAAATAATCTCTATAAATAAATGTGAAGTAAAATAAATATGGAATAAAATTTTATAATCTTAAATGGGACTGAGGTCAACGTCAAGTTTAGAAATTTAACTTTCCTAAACGTAGACTTTATTAAGTTTCGTCCCTCTTGACAATTCTGGTTTTGACTTTCATTCCACTTGATATTTAGAATATCGTATATGAACTAAATCATCAACTTTTAGAAAAAAGAATCCTACTCCAGCATAAATAACAATAGAACAATAAATAAAAAATATTTATTATATTTTAATTATAACCCAGTTCTAACTAAATTCTACGAGGAAGAAGAGTTTAGTCATTAAAAAGTTAAAACTACTATGAAGACAGAGAAAGTGGAGGAGAACAGAAAAAATCATTTTCGTTGAATTGTGAAATCTCTATCTCAATAAACCCGGAGGAAAATCCAAATCGGCTAACAGTTAATTGTGGAGTTGTGGATTGGCAGAGAGAACTTAGAGGTTAACTGGCAGTCCTCAAAAGAAAAGAATAAAAAGAAAATCATGAAGATCAAGAAAATAAAAATCTGCTCCTTTAATAACAGACGGCACGCGAGTCTGCATGGATCGGATCAACATCAACATTAATCGAAATTAACGTGTGGACACAGCGACGGCGCGACAGCCCAAGCGCGTGTCAGTTCCCGTTTGAGTGAGAACCTGACCTCTCATGTCCCGTGGTTTCCTGCCGTAAACGGAGGCTTCAGATTCGAAGCATTCAGGGGACGATTTTGTCGTATATCGCGGAAACGGACAATGTGAAAAGGTACAGTAGAGAGTATCGTTGCAATGGAGTCTGGACTCTGAGTTCCTTCGCGGGGATCGTTTGAGTTCTGCCCGGATTTGCCACGGGACTCTCTCCAAGTAGAAGACAGTTGCTGTTGCTGCGGATCAGAGAGAGCAGTAGAACATCTTCTACGTGGGCATAGAAATGATGGGTGGTGTACTGTAATTTCGTGGCGACAGTTTTATCCATCGATTCTCGTCGTTCACGTCCTCGGAGTTCATTTCTTCCGGCGAGGATGAAGGCAGGAAATGTATAAACACACACACACACACACACACACGCAGAGCAACCATTTTCGTGAAGTTAAAGAGTGTTGTGGTTCTTGAACCAGAGCGAATTCATCCTTTCAAGAAGTCGGAATGGCATCGTTGTGGAAGTCGTCGTTTCTATATGACGAGGGGCCGAGTGACTGGAGGACTGCCGTCTCGCGATTCGTCCAGGTCCTCGTGATACTATCTGGATTAGTGGGGGTGGGGAAAAAGCCCGCACCGTATTCAAAATTTGCAGAGGTATCCAGGATTAAAGGCAAGACGGTGCCCAGCAGGGTTGGCATGCTATTGCTGTATACTCCTGCAGGCTTGGTGACTCTCTTGGTTATAGCGTGGAAGATTATAGTAGGCCAATCCACTGGCGCATACCCGAGCACGAGATTTTGGCTAGTAGCGGGTGCTTTTGCTCTCCACTTCCACAAGCGCATGCTGGAGGTGCGTTTTCCTCCAAATACTCAAAGTTTCTCTATAAAATGACGAGGCTCTTAAACGATGGCTTTCTATACTAGTTCTTGGTCATATAAACAGCAAAATGCTCCTGAACCCGAATTCATTACCTTTAGTCATAGCCTCCCATTACGGACGTGAGTGTCGTTACAGAACTCTCGGGAAGTTAAATCAGTGCATTACGCTAGACCCCATAGTCAAGGCTTGCGTGCTTCACATATCAAGCTTCAGACGTTTCGTCCAGAAAAAGAACGAAGTTTCAGTATCAAAGCCAACGCTGAGATTGCATGCATGTTTCCTCCTGAAGTTAATATTGTGTATGCCCTGTGCTGAGAAGCAGTCGCACGAGCTTGTTACTCGTACGTGTGTACGAAGACCCGATTACGAAAGTAATGATGCCCATGTAGTAGAGTCTGGATCCCTTATAAGCGTCTTGTATGTGACAGGCTCTGTTCGTGCACCGCTACTCTGGGGTGATGGAACTGGCAACGGTCATAAGGATTCTTTTTCTGTACCTGGTGGTTATACTGAACGGATTGTTCTCCCAGCACAAAGTTGACGCTCTGCCGCCTCCGGCTGTGGATACAACTGGGGCAGGGGTCGTACTCTACTTCCTGGGGATGGCGGGGAACTTCTATCACCATCTCCTGTTGAGAAACCTGCGTAGAGACGACTCGAAGAAGTATGTGACCCCTCAAGGAGGCTTGTTCTGCGTATTTATTGCCCCTCACTACATTCTGGAGATCATAGAATATGTGGGATTGGCACTCATCAGTCAGACGGTCTGCTCAGTTGGTCAAGCGATATCCGTTCTCTTGAATTTAGGTTCTCGAAGTTATGGCACGAAACTTTGGTACAGGAAAAAGATCGACGGATTCCCTCTGAACCGATGCGCTCTGATTCCGGGTGTGTTCTAAATTATCGTCCCAAGTCGATCAGAACTCCTTCCCGAGCCAGAAGGTGTCACTACAAAGTCGCCAGGATTCGTGCGAGTTTCAGCGCAGCGGCCTTTACTGTTCTAGTGGCATCTTTTCTAGTTCCAATCAGCGGCGTCTACTAGTGGAACTCGTCGAGGAGTTGCGTTGACACTGAAACACTTGTCAGGTGCAGTTCCTCGACCTGCTCCAGATGAAAGCATTCAAGTCTCAACTGCGATGGAGAGTGGTTTTAGTCCTCCTACATGGTGAAGATTCTCTTTCTGGAACTATCGACATATCACCGTGTATATAGTCTCAGAGGCGGGTTTTATGTTGAAAAGCCTTACTGTGTGGAAGAAGTACGAAACCCATGCAGAGCAGGAACTGTTGGCAAATGTATCGCTCGGTGCGGCCTTTTGGGACCCATTCTTAGGCCGGATGAGCACTAACATGGCGAGGAAAGAAGCTCAGGTTAGAGTCCGTGATTATGGGCGAGTGCAAAGCATGTCAATGTGCTCGTCGCTTCTCCAAATTGTACAACCTTGTAATTAGCAAGAAATAATTTCATGTAACGCGATATGCGATAGTCGCCTACGATTTGTATACTTTAGTATAGGATACATGAGATAGTCGTCGCGATATCTTCTTCTGATAGCCTTAGTGCTTATGGATCCCACATTGAAAAATATCATTCAGTTTAGAAGACCGAATCTTTACGCAGTCTAATGTTAGTCGATTACTGTTCAGTGGGAACGATTCGTCGCATCCGGATCAGGAGGATGCAGAGAATATGTGATGTAGTGACTCCTTCCTCTTGCGGCAGTGCGCGCGGTGATAGTGGAGCTCTAGCACACGCTTCATTAGCGTCACCTTGTACTTCTTGTCCGAGAGGTTATCTCCAGACACAGCGCGGTTTATCCAGAAGTGAATTCCAAAGTTTCGATTTAATCAGGAGAATCTGATGGTCGAACTAGAAGCTAGAACTCTCCTCACTGGCTAACTTAAGAATCCAGAAGTAGAGAAAACGCTCAAGAAGTCGTTCACATTCTGAATGACTCCTTCCACTGTCGAAAATAAACTTTTGACTGTGACAGAATTTTGCTTTAGCATGGAAAATGTCTTAATTGTAGGGGTGCAAGAGTATCGTTTCGTGCAAACGTGCATATGAAAGTAACTGTTTGCAGTCTGCAACGAGACACCTGATGACATATAACATTGAGATGGTCTCCAGGTATCCAGGCCTGCTGATCCGAAGGGGAAGACTGTACGTGAGCATGATGCGCCAGTACGTAATGTTCTCTGGATCCCGGAAGGTCCTCAAATCATCCTTGCCTTGAACAAGTGAAATATAAAGACGAAAGTCAGTTCCAGAAAAATCTGTTCACCTCCACGGTAACGTCACCTTTCAAATCTGTGGATCAGCAACCGGACCAGCTAGCGAAGCGAAGCTACCGCCGAGAGTCTCCATTGTAAGAAACTAAAATAACTTACTCTAAAACACTTAGCTGGGGCATACACCGAATGTGTGAGAGAGAGCACAAGAGAGAGTTGAATAGTCGAACCCAAAGGCAAACTCTGATGAAATGAATAATGATAACGAGAAGACCAGGTGGGTCTTCTTGATATACAAGAATACGCGTAAATAGGGTCGAGAGGTGTCTTCTCCTCGTGTCCTTTCACGATATCTAGTTCAAGGATAGTCATTGTGATAGAATACTGTTCACACCGTATTTTATCACTCTCACTCATTGATTAGTCCTTAAGGATCCAAGTTTCGATAATAAATATTCTACTTTAGGAGCGCATAAACTCTTAGTCAGAATATCAACTACCATATCAGCTGTGGGCAATACTGAACTAACACTGTTTTGAGAGTGACTTGATCTTTTATGAAGTGATACTTGATATCTATATGTTTTGTCTTATCATGAAATTTAGTCGTGTCAACTAGGACAATAGCACTTTGGTTATCACAAAATAAGGTTGGTGGCTGTTCATCCTTCAGTCCAATATTTGTGAGTAGTTGTCGTAGTCAAATTGCTTCTGAAGAACATGTACTTAATGCTACGTACTCAGCTTTCATACTTGATAACGCCACAGATTTTTGTCGTTTGGATGACTAGCTAATCGGTCCTTGAGCAAAGATGAAACAATTTCCAGAAGTGGAATGTTGTGATTCAACATCACCTCCCCAGTCAGCATCACAATAACCGAAAAAGGAGCATGTATTAAGAGAGTATCCGTACTCGAGATGGTAGTCCAAAGTACCTTTGATGTATCTGAAAGCTTTCTTCACTACAGTGATGTGAGTTGGATCAGGACTTGTCATATGCTGATATAATGAGCTTTAGTGGTATATGACAAGTCAAGCCTTGTACATACAGCTGCCCAGTTGATGGATCCGGCTGCACTTTGATATGGATAGTTGGCGCATAAAGCCGTCTCCTCCTCATTGATGGGAGGATCATGAGTAGGAAGTTTCTCACTTGGAGTCATGAGAGTGCTAACAGTTCTCAAGATCAAATTGAAATAGCTTTTGGGTGAGATATAGAGATTGACTTCTTATCCATCTTACTGACCTGTCCCTGTTTATCTCTATGCTCAAACAATGATGTACTTTTCCAATGTCGCTCATCTGGAATCAAAAATTGAGTTGTCGTTTTATTTTGATCAACTCCATGCTATTGCTTTCTATGATGATATTGTCAACATACAGGGCCAAAAACATAAACTGGTTGTCCTCGTGTTAGTAGTGAACATTCTCATGGGCACCAGACTTTACAAACCAAAGGATATGAAAAAACCATCGATTATTAAGTACCATTTTCGGGAGGACTGTTTTAATCCGTATAGTGTGCGTAGTAACTTGCACACTTGTCTTTTTATTGAGTAGTGACTCTTTCCGGAACATTCATGTATATCTGCTCATTGAGTGTTTCATTCAGGAAAGTTGTCTTGACGTCAATCTAATGCGCATGTAAATTATGCTGTGTAGATACAGCGAGAATCAGATTACTAATTGAACTCTTATCACTAAGGAAAAAGTGTCGGTGTAGTCAAGGCCGTAGATTTGAGTGAACGCACGTGTCACCATACGTGCTTTGTATCAAGAGATAGAACCATCGGAGTTCAACTTTAGCTTAAACGTCCACTTGTTTGTGATGAGACGTCTATCATATGATAGCTCAGTGAACATCCATGTTTTGTTAGCTTGATGCAATTCCAATTCCTCCTATATGACTTTCTTCCACTATTATACATTAGGGGAAGAAAGTGCATCTTTGTAGGACACAGACTCCATGAGGACTGGTGAGAGTGTTATCATTATTGCGTCCTTCTGTTTCCTCGGCTTTCTTGGTTTGGAGGAGCAACCTTCAGCAAGGTCACGCTTTGGAGGCACTGATTGTCTTGTTGATTGACACTGGAGGAACGAGAATACTTCTGGGTGAGAGAAAAATTCTTCGTGAGAAGATTCAATTGATGAAGTCTCAAGGAGTTGGATCTCTTGCGATGACAACGTTGCTGGATGCTTGATGATGTCCTCCTGAGGTAGGGATGGTACTGACTTATGTTTTCAGCCATTAGAGATTGATCATGGTGATCGCTTGTCGGTGACGTTGAGGACCGAAGGATTGTCAATGCAGTAGGTAGACTGTTCTTGTTCGGCTATGAGCTGGATGAACTCGCAATCAGAATTGGTGTTGGCGCGCCTCTTCCATCACCTCCTCCTCTTCCAGAGCTGGACGGTGCGAAGAGAGGAACAAGCTGACCAGTGATAGAGAAATGAGAGACAACGCAGAAGAGGGAGGGGGTTGAACTCCCACTGAAATTAGCGTGGGAGCTTGTGCAGAAGGTAATGAGTGGTTGTGTTAGAGCTCAATGTTGTTATGAGAAAATTCTTCTATAAGGATAGAATTGTTGGGGAGGGGGGGGGGGAGGGGGACGAACAGGTGAGGGTACGTGAAAGAAATGAGATCCGTCAAAAATGACGTCTCGCGGTGAAAGCGTGGCTGTCAGATTTGTGTTGTAGTCGGTATGCTTTGCTGTGTGCACTATAACCAAGCAAGATGCAAGCATGGGAGTAATCATCTAACTTAGAGCTGAGATCAGCTGAGACTTGGGAATATGCAGTGCATTCAAAAACGCATAAGTGTGAAATATCAGGCTTGCGGTTGTGCCACAATGCAAATAATGTCAGCTTAAGGGGTAGTGTCTTTGTTGGGCACCTGTTCTAGATGTAGTTGGCATAGTTGATAGCTTTTGAGCTGTGAGGGTTTGGCAGGTCTGGCTCATGCAGCATAGTACAAATAAAATTAAGAAGAGCGCGGTTTCTCAACAATATCATTTTGTTGGGACGTGTGTGGAATAGTGAGTTGGCGCTGGATAATGCTAAACTCAGCAGTATGATTCAAAACTTGTTGATAGATACTCGTCACCGTTGTCGGAACAGCGTGTTTTCAGCTTGTGACCAGTTTGCCATTCAACAAAAACATAGAATTCTTTGAAATCTTGAAAACAATCGCTCTTGTAATGGAGTAGCCGAACAACCGTATGACGAGAATAATCGTCAATGAAAGTTAAAAAATATTCACAGCCAAAAATATATGCATGAGGAAATGTTGTCGCTTATGTCTAACTGTACCAACTCAAGAAGTTATGTCGCTCGGGTGGTAGCTGCATGCGGGAATTTGGTGCACGATTGGTTCTCGTGCTGTAAACCCTCCGCGGTCTTATCGATCAACTACCCCCCCGATCTCTCAACCTCCACGATCGTCATCGGTGAATCTGCAATATGTCGGGCATGTCTCTCACTCAAGAGTCACCTCTGATGGCTTTGATGGAAGCACACCATGAACTTGAAGGAAAAAATGCTAAGTTCACTCATTCATACATCCATAAACTCATCAACTAAAATTCTCCATAAACTCATCAACTAAATCCCTCCATTCTAACGACGTTTGACAAGTTTTCACATGCTAAAATATCACACAGTCTCTATATTACTCAAGTTGTCATTACAACGATGTGAAAAAAAAGATGAGGAGCTCTTCTCTACTCCTCTATTTATACATTCTAGGTTTTTATTTTGGTAGTCTCCGGTAACTCAACCGTAATTATTTTTACCGAGTTTTATTAAGATATTTCTTAAAGTAAAAGCATTAATCACATGGGCATTTTACTTTTTCACATGGGCTTATTCTTTCAAAGTCAACAACTTCTAGAAGGATTCTAGAATATTTTCAAGGAATCTTGAATTTCCACCCCCTCTACACTAGGAAATATCTAGATTCTGCCTAAAGTATAGCTAAGTTTAACCATAACTAACTTTAGCTAGTCATGACTAACTTGATACCTCTTTAAAGTACTTGGGCAGCAAATAAACATTCTCAACACTCAGTTTATAAATAAATAACTTACTAAAAGACAAACTTCCTATGTGTAACATAGGTCGTTACATTTTATCCCCAGACTAAATTTTCGCTCCGTCCTCGGAGTGAAGAGAAAACTTTCGTCGATGAAATAACTTCAACTTGTCATGGTTTACCCGATCGAATCTCCTTCCTCCCAGCTCCTGAAGATCATATGTGAAGTTGCCCCACATCTTATCTACAAGGACCAAAATATCTAGGAGAAAACTTCTTCCTACCCTCTTGAATCGGATAACATCATACAACATTACCCAATCTCCGACTTGAAAAGGTTTTACCTCCCTCTTGCCCAAACGTTTGTCGTAACTCTTCTTTTGATACGCCTGAGCTCGTTCCATCCGGATCATTGCTATTGCTCCCTTCTTGACCTGACCACGTCTTCTCCCCTCGACCTCTTCAACTTTCGTTGAATGGTTTGAAAAGTATCCAATTCGAATTGGATCGGCAACTTGGACTCCACTCCATAAACCAATTGAAATGTGGAGTATCCAGTAGAAGTCTTTGTTGTCATTCGGTACTCCCATACGATGGCATGTAGCCTCTTATCTCAAATATGTTTCGCAGTCTCAACACCAGCATCTTTGGCGAGCATCATACAAAGTGTAAGATTGGTCTTCTCCGCAAGACCATTAGCATTTGGTTTGTATGAGGTCGTTACTCGTGGCTTGATAGAAAAGTGTTGTAGCATAGCAGTAGTCATGCTCCCTACAAACTCTCCTCCTCTATCTGAGACTAACTCTAACGGACATCCAAATCTTGTGATGATCCTCTCTCATAGGAATCTACCCACTTCTGTCTCATTAGTCTTCCTCAAAGGTCTAGCCTCTACCCACTTGGTACAGTAGTCAGTGGCGACTACAATGTATCTATTGCTCCGAGGTGTCTTATTAAGAGACGCGTTGGCTTGCTCCAACCGCTGCAAAACTTTGATCACATGATCAAAGTGGTTCTCCTTTCTCCCGTACACACAGAAATCATCAATGAAATCACGAACAAACTTCCTTATGAATGGTTCAAACACCTTGTTCATGAACCTCTAAAACGTGGCTGGAGCATTACACAGTCCGAATGACATCACTCGAAATGCAAATGTTCTCCAAGGAGTAGTGAACGTAGTCAACTACTGGTACTCTTGTGCTATCTTGATCTGGTTATACCCACTACCATCACCAAAGTTGTATCACTCATGACTAGCAACTTCCTCCAAAATCTCATCTATAAATGGTAGAGGATAATAATCCTTCTTGGTAACTGCATTCAGCTTCTTATAGTCTATGCACACTCGCAGCTTACCATTCTTCTTCTTGACAATCACAATGGGTGAAATCCATTCTGAGTTCTCCACCTCGTAGATGAAACTCGCCTCCTTCAACTTGTCTATTTTCTCCTTGACCATCATTGCTGTTGTAGGATTGACTCTTCTCTGCTTCTGTCAAACTGGTCTTGCGTTCTCTTCCAATTCGATCCGATGAGTCTCTAGAGTCACCTCTTTCAAATCCTTGTAACTGAAAGCAAACACATGGATATATTTCTGAAATATATCTAGGAATCTACTTTTCTCATCTTGAGTGACATTGATACCAAACTTCAAAGTAGAGAGTCTTCTCACGATCTCTGCCTCACTCAACTCCTCTTTCTTAGGGTCTTTCTCCACTGCTGGTCGAGGCAACAAGTCAGTAGCACTAAGCTGATGTAATGATTCATCTCGACCAAATCTTTCATCCTCAAACGAGGATTCTTGATCGTAAGAATCTCCGGTATCTACTTCTGAGACACTCTAATCATCCTCCGTATCAGATTCTCAATAGTCACTAGTGGGTCCATCAAAGTCAAAAGTCATAACTCCAACACCCGAGAGAGGTACTATCACTCTATGATCTCTAAGTCTAATCCGTAAGTATCCCTTGTGTCACCTATCAGTGGTGCGCACAGCTCTCAACACAAGGCCTACTTAGGAGCAAATCATAACTAGAGTCCTTTAACACTTGAAAGGACATCAACGTTTGACTCTCATCACAGACACAACCACCTTCTCTAACACACCAAGAGGTCTTATCCGTTGCTTGTTAGTCATTCCCACGATAATGCTAGCCGAACGAGTTGGTTCCATCTCCAACTTCTTCATCAACCTCTCCGACATTGCATTTACAGCCGACCCTCCATCCACCAACACGTCACAGACATAGTGATCATTCAATCGGACCTCAATCTTGGAAGTCCTAGTGCATACCTCTGAAGCATGCACATCCATCACACCAACTCCTACAGATTTTGATGTCTTACTCTTGGGTTTCTTCTTTTTACTTCTTTTAGAACTCAGTCCTCCTCTGAGTTCTCTTCGTAAACTGGGGTTGAGTGCGATCAGTTGTCCAACAGTGATGTTAGCTCTCTGAGCACTCACATCTTCAACCACACCATATCTCGTTTGGGAAGATGAAATGGTGAAATCCGCCATCTCCAACTTCGTTCTTGGCTCCCTTGGTGTACTCGAAACATTACTCGAACGAGTACTTCTACTTGCTGACTCCTCCATGAAAATCGATTCATCAAAAATTCGAGTTCTTTTCCTTTCTTGAGCTAAAAGCTCCACCGGTGCATGAGAAAAGTTTGAACTCTCTCCTTTCTCGTAGATGGGATCTCGTGCTACATCGATAGTAGCCACTCCCTTGTCTCGTCCTTGTGATGGATTTCCTCCACCCACATTCATTCTGACAGCTTCGGTACCTCTTGCTCCGTTGTTAAGACAATTTCGCTGGAAATAGAACCTCAACATGTCCAACAAGTGATTCCTCTAAAGTTACCTTGGTTGCCTCCAAAGTTACCTTGATTTCATCGATTAGGATTGTTGTCGTAACCTCTTTGACCTCCTCCTCCACCTTTGTTCCTCCATTCTCGTAACTGCACCATGTTTATCTTGAGATCCGCAAGAGTATCGGTGATGCTCTTCAACTCAGCATGGAAATCAGAGGTGGCAGTAGACATCGCTGTAGGGACAAACGGTCTTTGCACCACCGCTGGAGTAGGAGCTGATGTTGAAGCTATCACCAACTGTGATGGTGCAGGTGCGATCGTTGTGACTACACCAGGAGTCGGAGTCGACACCAGAGCAGCATGATGAGGTTGGATGATATCTCCTTCATCCAAACTCTCTTCCCTATTTGTCGTGATCTTGATGACCTCCGCTTTGGTTGTTGACTTCTCATACCTCACTTGGGTTCGAATTGAAGGTCTCAACCCTCCCACCAAGTTCTTGGTCAACACTGCTCCAATCCCTGCCATTGTTAGCTCCACGTTGTCTCCACTCTTCCGTAGAACCGTTCGAAACCGTTGCTCCAACTTATCCATTCTTTCGGCATACTGCCAAACTTTCTCGTCGTCCAGTTGCTTCAAATGAGTAAGCTCCATCATGAGCTTCTCATAAATCTCTTCTGGAAGAAACTCTTCGATGAGTGCGTTACTCAACGTCTCCCATGTATCCTCAATTGCATCAAGTGTCTTGTTCTTCACTCGGTCTTCATATCACGTAAGAGCAAAATCTTCTAAAAACTCTGGCAGCAACAACACCCATTCTTCCTTCTTTCTCACATTGTTTCCAATGCAACCTCTTTTGACGTCTCGAACAAACGGTTCTACATCTTCATTGTCCTTCCCATGAAACACCGGTAGCTTCCCCATCTTGTAACTACTCTCTATACTCTTCTAATCTTCGTGCAATAACTACTCGCTAAAAGAGTACGAACATCATCGATTTCATTCGAGAATAATCTATCATAGGTAAAATAAAAAGAAATGATTATAACAACACCTCTTGTGTCATTTCTCCTCCCAAGGTAATCATGAGCCTGAGTCGCATCACCGTCTTCTCCACTATCCGAATGACAATCTCGATCACAACTCAGCCGAGTCCTCTTTTGAAGTCGACAACTTTTCCGTCTCAGCTCTCTGAGTCTCGTCCAACTTCTCAACTACTGACGTAAGTAAAGCAGCCACATCTACACACTTGTGTCCTCTTGATAGATCATCCACTCCACAACTTGGACAAAGATCCTCTCCTAGAAGATGAATTGGCGCTGGTGAAGATGGACCCACTCGAAGACTTAAATCAGTAAACTCTCACTTTCCTTTGGCTCTCTCTACTCTGATCCTAGTTGGACAGTTCACTACTTTGTGTCCCAACCCTCTACAGAAATAACACCACAAGTCGGTTTCTACTCTTCTCCTCGGAGATTCTACTTGAGGTTTTGTACTAAAGTTCTCAAACTCGACGATAATTTCTCTCGAACTCCAACACTTACTATAACATCTAAACCTTGAGGAAGGTTTCTAAGTCTAACTTTCCAATCTTTTGAACTTCCACTCATGTTGTTCCGCCTTTTCAATCATTAAGTGGACAAAATACCTTTGAAGAAAATACTTCTACATCACTTTCTTAACTCTTCTGAGCTTTATATTGAAAATCGTGTATTATACATGCTATACACGAAATAAAATCCAATCTAAAATTAAACTATCAAAGATATGATCCCCATCATCATCGTTTGTACTAATCACAACAGACATCTTGAACTCACTCTTGTAAGGATCCAACTCTACTTCACCAGGAGCATTCGTGGCCTCCACAGTGAATGATGTTTTCAACTCAGCTTTCTTCAAATCTGCGCCAATGGTCGCAGAAGCTTCTTGGTATAGGGTAAAGAGAGCACCCCAAGTGCTATAGATGCGTATTCGCAACTCATCTATACTTAACTTTGGCTTCTCCGTCTCCGTTTGAACTCCTAAACGTCTCTTCTTCCACCTCGGCATCCGAATTGGATTCCCCATGAAATATCTTCAAGACCTCTTTGTATGCCGAAACGTATATCTCTTAGTCGGTAAGAGATCTCTCCAAGATTTTTGTGGTCTCCAGTAGCTCAACCTCCAAGCTACTAAATCATGAAGTTTCAACAGAAACTTCCCTAATCAGAAGAGATGGTGATGACTGTACAAATTTTTAGAGAACTGAAATTTGTATATTTTCACTTCCCTCATAGTTGTCAACCCCTCCACTTTGAAAAATTCTTTCTCTCTCTTCAGACCTCATCTTCTCATGATTTTTGTTTCCTCTGATAGCTTCTCAACAAGCTGAAATACTGGAAATTTTCACAAGAAAATAAAATTCACAGAAAATCTGACAATGACTGTAAAATTTTCCAAAGAGCAGAATTCCTCAACTCTCGTGAATAAACCCCCTCAACTTTCAAAATTCATTGCTCCCTCTCTAGACCACCTTTTGCTATGATTTCTTTTGTCCTAGATATGTTATCAGCCTATATAAAACACTGGAAAGTATCACAAGAAAATAAAAAACACAGAAAATCTGACAACGACTGTACAAATTTTCCAGAGAGTTGAATTCTTAAACTTTGAAATTTTCTCTTTTAATAACTTCTCTCTTCTCCTTTCTCTACCACTCTTGTTTCATTCCCTTTCAACTCTCTTCAAACACTTTCTAAGTGAACAAGATGTAAAGAATGACCTCGAACGCGCCATAGATCACTACGAGATACACGAAAGGTTCTAGCGTTGCTAACATCGCGTTAGCTCTCTCTCCTCCCAACGTTCTCTCCATGTGCTCTCTCATGATTTCTTTTTGTCGAATATAGAACTGAACTCTAAACATCTTTCAACGATCCTTTCAAGTGAGGTCCCGGCAACTTGTTGATAGATACTCGTCATCGTTGTCGGAACAGCGTGTTTTCAGCTTGTGACCAGTTTGCCGTTCAACAAAAACATAGAATTCTTTGAAAGCTTGAAAACAATCGCTCTTGTAATGGAGTAGCCGAACAACCGTGTGACGAGAATAATCGTCAATGAAAGTTAAAAAATATTCACAGCCAAAATATATGCAAGGGGAAATGTTGCCGCTTATGTCTGACTGTACCAACTCAAGAAGTTATGTCGCTCGGGTGGTAGCTGCATGCAGGAATTTGGTGCATGATTGGTTCTCGTGCTATAAACCTCCGCGGTCCTATTGATCAACTACCCCCCCCCCCTCGATCTCTCAACCTCCACGATCGTCATCGATGAATCTGCAACATGTCGGGCATGTCTCTCACTCAAGGGTCACCTCTGATGGCTTTGATGGAAGCACACCATGAACTTGAAGGAAAAAATGCTAAGTTCACTCATTCATACACCCATAAACTCATCAACTAAAATCCTCCATTCTAACGACGTCTCACAAGTTCTCACATGCTAAAATATCATACACTCTTTATATTACTCAAGTTGTCATTACGACGATGTGAAAACAAGGATGAGTAGCTCTTCTCTACTCCTCTATTTATACATTCTAGGTTTTTACTTTGGTAGCCTTCGGTAATTCAGCCGTAATTATTTTTACCGAGTTTTACTAAGATATTACTTAAGGTAAAAGCATTAATCACATGAGCTTTTTACCTTTTCACATGGGCTTATTCCTTCAAAGTCAACAACTTCTAGAAGGATTCTGGAATATTTTTAAGGAATCTCTATTTTCCACCCCCTCTACACTAAGACCCACTAAAAAAGAGACATGTGGAATCTCTTCTTGTTTTTAATGCCCACAAAGTCCACAACTTTAATCCAACCACTAATATCAAGTCAAAAAGAAGATAAGGGATACTTTCCATCTCCTTTCTATCTTTTAGACAAGATGACAAGATAGTAGTGCTCACTCTCTAGGAAATATCTGAATTCTGCCAAAAGTACAGCTAAGTTTAACCATAACTAACTTTAGCTAGTCATGACTAACTTTATACCTCTTTAAAGTACTTGGGCAGCAAATAAACATTCTCAACACTTAGTTATAACTAAATAACTTACTAACAGACAAACTTCCTATGTGTAACATAGGTCGTTACAGTGCTGACATGCTGGATAGATCTCTTCTCGTACTTCGTGCAGGTTGAGATCAGTGACCGAGCTTTCATGTCGAAGTTGGTCTAAACGCTGTGAGCTGATGTGGCTTAGACGGTGATGTCAGAGTGTGTTGTTGTTGTTGACGACGACTATGTAGGCTGTAGTGTAGAAAGATGGAAGGGGAAGACAAGCTAGGCCTTAGCTTACGAGCTTTTGGTATCATTTTGGATCTCCACTTTCGCATCAATGGATAGAGCTCTTTGTCAACACTCCATATGCACTTCGTCTACTTCGTTTGGATGCCTAGTAGAGAAGTTACAAGACTCGAAAGATGGATAAAACAAGCTAGGTCCCAGCTTACGGACTTTTGACACCTTTTCGGATCTGCACTTTCATCGCATCAGTGGATAGAGCTCTTTGTCAGAACTCCATAGGCAATTCATCTACTTCGTCTGGACGCCTAGTGGAGAAGTTACAAGACTCGAAAGATGGATAAAACAAGCTAAGCCTCAGCTTACGAGCTTTTGGCACGACTTCGGATCTTCACTTTCATCTCACCAATGTGTAGAGCTCGTTGTCAACTTTCCATAAGCACTTTGTCTACTTCATTTAGACGCCTAGTGGACAAGTTACGTGACTCTGAAGGTGGGGATCAAGTTGGGCTTTAGTTTACTTTGTTGATTGGGTATTTGCGGCTCCAAGCGCTATACTAAGGACGCAAGGGGCCTGCTTCCTCATTATTGAAGAGAACTTGTACGTACAAAGACTGACGTAAGGGGACAGCTTAAGGGGCTACACTGTTGACAAGTATTAGTGTGGAAACTTGAATAGTGTGGGTGACAAATTAGTGTGGTATACACTATTTGTTGTAAGCGTGAATTATTTGAAATCATCTACACTACTTCTTCGAAACCTTCAAGAGGTAATTAAGCAATATAAACATCATTATGATGGTGAACTTGTGCTAGAATTTACTGTCAATCAAAATGTTACAATAGATGAAGAAATTGATCTCGCTATGTAGAGAATTCATTTTGGATTCAAATCAATAAGGAGTGATTAGTTTTAGTTTTTTACACAAATTATATTATAAAAATACTATGTTAAGAATTGAATACTATTTGTCTTATAATTGTTGAATCATAAATTATCTTTTTATCCACACTATATCTTCATATTATTATTAGTGTGGACTACACTAATAATTAGTGTGGACTACACTATTATTATTAGTGTGGACTACACTACACGGATCGGGAGATGTGTTCTAGAATAAATTGGGACGCAGGAGAGAGATTTGGAGAGCCTCAGTGACGTATGAAGGAGAGTTGGACCGTCCGAATCGTTCTAGAGTCCAAAGTTGCTGTCCTTGGATCCATCGAGATCAAAACAAAGAGTTCTTCAGGGAACTGAAGACGATACGAAGTTTCATCGATTGTTTGAGAGTTCTTAGTGAAATTGGTTCGTAGGGGAAGCGCTTACATAAGATATTCGTTCGCTTGTGACATGAGATTGGTTTGTTCTTCACGATCGGTGAGCCAAGCTCTCTGTTCTTGGTGCCTATGCGGTCAAGGAGTCTTCACCTACGTAGAGGAGAAGACCGTGTGTGGATCAGATTGTTGGTTTGGGTGTGGTGAACGATTTTGAGTCACAAGGAGTCGATTTACATCAGTTTTTTGCAAATTGCGATCAAATTTCTTGTGCGGTTTTGCGAAGAGAACTCCAAACGGCTTATTTGGAGTTTGGTTGGGTTCAAGGTAGCTAGATCTACCTACCAAAGAAGACGGATATCACATCAAGCGATCCGCTTGAGCGGTGTGTGCGGCTTTAAGCCGCCATGAGGAGTTTTGGAAGATTCGATCACCTGCAGCCGAAAATCAAAGATATCTCGGCTGTTGGGAGTCGGATCCAAAAGTTTTCTAGGCAACGAAGTCAAGGAAGAAGACCCTATCGACATCTGAAGACCGTTTGGTGAAAGAAGAAAGTTCTCATATAGGTCTTTTTCAGTTTCTTCATTACGGGTTTTGTCCTTTTAAGTTCGTTAGAGTTCTTTAGAAGACAGTGTAGTCAGAGCGACGACAGAAGAAGAAAGAAGACTTCTTTCCACAGCAGAAGACGACATCCTCAAATAGAAGACTATGTAATTGTAAGCCAATTTGTGGTCTTCTTCCTCAAATTACTACAAGCAGGGATGGCTTGTTAGTCAAGATTCGGACTAGAAGCCCGTCGGAGTCCTAATGTCTCATTTTCATCTTGTTTTCTCTTGTTTGGATTTTCTCTTCTTCCCCATCTTCCCTCATCTTCTCATCTTCCTATCTTCTTCTAGTGAGCTTCCAAGACTTCTATTGAGCTTCCGTGAAGATGAATGTCGTTGTAGTGCTGCAGGAAGACCGTCTCCGTAGACAGAAGCCTGGGAAGACTACAAGGGACATACACCCTATGATTGATCTAACCCCGTTGGACATTGGAAGAGCGATGTGTGATAGACAGTGGTAATTTGAAGTCTACGAAGCAGGAGTAGTCTTCTGGAGGTATCAAAAGCTGAATTGAACCCCTAGAAGCTAGGAATCACTTCGAGAAAACTGTCATGAGAAGATCAGAAACCGCGATCTGGAAGCATGAAGCATTTTCCCAGAGCTTCTTAGTAGATGTTTGTGTGATATTTTAGGTAGCAGTTGTTTGTTTGGGTCCAGGGCACCTCTTGAAAGGTCTAGAAGTCGTGTGCTTTTGTGAGAAGATCGGATTTCTAGGTAAAACTCGTGTGTTTATGTGTTTGAACAGATCTTAGAACCTAGAGCAGCGATACTTGTGCAAATTCTCTGTGAGAACGATATCTTTTATGCTAAATGGAGGAATCCTGCAACACTACAATGTGAATACATCAATGTTTGCTATTGGAGTGGTATTGAGTCAGAAAGACAGTGAAAAAAAAGACTATCTGATTTATTATGCAAGTAGACAACTGTCAGCTACAGAGAAGAATTACCCTAATACAGAGCGTGAAGCACTAAGAATGGTGTATTCAGTCAGAAAATTTCGACACTACTTGTTGGGTTATGAGTTCATATTCTACGTGGAGCATTATGCGTTAAACATCTGGTGCAAAAGTTTGATTTGTCAGGAAGGATAGCACGGTGGATGTTGTCACTGTAAGAGTTCAAATTCACAGTTCAAACTCGAGCAGGTAAACATCATGAGAATGCATACTACTGTCTCGGTTGAGAACAGGAGAAAGACAAGATAACGTGACGGATGATTTTTCAGATGAAGAGCTTTTCCAACTGATAGTAGCTCCTACTAGTAGGTACCATGAGATATATAAGTACATGTATATATTATAGTGTCTTGAAGCAATGGATGTGGAGCATCGCATGATGTTCATACACAAAGTCGGATCATATGAGCTGAAGCGTGGTATCTTATTCAAAAAAAACCGATGAAGAGTTGCGAAGATGTCTAGAGGAGGAAGAAGTACCGAGAGTAGTGGAAGCCATGCATTCTGAATCGGCAAGAGGCCATTATTTCTTGCGCAACACAGTGAAGACAATTCTGGACGCATGATACTGGTGGCGCACCATGTACAAAAATGTGCAGGTAATCATTAAGAAGTGTGATAGTTGCCAGCGAGTAGATAAGCCTACGCGAACTACTCAATGACCACTCCATCTCATCTTACCTCTTGCATCATTTGAGAAGTGGGGAATTGATTTTATGAGGCCCATTCAGCCGGCAACAAAAAGGACCCAGTGTGATGGTTACCACAGACTATGCAACTAAGTGGGTAGAAGCTGAAGCAACAAAGAAAGATGATGCGGTGATAGTGACGACTTTTCTACATAAGAATATCATCACCAGGTTTGGATGTCCATTGGAACTGATGAGCGACATGGATACACATTTCTTGAATAGCACTATAGAGGTATTGATAGAGTATACAGATCAAGCATCGGAAGACTACTCCGTCTTCTTCTGAAGTCATTATCAGTAGTTGGATTCTCCTCGCCAGCTTTCTCATCATCGAACTCAATGATATTGATACCAGCAACTAACGCTTCTTGCTGGTACCCTTGGTCATCAATCTCTACAAAAATGTACCTTCCTGAATTCTGCATCATTCACAGAAGCTCCTACCACATCTATCATCTGACTTTCTACTTGTTCAGACATCACATGTGTCTTTCGCTTGATGATGTTGATGATCTGTTCGTGGAACTCTCTCTTTGCAATACCAAGAACTTCCCGAAGAGAAAACTCAATTCGTGCATCTAGTGTCCTCTGCTCAAAGATGCTCTTCAGATCAGTAGAAGTTTCAATATCAGCTGCCAACTTGTAGGCCGGTCCCTTCCCTTTCTCTTAGGCAGTAAACCTCCTTCCAGCAGCCGTTGGCTTTTGCTGAGACCTCTGCACGTCCTCCATCGGACCTGGTGCAGGTGGAGGAGCTTGAGAAGTAGAGGGGATGTCCTCTGGAGGAGCTGCTCGTCTCCTGGTGACTCTCCGTCTATCTCCAGTCTCCTCAGGAACTCCAGTATCAAGCTCAGAGACTTCTTGTCGTCTCTTTTTCTCCACAGAAGCATCCTACCAATGAACGTGTCTATCCACATCCAAGAATGCTCTGATAGAAGCAGCGTCTATAGGATCTCCTCACCCTGTGATCTTACGAACAGACTCAGCTCCTCTCTTCAGTATCTCAGAAGGAACTGGAGCCATATTCTTCTCAACAGTCCTATCTAGCAATGTAAGACTAGAAGAGACTTCAATATGCCCAGCATATACATCAGAATTTACCAGCGGTGCCATCAACGCAATTGTCATTGCAGCTACAACAATCTGAGGTAGACTCCTCATGCCTCCTCGCCCAAACTACGTGCTCAACGGCTCTCTAATAGAAGAAAGGTGCAGCCTACCGTTTTGATAGCGAACCACACCATCTCTCAAAGCAACTGTGAGCTCTTGACAATCTCCTCAGAAATGATCAGGACTGTCACACCATATGCATCTACGAACAGGAGCACCTCTTGGACGTACAGCAGCAGATGTCAGCGTCTGCTCTCTCTGCAATCCAGCTAGCTCCACCTTCAGTTCTCGCATTTGCCGGATCAAGTCTTCAATCTGGTTCTGTTGACCATGGTTCTTCATAAGTCTTTGAACACGTGCTCGTTGTACAAGAACTGACACAACTGGCACGAAAGGAACTGCAGCCGGGACAATAGGTATGGGAGCAAGAGCTGGAGGTTGTTGCACTTGAGGAGCAGCATAAGGTTGAAGGATCACTTCCGCAAGCGGACGTCCTCCCACAGCCACACTTCCCCTCCTCTGCCTCGTCAGTACAACCACAACATCCTCGACCCTCCCCCAATCAGCGGTAACACCTCCTTCAGCAGATCGATCGGCCAACATAAAACATAATCGATCTATCGTAGCATCATCGGTAGCTTGCAAGAAAAGCTCTATTCTCCTAGCATCTAAGGTTATTCGCTCTAGAGCTTAAAGTTGTTGGTATCTCTGATCAAACTCTCTCAGCATTTCATTCAGGCTCATCATACAACCAAGTTGTTGCTCAACTCAATCCAGAAACGTCCTTCTAGTAACTCTCTCTGAATCCTCTTCAAGAAACTCCTCTCGAAGAGATCGCTCAAAACTCATCCAGATTCCAAGGTTTCTTCTTTGTACATCCCTAACTTGGTCTTGTAACTCAGGAATGACAACTAACTCAAAACTTGCTATCATCTCAACATCAGTAACTCTAACCAACTCCATCTCTCCTCTATACTCATGCAGATATCTAGAAATATCTCTACCCTCAAACCTTCCACATTTATTCACAATAGCTTGCAAAGCCTTGTGCACTTTAACTCACCTCCTCCAACGATCGGATGTTGTTGGACAAGGGCCGCAAGCATCTTCAAGATCTCAGCCGTATCCAGATCAGATGCAGATGTCGCTGTAGAGGACGCAGGTGCAGCTGAAGGTGCAATAGTAGATGTTGATGCTCTAGCCCCAAAGGCAACAGCAGCAGCTCCACTCTTGCGATCCATCTCTTCTTCGTATCAGAATCTCAACCTCCACGATCAATCACCCCAAGATCTCTCAGTGGAAGCACCAGATGTCGAGTTGAGAGTTTTCTTGGGAAGGGCGGAACCTTCTAGCTGTGTTATGACCGTGAAGTTTGTGATACGTTTACTCAAGGAAGCACTAGGTTTCTAGTTGTGGATGGTTCACTCAAGGGGAAGGATTTTCAGGTTACAACAAGACGTTATAAACACTCATACACGTCTCTAGGCTCCTCTGATATGTTCAAAAACGAAAAAACATATTGAACTAGGAATGATAAGATCAGAAGGTGAAATTTGACACTCAAGATTGGGAAGTATGTGAAGATTTAGACTTCTAAACTTCTCCTACACGTAAAGGTGGCCCCACTGAGCACACACACAAAGTTTCAGCTTGAAAACAAATTTTGGCACCAAGATATAGACAGAAAAGTTCTAGGTAAAGATATTGCGGCAATTTCTGATACTCAGATAGCTATTTCGACCTACAACAGAAAATTGGCTTGATTACTTTCAAAGATTCTTACAGGATTTGGAGTCTACAGGATTTTTAACATCCTTGTGAAGTTAGGACTCCTGATTTTACACGGTTCTCCATATCTCGTTCTCTGAAGTTGCTGCTCTAGATTGAGAGCTTCTCAGACCCTCTCTGCTTTAGCGGTCATCTTGAATTACTCATTCACTCAAATGACTTGAAAATTTTTGGACAGACGTAGCTCTGCTTACAGTGAACGCAACCACGAAGGTTTAAAGCGATTTCCTCGTTTCTGCCGTAATTGAGACTGAAAACCTCAAATCCAACAAAAGTGATGCAATTCTAACTCAACTTGAACTTCAAATTGGCATAACTCCTTGTTTATTGATCCAAATCGATCAAAAATTTCACTGACAGCGCTTTGCACGACGAGCTCTATCTTGCTGTCCTCTCAGATTTTGCAGTGTTCCCACCAAATTCTCAAACTCTCCTTTAGACCTCTGTTTCTCGATTTAGAGTTTAACTAAAGACAAAAATGGACCAATGAGAGTTCATAGCTCCACTTGACTATCCACTTGTGCCCTAATCCACATGGCAACTTAACTTCATCCATAAGCAACCACGTCAACCCCCTTAAAGTGCCAATGAAAATCTTAATTATCTAAAATGACACGCAACCCTGAAAGATAACTTAAACCAACTAGAAAGCGCGCATGGGAGACAAGTAAGTACAACCCATGAGTTTAACTATGAATATGGTAAACAATTTACTAGGACTCAAAATACATAACACCCTCGAGAATCAACTTCTCTGAGGTCTTAACTTCACTCAAAGAGACTAACTCCTGGCTGAGAAGTGAATCATTTACTATGTGAAATGATTCACATCACGACAACGATGAAAGGTAAGACAAAAAGAAATGAAGAAGCCATCACTTGATTGCAATATTCTTTACCAAAGTTCTCGCAATCCACGCATAATGAGTGACATTTTGCATGTAGTGAAATTGGATATCAATCCAGATGTTGAAAGAAATGTTGGTTGGAATTTAGCGTCCATTCATCCATTAAAATAAGATGTACACGACCAAATCTGAATTCTCTCAGTATCGTATACCAACACCTCGTCATATTCCTTAATATCTTTTGGTCTTAACATATGACGCTCATCAAACCTATCCTTATTCTCAACCATGCTTTCTTCAACCTGCCAATTGAGATCTCTATATCCTCTAGTCTTTTTTCTAATTGACAAATCTGAAATGCAAGAAGATCTTCAATAGACACATTATCCTCCCAAGGTAGAATGATCAAAGTAGGTATTTGCTCTTTGATGGACATGATACATTTTTCCCTTTGCATTAGCTTCGCTGGCATATACTTGGTCACTGAACTATGAGTGCAGGGATCAACCCATAGAGCAAATGATAAGAGCCTCCGTCACTCTTTCGTCTTTCCACTACAAGCTTTCACAATAGAAAGATGATATGGTCATTTGTAGCATTCTCTTCTAGGTTCTAAGTCGTAGTAAGAGCTAGTTTGAACTTGCATCTCTCACAGAGATGTTTAGCTTCAACTCTCCATGATCGACTCTAATCTTCCCAACACACCCATACCTAGAAATTACATCTTCTAGCAAGAATCTACAAACTCCTTTAATAGACTTCGTACGTATCGTCCTTCCACTTGGTTGGATAGATCCTCTTGTGTAATAACCAGATACTACAGCTGCCATATCTCTACTAGCATGATAACTAGATACACTACCTATTTGGAATGCATTGCAAGTGGATACGTATGATACAAATTGTCTCGATGTCTGTGATATATTGGACACGTTTCTATAAATCTCACAACATCTCTGTATGTCTTATGCCACCAATACCTCTCCTTGAATTTTGTAAAGGTTGCATAAATACCCCGGTGTCCAACCCATAAGTTGTCATGAAATTCCTAGATAAGAGTTCTTTCATACTGAGGTGGACTACTTGTGGCTAAACTGAGAGAATTATTCATCTCTTGCCCAACCTATTCCAAATATGTGATACCCTCTTTATCGTACTTCTGCAAGACACAAAATGATGTCACACATGTTCTCAGCAGCAATCACATTAGAGTGTGGGTGAATGAGAATGTGACACAAAAGGTCTTGCATGCAAGATAAATCCACTGAGTAGAGTCAAACTTGATGTCAAACTTTTGTTTTGCCGGTCATAGCTGAAAAGTACTTTTACGTGAACAACGATGACCATCTCTCAGTAATGAAGTTATGATCTCGATCGACGGTGATGTACATGTTGACACTTATCCAACTCATGATAATTGTTAGGTTTGACAATAGTTAATGATTAGATTCTATTTAAGGGTCTGTACTCGCACAAGGGTTACAAAATAAATGCTTTGCATCAGATGCATCAAGAAAGTTAATGACAGAGCTCTCATATATAGGTGGATGATGCTTATTCATTCTCCTCAACAAGGCAGCAGAAGCTATTGAAGTTTGTGTAGAAATAGTTCTGGAACTTCTTTTGGATATTTCTCGACCAATTCTTTTTAGAAAGTCAGGTTCAAACTAAGATAGCTCAAGATTGACAGTTTCAGAGCTCTGGAACATCCATGCTAGTTTGCAATCTTCAAGATTGAATGACAGTCTTAATTAACAGATCAAAAATTTATTGATCGATTATCCATAAGTGCAGGATAATCAATCAATAGGTATGCTCAGCTCAAATAATCTATTAATTAATCAATAATTTTTAATCGGTTACCTAAAGTTCTCTTGCATCCAGTTCCAAGAGTTAGGTAATAAATTAAACCGCATATAAATGTATATTATATTCCTCTCTTGAACTTTAGAAGAGGTGAATATATATTGACTCACTTTACTAGTGAATCTACCATCTTCTTATCTAGATCTGGAACTAGATGTACATCATCTAGCACTTTTGAACACAACATATTTCGAGAGCTAATAGATTCTTGGTATACTTTTTGAACACTTTTTAGGATATACAAAGTTATTTTTAATTTTCCAAGTATACTTTTTATGGACTTGAAAAGTATTGGACACATTTCTGCACCTCAAGAGGGTTTATTCCTAGTCTTTAAGCTCTAGTTCCGGAACTATGAATAACAAATTTTCAAAAAAATCTTTTTTTTTACTAAAATAGATTTTTTTTTGTTGTTCGTGGTTTATCCACTTTAGGTGGATTTTCAGAATACTATCAAAAAAGTTCGTTGAAAATGCTGTCAATTCGTTTTTTGGTAAAACATACCTTTACGGGCACTACGTGCTTCTTTGGCTTTACGGATCCTTGGGCCGGAAATGGCTTTACAATTTCCTCAAACTTCTTTGCCTTTACGAAAGAAGGGCCCCCTGGTCTAGGGAAAAGACCAAATAAGAGGATTAGAAGATGGAACCCCCGTAAATGTGATCCAATTGTTAAAATAAATCCGCGAACCAGCATATTTTTATTTTTTTTTTTCAAAATGAAGCAGCAATCAAGTACCCAGCTAGTTGGTGCATTATCTGTTCCATCATCAAAGCAAGATCCTACGGATTCATTTTTATGTAATATTTTTCTTTTTGTAGGGGCTGGTCTGAATTTGTTTATAGGTACCAAGTTCCGCGCAATGTACCATTTCTCTCAACAGGAAGAACCTAAAAAACCCCGATGGAAATCTGAACCCACGGTGATATCAAAATCAGAGATAGCCCCCTTCTTTTGTGATCTGGTAAACTAAGACCTAAGGTCTCAAAACCAGCACCCGAAAAAATGAAAAAACGACTAAGCTAAAAACATAGTCATGTGCTTAAGTATTACATTACTTATATCGGTCCTATCCAAGTAAGACCTTGGAGAGTAGATATTTCCATAGTTCAAGAACTAGTTCATCTAATTTACATGAGTTCACTATAACAAAAATCAGCAAATATATCAATTTAATGTGCAGAATTCAGGAACTAGATAACTAATGTGTAGAGTTCTGGAACTAGATACTGTGTTCTAGAAAATTAGTTCAAGCACAAGTTTGATCCAATATATGTTAAGTACTCTTAAAATGTCCGAGTTGATCCGGAACTAGTTACTTCATCCAATACATGTGAGTTAACTACAAAACAATCAGCGAACAGAGTTCTGAAACTAGATAACTAATGTATAGAGTTCCGGTACTACATATTGGGTTAGAACTACAAAGTTAATTCAGAACTAGTTAGCAATAATAATTTGTAAGAATTCTTAAAAAGTCAGAGTAGTTCTGGAACTAGTTAACTAATGATCAGAGTTCCGAAACTAGATCTAAATGTGAAGAGTTCCAGAACTAGATACAGAGTTCCACAAAGTTAGTTCAAGAACTAATTAGTTAGATCTAATATTTGTTAAGTACTCTTAAAAAGTCAGAATAGTTTCAGAACTAGTTTGGACCGAATAGATTAGTTCACTATAAAAGAGTCAGTGAAAGTATTAATTTAATGTGCAGAGTTCCAAAACTAGATAACTAACTGTCAGAGTTCCAGAACTAGATTTAATGTACAGAATTCCAGAACTACATACTAAGTTAGACAAAGTTAGTTCAAGAACTAGTTCATTAGATCAAATATTTGTTAAGTACTGTTAAAAAGTCAGAGTAGTTTTGGAACTAGTTCACCCTTGAATACATGAGTTGAGTATAAAACAATAAGAAAAAGTATTAATTTAAGGTGTAGGGTTCTAAAACTAGATAACTAATGTGCAGAGGTCCGGAACTAAATTTAAATGTGCAATGTTCCGAAACTAGATAAGTAATGTGTAGTGTTCTAGAACTAGATACCAGTTCTACAAAGTTAGTTCAAGAACTAGTCAGATCCAGTATTTATTAAGTACTACTAAAAAGTCCAAGCAGTTCTAGAACTAGTGTGTTCATCTAATACTTGAGTTTGTATTGAACATACTTTTGGTCTACTAAAGAAGAGGTGGCGAGTTCTAGACGGTGGAATGTCTATGAAGTTGAAGATGTACCTACATGTCTCATGACTACAGTAATGCTTCACAACTTCATTAACAACAATGGGATACAACTCAATATAACTGATCGTCTATCTGATCTTATGGATTATCAACCATTTCAAGACGAACAACCTTTCTTGAGCATACAAGAGAACATCAACAACATTCGAACTCGAGAAAGAAAACTAGTATGACAAACACTTTACAAATACTAGTGTGATCATCAGTAGAAAGTATGATTACATGTTGAAAAGAATATTCATGAAGAAGAAATAATTGACGTTTCTTGAGCTCTAGAATCTCCCTTAACATAGATGCAGTTTGTGCATCGACCTCTATTTTTTATTTGTAAGCTTCAGTGAATCAATCTAAATCTAACGCCAAGGTTGAACTTGGTGATCTCTTATAACGTTTAGAAGATTGACTAGTAACACCCCAGTGGTTGATTTGTGATGATGGATCAAGATTGTTCGGTGATGACTGAGTCATAGCTTCTTCTGATCGTATACCAGTAGACTTAGGTGCAGGATGTGCTGGTGAAGGAAAAGCATTTAGATCCACAAATGGTACTGATCCAGAACTAATATCATTGTCTACGTCATTTGGAACTCCAACCACCTTGCTAGAACTCCCAAACGGATCATAACACATATCATAGAATTCCTACGTAGAGTCGATGGAACTTGTACTATTCTCTTTCTTCTTTTTCATCATGAATATTTTCTGGAGATAGTAAATCTTGTTTCTAACCTGTTTGAAGTTGACTTCCATGTTTGTGAAAGGTTCTTTGTTCACTTTTTTTGTTAACTGATGCCAGTGCTTCAGTTTCAGATCCCTGTTGTGAAGTTGATCCACCTTGATCACTTTATAACATTTCAGTAGTTGCCATAGTCTGTTTGTAGACCATCTATCATCATCTCCTCCAGAAGATATTTGTTGAGTATCTTCATGGTCAATAGACCTGCAAACACTAAACACAACTGGTAACACGCACATCATACTTCTTTTCAAAATCGCATGTGGAATGAGTTCACGCCAATTGCTCTTCACTTCAGTGCAGGTCCCTATCTGATGGTACTGTTACAGTAGTAGATCCATCCACCTTCGTCACACAGGCGAAATAAAATTCATATCATACTAGCCTTGGCTATAAAGCTTGAAGTTTCAAGATCTAGAGGACCTTTATGACGTTCATTTTTCATGGAAGTTGTCTGTTAAGATTTCGTAATCATATTAATTTTTATTATGTGTAGATCTTCATGTTGGTTGAAAGCCTCTATAATAATCACAGACCTTGAATAACCACAATGAGGTTCTTATCATGTTACTTGTGGTAGTGAATTGCACTCACGGAGATCCTGATAGGAGACTTGACATTGAACAACATCTAGGAGATTCTGCAGAACCTTAGACATGGCAAATAGACTACACCACTTACTCCCAACTTGGCTGAACTTATCTATTGCGAGGAGGAGGCCATTGTGTTTGAACTTCCTCCCTGCACACCATCAGGGTCCGACTATGGTCTGGTTGACCAGTCCCGTGGCTGACTATGAACATAAGCTTGGTGTCTAGCAACATTTCAAAAGACATGAAGTCTTTAGTTGGATCTTCTCTATCACTCACAAGGTCCCATTGACAGAGCTTCCAGACTATCCACCCTCCTAAATTATAGAGATTGCATCATTTGTATGTGCTCGAAGGGACTCTATGTTGACCATCTCCAGTCTGTCTTGGTGACATTGACGTTGATATGTGACTTTGAGAGGGAGGACACGAGTGAGGGAGTGGAACGTGTGAAGTCCACGAGAACCAACAGTGTACCAAACAGTTCAAAGTATACAGATGGTCAAACGGCCAATTAGAGTGAAGATAGCTTGTTGGTGATTGTACACTAGAAACTCATAAAAGAAAATTAGAACTGTAGGAATCGAGGCAAAATTTTGTATCAGACAGAAACTGGGATTCACTCGCTAAAAAAATCTTGTCAAGTGAAACGAAGTATCAATGGAGGTACAAAATTTGTCACGTCAAGTGGAGATTCGTAAACTCTACTGACCCCCATGGTATCCATCTTTGGGAGTTCCTTTGAACCTTGGGCTTGTGATGTGTGAACGCTAGGCTATCACAAGCCCAGGGTTCAAGTGGTTAGCAGATAGGCTTGCGATATGGACTATCACGAAGTCTTCTGTCGAACAAGCAACACAAGTGTCAACAAGTTCATTGTGAGGAACGGGTCGGCAAAGAACGTCACTCTCAGCTCTGTCAAAGTAAGTTAGTACACCTCCAATCTAATATGATCGTATCTACAAACTACAGCCATTCTAACGTTTTCATCCTTTTTCGACGAATGAAATGACTGTCAGTAGACAGAAGATCTGCCACATCCTTGTATAGTATGTTAAATCCTAGATGTATGAACTGATTGATGGCAGATAAAAAGATAGACTTACTGTTTTGCTGTCAAACGAGAACTGTTTCACTGTCAGCGAGAACCACTCCACTGTCTTGGCTATCAAAATCAGCGAGAGGAGAAAAAAAAATATCATTAATCATTTTACTGTCAAATGGACAGAAAATAGAACTTAGAAAAAACTTTCTTCTCAACAGCAAATCCAACTATCTACTCACTGTTCAATGTATGTGAATATCACAGTTCACTATGAACTTCGTAATGATGAACGATTGTCGAAGCGTTTCACAAGAAATTTCAATTTCGTACTCTATGCTCAAGAAATGTTTTCACGTTCGAAACAAAAGGATCATTATTGACTCTTTCAATTATTTTGATTTAAAACGTTGATTTCTCATGTATACCAGTTCTATAAGTAATGGTGAGTTAATAACATAGAGATGAATCATCAGACACGATGTACAGTGATTAGTTTTGTTAACCCGATCGTTCCGTAGAATTCCTCCGGCTTTTTGTCTGTGTTGTGTTTGATGTTTCAGCTTTACGGAGAACGTGTCTCCTTAACTTTTCAGTTACGGACTTCTCCGAAAGTTTCTGGAAAACGGAGTATTTCTGAGAAACCATTCGATGTGAACTCACCTTCAGGGACTAGTACTGTATATAACAATCTATCTGACCGTCACTATGATTAGTGTGTTTGGCCGCAACTTCCGACGTAGCTTCCGTTCTTACAAGAAAGAAGTCTTCTCTCTCGTAACTTCCGACATTGTCTCGTTTCTACCCGGTTTTCCTTCCGACATCATCTTCTCTTACCTGGTAAAATCGTAAACTTGCCAGTTCTCTCCGAGAAGAATTCCTCGTAGCGTGAGAACTCGAGAACTCTAATCACTGGAGGGCGGTCTACCAGAAATGACCGTCCCCTCAACAATCAATCCTGGCACCTCCTCGATGAGGTGGCGGGTATCCTGCGGCGTACTGCCTGCCGGCAAGCACAGCACTCACGGGCAAAACCTACCGTGTACAGTAAAATCGTAAAAGCAGGAAGGTGCAAGATAGCAGAATGTTGTGAGGATCTTCCCTCCAGTCTTGTGAGACGAGGGTCCTCACAAGACTTCTGACTGGCGTACGGTATTCTTCTGAGACAGACGAGTCCTGTCGAAAGGACCACATCTAAAGTGATGCAGTGTTACATCTGCATGACGGCTTATAAAAACACAGTGGTTTCCAAACTGTCCAACAGTCCAGTGGTTTGGCGCGAACGTGTTTCACCACAGCGCTTTATCACGCAGTCCCTTTGATTCCTGACTTATAAGAGCTTGATTTCAATACGTCATTCTGACCAACACAATCCACAAGCAGCGAACGTTGCACTGTCTATCATCTTGTTGCAGCCAACTTTCACTCTCCCTTTCTTCTTCAGATCACACAGCTCATCTAATCAGTCAAGGAAATGGCCATCAAGATCCATGGGTCAGCGCATTTTACTTCTCCTGCGCGAGTGTTGTTGACACTGTTCGAGAAAAACGTCGAGGACTACGAAATTATTGACATCGACTTGTTCAAGGGAGAGCATAAGACCCCTGAGTATTTGAAGAATCAGGTATATGCTCACCTTGAGCTTTGCTTTACATTCAGGTGTGAAGGGCGTCGATGATGTTGTTCAACGTCGTGCGTTACCACGAAATACACATCCAGTTGCTTGGCACATTCTGACCGACCACTTTCTCAGGGAGAGTGCAATTCGAAGGGGCTTTATTAGGTCAGAATGAATGAAGTCTTCTACCGTTGCAAGCTGTAGAAAGAATATTAACTTGTGTGCATCTTGCTTCTGGCAGCCATTCGGTATGACACCATACATTGTCGATGGGGACTTCAAGCTCTTCGGTAAGCTTCTCTAACAGACAACCTCTTAACTTCCTCATCATGCATATGTACTCTGTCGTAAGCAATTGTCACAGTACCAATTCCCATCTTCTGCGAACGATCGAAATCTAGAACGGTCTATAAATACAACCCACTCACAATTTAAACCGTAAACGACATGACAGAAACACGCGCGATTGCAAGATACATCGAAACCAAATTCGCCGACCAAGGTACACGTCTTTACGGATCATCAGCGGAGGATCGCGCGCTGACTGAGCAATGGCTGGAAGTCGAGGGCCAGAATTACCAAGGTCCCAGTTTCACCATCATCTTCAACGTTTACTTCGCGCACCTCTGGGGCTCGACGTGCGACGATGCTCTAGTTGCTGCAGAGACTGCCAAACTCGAAGCAGTTCTGGATGTTTACGAGAAAAGACTCTCCGAGAGCAAGTACCTTGCTGGTGACTTCTTCAGCCTGGCTGACCTGTGCCACATTCCCAATACCTGGTTCTTGATCAACCTGGCTCGAAGGTCGGCCATCTATGACTCCCGACCGCACGTCAAGGCGTGGGTAGCCGACCTCTTTGCTCGCCCTTCGACTAAAAAATGGTTGAAGTTGGCCTGTCTTGCCCACTGAGATCTACAACTCTGTTCCTTGCAGTCTGTGAATTCTCAGAACCTTGGTCCAAAGAGCATCCAAGTGCAACTATCAGTTCAGTTGTTTGTGGGGCTTGACTCGCCATTCCTTCCTTCCTTTGAAAGCCCCACCTGATTTACAAAGAGTCTATGTTGAATGCTCTCTTTCTTATTAGGGGGTGTCAAAGTTAACGGAAGTAGGTATTCCTCTCCGCGGAGGCTGTAGTCTCGGCCAGTTGGCTCGCGGGTGGCTCTGGAAGTACCAGTGGATTTCACCTGCGGCTTCTGTCGCACTGAACGTAGTAGTCCAGCACGTGCAGTAAATGAGAAAAACCATTTGTCAGATAAGTACAGCTTACATATCAACAATTAACAATCACTCTGTCAGATTTGAAATTAATTTCCGTACAAAGCGTTTTCCGAAAGAGCGATCACCTTCATTGCGTAGTCTCTCGATGATTTATTGATTTTCGCACAAAGCATTCTCAACAATGAGAGGTTTGAATCATCTTGCTTTCAAAATTCAATAAACGTATCAATTATAGAAAGATAGATACTTCTAAAAGAATACTCTAAGAAAAGAGAGTAGACCCTTAAAGAAGTAAAAATGAATGAGATAAGATATATAGAGATATATATATAGTGAAAGGTGACCATAAGAGAAATTCTAATGATGAGTTAGTACTCTAACTAATTGTACCTAACAATCCTAACTAATTATATTGATAGTAGTCGTCGATCTATTAGAATTTGAGACTCATCAACACTCCTCTTCAAACCGATTCTATATTTTGTATTCTTAGACAATGTTTGGAAGCATCAATCTTAATCAGTCACAGTAGCAGCCTTAGTAAAGATATCGATAACTTGATCTCATGTGCTCACATATTGAATCTCTCTTGTAAAGACATTCTCTCTAATAAAATGATAATGCATCTCAATGAAAAACAAGTTAGCCCTAGTTAACTTCATGTTGTTAATGTTGTCAATATATACAACAACATGATCCGTACATTCCACACCAATATTTGATAGTCGACATTGGAGTCAAATCGGTTCGTATGTTGTGTTCTTTGCTCCTCGATACTCTACTTTTTTGGATGATCAAACAACAATGAGTTGCTTCTTAGAAGTCAAGCTTATATCAAGATTTCCAAGTCTAAAAGCAGAATCTGTAGTGGATCTCTTGTCGACATTCCTTACTAAATCAGCATCAATGTAGTCATGTAATAACAACTATCCATCTTATCTAACAACAACTATCCACCGTATCGATAGTAAAGTTCGTATTTGCATCGAGCACTTCACATAGCGGAGGATCCGCTTGACAACTTCAAAATGTGATCTTCGTGATGATTGCATGAACTGATTGATCATATCGACAACATAGCTCAAGTATGATATGGTGTAATCAGGTAGATAAGAGTCTCAATCATATATCTGTACATGCGGGGATCATTAAGTAATTCACCATCCTCTGCTCGTAACTTTCTCTTTTGCTCTAGTGACATAGCAATGGATTTGCAATCAAGCATACCGAATCTCTCAAGAGTATTGAGAGCATACTGTCGCTATACAAACCAAACATCATTCTCATCTCTAATGAACTCCACAGCAAAGAAGTATTTGAGCTCTCTCCATGATTTGAGAAATAAGCTTTTTATAGTTCGATAATGTCAAATCATGACATAGATGGTGATCTTCACAATCCGGTCTCATATTCTTAATGAATACAATGTAGAGTCTAAACTACAAAAATGAATACAAAGAGACTGCAAATAAGAATTGATCTTTACATACCATGCTCTTGATGTTTATTTTAAATCCATAGAGGATTTTTCGTATTTACACACATGAGAAGAGAACTTAAGATCCTCATAACCTAGAGGTTGTTGCATGTAGACCTCTTTCTCAAGATCCTCGTTGAGGAAGGCGTTCTTGAAGTTCATCTGATGCGTCTTCTAATCTTTCTGATTCACAACTGCTACTACGGTTCGAATAGTCATCATCTTCGCAATTGGAGCGAAAATCTCTTTAAAATCCACTCCATGTTGTGCATAGCCCTTGACACTTGATACCATCCGAGTTGCACTTGATCTTGAAGACTCACTTGCAACCAATCGCCTTCTTATCTTCAAATACAGTCCAACAACTCACAAGTCTGTTGGTGATAAAGCGTAGAAAGCTCAACTTCCATTGCACTCACCCATTGTACATCGTCTCCTCAAGTGAACTCGATTTTTGTTCTTGAAGAACATTGGCTATATATGCATGACGTGCAGTAAGAAAACTTTCATGTATATATCTACTCATTGGATGTTTTGATCGTTCAAATCTGCGATAGGTAATTGATGCAACAATCACTTCCACTTGCAACTGATATGACGTAAACGTCAAGATATGAGACAAAGTATCTAAAGGATATAGAAGATCCACATATCTGGACGAGTCAAACTTACGTTGTAATAGCATTCTCTCGTCTTGTGTAGAAACTACACTAGTTTCACTAGGTTGTGCTACGTAGATTCTAATGTTATCAACAGCTATATCTAAAACTGATTTTGATCTGGAATCAATGATTCTTCATATCTTGCATTCAATGTATTACTCAGATATACTACAGTAGATTGACTCTTTGGTTCCAAAAAAAAAATGCATGTTGGTCTTTTCTTCTTCGCAATTTTCCCCGGTTCCTTTTGGCGTACTCTTACTCGAGAAAGATCGACCGGATAAATCGACCGGATAAGATGGTGAAGTTGTAACCGCGTTACTGCTCTCTTTGGATCCACATCCATCCCCTCCCGCTCCCGTTACTGAAGCTGTTGCTCGCTAGATGATTTTCATTTACTTATCAATAATAGGAAAATATATACAAGTGGGGATGAAAAACCTCCTCTTGAAGCCACGTGGTGAGACTCGAAGTATTGATAAGTGGCCTTGGCAGCCACGTGAGAGGGATTTCATTCTCGGCATTCTGGCCCTGACAGAGTAAACATGATGGCTTGGAAGGGTTTAGTCACGCCAGGTGACCTCATTGTACCTTGGGTCCAGGAATTGGACTTGTGGCCTGTGTGACTCTGTTATGATCTCTAAACAACCCTTGCCCGAAACTGACACTGTCAGCTCTGGCTGGTGTAAAACAATTTATTCTCCCGAGTAACGATCAATCTGTATATGGGTTAAACTTACATAACTTCGAAACTGATGAGTTATGCTCGTTGGCATCCTGGGCTAGCGCTGTGAGAAACTAGACAAAGGCCTAATAGGTGTTGAGTGAATGGTTGTGTGTGAGAGGCTGAAGTCAGAACTGGGTTCACTTTCTCCGTCTAAAAACCATGCCAAAGGCGGGAGCAGAAGGAGAATCCAGAAGCAGAAGCACACGTATCCTGCCTGAGCTCAGATGATAAAAGAGCTTCCTTGCCTCGATCTCACAAGTCCTCATCTTGATGATCATGAAGAGTAGCGAGGGACACAGCCAGAACTCTGGTGGCGTTGATGACATGCTTGCAGCCGAGGGGTTCCTTCACAGCCCGGGCTAACGTTTGTGCGTTCTGAATGGCGTTCCTGATCTCACGCCCATTCAGTTGGTGTCCAGCCATGTCTTTGACGAGCTTCTGGATGACACTCGCCTCCTCTTCTAGCTTGGCTCGGCTGAGCAAGTTGGCCCAGATGGTCTCTCGCTGGTTTGCGGTCAGCATGGGGTAGCGCAAGAAGACCGAAATGCGAGATCGAAATGCATCATCGAAAGTCGGAACGCGGTTGGTCGTGAGGAGCAGGACGCCTCTGTAGTACTCGAGGTGCCTCAGAAATATTCCACACATGGCATTGCGCTGCAGATCCGAAGAGACAGTGCGCTTCTCCAGGTAAACGTCAGCCTCGTCCAAAAGGAGGACAGTTTTCCAAGTCGAGGCGACTTCCAGGACACTGATGAGTTTGTGCTCGAGGTCACTGGGAGAGAGGCCCAGCTCCGAAACGCTCAGAGACCAGAGAGGTGCGCGAAGCTTCTCCGCCATCGACTCAGCTGTGAGTGTTTTCCCGGTCCCTGGAGGACCGTAGCAGATGATCACACACCCGTCACCTTTGTTCGCGATCGGGTCAATCCCCATCTCGTGCTCGCTCTCGCTCTCGGCCGGCTTCCTCAGGTGCTCGGCCACGAGATGTTCGGTGATCTGTTTCAGATCAGGATCCATCACCAGCTGGTTCCACGAGCTGCCACCGTCGAACTCGACCTCGCTGAATCCGTGGATAGAGAAGCGGCCCCACCTCTTCAAGCGGAACGAGAAGCCGTAAACGATAGCAGGGGCGTATATTCTGTTAGGATCTTCAGAGAGATCGACGGTCCTGACACGACCGTCTCGAGCAACTTCGGAAGAAGGCTCCGCATTGCCCAGATCGTCGTCGTTTTGTATCTTCGAGTAAGCGAACAGGTCCACCATGACCCTTCCGTCAGCATTCGCTTTCACGATTCTAGGGGGGTAAAAGTCCCTCCTCAGCTGGAACAAAGGCCCTTTGAACTGCATGTACCGATACCTCAGGGAAGTGGCAAGATAGCCGAAACGAGCACCTTGCGCAAGAAGGCGCTCTTCGATCTCCGCAGAATCTTCGAGGTATCTGTAGGGATACACTTCCAGTTTGTTCAATGGCTTTTCGTTGTCGTAGACCATTAGATCCGTCCGCCGTGTGTACCTGCTGAAGCATTCGCAGTTGTAGTCGTAAACGTCGAGTTTCAGTGAGAGACACCATTTTGCAGGTGAGCGGTCGCTGGGGGTGTAGACCGCCTTGCGCACCTTGCCGCAAATCTGTTCCTCCGAGATGTCGCACTTGTAGACGACGTTTTCGCCAGGTTTGATGAACGTCCAGAGCATGCCGAAGGACACACGTCCGCTTGCCTTCATACGCTCGTGCTCCGCGGCGGTTTCGGAGAATTCTTTCTCGATGAATCGAATGAGATGTCGGAGTTGCACCTGTGTGATCTCTGCATGCGATCCGACTCCTTCCGGTCCCGAATGTCTCTGTCTCTCAAGGAATGTCTCTGGATCGAGACATTCCTTGAGCTGGTCGAGCTTGAGAAAGAGATCTTTCCCCTTGACTACGTAGGTCGCTTTTAAGCGCAACTTCTCCTTCTCCGGCCAGAGTTTCTGCAGTACCGTTCGGAGATTCTCGGAATGCACTTCGACTACGACACGTTCCGCCGAGGGAATTCCCCTTATGTTACTATAGACCACTTCGAACGGATCCTTCTTCTCCTCCTCCTCCTTAAGCAGCCTCCTCCTTCGCTCTACGACGTCACCGTTCCGGTTGTAGAACTCATCGTAGCACGGCCATTCCCAGTCACTGGCATGCCAATC
Organism: Asterella californica; assembly: GCA_036924285.1. NCBI lineage: Eukaryota > Viridiplantae > Streptophyta > Marchantiopsida > Marchantiales > Aytoniaceae > Asterella > Asterella californica. The sequence continues at coordinate 1,736,424 of JAYKYS010000003.1, read as the reverse complement.
ACTCTCCTCCGCTGCACCTTCATCTCCACTTCCTCCCTCACTCTCCACTGCAGTCGTTGTATCTCCACCTTCACGACGTTCTGGGGTCATCCAGAATCAAAAGTGAATGAGGACAGGAACGTTAACCTAAAAGCAAACGACCGTCGACTTTATAATGGCGGGTCTACCTTGGCAAGCCTCCGAGTCTAATGGATCGAGCTAGCAATTGACGAAGGAAGTGAGTTCAGAAGCCGATAATGCGATGACATGTACAACTGGAGGACTGACGATCTTCTCTGCCCTCTGGTTCCTGCTCGCTCATCGAACTCGAACTTTAGGGACTACCGTAGTTCAATCAACTAGAGTTTGACTAGAGTACTCCAGATAAGAGGAGGTTCATCCAGCCATCTGGATCCGATCATTCATCTACTACTTCGGCCTTCCTGACAGGAATTGGCCGATACTGGAAGCTCACGGTTTCGAAGTAGCAAACTTCTAGCAACTACTACATTCTAGTGATCGAACACCTCAACATACTCGTACGCGGTTGTGGTGAAGTCTTACCTTTTATTTTCTTCTTGATTAGGTCCTCTAGCGCCTCGTCACTCAAGAGACGCGGGTCCGAGAAACAATTTCCGGAACCTGTTGAACAGGTGAGGGACCTACGTACCGGTGGACTCATTGTAATCCCGTGCAAGTCTCCGCTCCTGACAAGAGTCGGGATTCAAGCCCTGCTAGCGAACCGAGCCCAATTCGTGAGCTCGACGCATGAACGACTGTCGCGAAGATCTCCTTCTCGATTAGTAATTGCTCGAGCCTGGATCTTGGGATATAGAGGACTTGCTCGACTGCCGACTTGCAGCAACTTCACTCCAGGAGACTCATTGGCAGCACGGAGAAAATCCAACCCAATGCAGTGTAGAGACGCACACTGTCAGAGAGATAGTAAGCTCGATGAGGAGAGCACAGTACTATAGCTACTGCACAAACAAGTGATCTTCTCGAAGGCAGCCTAGAATTTAAGCGAGCTGCTACTACCTTGATCAGTTAACTCTTCAAGATGATATCCAGGTATAAAAATGCGTACTAGTTGGTCATCGTTCTTGAATGTGACGCCAAAAACGTGGCGGAATTTCTCAAGGAACCGCAGCATCTGAGATCCAGCAGGTTCGCACGAGGGGGGGGTCTCTGAACGATGGGGTCGAGGTGAGTTCTCGGTGAGTTGACAACACTCACCACCTTCTGCTCGAAGCTACCGTAAGACGCGCTGTATCAGAGTAGCAAGTCAACCTCTAAGCTCAAAGATCCTCAAAGCTACCGTAGTACAGACTGAGATTGAGCATGAAGGTTGACCGTGGTGCTGAGAAACTACAGTATGCAAAGTATAATAGACCTTCCGAACCCACGGAGAAATTTTGACCTTGGCTGTTCACTATCTAGTTTTAACGAATCCTACGCTTGCAGTAACTTTACGAAGGCTATGCGGATGCTTGAATCATGATAATTATCCACATTAGAATCAAAACCCTCCCGTTTTCAGTAAACGACAAATAAGTCCCGCCGTGCTTTCCGCTCTTGTGTCTTTGTTTTACATTCATCGTCGGTGAGCTGTGCAAATGCATGGCATGAATGGGAGTTTGACTTTAAGAGTTTGTCTCCATTGCATCCCTAAGAGCATCTCCATCGCGGGTCTTTGAAAGTTCCCGTAACCAGTTATGGAGCAAGTTAGGGGGAAAACTTTCCACCGTTGATATTTATATTAGTCTTTGATTTATGGAGTCCTCTAAAAACTATCGCAATTCTCTAACTTCAAGATGGAAGTAAAGACCCCTTAACCCCATATCAAACAGTTTGAGGAATCGTTTTTGGTAGTTTTGGAGATCCATTTAAAGAGTGAGTTGGGAAAATTCTTCTCTTAAAGATAAAGATTTTTCACTCTTCATTTGTAAATTAGAGATAAAAAAAGTAATTTTTGCTATACGGATGGAGATGCTCTAAATGTCTTCCTTACATGAACATCGGTACTTTTGACCACTGTCAAGATGACATGTGTAAAACTTTTTGCTCTTACCATGCTCAGGTTGAGAACGTACAGTTCATGATCTCAGAGTTTGCTTCCCTTGACTCACTGGATTATTATTGGAGACAAGAAGTCACTAATGTGATAGTGACTGATACATACTGATGAATAACAGTTAAGGTTCTCATTTTCATCGGAACGACTAAATGTTACATGTGCACATTTATCTACCTTCCTCAAAATACAACCATGGTGTTACAATATAGTCCAGTTTTCAATTCACAGAAAATATGCCGAATTCACTAGAGGTAGGTGTTTAGGTCACAATGGAAACATGCTCTAACATTCACGACTACTCACTCAGTCATCTGCATCCTAAAAATCAATCAGTGTCTTGTCTAAAAGGGTTGCAACGTCTCATAGCTTGAGAAGTATGAGATGTTGCAACCCTTTTGGGTGTTTGTGTGCTTGGTCTTATGGGTCTCTCTTTTCTCGTGTTCCGCTTGATGAGTCTTCCCATCCGTTTGTTATTCATCATTTTTATGCTATGAATACTATTTATGACCATTGTGTCGATGCTTTGACTCCAAGAGATATTCGATACGCGAAAAATAATCTCTAACGCACAACGTTAGAGATCATGTTAAATATAATCTATAATTTTTGAAGAGTTTACTTTCCGAAGTTAATAATGTGCATCATAGCTGGAATTTTTGGGAAATATTTGTAATCCGCAGACCAAGTGCTACAGTTGTGGCCAAGAGTCCGCATGTAAGAATAATTAGTTTAGAATCTTTTTAGTTTATATTTTATTCAAATTGAACGTGAATTTCAATAGTAAGCAAATTTAAGGTATTTAGAGAATTTATTATAATTTCTAAAACAATCAAAAAAAATATTATATCGATTCAAAAAAACCACCTAAACAATACACTGCGATAGACAAAGCTACTTCTGGATAAAGTAAAACTTTTTCCCTTTTGGATGTTAAAGAATCTTTCGTTCAAATTAACTTTAACATGCATTAATAGATACCTCACTTCAAATTACATTTCAGCAAGAAAGGCGTGGTACTGTAATTACATTCGGTATTAAGCTGCATTGACATGGCGATTTTTTCCTGGTGTGTTTACTGGAAGCATGCATAGTATCCAACTCCTCCACGTTCAGATAGAGGAGATATTGTGCATGCCCATTAGCTCTAACTTTTTCTGAAAGAAGGGTTAGTTCATAATTAATATATATTAAATATTTTTATTTTTATTCATCCAGAAGACTTTACTTATAGCAGAAGGAGTTACGTTTGAACTCACTATGCTTATAGGGTTTTTTCTCTTCTCACAGTCCATGTGTTACGTTCAGATCAGAATTATTTAAATTTAGTGTATTAAATTTAGATATATAAATTTAGATTCGTATTTTATAACAATGCAATATGCAATGTTTGCTTACATAGAGCACTTTCACAGATTTTCACTTTTTGGAGAAAATTAATCATGTTCAACGAATCATTTCAAAAGAATTCAAACCTATATTTCTGACTATCCTTTTGAGTCTATTTGTTCCCACATTCATTTGGGATGCATATATTGTGGGTTCGCTTTTCGTTTACAGAAACATAATCGCCATTAGTTTTCAATCACATTTTGATTATGCCTCTAGGGTTCCGCCGGTTCTAGACTTTAATGCTTATCCTATTTTAGATATATTTAACGTTTACGGTTAAATAATATGCATGCTTCTTTGAGGGTTTGGCAACAGGGAAGGAAAGGGACAAGTGCGAAGTGAGGGTGAACTTAAGTTCATCTGTACTATTAGTTGCAGTTCATTTAGGAAGAAAAGTAGATTACAATGACATGAAAAGTAATTAGAAAATACGGTTGAAAAATGTATAATAAACAGAAAAAAACAAACAATTAGAGAAGAACTAGACTAAATCGAAATGTGTAACTTAACCGTTGAAAGAGAACGGACAAATTGAGTTTAATTTATGTACTAAAAAATATAAAGATAAAATAATTTGGATGTTTACTCACGAGAAACAAAGAATAGAGTTATAAATTCAAGAACAATAGTTGCTTCGAAATCGAAATAAATGTACTTTTTTCCTTCTTACAATAAACTATTTGTTTTTGCTTTGACTGTCATTTATCAAAAATAATTTCTCGTGTGAATAAGGGTGAAGGGGGAAAGGAAAGTGGCAGTTATATTGAGAATATGATATTCCATTGGTACTTACCAGAAATAAATTATATTAAAATATTTAATATTTGATGCTAACTACCATCTAACAGTAGCCAAGTGAATTCCACGGCTGGTGAACGGCGACACTAATGGTTGATCTAATATGCATCCAAACTCCCCTTTCGGTTCAGAGAAGGAAAAAGATAAACTATAAGAACGGCAGTTAAAATTCACTAGATCATTGGTTTTAAGATTACTTTATAGCCTCTTCTGGCTATACTAATATTAAGTATGTGACAGATTTAATTTAAGTATGTGACGTAATTTAAGTATCGCAGATTATGTCACATCACTAGTTTAATGTACCTGAATTGATTTCCAGTCTAGTAACTGCCAATCCAAGTCTCTCATCTTCCTGTTGAAGCTTTTACCTTTTTGAAAACGGCTAAGGTTGGATAAGTGAAAACTGGGACTGCGAAGAACTGTGGCACTGAATCGGAAGACGGGAAGAACCGTCTTAATCTTTTTTTAGAATATAAAGTTCCATGAAGTACACGTACAACAAAAAGAGGATCATAACCCATAAGTTTAACGTGAAAGGATAACCTCCAAGGAGTACAAGTCCAAGACTGTCAAGGCCTTCACATTCATCAATCATAAATAATTATTTATCTAAGCGTTAATTTACTACCTAACTCTTCTCAACTGAAGGGTTAGATAATAAATTAACGTTAACATATTTTGCTTCCTCCATCGAAAGATGGAGGAGGTGAATATGCAATCTAACTCATAGCACCATAACGCGGATCGGAGTCAAGTAACTCTATCGCGCTCTCATGATACTTGCTATAGCTAAGGAATTATATGGATGGAATGGCCAGATATTGATTTAATCGTACCCTTACGTGCTCTTTTAAGCTTAATCGGAAGCTACTTCAAGAAACTAGACCCGACCCTTTTTAACTTTGTGTTACTTGATAGCAAGTTCAACCAGTTTATCGCAATGTAACCACAGTTTCCGGTATTTAGAGAGTGGGATATCCTACCGTTACAGATGCTAAGTTACTGGTTTCTTGTCTCTAATCAGAAATTATTACAGTTTTAATCTAAATTAGAATAGAATTTATCAAACAAGGACTTGAACCGAAGCTCTCTAATAGTTTTGCCATTTATATTTTATTTTAAAATAAAATATAAATGGCAACTCCCTTTGAGAAGAGAAATATGAAATATGAAAAAAGAGAATATTCTATTTTCTATTTTTATATTACTATAGTGGTTTAAGATAAATAAGAAATAATGTCTAGGGTCCAGTATCGCACCAAAAGCTGCTATGCAAACAACGAGGGTGGGTGCCTCTGCCGTGAATGTAACTCAACCGCAAATGCAACAACTGGTCGCAAAGCGACTATGTCAACGCAGCTATACTGATACGTCGTCCTGATGAGCGCGCGCGAGAAATCAATCCCTGAGGTAAGCACAGGAGCCTAGCACTGTAGCTTACCATCGCGTGTTCCCTCGGGGGACACTAACCTTGTCTTTAGAAAACACGCGACCCAATGAATAGCAAACGGATGGAAAGACCCATCAATCCTTACAAAGGACCAGAAGGGCCAAGCAACTACCGCCTCGAAAGGAAGAACACCGGAGCTAAACACCGCTATCAGTAGCTTCTTGAGCCCTTGGAGTTTTGTTTCCTCAAATGAATGAGTTTTAAACGGATCGATTTTTGAATTAAATGATATTTGAACGGTTCGATCTTATACTAGTGAAAAATTGTGATATAATTATTCTTATTTTATTTTATTTATAATAAACATGAGTAAAGGCTTCTCGATGATAAGTTAAATACTAAAACATCATAGTTACTTTTGTAACTTTTGTTTTATGTTAAGAAAAATAATTAAGAAATGACGAGGATAAAATGAAGAAAACATGGAGAGAAATTGACTTCCTGAAATAGAATCCAATGTGCTCCTGAATTGAAAATAAAATAGAAGATGACACAAAATGTCATGGAAGTAGATAACAAATCATTTTGTTCAAATGTCAAAAGATACGATAGGCTGTGGAAAGTCTGGAGACATGGATGATGGTCGATCATGAACTTATAAGCGAGAATATAGGTGATGGATTTTATCTACAAGAGTTTAGTTGGACACACGTGTGAACTCGATATAACCATGCACTTGGTGACTCTGTATTTTGTGATTATAACGCTTCGTGATTGTACATTTATAATCACATTATTAAACTAAAAAATGTAGAGTGCGATTATATGTATATATTTATTTTAATGAAGAAAAATCTACAATTTGACTATAAAAATTAGAGTAAAATATAGAAAATTTCAACCTTGTCTACTGTTTCATGAACAAAGTTTGAAGGACCCTTTAGATTTTTATTATTTTTCAAATTGCTCACAGCAAGCCACTTCGATGGACCATGTTGTTCGTGATCTAAGAGTAAGTTGGTTTGTTTCACAAACAGAAGCTAAAAAACTTTTAAAATGTTTGAACTGTACCAAGCGAGAAAATGTTTTTGTCACATGTGTTTGTATTTGTTTTTATGAAAGTGTGTTTATATACTGTGTGATAATGAATATAACGAAAAACATTTACAAATAAATGATCCGTCTCCATGAAAATATAACTATAACGTGATGGTGACTATATCTGGTGGCACTGTAGTAGCAACCACATTTACAAAGACAATGAAGCAAGTTTATGTATATAGGCTTGATATTTTCTTTTTTCTTTATATGAAACATTTTCATGCTTAAGAATTCCTATATTTCTCGTGGAAAGAGAACTACTGGAGATCCATGAGTTCAAAATTGTTACATATCTTATGATCCTATGATAGATTTGATTCTTTTTAGTTTACTTTCATACTTAAATGAAATGCAAACATAACTGGATGGACTGATGGATGGAAATTCTTACCATCAAAATATGAAAAATAGGTTTTTTGAACGTGAAATTTCAAACTATCATCAAAACTTGATGAGATGATTGATTCACCGATGGATGGGTCGTTTCCTCCAAAGATATATCGTTGATGATACATTCTATTTTTAAATAAAAAATATTAAATGCTTCTTTTATCTCAATTTCAGATTAAACTGTTTCTTTTTCCTTGGATAACTTGAAAGATTACTTGTCCTTTGAAACCACAAATTACTTCAATCCGAGTAATACGTAAAAGTTTTATGGCATTTGAAAGTTTTGGGAGTCTAAATTCAATTGATGAGTGTCGTGGACCACCGATGAGGTTAGACTAAAGAAGCAGACTGCACGACAAGGTGATCAAGTTTGTTGAGGGCCACCAACAACAGATCATTGACAGTTTTTTGTTGACTACATAATTTATTTTATATAAAAAGTTCAAATGGCTGTAACTTTTAATCCTGATTTCAGTCAGATCCGATCCAGATTGTTCTTTTTTCCTCTAGATAGCTTTGAAGATTACCTATCGATAGAAGCAAGAATCACTTCAATCCGAATAATTAAAAAGATTATGTTGGGAGTCTAATTTAATTCATGGGTATAGTATAGTCGAGCGCTGATGAGGTTCGTACGACAAGACTATCAAGTGCGTTAGAGGGCCATCGATAGACGCATCATTGACAGTTCTTTTTGTCAATATTACATCTTATTCTAAAAGAAATAAATCCAAATGGTTGTACGTTTTATGTCGTGGCTTAAAATAATTTTGGATAGCTTGAAAGATGCTCCATATGTAGAAACAACAATCACTCCAGTTAGAGTAATATATACATAGATATGACATGTAGAAGTTTTAAGAATCTAAATGAGTGCATAAGCAACAACGTGAAAGCTAGCGAACTGTCTGCATGATAGTCCTTTGTTCGCTTGTCGATGATCTCTCCTTCTGCACCACCTGCATATTATTCACCTCTTCCCATGTTCGGAAGAGGGGAATATGCTTTGGTGATTTAATTTATTACCAGAATAAATTATCGTAATAAATTAATCTATAAATTACTTGATTATTTGAACTAAGCAGGATCTCTCACTTATATCCTCCAAACCACGTCTGGACCTTTTGCGCTTATGGGTTAAGTCTAATTCATTTGGCACTTGTTACTCCAGCTAACATATAATAAAAATAATCAGTTTAATTTATCTGTATAGGATATAGTTTATCTTATATATAGGATCTATTTATCTAATATATATATATATATATCTTTTTATATCATTACGAGAGTAAAAGTTCCCATCGCTTGTCGATGATCGAGTAGGTGCTCATAAGCTCTCCATTTTCCAGCTCGTTCGCTGGTGATCGATTTGTTGGCGATATTTTACTAGCAGAGTGTAAACGATAGTTTATGTCCGCCACAGAGTCTTTCCATATTTGTCCATTTTTTCTGTTCGTAGTTCACAATTAATAATTGTAATAACAAAAATTAAAATTTTGAAATTTTGGTACATTTCAGTTTATTTGGTATATGTCTTGTAAATTTGAGTAACCTCAAACCTAACCATTTCTTCTATCTTAAATCAAGTAAGGAAACACACAGGTTCGAGATTTCGTATAACACTTGTTAGTTCCTTTGATTCTTCTTGATGTGAACATCTCGGTATCTTACGAATTCGGATCATGGAAAACTAATGGAGGAGTAGATAACTATTTATTGTATCTAAAATCAAAACATAAATATTGATGATAAGAAAAAAAGAGTGTCTGATATAATATCTGATAAATTCCGCCTCAACTTGTTGTGTTGGTAGATGGACAATGCAATAGATAGACGAGTAACTCATAGTGCAATCTAGTTTGAGCGAGTTAGTGTTCAGAGAAAATGGCTCATGCTAGGAGAGCTTCGATCTTGTAAGTGAGTTCTAATGGATACTCCAAAATATGAGTCTTGGTTGGAATTTACCAAAGTTAGTGTAATAAATTTTAACCCATCATCATCTCAAAATTCTCAACCACCTGATTCTTGAAACTCCCAAAAATCTGAGTCATCTAAATCATATTTGGTCTCTTCTCATTGAAATACCTTCTTTCTTCATTATTGGTGATTTTGACCACTAGCCACTAAGTCATTCTGTCGTTGTCATCCTTCTAGATCATAAGTCTCCAAACAAACTCGTTAATCTTGAGCTTGTTTGGGGACGTTTGAAATCGAGGTGTAATCTGAATGCATTGAACTTGAACTACCCAAAATTGTCCAGTAAAATTTTGACAACTTGATTGCAGTTCGTTAAAAACGTTGTAAACTGAGTTCGCAACTTCAAATTTTATACTTGTAACAGTCATCACTCTTGCTAATCACCCTCATATCCAACCAGACGTGCATACCTGCAAAGAGTATATTAGCAGATGTGATATCATCCACAACACCTGCTAGATGTCACATCTTGCACATTGCACGACACGTCAAGAGATCATCATATCAACAACATACATTCCAATCAACATCGAGTCATCAGCAATCTACTACCATCAAACCCATATGATACTTATCATATCAATGTCATGTGAGAAATTTTGCTAGTTTACCAATTGTCACGTCGACATATTCATTCCATATTTCACGCATGCATATTCACCCTCTTCCTCTTCAAAGAGAGGGAATATGCATTCACTTTAATTTATATCGTTAACTTTTTTTCTTGGAAGGTTTAGATAAGAAGTAAAATCTATTAAACTTAAAATAGTTTTATTCATGAAAATTAGAAAAATTTATACCAAGATATGGATCATTTTCCATACTTGGTTTATGGATTTTAAATCAATCTGCGACCATGTGTGTCCAGTTTGACTTTGATCATTTATATTTCATAATTTATTTTAGTATTATAAATTTAGAAAACTCTGTTTTCTTTCTCTTCTTGTCTAGAATAATACAGTCGAGCATTTGTCCATTTAAGAGTATGTCTGTATTTCTTTTCATGACTGTAACTAGACACCAACTGTGAATTAATATTTTTTATTTTACCACATTTGTCGTTTTCCTGTCTTCGACCAAAAGTCCATCTTGCATGCATGTTCACTTGCACTTTATAGTACTTGCGTCTCAGAGTGGCACAATCAAAGTATCACGCACTGCTTGTATTCGTCAAAATCTTGAAATCTCTACACTTCAGTAACTTCTTAATTATAAATTAGTTTGTGATGACCCACAAATAATTGTGCTCTACTCAATGAGCTCTACACTGTGATGTCATAAGCTTCATGTTCGAAACAAACTTAGGCAAGTTGTTCTACTGTCCCTCTTTTCACCACTAGTCTGTCCATGACCATTAAATATTGACATCAAACAGACAATGACCATCAGATCGTCGCACGATTTCTGCTTTTCACATCCACTAGCACTAAGGACTGTTGATTCCATACTTTCCGAACTCTTGTTGCACATCTTCAGTATCTTCTCAAGTGGTGCTCTTTCTGAATAACTAATTATTATTTATAGATATCCATAAAAAATAACTCTTTTCCTTACGAAATGTTAGTCAAACGGGGTGAAGTCTACTACTCACTTCGGTTCCTCGATAAGCTTTAAAAACGATGGGTTTTAAATCTGTGTTACCCTAACTATCACATAATCACAATCAATACCTAACTAACAAGCTGAACAGGATATTGCGTTCCGTGTCTTCTTTGGATTTCCAAAACGGAGAGTATTCTTTCAAGTAAGGGCACCCATGCATATATATTCACCTCTTCCGAGTACGGAAGAGGGGAATAATCATTCAATTTATACCCTTCCTGTCAGAAGGGTTAGGTATAAATTAAACTCCTCATTAAATAGTAATGTAATTGTGTACAGTTCTTCGGTCTTGTACATTCTGAAATGCGAGAGTCGAGCCATCATTTATGGGTTTTTTCCTGCTTTCTCCGTGTTTCCATGCATGGACTAACAAATAACGTTTATAAAAATTTATATTTACTTAGTATATATTTTCCACTTAACACTTATATATTTTCTGGATAACAGTAAACAAACAAAGTTCCCAGAGTTTGTCGGAGATATATATTCACCTCTTCCATCTTCTGATGGCGGAGGTAAATATACAAGGGTTTAATTTAGTACCGAACCCCAGTCCTCTGGAGTTATACTGTAATAAGCGTATTCTCCATCTCTCTTTTTATGGATTATGTCAGGATCTTCTCGTGTTTATGGCTCTCTTAACATTTAGTATTTATAAATATTTTGATTTTTAAATTAATTCAGTATATATTTTGTAGTTAATATCTATATATTTTATGATAATCACAAGCGAGCAAGAGTTCCCAGGAAGTTCAAGTTGCATGCATAAAAAGTGAGCACCCGTGCATATTCACCTCCTCCATCTTTCGGTAGAAGAAGTAAATATGCAGATTTAGTACCTAATCTTTCCGACAAGAAAGGTTGAGTACTAAATTAAAGTCACTATTTATTAATGTATAAATAACTTTAGGTTCTCGGACATGTATCTTTGGCAGCACAATTGCGTACTCATGTCTTATGGTTTATATCCTGGTCTGTCCGTGTTTCCAGGCATGGGCTAACAGTTAATGTTTATAAAATATTTTGATTATTTCTATCTACTTAGTATATAAATTTTATTTAACAGTGTGTATTTTTCTTTATCATTAAAAGAATAAACATTTTCCAGAAGTTTATTGATCATGCATATGATAATTTCCTGCATATTCATCTCTTTCAAGTTGAGAAGAGGGAAACATGCAAAGAGTTTTAATTTATATTCTAACCCTTCCAAGAGGAAGGGTTAGAATATAAATTAAAGCTTTGGAATTAAAAATATTTCTACTGGTGATATGCACAGGTCTTTATACCAGAAAGAGTTTATGTTCGCATGAGCCATTTTTGGGTTCTATGTAACTCAACCACTCTTCCTGTGACTCTGCACTTTAGTAACCTCGATTTTTCAATCTTCTTTAAAAATTTAGTGAAAGAAACTTAGAGAAGTTTGTCATAATTTGCAAACTCAATCCAACACCATCTTTCCCTTGACTCCTACTTTAGTAAGTTGTATTTTTCACTAAATGTTTTTGAAACTGTTGTGAGCAAATTGCTCATGATTATTTTGGTGATCTATTATAACGTTTTTTTTTTCCATTTTCCTTTGAATTGCAGTTTGAGCGCAGTTCAGAGCACCTGCATATTCACCTCCTCCATCTTCCGATGGAGGAGGTAAATATACAGGTGGTTAATTTAATACCTAACCCTTCCGACAGGAAGGGTTAGGTATTAAATTAACATCACAGTATATAAACAAATTAAGGTCTGTGCACTCCCGGACTTGTACCTTCTGAAGCGCGCCACTGACCACAATACTTATGGGTTATCTCCTGCTCCTCCCGTGTTTCCAGACATGGATAACAGATAACACTTATAAAATACTTTAATTCTTTATATCTAGTTAGTATATGTTTTTAACTTAACACTTATATATATTCCCGGAGTTCATCCAGCATGCATATCTCTGTAAATGGCCCGTTCGCATCAAATATTTCCCGCACCCAAACGCTCTCTACCACCACCGGAACCAGTCACACAACGGTATTTTCCACCGAAAGTTACGGTTGTCTGCTTCCTCAGCCTGCCGCAAGAGTCCATCAACATGCATATTCTTTTTGAGTCTTGTCTCTTTTTCCATCTCTTTTCACTCAGAAGATTTTTTATATAATTTTACCGCAACGAAATGATCAAATACGGTTGATTTCTAGATACCGTACCTTGAGGTCCGATGATTCGGCACTTGTTTGGCGAAGATATAAACTTTTTCCTAAACAAAGTTTGACATTCAAATTAAAGTAAATAGATTCTACATACATTTGTATCTTCTTTATTGGCCTTAAATTTTTCAAATGTAACCTTTTATCTGTGTTGCTGTCATCGTCCCATTGACTAGCACTCTACTCATATAACTCTTTTAAATTGCATACTTGACTTTCTCTTTTGGGGGACCGAATCTGACCAAATACTATACCTTTATTACTGACTGAATATTGTTTCTCAACAGGAAGGAATAGAATGGTTGATCAAATATAGAGAAGGTATATACAAAGTACATATATGCCAAGGAGAAGGTAAGAGACAAGCGTGTTTGATGGAAGCTAAATCTTGGTGCGGGATTAGCAGGGGCAGGAGTTCGAAGTGACTGGTTAGAATTATTTCTTTACGTGTGAACATTTTAGACATAAAAGTACCTATACATTGGTTTAAAAAATAGAATAAAAATAGTGTTCCCAATTGTTACTTTGATGCAGTTTATGATTAATATAAAATTCAAAAAATACCTTAAATCCTTTATCTATTGTCTCTAGTAAAAGTTTTATTGTAGAAGTGGTAATTCTGTATCTATTTTTTCCATATGTGTTTGTCATGACAGCTATAGAAGCAATCAATACTATCTCGAATAAACCTCACAAGTGGAGCGTTAATCTAGATACGTGGTTCTCATTCAACGTGAAGACTAGGCATGAATCTGGAAACAGGATAGACCAAATGTGGTTGGTGCAAAGTCCCATCACAGAAAAATCATAGAAAAATTAAACACGGTGTGAATTTTGACACTCAGTAAAACTTGATAAACAAAACCATGAGGAAGAAGTAAAATATAACTCCAACTTTGTTATATAATTATTATAAAAATAAATTAACTATATTTTTTAGAAATTTAATTTATTACCTAACCTTTTCCAATAGAAAAGTTAAGTAATAAATTTAACCCTTGCATATTTACTTCCTCCATCAAAACGAGCAGAAAGTGAAATATACATGCTCGCGAAGTCATGAGCGAAGAAGAGAAAACGGAGAAGCGGAAAGACAAAGAGACAACTCTTGATGTGGATTAGTTCTTGACATAGCTAGAGTAGGTTCTCTAATACAAAGAAGTATAGAATCGATTACATTAGTACCATGTGTGATTTATATTACATTATATAAATTATATAAAATAAAAAAAAATAAAAAAATAAAAATACAAACATTAAATGTTAACCAAAGAGGCTGATGTTAGAAACCAGGACAAAACCCATAATGCAAAAACAGACCGACGCTCTTGTAGATTTATATGTCCGGGATCGAGTGACTACTAATACGTTAATGTAATGTAACTTCAGTTCAGCTGAACCCTGCATACTTGCCCTTGAATATGAAAATAATATGCAGGGTGAAGAAACACAAAGACATCTTAATGTGCAGGACGTGAGTATGTATGCTTTACAAGATGTTTTAAAACATCATATCCTTTCACACAAATTCACTTGTCTCTATTTCTAATATTTTTGTTACAACAAGTTCAGTATGTCAAAATATCACTTAATGAAAATGAGAGAAGTGTACGTTAATCGTCTGTTATATATTTACACGAAAAATTCAATTTAAATATTTTGATAATACATTACTAATTTACATTATTTTTTATTTATTCTTAATTACAATGTCTTTACGTAACGGTAACATGTTGAACTTGTTGTTTCCAATCAAAGGTGCGATCAAATAACACAAAGGTTGGAGTAAAGTCAGAAAAACGTATTAGAGGTGAGGTAAAGTAAATTTCTGCATCTGTAAGTGCTGTACAAAATTACTCTCCCGGCTCCCGAGGTCTAGGAATACTGTAGAGTCATCCGGAACATGATGCCGCCCGCACGTCGTTCTCCCTGTCAGAGTTTCAGTCGGTTCACTGGCCGCAATGGGTGTACGACACGTAAGGCCGAGCAAGATCCCGAACTACGATCGCCTCGATGCTTTTGCTGCCAACTGGACGGAGGGCAATTGGTGGCTTTTCTTTCTTGGCCGGAAGAGGCGAGATGGGGAACGAGAACAAGGAGAGCAAGGAGAGGAGAGGGAAGGGAGAGCAAGGATCAAAAAGGCTAGAAAGAAGAGAAGGGAGCGAAGCGTATGTGCACTCACTTTCCTTCTTACTTCTCCCGAGCTCTATTCTATTCTATTCCCCTCAACACCGTCAGAACATACAGTGGCCTTTTTTCCGCCCTAGCGGGACCCCACTTGATCCGTCCTCTGACTCTGTGTTGCAGCGGTACACGACGGAATATTTGCCTCAGCGAAGACACACGTACCCTTTTTTCAGGTCAATGCTAGCGTGCTTGCGATCTCCGGTTTCACAGACCAGGGAAAGAGAGGGAACGACGAACAAGCTGCTGATCTGAGGTAAGAATGCGGGAGTAGAGTAACATCACGGTATTTTCGTGGTGTTCTGTGTGTTCGAAGTTTGTCGGTGAAGTTTGATTTTGAAGGTTTTCGTTATCTCGTGTATCGTAATGGATAGGATTCTGTGTGAATTTTTTTTTCCGTGTCATATATTTCTCTGAGAAGAGGCGATCGCAGTAATTCTGGTGACATCGTTAGGGAATTGATATGGTGTACGGCAAGCGTGCCTAGTTCGGAGTGCTTGTCAGTACATACCGCCAGAGAAACGTACACGTGTGTACCTGTTCAGAGGATTACCAGCTTGTCCGACGTTCTGTCCAATTTCAGTAGTTTTGGTGGTTTTGTTGGAGAAATTGCAGATTTTCTCGTTAGTGGGGAAGTTCTGATTCCCACACTGTAATTAAGGACCATGAATGGTTTCTACGGCTGAAATAGGGTCAGGATGTGTAAGGTTTAAACGTTCTTTTGGAGTCTCAGTCCTACAGTTAACAACCAGCGTAATTCAGTATAAAAGACAAGAAATAGTGTTGTTTTTCCATATAAGTAGTAGAAGTCCGATGAGGACAAATGTAGATGCGCGCAGTTTTTCCAGCTCTATTCCTGTGCCGAACCTGCGGTTTATGCTGGGCGAGTGTAATGTTTCCGTCTCAAACAGCTTATGAAGTTTTTGTTGGAGTTTCACCATAAACATTCTCTCTTTCTACAGTATCTAGATGGAGTTCCATCCTGACCGTTAAGATCTAGGACTCATTCCTGCATGCTACTTACAGGGCCAAACTTGTGGTTGGTTGCTTCAGAGTTAAGAAAAGCTGTTGCCTTTGAAGCTATGAATTCGAGCACCTTCTTTCAGGGCTCTATTCCTCAAGCCATAGCTGAGGCACAGAGCAATAGGAGAGTTCTTGTTGTCTTTATATCAGGTGCACTTTTTCCTTAATTCTCCTGGCTATATACTTCTCCGGACTCAGTTTCACGGGTTACCTTCAAGTGTTGGTGGATAGCTTTTGCATTTGTGCTGCTATAAGCATACACCATTATATTTTAGGCGCAGTGTTACTTTCTGTCTTGCAATTATTGTTTTAGTTCAACCTTTTCGCCTTCACTTTGACTCTCAGTTCATATTAATATTTGGGTTCAGCAAGACTCTGTTCTACCGACTTTCTGGAATATGTTATTGTCCTGACAGTGCCTAGTTTGAATATGTGAATGGCCAGGCGAAGAGGAGGAATCACTGAAGTTGGAGCAAGTCACTTTGCTGGACCCAAAGGCAGGTGTCACAACGTGTAACTTTGTATACTAGCTGCATCACTGGACATCCAGTTGTTCAACTCGTTTATTGATAATAATACTCCTTCTCGAAAGCTTTGCGGGAAGACCTACCATGGGCTAAATTATGTGGCTATATTTTCACGGGTTATCAATGGCATTCTAACACCACTCCAAACTGAAGAAGAAGAAGAGTCTAGAACGGTAGAAAGCCGAAGGAACACAGTTCTTCGGCTTGTACCTGTTTTAATATCTCTCTCAACTGTTATGGAGCTGTTATGGAGTTAAAACCGGAGTTTTCGTCATTTAGGAGGTTTTGATTCCCGTCAGTGCTAAACATCGTTCACCTTCCCTTGCGAGGGTTAAATCAAGTACGTCGAAAGTTCAGAAATCTTATCGCTTCGGCTATTTTCCACTTCAGGTTATCGAGGAAATACAGCGGGGTTGTGTAGCTTTGAAGATCGCAGGTGGCAGTCCTGATGCTCTGAACTTTTCTGCAATTTGTATCCTCAAATCCGGGTACATGTTCAAAGTTGCCGAATTCGTCTCACTTCCCGTATGCTCAGTACTGATTGTGCAGTATCGAGAGCGGAAACTGGTTCCGCCGAAAGATATAGAACTAGGATGACTTTCAGTAACGACGTTGATCTTGTCAAGTTGTGGGGAGCTTTGAGTGTCTTCTGCTACTGTGGGTCGAGTGAAACGTCTATGAGGTATAAGAAGCTGTAAATATGTCTAAAATGACTTGCAGACTACAAATTTCCCACTTGTATGTTCCTTGATTCTCGGACACTTCAGATCCTATTCGCCGAGTGCCAACAGTATCAGTGATTGGATTTACGGGTGCTTTACTCCAGCAACACGGTAAGTCTTTTCTCACACTCCGATCAAACTATTGCTATTTTCCTCCCTGGATTCAGTCATTCAGTGTTTCATGTCTGGTATTTAATTGACCAAGGTCGAGACTGTTAGATTGTTAGAAAACAATCGACTTGCTAAAGTACGTGTCTCCTGCTCTGATTTACAGAGGGTTATATAGCACCCGAGGAGTTCGTGGCTGCACTTCAACAAGTTCTCGTCACTTACACGCCACAGGTTTCATTTTCTACTTTGTATAAGTGGGTGTCGACCAGATCAATACAAGGGGAGTTTGTGGAGCTGATTCGAATTTTGAGTGGGCGTATGGTGGTATCTGGAAATATAAAAATCATTCTCTTTCAGATGTAGTTGTCTTTGTTGGCTAAGGTCCACTTATTTCACCCAGCAACCCTGCAAGAAAATGTGGTTGACAAGATGATCCGTTGGAGTAATAGAACTGAAAAGTCCGTTTCGGACGTGTTAGTTTCTTATTTAGAAAGATTGTAATGTGGAAGTTTACAGACTTATGACCCCGGGTTTGGAGATTGACATCATTAGTGTCTATAACTCTTCGTGACAGTTCGTTTCGGTTTAAATTATATGGTTGTACAGTTGCAGAATGTAGCAGCTGCTGGTGCTATAGCCACAATTCTTTCCTCAGCACACCTTGCACAAACAGCTACAACCCCAGCAACGGTTGAAGAAGAGAGCCATGCCACTGCAGTCTTACCTGAATCTTCCACGGGACAGGTTGACGAGTCCGGTAGCGTGTTGACTAGGCGGGTCGGTCCACCACCAGTTGAAAAGGATAGCGCAAATGGAGAGCCCTCTCAGACAGAGAGAGATGGTGGTGGCGCGACAGACGTGTCAGAAACCGAACTTGCTACCTCAAATACTCGCGGTGTTGGAGAGACAGCTCTAGATAATCAAGCGTTAGAAACCATCAAGGCTGCCGAGGCCATGAAAGTTGCGGAAAGAGCCAAGGCTATCAGCAAAAGAGCCCAGTCTGATGCTAAGGCGACAGAAACTCTTGCAGCTAAGACGTCGAAAGAGAGGACCGGTCCTTTCCTGTTACAAATACGACTGACCAACAGCGAAAACATACGGGGCGAATTCGAAGCTACTAGTACTTTGAGAGATGTTAAAATCTTTGTTGATAACAATCGTACAGATGGAAGGAAGAGCTACTCGTTTGTGATTCCATTTCCCCGAAAGTCTTTGAGCTCTGATGGTGAGTTCCGCTATGACAATTATCTTGCCAGTGATGTATGGGGGTTTGAGAATATTGCAAATCAGGTTGTTAGTTTGTAACAACCGAGAAGTCTTCCTTTCTTGCCTATGGAACTAAACCTTTAGCCCACACGGCATGGGAAGACCAAAACTGGATCTCTAATTATCTGTTTCACTTCGTATCGTGTGCAGATATGGATAAGTCGCTTGCACAGTTAGAGCTGGGACCTCGATCCACGGTAATCATAGTTCCCACCCGGACGAGTTCCGAAGGCAGTTCGTGGTCGTGTGCCACTGCCTCCGCTAGTACGGATGAAGCTACTACGCCTTCAGCAGGTGGTGGTTCATTCATCGGGAAATTTCTCTCGTACCTCAATCCTTTCTCGTACTTCAGATGGGGAGGATCTCCAAGTAATCAAGAAAACTCACTTGGCTCCAATTGGGAATATGGTACGTGTATAGTTTTCTGACCTCCTTCTCCGTATTGATAGAAGGTTTAACCCTCTTGTAGCGGGAATGCTACAATGGAGATGGCCACCATCCTCGTACCACCATGTAATACTAGATCTACCTCCTTTTTCGTATACCAATATATACATGTTGGTTATTCTACTGGGTGTTACCTATGTCTTTGAGCGTGGTTCTTGTTCCTTAGATGAGCTGCCATTCTCCCGGACAGTCATATACATGTTGGTCGAACTTCTCGTGTTTCACAGATTGTTTGCTTCGGTGAGACTAGGACCATAAACACGCTCACTTTGGTGCAGATTCTCTCTCAGCGGGGACGAGGGAAGCTAATGATAGGGAGACAAGAGGCACAACTGCATATACCAGCCCAATGAGTGGAGCAGGGCCTCAAAGGAGTCCTTTGAATCAGAGAAAGGGTTGGGGGGCCAATGGTAATGTTCATACTCTGAGGAATGATGATGATGAAGTATTACGTGGAGGGAATTCTTACTGGAATGGCAATTCCACAGAGTTTGGAGGCGAGGATGAAAACAAGAGAGATTAGTCGGTAGGCCTTGCTTTTCTTATGTAAATTAAAGTAAATAATAAAGAAACGATGTAACCTAATCATATTAGGAGTTTGGAGCTGATCTCTCTGCTCAGGCACTGGTTGAAACGTTCAGACACCGGTCTAGATTGGTTGTTTGGGTGGTTGTTCTGCTAGTGCATCTACGGGATAGGAAGCGTCAGCACTGTCTGCTGAATCGGTACCTCAAGCACGGGTACGAGATCTGTGGAAGAAGAGCGTTTATGAGGTCAATAACGCGTTTGTGTAGACTTTGAATATTGTTTCTCTTACTGCAGTTGTCATCTTAGCGCTTTCGACGCATAAGAGCGTACTTAAGCACAAGCTCTCTCCTCTTGATCATGCCTGCAGGAATCAGACGAGGATTATGTTTTTCGTGAAGGTTATGCTAATGTTCGGTAAATGCATGAAATGAAGGGGCGGTGCGAGCCTTTTGATTCAAGAAGAAAATCCGTCGTCGTTTGAAAAACTGGAGGTCCAAACACGAAAGGGCATGCAGTTCTGTACATTTGACTGTCGATATTCCGTTGGGATCTGTTCGCGTAGCAGGCAAAAGCTGGAACGCCTCACTCTGGAAGTTATCGCTTCACACTAGTCGTATTGAAGCTTATTCTCCACGCCTCGTGTCAGCGGATTTATACTAAGGTTTCGTCAAACTTGTCGGAGCTAATTTTTCTGCATTGATGGTAAGCTGCCGAGAAGTTTCTGTTTTACAGCGAAACGTCCTAAAGGATTTTCAAGTCGTTTAACATCACTTCAGGTGCACTAGGATATGAGAATCAAATTCGGAATCAACAGAGGCGTTTCAAATCTTTGGAGTATTGAACAACGGCGGTGATCTTTTGTGCTTGGAGTCTTTTGCTTTATGGACGTTGCTGTTCCTCTACTGAGACTTGTGTGTCAGTAATTGTCCTTACAGAGTTTCAGTATCAAAAGGTTTCAGCCCGAAGGGTTTTGCTCGAAATATGCAGTAGAGCGGGTCTTGTCAACCGGGGTGGCCGTACCAGTCCGATTAATTTGCAGGAGCCACAATAGGAAGGCTTTGCGGTCGTACATCTCCCGCGTGTCACATGGAACATATGCATTTTAGGTCTACACCCGACATGCGCTTGATCCTTCGCCAAACTGGAGGAGCTTTTGCATCCTGCCGCGAAACTCTTCTAGGACCGAGTCCATAAGTATCATGCGTCTTGGATACCTCTCGCTATTTTTCCCTTTTCTGATTGACACGTAGCGTGTGGAGGCTTTCTGAGCGGGTCTTGTCTTGTCACTGAACGGTGTCTTTAAGCCTTTCTTTCTCTCTAGGGTCAGGTTTTATGCAGCGCTGAGTGACCAAAAGTCTTGACTGTACAGTCTTCCGGGTCGTTTTGATCCTTTGTCTACGGATGTGAGCACACAGGCCCGAGGCCCGGAGGTGCGCCGAATCCAGACAGCATCAGCAATTTCGGGAGATGAGTCACTCCTAGAGGACACATTTCGCTGAGCACTGAGCGAGACGTTGAGAGTTGAAACAGTCAACTCTCAAGGGACATCTCATCTCGTATGCAAACCATGGCGCAGTCCTCGGGTCCCCGACGGATATTTCCGGCCCGATAAGCGAGGCGATGCGGGCCGAAGTCTAACGTCAGATCCAGCGGAGAGAGAATCTTCTATTCCTGTTTTCGTAAAGCAGCTATGTTTTGTAAAGCAGACAAGATGATGGGCATGGGAGTAACTACTGGAACTGCA
This sequence comes from Asterella californica, assembly GCA_036924285.1. NCBI lineage: Eukaryota > Viridiplantae > Streptophyta > Marchantiopsida > Marchantiales > Aytoniaceae > Asterella > Asterella californica. The sequence continues at coordinate 1,714,974 of JAYKYS010000003.1, read as the reverse complement.
TGTGCAGTCAAAGCAGAGGGGATTATATATTTCCATTTTCTTTGTCGTCTTGCGAAATGGACGGTTAGCTATGCAGATGCATGGCGAGAACTTTATCTACATGAGTCTGGGAACTCGCATCACGTTGGAATTCGCGTCAGGACTGTCTGTCGGTGGCGACCTTCACTTTCTCTCACCTTCATGAACTCTATCCCCGTTGGGGAATCTGCTTATCATGCAGCGAGTCTGCAGGACCGTGTTGGACTGGATACACTGAAGTCAGTTTATGAGTACTAGGAGTACTGAACAGAAGCCGAAGTTGGCGACGCATCCTCTGAACTACATGTCTTGAGTACACTCACTTGAGTATATAAAGCATTCAGCATGCAGAGAAAATTGGCGGTTGATGCTTTTTTTAACCAAGAGAGCCGGAAGTTCGCAAAGGTTGTGTAGTCGGAAGAAATCAACTTCGTAGTAGCGGGGGTTGGTCTTTGTTCTTAACTGAGTTCTCCACTTCTCGTCGCATAATACAATCCAAGCTAAGAACTTCTGCTTCATGCATCTTCCGCGGCGACATATATAATGTTGAGATTCTGAGGATGGGACTCAGAATGGCTGGTGAGAAGGAGTGCGTGGGATGGGCCGCAAGGGATGAATCAGGTCACCTTGCCCCTTTCCAATTCAAGAGAAGGTGATTGATATCTTCAACTTTGTGAAATACCTTCAACATGGTGAACCGCTGAAGTCGTGTGTGTGTTGACTGAATTTAACTTAAAACGATGATACTGCGTGCTCCCTGCGTGCCGAGTGGGAATGAATGAAGTGCTTCATGACAAGTTCGTATCTCTGTTCTCCAGTCTCCCCGTTACCAGAACAGTTGCTACGAACTTCTGTTTTAGTTATGCGTGCGTTGGATAAAGAACTGTCCAGGATTGTGGCAGGAAACAGAAGATTGGTTCATAATTAAGTACTCTGTCACAGAATGAATACACGGTCACGATGGAACAGCGGCAGAGTTCTTCTCTCCCTCTGCTGTATTCCGTTTGTGGATGTTGGTAAATGTCGACTAGGAGGTTTGCACATGCACAAGACAATTGCTTGTGTATCTACTGCTATCCCTGTCCGATTTTCCAGGTACAGGGAGTTCGTGAACAGCACATAAGCCATAACCAGAATATCGCCTGTCTGAACTTAGAGAAGGTCAATGCTTCTGCTATGTCAATATGCATAAAGATGAAAGCTGATCATCGATGGAAGCAATCTTCTGTTATGAGTGCAGGGCGCCTGGTCCGAAGGATGTAGCCTTTAAGGTTTCCTACTGCGGAATGTGCCATACGGATCTGCATCAGATAAGGAACGAGCTTGGAGGTTCAGTTTATCCTATGGTACCCGGGTACGTAACAGACCAAAAGATTTGGATCTTGATAAGAATCTCTATTTCGATTAGCTTCTGTGAAGAGGCTGATAGAACGTCAGATATTGCGCCAATCTTCCTCTTCCTTTCTTCCTTTTTCCATTGTATTTACGTGGTAGCTGTAAATGCAATGGAAGATAGCTGACAGCTCTGGGAACGTCATGTTTTGCAGACAGGAAATTGTTGGTATAGTTGAAGAGGTGGGATTGGAAGTGACTAGATTCAAACCTGGAGATCGGGTGGGAGTAGGATGTGTCGTGAACTCGTGTAGAAAATGCGACGCGTGCTTGAAGAAAGCAGAGCAGTATTGTGCCGACGGTCCTAGCTTCACCTACAACTCGAAAGATCGTGATGGAACAAATACATACGGTGGCTACTCAAACTACATGGTTGTCACAGAAGAGTAAGTTACTATCGGCTGTTCCTAAGGGTATGTTGGGTGAAATTCAGAAGACTATGTCTGAGTACCTGATGGGGGTTGTTGAAAACCGGTGGATAGAATTTGCATTGCCCAACTCTTCCTGATCGTTTGTCTTTTGCAGCTTCGCGGTGAAAATACCTGAAAGCTTGCCCTTAGATGCAGCTGCCCCACTTTTATGCGCTGGTATTACAGTGTACAGTCCGATGAAGCATTACCAAATGGAGGCTGGTGGAAAGAATTTCGGTGTGGTAGGACTTGGAGGTCTGGGTCACATAGCTGTCAAGCTCGCCAGAGTTATGGGCATGAATGTAACTGTTCTAAGCACCTCTGCGTCTAAGGAAGAAGAAGCTAGAAAGAGGCTGGGTGCCGATAACTTCATCATCAGTAAAGACGAAAAGCAAATGAAGGTTTGTGAGCGATCGATATCTCCTAATATCTCAGTTGATGGCGTTCATGGCGTTGTACGCAACCCGGTGAGAAAAGGGAAATTGACATGTCCTTGTTAACTTATGTATTATTTTCCTACTTTATGGCAGCAGCAGATCAGCACAGTACTTTATGTTTCTCTGTTCTTTTTACTCATCTTTCATGACAGGAAGCTAAAGGAACTCTGGACTTTATCATCGACACTGTATCTGCTCGTCATGCCCTTGATCCTTACCTTGGACTATTGAGGACGAATGGAAAGCTCATTCTCGTCGGTGCTATCCCCGGCCAGCTCGAAATGACACCCCAAGCTCTGCTCCATGGTAAGAAGAAAAGAAGTTGCATAATATGGTATTTAGATTATCGGGAAAGTTTTGGTTCTTGTTGTTGCAGCAACACTGGGAAGTTCACGGCACTTGAAAGCTCAGTGGGTGTGGTTGAACGTGTTATCTCAGTTTTAGAGGACAACTCAGTGACCACCATCTAGTAGGGATAGTTTAACGTGCCAGCTTTCTCTGGATATCAATATCTTCGAACGTGGACTTCCACATGTTCGGACGTGATATCTCATTTACTTGTGGCTGATTCACTGCAGGCCGGAAAGCTATAGGTGGAAGTCTTATGGGAGGAATTGCAGAAACCCAAGAAATGCTAGATATGTGCGCCAAACACAACGTCACGTGTGAAATAGAGAAGATACCGGTTGATTATGTGAATACAGCTCTAGAGAGACTGGAGAAGGGTGATGTCCACTACCGTTTTGTCATCGACTGCGAAAAGTCGTTCCAGGCATAAGCACAACGAAGAGGACGTACATAACATCATGATCAGAATATATATTCGTCCGTTCCGTTTAAGATAGAAAAGTTAGTCATGAGGTTTTGCGTGGAAATTCTGGCAGTATGTTGTGGAGGTTTTGTGTGTGCCCACAACTCTGCTCGGCTTCTTATTGCTTCATTTTTTTCTGAATAATATTGCAAGAATCCAGTATTTATTTCAAGGAAATAAATACTGGATAAATAAATAAATCTCTAGTATTTATTTCTAGTCACAGTTGAGCAATGTTGCTTTACATGTTTTATGGTAATGAGAATATCTTGGTACACTACTAGATCATGTGTATGTTTACATTAATAATCACACAGTTTTTGGTGAATATTTTTAATATTTAACCATGAAATGTGGTCAGCATTAGAATGTTAATACTGAATCCTTTTGGTTTTTAGAAGTTTATGTTATATTATATTCGTTGACCAGGATGTTTTTGTCACTGGTATTATGATATAGGAGGTTATATCGACTGACAAACAATAACAAAAAGTATTTATTAGATGTTTAATTTATCAGTGCTTTATTAATAAAGTAGATGATAAATTAAATTAGTTCTCTTACCGTTTTATTAAAAGATCAGACGATAAATTAGACCGGTTGTTTATTCTTTTTTACCATTCTTGTTTTCTGACCATAATACGTAAGTGTTTTTTTCATTGTAATGTTATTTAATATATATTTTGATGTCATGTGTGATAGTTCTATTAGTTAATCGAGTGTGCAGCGTTGTAAAGAAATATATTTGGTTAGATCTCTTCGGAAAATATAGAGAGATAAGAGTTTGTAAGTCTCATTTTTTCAGAGTTAGAGTCTTCAAGTTCTTTGTTATTATAGATGAGTCGAGTGATGGTGAGAGTGGATGTGGTTTGATTAAAATAATCTTTGTCTTGTCGATTGACATTTCAATATGGATGAACAGAAAATTATTCGAAACAAGTGAGTCATGAGACTTGATTTAAATGATTTCAAGTGAAGTTTTAATCGATAGTATTTTCACAATCTATAGATCGATGATACCACTGATTTGTATGTGTGTGCATGAATTTAATTTTAGAGTTTCAGTTTTTCTTTGATTTGATTGTTAGTTCTTGTACAAATTCTTTTGGAGTATTTGGTGGAGAGATGGTGCGGAAGCGTTGTCAAAATTGACTAGGACAATCAAATTTTTATCAGTGGATCAATTTATTTGTATCCACGGATGTTTTGTTGTCAAATATCAATAAATTTTTTTTATAAAAGATGCAATGGAAGCGCATTGGCAAGATGATTCCAACGCAACCAAAGTTGTTCAATTTCGTTGCGATTTGAGTTCGCAGCAAGTACTTTTGTGTCATAGAAGTTTCATGGATGTCGTTTCTTGTATGTACACGAATTTTTGATATGGTATGTTGCATGTTTTGACCATTTTTTATTCCAGCGCAGCTTAGCAAAAAGTGGTTGAGTGTATGTGGAGATGTAGCGATGTGGGGCACAATTTAAAAAGCATTTGGAGCCTTCAAGGCATAGTGGGTTGTGGGTTAGAGAGGCTTTGAAGACGTGAAAGCGAGTTGTGCGTTTGTAGTTTGCGAAGCGGAGCAGAGCCAGCAAGTCAACTTGCTGACATGCGAGTGAGAGACAACTTTTTAGTTGTGTGAGGGTCCTAGAATCAAGACGCATGTCTTAACACTATTCTTAAGAAGTTGCTTAATTGCTCGTAGCTTATAGTTCATTTATCACTAAACCACTTGCTTTTGGTGTTACATAGAGGAGCGCTTAGATATTTACACACTTCCTAAAAGCTTCAGAAGCACGTGTTGGACATTCATAGAGAAGTGATGTCGTGAGTGTCATCATGGTAAGGAGAGATAGCGTTGCGGTAACGTATTTTTAGTGCTAGATGAATATGTAATACATGTAAAGAGATGTTTGGTGGTGTGAGTACTAGATGCAGCGGAGTGGATGTCGATGAAAACTACTAGCTAGTAGGACATCTAGTTAATGATTCTATACACTATTCGTAAATGTTGGTTCTCATATATTATGCATATGGTTACCGAATGGAGATAGAGTCAGTCCGAGGAGGATTCTATTTCTCTTTTTGTGTATGTTTTGTGTGGAGGGTTCTCCTTTGAACTTCTTGTGATTGGACCCTCTCCAAGCTTTGCTTCCTGGTTGTGCGTCATGTTCTATGGTGTTTTCACTCTAGTGTGCTATCAATTGTGAGGTTAGGATTGCGAACCAATCAGACTATCTTTGTTTCTCTTATGATGAGATTGGACTTTGGATCAACAAACTATAAAAGTTTGTGTGGTGATGGTAAGTACATGTTGTTAGTATTCATCCTAGTAGGGGATAGGTGCATCTTTGCAAGTTCTTGCAAAGAGGAGAGAAGAGGACAAGAATAGAAAGAAGAAAGAAAATCTTGAACACCATGGATATCATGGTTATTAAACTTATCGGCGTAGTTATCAAATTTATGGATCAGATTAGTTCTTTGGATTAAGGTTGCATAACTTTTTGTCAGTGAATGTTAGAGAAAACCGTAAGTGCTAAATTATAATTATGCATTCATCTCATCAAAGAATTATATTTTTTGTATAGTGTTAAGAGCATGTAGGAAGTTGTGAAGCAAGTGAAACTTTCCAAGACACATAAAACCGAAGGACTATCCAGTAAAAATATTTAATTTAATTAAGGATTTAATTTATCATCTAACCTTTCTCCCCAAAATGGTGTTGTAATCTATTATTGTTGGAACTCTCTTAACTGATTCTCTTAAAATCTTATATCTTCTAGATTTGATACAATATCATATCCACCAACTGTGTTTTATATCTCAGAACTTATTATTTCTTATCTCTTATATAACTGATTAAGTAATATGAATATTATCTAAAAGTGTTCTTGTGGTCTCATTGGAACAAACTATCTAAAGTAGTTTGACAATATTTGATATCTGAGGTGAAACTAGATATAATGGAGAACCAGATCTCAACTGGTTGAGATGAAACTAATAAATACTTGTTGTGTATTAATAAAATATTTTTTATTTGTTAGTTATTTAGCGAAGTTTAAGATTTAAGATCTAAATTCTAAACTTTAAAAACTTCGTCAGTGAAAATATTTTTGAACACTGCTAGTTAACTGCAGACCTTGGAAGCTAGTAACTGGAGTATTAAGAAGAATCATCTCGCTATGACACATATGGAGATTAAAGTTTAAACTAGAAACTTTGATAATCAATTACAAAATAATATTTTTATAAACTAGTATCAGGTTTCAGAAGTTTCTCAAATCTAATATCCTCTTATAATTGATAGAAGAACAGCTCCATGTTTGTATCAATTAACGAGTTCCAACTGTATATTACACCAATCGTAACAAACTACAAAAGTTTTGCTTTTGCTTTGAAACCTCTGCCTTTGTTAGATCGAAAATAGAATGATGGGAATTGATGATCAATTGTAAACTAATGTCTAAATATCAGTACTTGCAGTTTAAGTATAAGTATAGTACAGTATGTGTACAGTAGACTGCACACATCAACTCATCGAGCATGTATAGTATGTAGTATATTTATAGTTAAAAAGATTTGAATTAAAGAAATATTTAATCACAATCAAAAACAGTAAAATGAATTGCCACATGATAAAGTAACTGGTTTGACTGTTGCCAACCGGTCAAAGGTGTGATTATACAATACATCGTTAAGAGGGAGTGATCAAGCACGAAAAACCTACTATGGGTGTGATCAAGCAAATTTCAGCATCTTGAAGTTATTTCGAGCTAGCAGTGAATACGGTTGAGAACATAATCCTCGTACCTCTTCTATCGCTTTTATTCGTCTTCTCAAACCATTTTTAGTTCTTCAACTTCTTCTTTTCTCATTGGACTTCGTATCTTCTCTCTTTCCTGGCCCTTAGCTTTCGGGCTGCATCGCCATAGTATAATAGCAACATGAGTGATCGATGCGTGAACTTGTCATAACAGTTTCACAACGATGTTTAACAATTTTCTCAGATTTCTTCATTTGGATAAGCTTTAGTCTCAAAGATTTGTCTCGAAATGAGAGCGGTGCCATATACCGAAATTGGTGAAAATATTTCTGGAGTTGCGCGATCTTCTCAGGTATTCTCCTTCATCTCATCTTGTGGAATTTACTCTAATTCGTTTGAGACTACACTTCGCCCCAGAACAGTTCTGGTACTACGGTATGAGGATTGCATTCAGAGATTTCAGTGGCATATAGAACTTCCACAACATCTTGCCGGCATTTCCACGATAAACCCTATTACTCTTTGCTTTGCCCTACGCATGTGTTCGCAGGAAGGCACGAGTACTCTGCATATACGCTCTGCTTATGCCTCGAAAGAGTTTTCGCAGTCGATGACAAAACGGTAGCGGACATCACCTTTCTCCAGCCTCTCCATAGCTGTATTCACGTAGTCAATAGAGATCTTCTCTATATCACACACGACGTTGTGTTTGCCGCAGAAATCTAGCATTTCTTGAGTTTCTGCAATTCCCCCAATAAAACTTCCTCCTACGACTCTCCTGCCTGCAGTGAATTAGGCACACTGTCAACCTGGTCAACACGTTCAACTACACTCATTGAGCTTTCAGACTTGTATTTCTCAACGTTGCTGTATCAACCGAAAAGCATAAACTTTCTCGATAATCTGGTTAGAACATTCCACAATTTCTTATTCTTCTCCTCTTACCAAAGAGCAGAGCTGAGGGTGCAATTTCGAGATGGCCGAGGGGAGCACCGACGATAATAAGCTTTCCATTCGCCCCCAGGAGCTCAAGGTAAGGATCAACGGGATGAGGAACAGAAACAGTATCGATGATAAAGTCCAAAGTTCCCTTAGCTTCCTGTCATAGAAAGGTGGTCAAACAAACAGAAAACGTATACTTCAAGTACTATGCTGATCTGCTGCTGCCATGAAACCGAGAAAGAATATGTCAGAATAAGAATATTCAATATTTTTCCTTTCTCACCGGGTTGCGTACATTAATGCCATAAACTGAGATATGAGGAGATATCGACCGCACACAAACCTTCATTTGCTTGTCGTCTTTACTGACGATGAAGTTATCAGCACCCAGCCTCGTTCTAGCTTCCTCTTCCTTGGAGGGAGACGTGCTTAGAACAGTTACATTCATGTTCATAACTTTGGCCATCTTGACAGCCATGTGACCCAGACCTCCCAGTCCTACCACACCGAAATTCTTTCCACCAGCCTCCATTTGGTAATATTTCATCGGACTGTACACTGAAATACCAGCGCACAAAAGTGGGGCAGCTGCATCTAAAGGCAAGTTTTCAGGTATGTTTACCACGAAGCTGCAAAAGAAAACGAGGAGGACCCAGTTAAGCAATGTACATTCTATGCACCGGTTCCACAATCTACAGCAGAAACTCTGACATAGTTTTTGACCAAGTTCACCCGATATGATGGACCGAAGGAACGGCTACCGATATTAAATTTTACTGCGGCTCTTACTCTTCTGTGACGACCATCCAGCTTGAATAGCCGCCGTATTCGTTGTAAGTGAAGGTAGCACCGTTTGCACAGAACTGCTCTACTTTCTTTTCGCACGGACCGCATTTTCTGCACGAGTCCAGAAGACATCCTACTCCCACTCGATCTCCAGGTCTGAATCTAGTCACTTCTAATCCTACCTCCTCAACTATACCGACAATTTCATGCCTGCAAAACGAGAAGTTCGAGTTAAGAAAGCGGTCAGCTATCATGATCTTTCGTTGTCGGATATTTTACGCGTTATTTCACCACGTAAACGCAAAACTGAAAGAAGGAAGAGAAGAAGAAGATTGGAGTATTGGAGTATTGGAGTATTGGACAATCGCAACTGTTACATCTGAGTTCCTATGAGCATCCTCTATGTACAGAAACAATATAGATTCTCACCAAGGTAACAAATCTTGCTGTCTAATACGTACCCAGGTACCATAGGATAAACTGAACGTCCAACCTCGTTCTTTACGTTATGCAGGTCCGTATGGCACATTCCGCAGTAGGAAACCTTAAAGGCCACATCCTTCGGACCAGGCACCCTGCACTCATAACAGAAGATTGCTTCCATCGATCATCAGCTTTCATTTTACATATGTTTTGACATAGCAAGAAGCATGACCTTCTCTAATTTTCAGACTGGCAATATATTCATGTATTCCTTAATATATGTGTGCTGTTCAGGAAGTCCCTGTATCTCAGTTGCACTCGGGGAAACCGGAAAGGACTTCCAGCACATGCACAAGAGTTGTACCAGTATATGTGCAACCTTCCTAGTCCGACTTTGTCAACATCCAAGGACGGGACACAGGACACGGAAACGAAGACCTTTCTGGTTGTTATCCTCGAACAAATTCCGGCCTTGTCATAAACAACGCTCATTCATTCCCATAATCCGGCCATGCAGGGAGCATATTATATCATCATGGTCTGGGACTAAATCTCAGTCAACACACACGGCCGCTTCACAAAGTTGAAGGTAATCACCGTCTCTTGAATTGAAAAGAGGCAAGGTGACCCGATTCGTCCCTTGCTGCCCATCCCACGCACTCCTTCTCACCAGCCATTGCGAGTCCTATTTCAAACTCTCAACGTTAATCACAAAACGAAAGCTAAAGAGTCTTTACTGAAAATGAATGTCACAGGCCAGCGAACAAGTAGATGTAGTGGCGTGTAGTCCTGGGAAACAGTTGCCGTGTCTGGTAAGTAGCTATTTAGCTTGCTGTCTGAATAGGCGTTCCAACACTTTCTTCCCTATATATACTGTAATTTTGCTCTGTAGTCAACCGTTACGGCCCAGGCAGAAGATGCTCTGATTTCTAGAACGCACAGACTAAAGATCACGCGTCGCCAACTTCGGCTACTGTCCAGTATTTGGAGCCCTGAAGTCTTTTCGCAGAGACTGACTTCACTGAACTGTATGAAGGAGAAAACTTCCCGTTGACACATGCACGTCCATGTCAAGCGGATTCCCCAACGGGCGCTAGCGCTAGAAGGTGAGGAAGTGAAAGTCCCCACCAACATAAATCATTTCCTGCAAGTTCCATGGCAATGAAGAAATACTGATGCGAGCTTTAAGTAGAATGACATGTAGAATCTCTGTAGATAGGTTTTGCCCTTCAGTAAAAGATGTTTGAGGAAACGTTGCTCTCACCGTTGGTTCTGGCTGCATCGCCTCATGATCAGGCCGGAGATGTGCTGCCGAAGTACGTGCCCTCGAACTCACTCAGGGAGGCGATGTCCCGCTTAGGATGTGCAAGTGACTGAACCTTGGAAGTTGGACCTTACTCAAGCTAGACTCCAAAGATGTTCATCGAGAATTTGCTAGTGCTTCGACCTCTTACTAATCAGAGAAGGGTAGTTTAATTTGAATAGCAGAAAGGCTAAACCAAATGTGGATGAAGAATCACATGAATGAGAATACTAGACAATGATAAAGATCGATCAATAAGTATTCAACATAATGTAATTTCACTCCTGTTATATTTGATTTAAAATCATTTTTAATTAGTATTAGTTCTAAACATAATCTAATTTCATTCCTGTTATATTTGATTTTAAATCATTTTAAATTAGTTTTAGTTTTAAACATAATGATATTTCTTTTCTTAATTTTATTTTTTATTATACATCGATTTCGTATGTTATATAAAGTACTACAGTTTTTAGAAAACACAAAACTTTTGTTCCTTATACTTATCATCAAATATTTTAGTTACTATATAGTATTACAGTGCTCACCTCTAAAAAATTGCTACTTTTTGAACGAAATCTGATATTGCATTTCATATTCCTTCAACTTATCGAGTTAAATAAATAATACGTATAATTAATGAAGAGGCAGTAAATGCGTCCTGTAAAAAGGTCCTGTAAAAATCCATCCTTTTCCCATATGCTGGGGAACAGTACTCCGACGAATATAATGTCGCCCCACTTATTACAATAAATAATTTCACTATTTCTTAATTTGGGTTCCATAATGCCATAATACATAATGATAGAAATTGACTCCGGCTTTAACTTTTATAATAAGAGAATCAAAAATAGACGCTGCACTGACACAAATCCATCATAATGCGTCACAACGGGAATGATACCAATACAGATAATGACACCGACCTTCTAGTAGTTGATTCCTGCTGAGAATAGATCGGTTTCATGAGAAGAAAGTGGCAAATCACCGATCGAAGCATGACAAATTTGTCTTCAAAAGGCCATCATGCGAGTACAACATAATTCATGTAAACTAAAGCATTGTGCTTATCCGAAGAGTGCTTGCCTAGTAAATTACTGAGGTTCTCTTCTCAATTGTAATCGAAGCAAATGCATAATCTCTCCTGCGAAGCCAGTTGCATCTCGTTCTCGTTTATATACTCGAACGTGTGTACTGCGAAGTCCTCAAACTTCGCCCTCAAAGGGCGCCCTTTGAGAGGGAAGTTCGAGGAATGAGAAATACCCACGCTCGAGTAGACGGGCCATCGAGTAGAGAATGGGAGAAGGAGGATTCTAGGTCAACAGATCTGAACGAAGAAGCAACAGGTTCGCCAGAACTAACTGAAACCGGAAAGAGCACTGCACTAAACGACTCCTTACGATGGCGATCTTCCCGGGCAGGAGATCAGAGCGGTCGAGCCAGAGGAACAAGCTTTGCAAGAATTGAGACACGCAGCAGTGGAGGAAACTGCTAACTGTGCTGGCCTCAAGTGTTGGTATTAACCTATTACAGAAGGACGTAACCATCCTGCATACCAATCCTTTGAGTACAGAAAGTTCATGCAAATAGAAACGTTCCTCGCCGAAGATCACGTGAATTCAACCTCGGAGTGCTCGATCGCGAACTAGATGCATGGACCTGAGAAGAACAACAAGAAACTGTCTCCAGCAATCGGTAAACATTCTCGAGCGACGAGTGAGTGAAGAGTGAGTTAATGATGATGCAAGGTTCTTCCAGGAGTGACTTTCACAGACTCAGTTTCCATGTATGGTCTTCTAGGCTACTACTAGCATAATGCTTTCTCGCGGGTCTATATATGAAGAATGAGTACGAGATCAATATGGTAATCAACCTCATTGTTACGAGATCCAACTAGGAATCGTCGCTCGAATCCAATCGACGAGAAGTCTTGGCGAAGACGTCAAAACTGGCAAACTTTCAAAGTAGTGAGATTCTGAAATCTAGATCAAATCTGAAACGTAACAACTTGATTGTCAGTGCTGCGCAGCCGCTCCGCTCTACAAAATCTGCTGTTTCCCGTAAGGGGAGTTTAAAACGTCCGAAGAGAAAGACTGACGGTCGATTCTGGATTCTCTGAACACGATCTCCTCCGGAAGACGTAATGCCAACATTCAAGGACGTGGCAGTGGGCAAGAAATGGATCCGCAGCGTCTTCGGCAGTGTGTTCAAACGAAACCGCAGGAGGAACAGGCAGGCAAGAAAAAGAGCGATGAAAGGATGATTCCGAGAACTGTGCATACGAAAGCATATATCGAGACATTTGCCCAGCGGCACACGTGGCGACCTGCAGACCGCCGTTGGAGAACCCTCGTGACGGGATAGGAGCTCAGTGGACTCTAGTGCACGTCCGTTCGGCGCTCGTCGGTAAAAGAAGCTCCGAGTGCGATCTGATAACCGTGACCGCGAGACGTTCCGTGTTTGTTGGTCGCGGTACCCTAGGGACGCGCGGGGAGAGACCCTTGTCTCGCATCTCTGAGAGTACATTGGCCGGACAGATGGCAAGAAATGGGTGGTGGCGAAAAGCGAAGAAAACCGTCAGCAACGAGGTCCGTGATGAGGAGAAGCTTGCTGTCAAAGTGGTATGCTCCTTCTCTTCCATTTCATGTGTTTTCCTCTGACTACGGTGAGGTCTAGATGGATTGACGTGGTTGGGGGTTGGCAGTACGTGGTGAAGTAGGCCGATATTAGAACTGAGTCCCTAACAGTAAATTTATTTAGGTTGAAAATTAGGTAACTGAGTAATCGCAGAGAATCATTAACAAGACGAGAATCTAACTTAAAGGATCATGGGGGACTACACCATATATTCCATGGTGTTTCAGTGCCGCTTGTGATATTTATATTACATTAGCTTTACACTACAAATCTTTATTGCGTATACTGTAGAACCTCTTTATAGGAGTACAGTCGGATTGTCACTCATTATCACTGTATTGAGGTTATCATTAAAAGATATTAAAATCCGTGTCTATATAAAACATATAGTTATAGTCATAGTTATTAACTGGTAACTCATGAAATAAATCGTCATGGATAAAGTAAGAAAATGTGCTCTTTTTTTATGATAATCATAGTGTGTTATCGCAATATAAACTAGAATTGCAATAAAAGATGTGTTAATGAAGCATTGGTGTTAAGCTCATATACTGGGTTTTGAGAAAATGATCATATATATATATATATGCTCTTTAAGAACAACCCTCATATTTTATAATTACAGAATAGATCGACTTTTATCATTTAGTCTAAGTGGCTGTCCGTACCACAAATTTAGATGGTAACATAAAAAAAGGTGTCAATATTACTAACATTCATGTCAGAAATTATTTCGTGTGGTGGTCTACCAATCAATATTTTTCTAATAATTTATTATTTTATAAACCGTTAAAAGTGAAAACTAAAATTAACATCGAGAAGTGACATAGTGTTGTCTCTGGTTTTTATTTATCTCCATTTTCAGCAAAATTGATAAGAAATATTCACTCGAGAATACCCAAAGTAAAGGCTAAATGTTTGCCCGATGGGTGGTGCAACCTCTGCCCGCGTCATTATATATTACAGGAGCCATGAGTCTGGTGTGTTTAACATGGTAATACAACGTATATGTCATCCATGGGATCTATTGTATGAAGAGGCACAATATGCAGTAAAGTTGTGTAGAGCTGATATCAACCAGTTTCTAGAACCTTAGGAATTATTATATCACGTGGAGGAATGTCGTGAAGTTGTTATTCCTACTACAGTAGGAACTATAGTTAAGTAGTGTAAGTTGGAGCTAAATCTTAACCCTAGGTGCACTAGAGAGGTCCTTGTTGGTCCGAAAGCATATTCGTGACCTATGTACATCTCGAGGTTCATTACGGGATTTGTTTTATTTTTAAAATATAAATATAATACTTAAATTTTAGTTTAACTTAAATTTTAAATAACTAATAAAACAAATGTATCTTATCTTACTTTTAGATAAAATTTTAACAACATAAGGTGATTTAGATATAAAATAATAATTTTATAAAACCTTTATAATATCTTTTAAAGTTTCTTTTTAATATCTTTTACTTTGTTTTAAACTAAAGTATCTGTCTTATTAAAATTAGAAATATTAAATATCTCCTGAATTGCAATGATATCACTCTACGTGTACATTGTCTAAGTCTGGGAATTTTAATTATGTTGAATGGACTATTGGTTCTAGGCTGGAAACGGTTGGTGTGTGATAATGAGAGAGTCAATAGTGTGATAATAGTGAGATAGTCAAGGGTGTTTTCTATCATAGTCATATTTCTTTCATTAACGATCATATCGTTGATTGTGACAGAGACATAGAATAACATTTGAATCATAAGTTGAACATTCTAGTTGGGTTTCCCATTATTGTTGTTAAACAGTTAATATATTTCTAAGAACTAAAGAGGTAAGGAGATGTGATTTACATCACATACTTAACATCCATACAGAAAACAGACAAAATCACACCGTTGTCTAAATCCTGATCAACACTACGAGCAATTTCATTCGGTTTTTCAGTAACTAAACAACAATAAATTCTTATTTCACATGAAATCTCGTCTGTATCCTCCAAATATAGGACGTTCTACAAGGCTTCACCTCATCCCTGAACAAAAAATGGAGAGAGGGTTTTGGTGACTCCTCAGTGTCCCTTGAGGAACTTAGAGCCGCTTTCAAGGTTTTCCGAGAACAATTGCAAGAACGGATTTACGAGAAGGTAAACAAGATGTAAAGCTCTCACGAGATCTTTATAAACTCATCCCTCGTAACTTTACAGTTGATCTTAAAGTACTTATATTCTTTGTTGCCTCTTGCGTTTATCTTTGACAACATATCGACACAGATGCTACATAATCTTCTCTCACGGTGTAATATAATGTCAACATCATGAAGATTACTTTGGAAGTTATGTATGTTCCAACACATGTTTGAAGTTTAGTTGTAGAGACTAGCTGAAGTGAGGTCATCACTGTTAAACCAATTACCAATGATTGTTGACACTTTCCATGGTTGTTGTTTGTAGAGACTTTTGAAGGTAGTAGTATTCTTCGCTGGATCTGTATTTCTAATGCGTAATTTTGGTGAACTTATGGCTATGTAAGCCAACTTACAACGAGTGATAGCAGATCAGTGGAAGGGATTTGTTTGAGAAAGGAAAAAGCTTGATAGAATCTACTGATCATCGCATGAACATTTTGAAGAAAAATGTTCTCATATTTTGTTGGAGATGCTCCAAACCAGTGGTTTGAAGCTTGTGTGCATCGAGACAAGTAATAGTTTAAATGTGATCGACTAACTAAGGATTACGGACATGACTGCAGTGAGTGTTCACTTTTCACTTTTCAGTGGACAATCATATGTGAGGATCTACTGTAAGTGGAAGTCTTCTCATCCTCTTGAATTACATGGTTTTCAAGAGCTGGAATGCAGTTTCTTGCCAATCGATTGAGATAATTTTCTATCAGTTGTGAGGGGTCTCTCACATATCAACATTATTATTTACCTACACTGCCTAAACTTCTAAGGGCGATTTATGGAACATGTGATAAGGATGTGAAAGAAGAAGTCATCTTTGAACCAAAACGGAGAGCAACAAGAAACATGGAGTGATGAGGTTTAAGCGAAGCAAAGAGATGCAATTCTGATGAGGGTCTCTAGCATTCAGTAAGTCGTCAAGTGACATTGGCAATCTAGATTCTTAAGGAGGGAAAGTCAATGTCAAACTAGAACAATTTGCATAACCACGTGAAGTTATAACTTTCCTTCAAAAATATAAACGATAACCACAACGAGAAATGTTTTAGCTCCCTAAGCGAATCAAGTTCTACGAATGCAAGACTCAACTGCAAGAGGACGAATATTCTTTCTACAGAATCTATTACGTCAGAGTGAAAGCGGCAACAAGCAAGATCTCTGGTGAACTTTGGTCTTTTCAAGTCTATCTGATGGAGGTGGTGAAGGGATTGTACGATATTGAACATGTGGCTCCTGATGATTACGAAGGTCCATCGAAGTACGAGAGGGAATTCATCATTGGACCAATAGCAAACGCAGGACTAAGCAAGATGCATGCTGCAATGCACTCTTCTCTACATTATCATATGGGTAGAGGTCATCAAGATCGACACTGTTGTGCACCCAATTTTGATCCGGGGATTCGCATGCGTTCTCGGTCACTCAGAGACAGCTTGGTCTATGGCACTCGAAAGGTCCGAACCAGAGGTCTCAAGGTAGATGAATCCATCTGCATGATGCAATTCAAGTATCGATCTAGATCGATTAGAGATAGTCTGGTCTATGGCACTAGAACCAAACGATGTCGACATAAACATTGCACCGCATGGGATCACGAGCACGATTGGAACATCGAACTAGAGAAGTGGGATATTCCCCTATCCATGCTTAAGAATGAGAAAAGGAAAACCTTATGGTTCGAGGCTCGACAATCCGTGTTGGACCAAGAGATGATTAGGAGAAAGAGCATTCCAAGAAATCGCTATGGAGAGCTCGAGACTGACGGAGGTCTCTATTGTGGTTACTATCTATTAGAAGTCGTCCTCAAACCCTGGCATCAAGGAGGTCACCCTCATGATTTCTACCGTCACACTCGAGACATCAGACCCGATGACTGGATGTGGGAGCCCGACTGGTACGACCCAGAATTGGAGAAGATAGAGTACCACAAGAGAAAGATCAAAGAGCTTGGGAATTGGCATCGAAGACGGAATCTGATAGGTGATATGAGGTACATGTTTGCTCGAGTGACAGAAGCGAGAAGACAACGTCGTCATTTTCAACGGCTCAAGCTTCGACTAAAGAAGAAAGTGTTGTTGTGGACAGAGTTGAATCGGAATAGCTTGTGGTTCATGCCATGGCCGGAGGGAGACCAACCACCCGAGCTAATCCGCCGTAGCTTAATGACCATTTCCAAACGGCTCAGCACTTGCGCTCCGATGTGGAATCCCTACTTTGCAGACTTGCCAACTTGTGAATTCTACCTTGATCATCTAGACGAGCTAGCTCCTACAGTCTGGGATCGCTTTCATTACAAATGCAAAGTGCACAAGCATCTGAATTTGTTCAAGAGGAGGACAACTTTGTTAGCTCTGATAGCAGCTGCAAATACCTTATCCGTTGACGAGGACAAGGTGATCTTACCTCCCTTATGTGAACCAGTTTTGGCTCTTGACAGTTATCGAAAACAATGGGTTGAAATTCTGGCGACACGGTCTCCTCCAAAAGTTGCTATAGTGGAAGAACAAGAAGTCGAGATCGAAAGAAGTACCAAATTACACAAGAAAGGAACGAAGTCTCTTGATGTTCTAGTTACTGAAGAGAACACAACTACGATCGAAGGCAAGAAAGGAGCAATGGATTCAAAAGTAGACCTAATCCATAAAGTAGATTTAGATCCAAAAGCTCGAAAAGGTCCACATAACAAGAAAGATGAAGAGATCGAGAAAGGAGGTGAGCACAAGAAGGGAGAATTCACTCAAGTAGCAGTTGAGCAACATAATGGGCAAGCTCTTCCAAATATCGAGAACAAGAAAGATTCAAGACTAGCAAATGAAGCTCATGGCAATAACTTCAAGGTGGAAGCTCTTTCTTCCAAGAGGAAGGAGAGCGTGAAAATTGATCCACCGCCATTGCCTGCACAGATGACTTTCCTCAAGAGAGGAAAAGGAAGACAATCCATGGTGAAATCACCACCAACGCTAGAGGAGTTGAAGATTCTTGAGATACTAAATCCATCTGTAGAATCCGAACCTGTCATAGAATATGTTCCTTTTAAGCTTCCAATCAGAAAACAACGTGTTCGTTGGTCGATCCAAGATGGTAAAGTACCACTTCTCCCACCTCTAGGAACAAATTCTCCTTTGTCTAGAGAGTCATCCATAGCTGCTCTTGATATTCTAGATTTGGACAAGTTTGAAGAAAAGTGGGAGGTAACCAAACCCAAAGCGTCATCAAAGAAGGCAAAGGGAACAACCACAGATAAGAAGGGGGTCCCCAAAGTTGACCCTAAAAAGAAAAGTGCTAAGAAAAAATGAAGATGGTATGATAAGGGCATATGATTGTGATTACATAAGAATCAAATGTGTACTTGGTACAGAATATAAACGCCTTGTATACTCTGGTGGAATTATGACAATAGCTGTCTATTAAGTACTTATAATAATACAGTAGAAGTAAATAATATTAGATGAGAATAAATATAAAAAATAATATTCTCATGTCTAAAATTAAATACAAAATGAAGTCACAGAATGAATAAATCTTGAATTTTAATTATTTATCTACACGTTTTGTACATACTTTAAGCATACTAATCAGTCTCAAATATCAATATCACAGTATTATGCGTAAAGTCAAGGCTATATGAAAATATGTAAGTAATCACATGTGATTTTCATACGCAACTGATTTACGAACTCCAAAAAGTTTACTATAATAACTATATATTATTGAAGAACTTAAAATATCATGAATGAGAAATATGTGGGATATAATTTGTAAAATTTTAAGGTGAATATAAACTATATATATAGTTTATGTTACCACAAAGTAAATTGCAAAACTTCATAAATTACCGTATTTTGTTTATTGCGTTATGACACATCATGATGCATACGACTAGTTTGCATCTTCATCAGTTTATACTCATGAAGATGCAAGCTATAGAGTATAAATAACTAAATTATAAATAACCATTTAAAAAAGAATTTGAAAAAAATACCATTCTAGTAGAAGTTTTCAAGTTCTCATTGAATCAAGTCATCTCATTACTCAAACAATATCATAATCAGAATTGTTGGTCATCAAGATTTCTATTTGTTACACAAATCAGCATGAATCGAACTAGAGAAAGATATTCGACCCAATACATCCTTTTATCTATTCGAAGATCATCCACTATGTTGGGAAGTTATTGCATGAAGTTATAAATCATATTGATTTATAACTTCATGCAATAATTGTGTACAAATATGCAAAACAACTTTTTTTTTGTCAAGAATCATACTAGACAGTTCCCTATTTCTAAGGTTCATGCATTGCATGGTTTCTTGTCACTATAAATGCATAAATTAGTAGACTTGCTATGAGGATAACTCACGAAGGGATTCTCGAATCTATCTTCCACTTTTAAGGCACAAAACAGCAGACTTGTTATCAGGATAGCGCATTACGAGATTTCTGTAGCTGAATCATGCATAGTTGACACGTTCTGCTCCGACAGCAATACTCTAAATCGTTTTTTGTTCCAAAATGTAGGAGAATGGATTTCTAGAGGTTTCACGCTCTTTAAGGCTTGAGTGTCGAACTGTAGGTCAGATCAGGATTTCGTGCTTTCTTCAGAAGCAACGGATTTGAATGTGAAACCTACTCTATTCTTGTTCCTCCATTTCGATCATTTTGTTTAGGTTTGCGCTTCGATTCACTTCTGATCTCGAGTTTGTCGCGACTGTTTTTCACTATATCTTTTCTCATTGTGTGAGGTCTAATGAAAGATTGTGGTTGGTCTTCAGCAACATATGTAGAATATGTGTGAAATAATGTATGAAATTTTGTACTTAGATGTGAATCAGTTGTAATAGTTTGTAAACTTACCTCTATAGTCTTGAAACCGAATTCTTAAAGAGGACGTTCACGCTTCATGGCAAAAAGAGACAAAGTACATTTGACTTTCAAAACAACTCAATATTATATAACTCAAACAATCAGAAAGTTGGACTCCTCTTGGTTTTATCATCGAATTCATTATTGAATTCGATGGTAAAAGTTTACTCACGTGCTTCGGAATAGAACTTCATGCATCATTGGATATAAAGCTTAATCGTGGATTCATCTACACAAAAGATGTGGTGGTGAAAAGTGTAGAAGTGGAGAGAGAAGAAATGCAACAATGCAAGTGTATCAGCTCTTCCAATCTAAAGAACCAATTTATGCACGTTTTTACTTTGTTCTGTAACAAGAATGTAGAATCAAAGTTAAATGGTTTGTGTTCTTTACCCAAGTGCACTAAACCCCAAGTCCAACGCTTGTACTACGTAACCATTGAAACCCTTTTCCAATCAGGCTCGACATGCATCAACCTTACCTTCTCACGAAGAGTTGTGATCTCTCAAAATTTCCCGAAACATGTATTCGAAACAACAGCTCTATTTCTAAAACAAACTTTGACCTGGACCTTCTCAACTTTTGATACGAACTCCAAATGCTATGGTTTTAGTTGTGCTTGAAAGCCTTTGCAAACAACTTCCAGTGACACCGATATTATCTCAAAATGAGCTTGAAAGACTTTACAAACAACTTCCAATGATACCCATATAATCTCAAAATGAGCTTCACATCGAAAGTTATAGCCACTTGAAGTCTATCCCTCCTCACTTGATAATTACCTGAAATGTCTCCTATCAAGATCAATCTCGATGCTGGTGATCTTCTGATGTCCTCCACTATTTCCTTGCATATCCTCTCTTAATGTCTCCTATCTCAGGTTTAACAAAACGTCTTGTCTAACTTATATGCACTAAGTCAGACCTGTATCGCCAACATAGAGCATTGGAGTACTCCACTGAAGCCGAGAACCTAACTGTTCAAATCCTTAAAGCATTTCCTTCCCAAAAATCAACTCCACGAGCAAAAGCTTACTTAGTATCTTGCGCTTTGTTCGTGATCTTCTGATGTACATCTTATCAAAAATATACATCGTGACCTTTTCAAGATCGAGTTGTCCTTTTCCGCTATGTATCTTCTTCTACCTTCAGTGCACTCAACGTGAACCGTTCAAAGAATTTCAAACGAAGAGAAATTGACCATCGAACACAAACTGAATTCAAAAATGAGATCTCAACTAAAAGAAGGAGAGATATATACAACTGAAGTCTCAACTAAAAGAAAAAGACCTCACAACAACCTAGATATACTACAAAATTATGATATAAAGAGCACCAGATTTTCTAACAAAGCTCCTTTGCTCTTCTAGACACATATATTTTAGACCTTTCAAGCCAGAAATCAACGCATTGATCTCCTCCATTCTAGAGACCTCCAACCTCTCTCTAAATTAGTTGTAGGAGATGTCGATCATTGAATGCATCGTCTTCATTCTGATCATTGTAGAGCTCATAAAGAAAATACGTGATCATGATATTAACCATCATCTTCATATCCTATAAGTTCTCATCTCTCTAAGAACTATGACCGACATATGATGAACGAACTCCAGAACAATACAAAACTAGAAAAACGACAAAATTCCTCTTTCTTGAGACGACTTCCTTCACATCTATTTCTTTTGTCTCACATGCATAGGTTGTAAATTCATAAGATGTCGTGGCTGCATTCGCAGCAATCTCATGGATGTATGCTCTAACTTCGTAAGCAAGTTCAAGAATTTGTGCTTCTGGTATGGTTCTGGTAAGTTTATAATACTACTAGTACAAGTTCTACAACACTTCTGTTAGAACGGAATGTTCTGCATAAACTTTCTTTACTTTCTTTTGCTAATGACTACATCTAATCTATGTTTATGTCTAGATTTAAGAAGGGTTCTAAACTTCTCCATAGCCATAGATACTTTTAAGATACATCCTACACATAGATTTCCATTTCCAAAACAATTAGATTAAGTAGTTTCTGTATGTTGACATAACTCGTGTAGCAGATCTTACAACTCTGGTTTAGTTGTCTTATTAAGTTGGCTAGTCTTCCTCTTAAGTGTTGTATGGTTCTTTCATTGACTTTAGCTGGTTTGACTAGATTGTTTGCAATGAACCCTAGAGCAAGTCAAGTGCTACAACTTATAATCATAAGTCAGCAATCAGTTTGAGAATGATAATAATGTCCAAGACTGATGAAAGAGAAATAAATCTCATCTCTAATCAGTTTGACAGTGATAATAATGTCCAAGACTGATGAAAGATAAATAAATCTCATCTCTATTTACCGTTGTTGCTTGATGTTTTGCTTGTCCTATGTTACACTTGTCACTAACTC
Source organism: Asterella californica (assembly GCA_036924285.1). Lineage (NCBI taxonomy): Eukaryota > Viridiplantae > Streptophyta > Marchantiopsida > Marchantiales > Aytoniaceae > Asterella > Asterella californica. The sequence goes on along the minus strand of JAYKYS010000003.1, from coordinate 1,692,643 downwards.
ACTTAATGAATTAGGACATGACAATAACACACGTACGCAAAGAAGCTACTACTTTGTGAAATGTGGGAATGAATGTAGACTTCAACCTCTTATATATAAAGGGAACAGTGCTAACAGTTCATATTAATGTATTAATATGACACACATATTGAAATCTGTCCGACCTAAAGCTTTTCTATAATATATTTTATATTAGAAACAACTGGGTGTGAACGACTGGTCGTTCACACCGAAGATGAGACTTCTCCTTTCACTTCTGAAGGGTATGACGAAGTGATGGATATATAGAGAAATATTTGATAGTTTTAACTTCAAATTTAAAAGTGAGTATATGCAAGAAAAGCAGACAGAAGATGACTAGAGCCAGATTCTTGGTGATAATCACAAAGTTCAGTTATAGACACTCCACAACAAAGTGCTATGCATCTAAATATAGAGATTCATTTCTTTCATGGTTGTAATTCCAAATTTGCATTGAAATTCTAAAACACTTCTAAGGAATCATAATGCATTTTGAGGTTTTATTCAAGATTGTGAAGCAAATGAGCATAATGCGAATATCGAATATGCAAAATTAGTTTATCTTCATGTAATTAAAATATCTAGAGTAGACGTCTTGGATTTCACATAAGTCATTCTCACGTGTCAATATTCTAAGACTGAACTCCCTGGAATTCAAGGAATTGTTGCCGCAAGTTAGTATGAAATATTAATTATTTTGTATATTTATAATTTGCAAATGTTTTCCTGTGTGTTGGAGTGTCAAAGTTTATTGTTCTTATGTTTTACTTCAAAAACTTAAAGCTTTTTATGTTCATTTATCTCAAAATATTTTTCTTTAATTATAAACAGAAAACATAATAAAACACAAATGAAGTCGAGAAAGGAAAATCAAATTTAAGATGCAACACATATAGTACATCTGAAATAATTTACATCCTAAATGTTAACTCAAAGATGTAACTATATTCTAAATTAGATATAACTTAAAAATTCTTATTTGAGCTTTAAAGGTACGTATATAAGATAAATTTGCACCTTAAGGTATAAATGATGAAATATCAAACATGAGACATTTGATACCCCTTTAATTCTAACCCAATCTAGATTTCAAACTTTAGATGTATTAAACTTATGAAAAAGTTTATTAAGTTCAATTCTCCATCAAAAATCAATAAAATGGAGCTAACAAATAATCTTCATTTTGAATATAAAAATGAACCAAACTAAAGGCATAATCTAAATTAACTCTATATGAAGTTCTGCATTCTAAAGTTCAAATTTAATTGGTCTCTCTAATTTTATGAATTCTCAGTTTTAATTTAACTTTAGTTTTTCCTTTGAACCTTAACAAGAGCGAGGTGACATGCATCCAAAAACGTTTTTCTTTTCCTAAGCATTTAATGCTTTGATTATTAGTTTTACTTTTTATTGATATTTTTCATTTAGAGAGAGACATAGACTCCCTTTCCCCGAGGACCTTATTTCGACTAGAAGGCTTGATGGGTAATAAGAAGTAGGCGATAGTTGAAATTGCTTTTGGCATGTTTAGAGAATAAAAAGATCTCCGAAGTTTTGGAGCATGCAATTGCCCTCGTAGTCTTCCACGTGGAGCTCCCAAACGTCAAGTGTATCATGTGTTTGACCACGTGTGCTACGCTTTTTCGCGAAAAGTGCGAGCCAAAAACACGATAATGGAAGCCAAAAGATCTTCGCACGTCTCAAGTAAAATACTCTTTTAAGATTTTTGGCAGGCGTCCTTTTGCTTCGGTTCTGTGAAGCGAACTGAAATAAGGTCCGCAATGGGGAGAGGCCCATATCACTATAGCTCGAGTATAGTTTATTGACGCTCAAGTGATGTAAGTTCTCTACTATATCACCATCTAATATCTGTAAGATTGGAAATAAAAAAAGTGGGTTTTGGAAACCAGAGTTAAACCGTCCTCTTTATACATCAAGTCTAACGAAACAATCCAAATTGGTGCACAATGCAACGAGATACATGCTTTAGATAACATCAAGAACGCTATTGTACATTTTCATCTCAATCGACCTTCAATTATAAGTGTATATATCAATTTGATATAAGGGAAACGCTATGAGAGCCTGAAAAGGTTGATCGCAATTGTTAGGAAGGCGTTTCATTCTAACGTTTCGATATACTTCCTCAACCTAGTATGCACTAGAAAAGCATACACAGATAATATGTCGTCAGACCTTCCGACTACGCTAGGATTTCTTATCTCATCTCTCTCTGGAAGTCCACAAGAGAATCTTGAGAACTTGAAAGTTAAGCACTGCGATATTTATCATATCGATGAGAATAACACCCTAGTCAAATATGACTACTCATCAACACAATTCCAACGCACGATAAAAACAACACAAGCATACTCAAAGCCAGAAGAAGAGATTGTACATGAGTCTCGTGGGTATCAACGCCAAGGGTAACACAGCTAGATCCGTCTTAAAACCATCCAACGTTATCTCGAAACATCAGTTGTCTAAAAATTCATCCTCTGGAATACATCCGAATCTATGAGATCTTGTTTAGCGTCTCAAAAAATTCCAGTCTATTCACTGATCAACAATGACAAACAAGAACTGAAACACAACAATATGTTCGGCTCTTAACCCTAAAAATATCATTAGTTATACATGCCTACGTAGTGTTTGAAATCCTCACCATACTCGTTGGTACTACCGAATATCCTCTCTGTGTGTGATGATCTCCATTACTTGGAGCACCCAAGTTCTTGTGTGATCGCAGCTCATTCCTTTAACTAACCCGAACAGTCGTTAAAGGAACATTTCAAATCTTGGTATATCCATGTTTTGAGGCTATGGTTGTTCTGACCTTTGAGATAACAAACATAAATTTTCCAATTCAAATTACATGACATCTAAGGTTCATTTTTGATACTTAGCCCATTTCCAACCGACGTCTAATGAAAACGTGACAACGTGATGCAGTTCGGGTGGAGCTAATCTTGATTAAGTCATGACTAAACTAATTACCCATGGGCTATCCCACCGCTATCGTTATGTGACTTGTGCAAAGAAGGATGTACCGTACTGTAGTCGCCTATATCAGTCCGATGGAATTCCGAATTAGGGTTTGGTTGTATTTGCTCTTCATGGCACAGTAACACCACTCAATCGGCCCAGGTTTTGAGGGCTCGTGTTCAAATGCTTCGACCCTCCAAGTAATCTCGCAACGGAGTGCATCGTCACAAGTCCAGTTCGCAGTTACACCTAGTCAGATAGAGAAGACAACGGCAACCAAGCAACAGTGAAGGATATCACTCCACTGTGTACGTAGTTCACGGTCACGTTACGCTAAGGACTTCCGTTGGTCTTCACACTGCTAATCTCGCTTACTACAAGGAAAGCATCTACGTCAAGTTCCTCACAGACAAACAATAAAGATCCATATGGAAGCGTTTCACTCCCTGTTCTGGTATGTGGAATGCAGTACCTTGTGTTCGAATTGGAATCTGCAATCGAAGTGTTGCATTCCGAAACCGTTTGCGTTCGCTACCGTGACCGATGCCGCGCATTTCTTACTGCACTCAGGGACTCCCCACAGATCTGCCGCATTTGAATCTGCCATGCCTGTATATTAGGTGCTCTCTGAGTCCAAATGATATGCAACAGAAACCCTGAGGAAAGAATCAACAGTGGACAACGAGTCCTCGCGTTTGGATGAAGAAACCAGGTTCTGTAATATACAAGAACAATATATTCCCGAGAGACACTAAATACTAATACAGTACATGATCTTCAGAACTCTTGCTAGTCCTACTCCTAGTGTTTATATGACCCTGTTCTGCATAAGACGTGATCTTATGTGAGGGCTTCATCTTATCGGCGCGTGCTCCCCCGACTAACACAGACGCAAGTATCATCTGGCAATTCTAAATCCATATCTCGCGGGTAATCGGACAAATGGGTATAACTTGTTAAACCTGAAATCACAACCCAAGCTACCTGTACCAGTCATTGATCTCTCGAAGAGAGCTCAGAAAACCTTCACAAAAAGACCCTAACAGTACAAAATTGAGTGCATTCTTCGTTTCCTCAAGTCCAAGTGCTGCAGGAAAGCTGTACTGATCTGAGGCTACTGAGTCTCCTCTTCTGGCGAGCACTCAGGGATGCCTTCCAAGCTCGGCTGCCAACCCATGAATATACAAACTTGGGGTTCTGTTTCCTGGTCAATTAGATCCGATAAAGATGAGCGACTCTCGCCGTGTTTTCCGCGACCTCTCTGGGAATGCTTTGGAAAAAAAGCAGTGAGATTATGCCTTGACAGCAACCCCAATACTCTGTGTTTCGGCTGTTTCTTTTGTATCGCGTGAGGTGACGGCTGACTCAACGTTTTGAAGGCGACTTTGCGATACTGTGGAGGAACAAGATGTAATATGTAGTCCTCTCCTGCTTGAAGCTTTTGATCAGGGTGCATAATTGTAATCCTGGACCTACCGGAAGCATCCACCGAATTTCCATTCGTCGGCTCGCAATGCACTACCATGTGATTCGGATAGCCCACCATCACTTCAGATACTTCCACCGTACCTTCTAGAATCAGAAAATCTCCATCAGGCAACATAATTCGCACTTTCTTAGCTCGTCCACGCTTACTTTTGAATGCTCCGTTTCCCATCTGCCTTCACCTCGTCAGTAGTCTTAGGGTATTCTCGGCTTCTATTGGCCACGTCTTCGTTCTTTCGAACCAGTGTCTCCAGCGGGGGTTCAAAATCTGCTCAGTCCTCTGAGTATCGACTACCGTACAACTGATCACTAACCCACATTTCCATGCAAGATGCAGAGTAGATTACGCAACGACTCACTTGCCACCTCAAATTCGTCTTTTAGAGGTACTTTGAACAGAGGTCCAACCATCCGCGCAGAACCGGAGTGTTCTTTTTCCACCTCGCAGTGCAAAGGCGAGTTTACTTCCTCCTTGTAACACTGAATGTCACGGGATGCTCATAGCTTTAAATTCTGGATACATCCCGAAGATCAGTCACATTCGTGCAAAGATGACAAGAAATTGGAGATAATCGTCGCATGTTCTCCCTGCTGGCCCTAGAAAGTCCTCGTGTGTGCAAAGGCTCGCCCTGTAGCTCAAATTCCGCTAAAACCCCCGAGGAAACCGCAACCCGTAAATCAACAACCTTCATGGACCTTCCTCTCTCTGTATAGACCTCGGTCGAGGTTTTCCTCGTAATTCTGGACCACGCATCAACTCGCTGCTGTCTCGGACAAGATGAATTTCCAAGGTCCTGCTTCTGCAGTTTCTAGCCCTCTCCCAACCCTCTCCAAACCTACCGAATCAAGAACCGCTGCCGTCTTCTGGGACGGAAAAGTTAGAATTGTTCACAATATGGCAAACAAGGCACGAGCTAACATCTCCTGCTTCTTAACATTCAAACGCGCTTCATATCCTCTACGTAAGTGCCGAAAGAGACGGTACAGCGACGCCACACTATGTCCCCTCGTTTCGGACGCCGCATCTAGGAGAGATAACAGTCATTAGCCTTAAGCAACAGTTGTCCTTCACTTCAAACCTTCAAACTAGAAGTTCGACAAGAGAAGTTTATTACGTGCAAGGAAAAAACGACATTTACCGCACCAAAACACTCACACCATATGCACTTTTGATTTCTCCATGAAAAAGCGAAAACAGGTGAAACCCCCTTTATTAGTCTCCGGGAGCGCGTCAAGGGGCGGTCAACGTCCACTTCTCCTTGAAGCTGATGAATTGGTGCGTGTGCATCGCAGTCAGCGAGCGTTAAACTTCTTCTCAATCGTTTCGATTCTGAAATCGAAGGACAAGATGCGTGAAGTGCATACCTCTTTCTGTCTGTATGATCTCACCCTGCGGTAAATGCATTCCCCAAACAGAGAGTCACGCAGATTCCGGCTTCTAGAAAGTCAAGTCAACACGATTGCTTGACTTGGCAACAAAGAGGCCGAAAGTTGTTGACTGCTAGTCCCAAGTGATAATACGACGCGCAGACGAATCCTCGTCGTAAAATCCAACTCGACAAGAGTGATCTGTCTTCGGACAAGAGTAATCATCACATCGATATTAGTTTCAGTTCGTTTACCACCAATCCTCCACCTCGTCGTTTCTTTCTTACTTCGACCTCACGCATTTAGCGGTGGAGAGGTGCAAGTGAGAGCATGCAGCTATGGGCGTCGGACTGTCTTCCTCGCTACTGTACAACTGCGGAAACGCGGGCCCTAAAGGAGACCCGGTAAACCACAACAACACAGTACAGTTCCGCCGGCGGAGCCAAGCCCGTTCCTGAGAATAGCGCGGGGACGCCGTCAAGATTGCTACTACTGTACAAGACAGCCGTGGATCTGAGGTGCGCTGCGATCTCCCGGCTTGTTGCCACGGAGGATACAAGTTTAGACAACAGTTTCGGTGGCAAATGTGTCTTCCATTAGCCAACAAGCAATAGCTTGTTGGCTACCCCATTCGTATGTAGCCTGAGCGGCGTGGGGTCGAGTCCCCCTGGCGGGGGGATTCATGCTGTGCAAGGGCAGCAGCATACGGCTGCAGAAAGCCCCACAGCGAAAAGAAGCCTACAAACAAATCCAAACCAAAACAAAAATGTGTCTTCCATTCTTCAGTTTTAGATAGATATTGATTTTGTAAAATAATAGTTAAAACATATATTGGTTAAATATATGTTTGAACTATATAAAACATATATGCACAGTAAGGTGACTGCATAAAAAGGTTAAACAAAAAGGTCAAAACTTCCTTGCGTAAAGTAAATCACATGGGCTGAGTTGGTTTTATGCATTAAGGGGTGTCAAAATCTGATGTCAATATTTTGTCGTAGCAGGTGGTTTTTTCATCGTGATGTTGTATCGGTAGAAAGTTCAGCGAGGGGAAGGCATAAACATTTAAGGTTGTCATGTGAACTGTGGCAAGTATTGGGACAGGTATTGGGGCAGGTGTTGAGACATCGAAGATTGATGTCCCAAGTAGTTTAGTTTACAGTCCTCTAAGAGAAAGATCGCGGGTTCAATCTCTTGTGAGCACGGTTGGAGATGCATGCTGTTACAAACTGTTAATGAAGTTTTTGATCCGAGTCCCGCTGTGATAGACTCACATGGATATTTTCATGATCCTCGAAGATCTCAAGAAACAAGTAACATCATTTATCATTTATTATTTATTGCTAATGTATTAAGAGGTGTCAAAATTAACCACGAGGAGACATTTTCAACTGCTGGCTAAATTCAGACGATAACGGCGAGCAAAGTTCACGGGGATCTGGTGGAGGTCCCCGTAAGTTATCTCACGGCAGAACTTTTTCTATCGTGACTATTTTCTTTTTCTTCATTTTACTCTATTTCGTCAAAAGAAATCGAATGCCGAGCCAAAAATTCAACCATCAAAAAATCCCCATCTGTTTGCCGTCGAAGCTGTCGAGAACGTAAGACGGGAACGTACCTTCCAGCGCGGCATACCCTTAGTGTTAACCTTTGACACCCCCTATTGTATAGTCACAGAACAGAAGATCACTGCGATATCACTCTCTGCGCGGCACAAGTCACAAGAAGCTCATGGAGACTCCCGTGAAGAATCTCCCGTCGTCGTCCGAACCTAGGAGGAAAGTTCAGCAAGGAGAAGACATACACTTTTAGGTTGTCATGCGAACCGCAGCATGTAATGCTAATAGGGGGTGTCAAAATTTGATACACGGGCAGGTTCTTTTTCCCCGCCTAGGTTCGGAAAGACGTCGACGGGAGAATTTCTCACGAGAGCCTCCATGCGACGTTTGTGAAGTTGTCGCGACACAAAGTGCTACGGACATGTGTCATAGGTTTTCCAATACATTCAGTGTAGTTTACTTTGCCGTGACGCACATCACGGCAGTTTAAATGTTTTTCTTCCAATCGTCGAATAAATAATATGCATCGAAGGCGCACTTTCGGCCGGGGGCCGGATAACGCCAAGCGGCGAGTGCGGCTGGTGTTCGGTTGGTGCGCCGCGAAAAAAGACAGTTTAAGAATGACGTTAAAATGTATTAAGTGGGAAGGGGACGCTGTACGCAGGTTCCGTCTTATTAAAGAATTATATAAGTGTTAGAATCTATATATATTAAATATATATAAATTATTAAATTATTTTATAAACATTATTTGTTAGTCCATACCTGGAAACACGGGGAAAACAAGAAAAAACCCATAAGCATTGAGTGGATCGTCGCGCTTCAGAAGATACAAGTCCGAGCTACTGTACTCATGAATATCTATTTTACTGACACGTTTAATTTAATACCTAACCTTTCCTACCGGAAGGGTTAGGTATTAAATTCAAGATACAAGTATTATCCCCTGCTTCCGAACTTGGAAGCGATGATAATGCAAGGAAGTCAGAGATTACAACAGAGTCGCTATCTCAAGAAATTTTCTATAAGCCTGAAGACTTTTCATCTCCGATTTTGACACTCCCTAATGTATTTTATAGTCACTGAATAGAAGATCACGGCGATATCACTCACTTCCACGGCAGAACTCATTTGAAGCTCATGGAAGCTCTCATGAAGAATCTCCCGTCGAAATCCGAAATTAGACGGTGAAAGGAAATTTACCCGTGTGTTAATATTTTGACACTCCTATTAGACGTTCTTATTTTCCAGATGAAATATTTTGACTTGAGAAAGAACGGATGCCAAGTTTGACTGAAATAGTGACAACTCAACTATAAAGACATAACTCTATACGGAAGAACAGTGAGACTACAAAGTTGACTGTAAATTTTGAGAGGGTTTTCACATGTGACTTGGAAGGGTAAACTTTGGTCGACCATAGAGTGATCTGTAGGTGTCTGTTGGAGATGAAGTTGGTATCATTTCGAAGAGTTTTCAATGATCTTGCTTACTGTTTGTTCAAAATTGAGAGTTAATTTTGAGAGATGTCAGGAAAAGCCTCTGCACGTGCAGAAACTTTTCTCACATTGGAATCAAAGATGAAACTTAGGAGAGCTGTAACCCATATTACAGAAGTCTGTCTTTGACGCTTTGGATATCATCAAATAGGGTTTTTGAAGGGCTATGCAGCTGTATGGTTAGAATTGGAAGAAGGAGTCTCAGGTTGGGTACAAAAGCCTCCACGTTCACAAAAGTTTCACTGACTCATGACTACTATGGCATGTCAACAAAGAATTTACATACTTTGACAGACCATAGTAGTCGCTAGAGAGCTCGGTTGTGGATGGTTTGGGTATCATTCAAAAGCTTTTGACAATAGTTTTTTGACAAGATTCTAAGCTCTAGATTTGGAGTTGGGGAACTACAGGTGTTTGACTTAAGAAAGGAAGAAAGGAGATTCGGGAGTCTACACATAGAAATATTTTCTGATTAGAAAGCTTACTTCAGCTTAACTCGACCTCTGACCTAGATTCAGTTAGTTTTTGAAGTACGGTTGGATAAAATTTTTGGAGGACTACGTGTTTAGCTTGTTAGTTTAAGGATTTGGAGTGAACTGCAAACACTGAAACTAGATTACATTTGCAAGTGTAAATAAAGAACAGATTTGCACTTAGCACCGGTTTTTTGCTTGGTTACACACTTCCTAAAAGGCTTTTCTATGCGAGAACTCCACAGCCAGGAACTCGTGTTTTTCTAGACACCCCTCATGCAAGAGACAATACGATAGCGTTGGAAGAGTGTTCTTTAGGTAGTTCCACAAATGGTCGATGCTCAACTGAGTGATTAGGAAAAAAAAATTAACCACATAACATATAATGTGAAACACACGATATATTCAAGAAATGTAATCCAAAAAACTATGTATTCTAGAACCCGATAGTCTCTAAGTGCAAAGAACGTCAGACCCTTGCTTCGACCACAAGCGGGGTAACAACAACGACAATGTAGTACGAGAAACTATATATTCTAAGAACAACAAGTGATCTATAGTGCCCACCATTGAGACCGGTGTGCTTACAAAATATCTACAATTCAACTGTAAAGACATAACTCTAATTCTTCTCAAAACTAATCATAAATTTACTTATTTCTAGAAAGGATCATTTAGGACAACTGTAATTTAAAGAGCTCCACTAATTCTTCTGAGAATTAATAATGTTGTCAATTTTCTCTGGAAAAGATAAATTATCCCCTACTTTACTAAGGGCCTCTTCCACTATTAGTGTACATTGCTTATGTCGCTAAACTGGTTAGGTTCGGTAATAAGCATTCCTTCCTATTACATAGTTTTCATTAGTTTTCTAGAAATCTTTTGCAGAAACTAATTTCTTCAGTTTTGGACCAGGAGTTTCCCTCTCCTACCTCTACGCATTTTACGATAGTCTTTCGTTTTAATGTTGACACGTGTTGAGCTATTCATAACAGCAGCAAGAAACAAGCAAGATATGGAAGATTCTTTATTTATCGGTACGTCTTCTCTGTTGCAGACAACGTCAATAATAAAATAAAATTCATTGAAAAGCCTAGTAAAAAACTTTATCAGTAAGAAGATACTGCACACTAGTTCACGTTGAAACGCCTACCTGAAAAACTTATCCAGTCGGACAACACTGTCTAATATATTGTAAGGAAAGCAAAAAGTTCTTACAAATTGTAATGGTAATTCTAGGTCCGGACAAACCACATAGGTGAAATAAGGTGAAAAGTCCTTAACTACTATCTCGGTTTCCAACTCTCGACGTCAAGTTTCCAAACCGTTGTCCGTGTACTAATTTCAGTAAAAGAAAGACAATTAAATTCATGTCAATATAACGTTTTGACGTCATCCCATCCTACTTTCACGTGAATATGCATCCAAAATGTAGTTTTGCTAAAAAGACTGAAAAAGACAACCACGACGGGCGAGAAATGTAAATTAAATATGCGAATAGGACAAATTATAATTTTTAATGAAGATGGGAAAAGAGACAAGACGGGAGTCACTTCTTTTCTCTCTTTGAGACTCAGTCCGACGGTGTGTTCCGGTTCCAGTTCAGCGCTCGGGGTAAAATGTTTCGGTAACCGGTAATTATCCGACGGTAATAAATAAAATCGGTTTTTTTCAGTCATTTATTAATTTTCTCGGTTTTCTTAACGACTAACTTGTCGTTTTGTAAAATTTTAATCTATAAATTATCCGACTGAGCCTCTTTTCAACCCGACTTTTCAGAATTCTAACCGGTTGAAAATACAAAGAATGCCGGTTAGCCCCGAGCCCTGTTCCAGTTTTGCTATTTTCGTTCACCAAGAATTCAAAATTGTCTGAAATTTTGGATTGAGAGTTACTGTTTTGAAAAAGCGACAGTTGACTAATTTATTTTTACTATTATTAGAGAAAACTAGTAACTACATAAAATCTAAGTGCTTTGCTGAACCACAGATGGAATTTGGCAGACCGAAAGGACCCATAAATGCAGTGTGTACAGGCGTTTCCACGACACGATAAAAGTCGACCATGTCGAGTAAGAAAATTAGATCTTATATTATTTTTTATTTACGGTACAACCTTTCCAAGAGAAAAAGATAGACCATGTATATTTTCTCTCTTTTGGACTCGGAAGAGGATGAATATGCATGCACAGCATACATCCGGCCAGGGAAGGGAAAAGGACAAGCGAGGAAGACGCGATGACGATGGAAGCGTTCTTGGAGTTCTTTGTATGCTAGATGAATTTTGCTTTTTTAATGTTATCAAATATATATAATATATAATATATATACTAAATATATATAAATAATTAAAATATTTTATAAAAATTATCTGTTCGCACATGTCTGGAAACACAGAGAGAATAAAAATAACCCATAAGACTTGACCCGAGTGCCTTGCTTCAAAAATGTACAAGTCTGATAGTCCACACTCATTAATACCTAACCCTTCCTATCAGAAGGGTTAGGTATTAAATTAAACTCCTGCATATTTACCTCTCCATCAGAAGTTGGAGGAGGTGAATATACATACAACATGATGGATATGGAGAATAAACATCGTGTTGTAGAGCGTCCACTCTTGAACAGCCCTTGAGACATCAATTAGACACACACAGAATTAATCTATACATGTCTCAATAAAGTCATTTGCAAAAATAAAACTTTACCGTCAGATAATAAAAAGAAATTGTGAAGAATGGAAATGAAGAAAATTTGGTCTAGAGAAGTCTCTTGTGTTTTTCCTTCTTTACAATCAAAACCTCAAATTGCATGCATATTTTGTCCACCTCTTCCATCTTTGGATGGACGAGGTGGAATATGCAAAGTGATTTGATTAATCACCTAACTCTTTAGGTGGAAAGTTAGATGATAAAATAAATTCTAAATTAACTATTTTTTATAGTGAGTAGTCCAGGGGTATTATGTCTCTTGAGCGAGGTTTCATGTGTTTCATTTATTAGTTTTCTCTATCATTTCTAGCATCCACTTAATATTGATATATATAATATATTATTCTCAGGAAGTTAGTTTACAGTTATAACTTAATAATTATTTAATACTAGATCCAAAGAACTAAGTCTCACCTAGAAGTTTGATCACGCACGACCCTTTCTGGACCAATTTGCATCTCCAGATTTTCCTTCCTCTTCTACACTTGTCCTATTCTCTCTTTCCAGAAGGAACTCCAAGTTCCATGCATATTATCCAAGGGAATATGACAGAAATAAGTCATATAGTTCATGGAGAAAATGTAGAAAAAAGTTAATAGAATGCAAAACTGTCCAGTTTGCATTCTACTATATATATTATCCTACCCTATAGGATAATATATATTTCCTCTTTTTCGAACAATCACGTCCTACATTGTTGTTAGAAAATGTTTCATATAAATATATTGCAAAGTAGATAATGCCGCAGATAATAAAACTCGAATACTTTAAGCACTTGACACCAACAAATTCCTGTATAAAGGTTTTTCTTGTCTTTATTTTGATTTTTGTATCCTTTAGGTTTGTGCTCTATCTCGATGGTTTTTTTTTAGTATATTTGCGATGAATTTACTTTAAAATTACCATCAAAAAAATAAATTTTTTGATTATTTTTTTTAGTATAATACCACCGAGGGAAAACAGTTAATATCAGAAAACCATATTTTCCCCTGACTTTCTCTCCGCAGTCTAATGGACTGATGATATAGATGAGTTAATCAACTCTTTAGCAACTATGCTTGATTGCCACTAAAGATTATGCAAAGACGATCGTGTACTGCCAATTTTGGGTAACCATACAACGTCCAAATCTGAAAGAAGTACGTCCCTCCGAGTAGAGATCTCTTGTTTCCCATAAGAAGATCTCCCTGACTAAAAACTGTGTCATTTGGTTCAGAAATCTTCATTACACTCTTCGGTTGATACCTCCATTCGGCTAGAGCTGGCAGTGTACACGTAGAATCGATAATGAAGTATGTTCTGCATTAATAAACACCCTTGGCTTTAGACTCTTTCTACTGCTTTTTAGACACAATCTACTCTTCCATCGGTTTATTCAAGGGAGTGGAAAATCAGGCATTTTTTATTCAACGAATGAATCCTTTGGTTTGTCATACGAGAGATGAAAAGAGAGATATGAACTACAACCACTTTTGCTATACATTGCATAGCTAATAGTCTATTTTACAGAGATCAGAACAAAGAAAAGGTAGAAAAGCAAGGTGAAACTTTTTTGATGTCTTCCACTAACGAGCAGGGTATTATAACGTAATTCTAAGGCAAATGCATAGCTTAGCAATGCTATTGCAAGCATATCACTTTGTTTCATACTCGAGAATGTAATCAAAAGATGTTATGTGTTGACACTAACATTCGCTATTTAAAGGTTATTATTCATCTCGAAACAAACTACTTAGTATTTACAGAGAAATCTTAAAATAAAAATTTAGATTGGACCAAAAAAGAGAATCTTCTCTTCATACTCAAAGAACATCGTGAGGGAAAAATTTATATTCTATTTTATACTTTTATACACAAAACTGTCGGAAATCGATTTGCTTCGTACCCTAACTGAGAGAGCTCAAAAATAAAAGCACTGCTCGTGATAAAATATCACGAGCAGTGCTTTTAAAAAGTGTGATGTGATTGAACTCATTGTATTATCATATATTTGCATAGAAAAAAGTAAACTGATATGTTTCTAGGAGTGATAAAATATATATTAATCAACTTTTAATCAATACAATATTACATACTGGTATAACAACAAAGTTTACTTCAAAAGAAAGTGGTAATATGTATACCAAACTCATCCAGTGAATTTCGTAAGGTGAAATACAAAATGAAAATAAATGGAATTCACATGATAAGAAATCAATTACCAAATAATCAAATGAAAAAAAGAAAATACATGTCTTACGCTTCTTTACTTCGAAATAGTAGAAGAAGCCTTTTGACCAATGGCGTGGATATTTCACGGCAAGTATATGTCAGCCTTATATGGGAAGGGTTGAAGAGAAAATCTGTCTGCATATTGAGGATTTCATGTAGATTGAACATTTATGATTTTATAATTTAACATAGCTATTTATTCCTTATTGTTTAATATCAGCAAATCTTAATATATTACCTAACTTTTCCGTCAAGTAACGCTAGTTAATAAATGTATTGATTACACCATAAATATTTTCAGACTAAGGCCGTAACTGCACCCGGTTTTTCTCCAGACGAGTGCAAAGTTTACGACTGGGGATAAGTCCTTTCATTGCACAATGCTTGATTTTGAGCTCAATGGGTTCAATAACAATTTTTGTTATAAAAAGTTGTAACTAAAAGTAAGTTATTTTAACTTATTTTAAGTAAAACGGATAAAACTAAAATGGACTACTTTTTATCTTCAAATTAGTTTAAAATAAAACTAATATTTTAAATAAAAATGAATTCTTTAAAATATTTTTTATAAAATATAGTATTTTTAAAAAAAATAAAAAAATAAGAGTATTAAAATACCTCTTGACTCGCATGTGTTAGTAACAAAATACAAAAAGTCAACTCTTCGAAATTTAGAATTTGGCAGCGGACTGAAACCGTTCCGTATCCATAATCTTCCGCTTACGAGACGGGTTCTAAAGTGTGAGGTCTAGGAGAGGAGATAGTTCTTCTACACCTGGCAAGAGTCTACTCTCTCCACTAGGTACTGAAAGTAAAACATTTGGATGTCCACTTGTAAAGATGGCTGTATGGTGCGGGGGACAGTCGGTTCTCAAACGAAAAACCTTCTCTTCATATAACTCGTGTTGGCAACTTAGATAGTCGGCAGATTCTCGCGTTGATCACAGATTAATTAATTTGAAAACTGGGTGCAGTTAAGTCCTAAGTTAGTAATCCGCTGCACTCTTGGATTCGCACTTCGCTTATTGTTTTGTTTCGACGTTTCCACAAGTCTCGGGATGGTATCATTTAACACTTATAGATTAATTTAAATATCATTAGAGCTTACTAGAGAATTTCCATAAGCTCTAACACTTCTACTTTTCTGATAACAAAAACCGACCAAAAGCTACTGTTATTCTCCTCAAGCTTGCTTATTTATTCACTTTTTCCATCTGGAGATGGAAGTGGGTAGCAAGCATAATTTATTATGAATAAATAAAATATATATACCACCTAAATTAATATTCTCCACTTCTACCATCAGAAGCGAGTGGATCCGCTCTCCAATTATGAGTTATATCTGGATAGGTCCATCTACAGATTAATCTTAACTTTCATAAAATTTAGCACAAATTCACCTAAAGATGGTTGAGCATGCTTATTCACCCATGTACATTTCAGTGTATATGGGTGTACATTAAATAACTGTCCTAATGCTTCCGGTGGGAAGGGTTAGACATTATTTAATGTCCCAGATAAATGACACTATTTTACAGTTACTACTCTAGACTTATATCCCCAGGAGCGCAGCAGCCCGCCCTTCACTTATGGGTTCTCTCCAGACGAGTTGGCTACTTCGAGACTAAGTAACATATAATATTTATGAATTAATTTAATTTTCTATAATAACTTAGTAAACTAATTTTTTATAACACTTACACGTTTTTCTATAACAGAAAATGAAATTCACTGTACAAGACCGTGGGGCAGGATATTGACGTTTTTATTTCAGAAACGAAGGGCCTGTTATATTGCGAGAGGCTCCACTTGCCTCACATACCAACTTGTCGAAATCGAATCCAACTGCTTCTCCCATTGCTGTACTCATTCAAGTAGATTACATAATCTAGATAGAGTCAAACATCAATTCGGTTTAATGAATTAATAAATTTTACGAAATTTAATTTTTAAATATTAAGTGATAACTGCAGCTCGAGTTTGCCAGACCATCCAGACATAACCCGCAAAAGGGCAACACAGACATACGCGCTTTTGAATTGGAACTAAACGAGGTTGTTCATAAACACATCACACTTTATTATTTAACTTTCTCAACAGAAAGATTAGATAATAAATTAAACCGTTAAAGAAAGATGTATTTCTATGAATACAAAAAGAAAGGTTCAACGCTAATAAAAACAAGAGATGTTCTAATTCTCATAAATAGTTAAGTTATAAATATTAATTATCTAATTAAATTCTATACTATACTATACTAAGAAAATGAAAAATATCCTCCAATTCTCTCACGAGGAGTATCATCCACCTTGGAATAGAGGGATATGCATGCAGCTTGAAGTTCTCGCCAGAGTAAAGAAAGAGGAATAAACACGAAAAGGAAATATTAGGTTGCGATTTGCTCGTTCGTTATTATTGGATTTATTTCCTTTTTATCTTCCTTTTCACATGAAACGAATAACTAGAGAACTTTTGTTCGTTTTATGTTAACATAATATATGAAGTATTTTGTACAAATTCCAGACTAAGCTAATGTAAAAAGTTAACATATTTCATAACTGTAAAATGTTAGACAGACTGAGAGTTGCGAGTAAATCAAAGATAACGCCAAAGGCTAACCGCACACAAATGCGAGACTTTGGTATAAAATGAAAATAATATTATTCTAAATGTAATTTTAACAAATTATTATTTAAAAATTCTATCAATAATTGTTAGATATAATTCAACGTTTCATTATAAGATGAAGAGGTGAATATCTTCAGAGGTATATATATATATATATATTCATACTTCTAACTTGAGAATAAGTGAATATGCATATTGGATAAATTTCTGGGAATTTTAGTTCACTTGCTGTTATCGAGAAATTTTAGAAGTGTTAACTCAAAATTTTTATAAGGATTAATTATTAACACATTCCTATAAACACGAGAAAAATTAGAAATAAAACCACAAAGCTTGTATGTTGCCACGCTTCTAAACATACAAGGACAATAATTTATTATTAATAATATATATATATATTAAACGCCTGCATAATTACCTCCCATATCGAAACATGGAGGAGGTGAATATGTTCATGCTCCGGAAGAAAGTGTGTATAATTGGTGAATAATATCCTTCCCCATGGCCTTGTACATTGAAATTCGTTTTCTCTTATCGGAAAATATATAAGTGTTACTAAAAATTGAATTAATTCATAACTATTATATGTTAATCACTCCTGGAGTAGCCAACTCATCAGAAGAGAACCCACAAGTGAGAAAGGGCTGCTGTACTCCTGAGGATATAAGACCGGAGACCTAAATGTCTAATGATGCCGTTTACCTGAGGACATTAATTAATGTTCTAACCCTTCCCGCCGGAAGGGTTAGAACATTAATAAGTGTACATGAGGCCATATCCTCTGATTCACCTCTAAGCATTGGTGAATGAGCATCCCCAAGCTTATCCCCAATGGTTAGAGGTAGGGGAGAGAGGGAGGTCACGAAAAGTGCTGCCGATCTCGAATTTCTGAATGGACCTTGGGAGTGTAGTGTAGGGCCGGAAGTGCATTCTTTTCTCGACGACTAGTTTCGCGGCAGACTCGGCCGTCACAGTAAATCCTTTTTCCTCGACCTTTTGCCGCAAGGCTTGTTTCGCGTCTAGCCACGCTTGATTTCTGATATTATTTCGGAAGTTATTCAACAGAGATCTCCGGTGATTGACTTCAATTCACTTCGCGGGCTTATGATATCAGATACTCTATACTTGTTATAAAAACAATTATAATATATTATTTAAAAAATCAACATTAATATATAACTGTTAAATATCAGTAAGGAAACGTCCCAAAGAACCTTAACTGAAGGCGACACGCTTCCAGGGGTACAAGAGCGATAGCCTACCGACCAGAAAAAAACTAAGTTAATCAAATACCATCTAACCCCTTCAAGCCGGAAAGGTTAGGTGATAATGGTGAAATAAGCAACATAAGAATAGGTTGAATATGCATGCAACATGAGCGTCTATGGAACAGTTATTTTTTTTTTGTCATCAAAAATTATTTAAATATTTAGAAATATTAAATATTAAATCAACCTAGATGCGAGTCATAAAAAGAAAAAACTAGAATGCACTTCCAACGATATATATCCAGGAAACTGAAAACAAAAAATTAAAAAGTTAAAATATATTTAATCTATTACCTAACCTTTTAACTGAAAGATTAAATAATAAAGTAAACCACATGCATGATCCACTCATGATGCGTATTCATTGAGGCTGTATATTCACCCATGTACACTTAGACAGTGTACATGGGGTATAATTTAGAGTTACCCCTTTTCTTAGGAAGGGTTAGCTCTAAATTATAGCCTCGATGATCTACTCTATTCATAACAGGAATTGACTTATACTCGGATAGTGGTGGTGTAGGTGACAGTGTTTATGGGTTTATGATTTTTTCAGAAGGCCATGTGTATTTTTTTCCTGTGAGATGTTCAATTTAGATTTTTTAAATATAGTATTTTAAATATAGTATTTTAAATTTAGATTTTTATCGTTTAAGTATTTGACGTCTTCAACCAGACGCGTATATATTCCTTCACTGAATGTATATTTAAATTTTACTGTGCACCCCTCCAAATGCATCCCAAAATCAAACTTCCTGCTTGCATTTCAATCCCCTCTGAAACGGTAGAGGTTTTTTACCATTCTTGTCTTTTTCCTTTTTATTGTACAAGTCCGTGGGACAGGATATTCACTCTCTTCCAAGTTCGGAAGAGAGTGAATACGCATGCCTAACCTTCCTAATACGATACGCGTAATGCATGAGTGGATCATCAGAATGATCTCAGTCCAAATCCCATGCAAATTTGAGGAAGTTGAAAGAGTAGAGCTGGAAACGGAAACGGAGAACTTCTGCGACGTCGATTGTAATGAGTCATCCGAATCAACAGCGAAAATTTGATTGGAGACTTCATAAGTAACCTCTTCTTCCGAGTTCAACCAACAACCACACCTCAACCAGTAAGCCTCCTAGGAACTGCGAGTCAAAGGGCACAAGCAATCACTTGTAAGATTCGAGGAGGACGGTAGATCTACTACTTCCCGCGGACTAACAGCTACCGTAGTGCTTAGGTTGTAACCGCACCATGTTGTCTAATATTTTCGTTGCGACGTACTAAAGGGTGTCAAAGTTGGGAGGTAAATATTTTTTAACTTTTACATCTAGAACAATGAAATATCAACGTAGATAGATATTTTATTACAAAAATAAATAGATAAAACAAATAAATAATTGTTAAGAAAATACTCACAGACGTTTTCCTGCAGGTACCCCTGGATGTCCGCACAGAACACCTGTCAAAGTTTTACCGAAGTAGTATTCTTTCTTGCAGAGTGTAAAATTTTTCAGAAAGGTTCCTAACTTTAACACCTCTATTAGAAATTTAGAATCCATAATAAGAAGATCACTGCACCAATCAAATTTATTGTTCCGGTTGCTGGTCAAAGCACTCTTCACGATTTAGAGAGTAATCCTTGCGAACCCTTCCGTTATGACTTGCTAAAAAACTGTTTAGCATTCACACGTGTGAGTGATTCGTGCCAGAAGGCTTGATGTAAAATTCACCAATCCCAGGAGGCCACGTAACGAACGGCCTGAGCAGACTTCAATTCGGGGACCAGTTTCCATATTACAAAAGCCGGGGAATTGTGTTTGTGCGGTGCGTCAGGGATTTTCACTCTAAAATATATGAGTTTTTCGAAAGAGAAAACTATAACGAAATAAGCTAGGTGCGTTTATGGCCTTATTCTCCAATCAAACCAATATTCGCTTTTTTTAGTCCACATTGACAAACTTCTTGCTACCAGTAGTGCTAGAAACTGCGGCTTGTAGTTGACCGTCTTTAGCAGACTCTAACGTTGCCAGTCCCCAGGGACAAGGAGGGAGGATATTATTCACCTCATGTACACTTAGAAGTGTACATGAGGTGTATATTAATTATATTCTATTATAATAAAATATTTAGAGAATTATTATCTCGAATTTATATCTCAGAAATACATCAGTTCGGTGTTCATTTATGATTTATATTTGGATCAATTGGTTACTCCAAGATTGATTAATATATATTATTTGTAAATTAAATTAATTTTATAATATTTACACGTTTTTTGATAAAAGAAAACGAAATTCACTGTACAAGGCCGTGGAGAAGGATATTCGACAACTGGGTTGGCTACTCCAAACCACATACCAGGCAAGTTTTGCGATGAGGATTAGGGTATAGATCATTCTCTGCTCTTCTATATGTAAATATATATATTTGAAGGAGTTTTGGTTCATTGCGTGCCGAACCTGAAGTCTCGTCGGCTGCTAGCGTACGCGGGCGGAACGTGTCCGTCGAACGTGCCTAACGTGAACGTGTCTAGCGAGACAAGGATTCTGGACTGGCCGTCACTCTAGCGAAACCAGTACTGATGTTACGCTATTCTTTGCGAACAAGGTGTAGATTCTATAGAACGTTATTGATTTAAAAGGTTCATTTCTCGCTTCGACTAAATAATAAGCATAAAGGACAACCTCCTGAGTATAGTATAACCATGGAGTTCGATGAAAAAGAGTTGAGTTCTTTATTAGTCTTAGTGCAGTCCTCATGAGAAACCAATTTACTGAGGAAAATATAATCAGTCAAGACATCAAAAATCATTCCTGGAAGGAATTATTTTTTTGTTTGGGAAGAGATTATATTTTTTTTTTCGTTATATCGTAGCGTTTATAACGAGAGCTGGTTTAATTTTAACATCCTACACAGTAGAAATATTTACATGAAAATGAAAGTTAAAACTGAATATGAACATGGTCAGTACTGTTCCCGGCATTACACTAGAGCTAGAGCTAGAGCGGATAATAAACCCATGAGTGTGGTTCTCCGAGACGTTACGACTTTAGTAGAAAAAGTGTTGTCCGGGGCGAACAGCGGAATAGATTTTTATTCTAACTTTAACTTTTTACTAAATCTTTTTTTGGAAGCTACAATAAACAATCATTTAAAATATTTAAAATCAAAAATTTTTTTTTCGAATTGTAGTTTACAATATATAGGAGGGAGAAAACGCTATACCTTAATGTATCTAAAAAGAGAGTTTCACGTCAGAAAACTTCAAACTATATCATAAATTCCGATCATTTCAACTGCCATCTACACCATTAAATTGTACCCTAAACTCTTTACTTTTGCTTTTGGAGTCGATGCCACGTTGAATACCTTTCCTGCGTAACCATAGAACTTGATAATTTTCATCCTTGTCATATTGACCCAAACTTAACTATTGCATATATAAGTCTAACTTCTTTGCATATTTCGCTTCCTCATATAGGAGGGAAATATGCAAAGGTTTAATTTATTATTTAAATGTTTTTTAGAAAAGTTAAGTAATAAATTAAACCTTTGATTAAATATGCTATGGTGGTAATCAACATTCCGCATGTGTACTTTGGGGAATGTATCTCTCTTTTATGTCTAGGTCATCTTGCGTATCCAGGCTAGTTAATATTTTAAATAATAAAATATTTTTATTTTATCAATTTGTTTTATATACAATTTTTACTTAATACTTATATCTTTTCCTGATAACAACAAACGAGCAAAAGTTCCCCGAAGTTGATTATGTATACGTATTGAACTAAGCCCTGGAAACATTTTGGACGATGTGAGTACGTATTCTCTTTACGATATCTTTGCATATTTCTCCTGCTCCATCTTCCCAGGGAGGAGATTAATCTACAAGGGTTTAATTTATCATGTGTGGTGATAAGAGTTAGAGAATAAATAAACCTCCAGTAGGTGTGGATATATAATCCTCGGACGTGCATTATCATCATTTTCATTCTCCTTATGGAGAATGTTATATGCATATTATTGTTCGCTATACCAAATTATGTTTCGCTATCGCTGGCATTAGGGTTTGGTGCCAACTCTAAAACGGATATAATTTTGGAGAACGTACATCTCACTGAATATGCATGCTGGATGAACTTCTGGGAACTTTTGCTCGCTTATTGTTATTAGAGAAATATATTAATGTTAAACAACAAAATATATATTCTAAGTGGATGTAAATAATTCAAAAATTTATAATATTATATATTCGTTGGAAACACAAGGATAACAGGAGATAAACCATAAGTCTTTACTCTACTGCCGCGCTTCAGAAGGTACAAGTCATAGAAGCTATACTCATCAATACATTAAATTAAACATATGGATATTTGTCTCCTCCATCTCCTCCTCCTTCTCCATCATCATCCATCGATAGAGGAGGTGAATACGTAGTTGCTGAATGACATCTTTCGAATAATTATCGTTTACATCGCTACTAAACTCTTTGAACTTGTTGAATTTATCCGTTGATTCATCCATTGACACTATAATATGCTAGAAGATTGCATCTGGCGAAGACGATATCTGAATATATACTCATTTTGCAGAAGAAATGGGCAAAATTTTGTAGCAATGTCCAAATTCTTGATCAGATTTTTGCTTTGAACATGACGGTGAAAAACTTCCAACACTCTTCTCCCACTAGCTTTACGCTCAGTATGTCTGATAGAGCGGATTGACTCGATGTGACAAGGATGACTAATTATCATGTTTGATGGTGGGTTATGTAAAGTTAAGTATTATCCACTGATCGCTTAATATGCATATAATAGATAATTAGGCTGTATATATTAGTCTGATTGTTGCAGAATTAATAGATAATTAGCCTATATATATTAGTCATTTTTATTGCCTTCCTCATCCCACACGGCTCACTTTAGTATAATTATATTGTTTGTTGTTTGTTGTCGAAATACTAAATGTAAGAAACCATGGGCTTTAATGTGATGAGATCGCATTGATTCCGTATATTATCACCGCTGAAATTCATTGTAAGTCTACTCAGAAAAGCAGGAAATGAATGAAACAAGATAACATTTTCCCTCTTTGAATAAAATTACCAACGCTTCTCTTTCACACCATCTTCTTCCAAATGCAAATCTTCTTGAAGAGAAAGGACTCAATTTCGTTTCAGAATTTATTTCATCGTGAATTTATCCAATTGGATATGTTAGTGATTTCCCTATGCAGCAAGTTCTTATGTTAGTTTTTGTTGTGATGAAACGTTTGTAAGGCACACGACTCCATTATTTAAGCTTTTTTTTGTCATGACGCTTTCTGCAGCAGAATGCTGCTGCCTCTCCAACGACTGAACCGTCTCGGCAAGAAGACTCGATCTCATGCCAACCCGGCTATAGGAGAATAGGGTGGCCAACAAGCTAATGTTTGGTGGCGAAGTTCTTAAGTTAAGATCAATGTTCGAGGAGTTCCTGCTAATAGAGTAGTGAGAACCGGTTGAAAATGTGAATTTCTGAAAGTTTAGAAACAAGAGTCGGAAAGTTACCGATTAAAAAATGAAGATAGTACTCTCAATACTCGAAAAGTGAAGTAATTCCCGGTATCTTTTAGAAAATTACCGGTTGATGCTAGGTCGTGCCGCAAATCCCTGGTTCTCTCAAAAGTCCTTCCCGAACACTGGTTAGGATGATACTGGATATGCTGCTTCCTGAGTTCGAGAGCGGAGATAAGCAAAAGGACCAACACAAATGTAGATTGGTTCCCTTCATGGTTGGAGTAGTTTCTGGAGTCAGGTAACAGAAAGAAAGTTTATTGAATCAATTAATATCAGTTGGTACCATGTTATGTTTATATTATCAATAAATAATATATATTGGTTTTAGAATAAAACTGAAAATTGAAATTAATATTAAATGTTAACCGAGATGATTGATGCTGAAAACCAAAACGTAACCCATAAGGCATGACCAGACATGCAATTCTAAATGTATAAGTGTAACTCAAGTGACCATGTGTAATCAAGTTTACCAAGTGAATTTTAGTTTTAGTGATTTAAATTTAATACTTAAATAAAGTAAATTTAGAAAACAATTTCATAATTTGCAAACCATGTCGATTCTCCTCTAACTCTGCGATTTAGTAAACTGTATTTTTCACTAAAGAATTTTGCAAGCAGCTGTTAGTCAATTGTTCATGATTATCTGTTTTGGTATCTTAATTGAGAAACGAGATAACATATAAAAAATTATTATAGTGTATTAAAATAAAAATATTTTATTTTTAATAGAATTATTTTCAATGAATTATCAGTATACATTAACGAGTTGCTAACAACAACAAAAAACTAAAATCTTGTATCATTATACACAATAGAGAGGCTATCACTCTATTACACAAGCCCGAAAGATTTTTTTCTCTATGAACAGGTCATGATTTTATAATAGAATGTATTTTCTTCCTTTTTCTGTTTAGCGTGAGGTTTATAGGACATGTTTCGCAGCAGAAACATATGCGAGTGGTGAAAAGCTTTTCCCCGTGCATATTTATAACCGTTCCTGCCGGTAGTAGGGGATCTTTCATCTCTCTCATTAATTAATTAATTATAGAAAATAAATTTGGAGCAGTGCTCGGGGTAACAATATTCCGGAACTGGAAATTATCCGAGGGTAATGAACAGGATTTGATTTTATTGATCATTTATCGATTTTCTTAAAAGTAAATTGTCATAGAACATTTTAACATAAAGAATTATACTGTTCACCGGTTTAACCCGACTATTCAAAATTCCAGCAGGTCAAAATACAAAAATGCCGGTTAGCCACGAGCACCAGCTTGGAAGTATACGTAAGAGGGGCTCGTTCATCGGCCGAGCCCTCCCAGCAGGAGGACTTGACCCCACGACCATCTGGCTGGATGGTGAGGGGCGCCTGGTGGTCCTTCAAAGGACGTCGTACTGTCGAAGTAGTGCATCGGAGTGAGGCAATTATGTCGTCACCATGAACCCCGCTGCTGAGCAGAATCTATTGTAGATTCCACTTTCGATTCGCTTGAACGAGGTTTATGGTACTATGTCTGGAAGGTTAACCACAGTTGATGGTACTACCATTCCAGTTATACAAGGTACTACGCTTGCAATGGAATTGCATGGTTATCCGTTACTGCTTTATCCGGGTCATGCAGTGCACTTTATTTGGATCTGGCTAGGGGACGGAACAAAACAAGCGGATTTTAAGGACCAAAATTCAGGGTTTTCATTCATTTAGCCTTTTCACTTTACTGGAAATTAAATTTAGTTTATACACATGCGAGTGTATAAACTAAATTGTCTATGCAATGCTGATCTATTCATACGGGAAAAGAAATATATATTAAATTTATAATATAAACAAACTAGGAGTCAGAAAGACTTGGGAATGAAATACTGATCTATCATACACGTTAAATAAACATATGTTCATGATAACACAATGATGACTGGAGTGTTAAGATTCCAAACGTTAATTCAGTAGGGGACTGAAGAGAACTTCCGTAAGAACGGAACTTTCTTAACTTTCGTGCTCTCAAGATTTAAAGAGATATTTCGTAAATCTCATTGTTACCTCGAGGTCTAGAGAGAATAATTAAATATATTATTATTATGTTAAGATTTAGAAGAGTATCTCAAATATAAAATTATATCTAAAGTATACAAAGATCATATCTGATTCGTTCTGAATAAAAATAGTTTATCTTCAATAATAAAAATAATACCTGATACATGAACTGAAACCAAACTCAGATGATATGATGTTTAGGGTTATTTCACGCTAAACTCCTTCTTCTTTTTCCTTTCTGTTTCACAGAGACTCCCTCCGTCCCTCTTCTTTTTCAACCGTTTTATAATACGATAAAATATACTAAACGACAGAAGAGCTCCCTTACTACTTTCCAGTTTCCACAATCGACGTATAAAAGTATCTCCATCGCGACACTGGAAATCCACTTGCCCATTTGTTGGTCTTCTTTTAAAACTACACATTTACCGGAGAAACGTTAATATCACTTGTTTCTTTTTATTCATCATAAATAAGTAAAACAATTAAAAAATTATATATATTAGTATATAACGATGTTTATTGCAGTTTAATGACACACCACACCAAATAAACAACAGTGTGTAAACGCCCGGTTGAAATACTCTTACCATGCTAACGGCATAACAACAACGTCCGTATAGCGCAGCCTATTCTAACGAGAGGTTTCCCACCACCACTTGTAGAGATTTTCTCATATGGCCGGCTCTTTCTTTACGTTGCCCATTTGGCTCTTCGTGTGGCTTTCTCTCGCTTTTCTCGCCGCTTATGGAACATCCCGCTACGTCGGCAATGGGTGTGAGGCCTGGCCTTGGCCGGTTGGACCACAGTCCCTGTCGACTAGCTAACTACGGACGAAATTTACAGACAATGCCGTGAGGCATGCGGACCGCGGGTCAAACGAACAGGAAAAGAGTCGTAGGACGTGAGAACAATGGTGGCCCTTTTGCACTCTTACTATGTTTCGCAGTAACCTGACCGGAAACAGCAGTTTCTAGTGCAATACGGAAATGAAAGTACGGTGGAGAGATATCGAGAGCTTCTTTGGTCGAGAGCTTTTTAAGTCACCTCTTGCATAAGTGGAAATTTTTTGGGCACTATTGATTGCGATATTAGAGTACGTGGTCAGTTACCACTAACCAGAGTTAATGAAGGTTCGTTTCTTATTTTGCTACATAAATATTTTCCTAATTCATACTAGTTACACGTTATAGTTACGTGTACTTGCGTATGGGAATACATTAGTTCTGGAAATTAAGTTTTTGGAAATTTTAACAAGAAGTAATAGAGGTTAAAATTAGGAGACAGTAATTACTTTACTATGTGAAACAAGGAGCTCGGCTTGCAGTGTAATTACGGAGCTATGCGTTAGTAACTTTTTAGATTTATTTCTTTTTTATTTCTTTTTTGGTTTTCACAACGATTCGACCCATCAGTTCTCGTTAATCTTTTAATTCATTCATTTAGTTACACGATAAAAAATTCCCATGTTCCTTTCTAGTTTTCACAATCGAAGTATAATTACATTGGTGCAACACGACCACTAGTAGCAATACTACACCAAATATGACGGAAATGAAGTAGAGTACAATAAAGCCATCGGAATGACAGTAAAACACTCTGAAGAGATTTTCACAACTGTCCAAACGAGTTCATAAGTAAATAATACATTAGAATGCAAAATAACCATCATAGAGAACTGATGGTTCCCAACATTATCCACACGTTAATTCTACTCACATCAATATATAATATGAGTAGAGTTAACT
Source organism: Asterella californica (assembly GCA_036924285.1). Classification (NCBI taxonomy): domain Eukaryota; kingdom Viridiplantae; phylum Streptophyta; class Marchantiopsida; order Marchantiales; family Aytoniaceae; genus Asterella; species Asterella californica. The sequence continues at coordinate 1,665,102 of JAYKYS010000003.1, read as the reverse complement.
CGGTCAACATTATGGTCTAAGAATTAAATAAACCACACTCACTCATCACTCCATGCAGTTGAGTCCTATAAATTTATGACCTTCAGTGGCAGGTCCAGTCGGTCACCAAATAAAAGAAAGTATCAATGCAGTTGAGTGAGCCCTGCACTGCATCTGTCAGTCTTAGCGTCGTCGCAAGAATAGCGTAAGGATCTCCAACCGTGCTGCGGCTGTTTTCTTCCATTTCTTTTGATTGGTAGAGGCGTGTGTTTTATCTTCTCATTATTTTATAGTCAGCTTTTTGTTGAGTAAGAAACGATCAAGGAAGCTGGAGATGTATGCTTTCTTCTCTCTATATACACGCACACGTGTCTTGTTTGTTCGTTCATTCATTGCTGCTGATCTAAATTTTGCTTTATCACAGTTCTCTTAACAATTAACAATGTATTGCTTTATCACATCCTCGAGTAGTTATTGATAGTAAAACCAGTCATTTTATTACAGTTTCATAATTTTTGAGTATATCTAAATATATTTTCTATTTAATCATTTTAACAATAAAATATATATTATATAATATATGTGCAGTTTGACATGTCATTTTAACGTGAGAAAGTGATTTGTTTCACAGTCAATAATCTGTAAAAATGTGATAAAACAATATATTATTAAGAGGGTTGCAATCTTGCACAACAAACCTATTGGAGGTGTTATCAAACCAATTTCTGTTACTACTCATGATCACTATATTATTTCGCTGGGCTCTTTGGGCTTTGGAGGTTAGCTAAGTAGGCCTCAGCCCCAGTTCCGATCGGTTTAAACTGGTTTGAGAAAGTCTGAACTGAACTGTCATAGTTAGTACTGGTTAAAAAAAATCTGAACTTGAGTCGAAAGTGAATAGAACCATTTAGACCGAAAACCGTATAAACTGAACCGTTTAAAACACGAAACCATTTAAACCAAACCACTAAAAACACGAAATCAATAAGCTAAACCATTTAAAAAATCTGAACCTGGACCACTTTGAACCAAATCGTTTTTACCTAATCTATATAAACCATGGTCCGAAGCGTTTAATCTGATTAAAGATTTAGTTCATAATCTATAATACATGAGTTCTTGAGTTAAAATTTATACATAATGTTTTGAAAATCTATATTATTTGTTCGTGGTTTTAGCTGTTTAAGTCACAGTTCGAATCATCTGAGCCTGAACTGAACCGTCTTTATGAAAGATTGAACCGAACCGATTTTAAATCAAACTGTTTAAACCATTGTAAACCGAACCATATAAGTTATATTGAACTTTGGACTAAACCAAACCGTGATTGACCAAACCTAAACCGCTTTAAACCATGGTTTCATGGTGCGGTTCGACTCGAACCCAACTGGGGCCGAGGCCTATACCTAAGTGTGGGAACGTAGTCTGATTCGTTTTGCTATTCTCATGTACCAATAACTATTCCAGATCTCCTTCATATTCTACATTCCATACTTACGGGTAGGAGGTCTAACTCACAAGGACTTTCCAGAGTTCCTGGAAGATTTCGTGTCAGAACTCTAAAGTGATAGCTTAAGAAAAGATTGAAAACGACACACTAAATCTCCAACAGTTAAACCTCCCTCCTGGTATAAAAGGGTCCTAATGGGAATATTTTCTTTAGGAATGACTTTTTAAACTTCAAAATCAATTTCTGGAAGGGAGTTCTTTCTGGAAAACAGAAAGGGATGAAATTTAACAAACTGATTATCAAAAACCAGTTTGTTAAAAACCAGTTTTGATAATGTTTAAATCAAACTATATTTTTTCTTGTAAAAATATAGCACTTTCTAGTCGCTTTTCAATACTTACCACATCAATTTTGGAGCTCGAACTCAAGCGTTAATTACGAGATCCAGTTTGCTCTAGGTAACTGGAAATTTACATTTCTCGTCTATGAACGTCAAAAACTGAAGAGTCTAGATAATCCTAAGTATAAGTAGCCAAGTTTAAGGGAAAAACCATTAACAAGAAAAGCAGGTAATAATCACGTATTAGAAAAAGAAGAGGAAAAAGAACTTGAGTCAGATGTGAAAACAACAGTTTGAAGCACACGAATTTTTCATTCACAGAAAACAATGTAAAACTTGTCAGCCGAGCCTGTAAGACTTGTCAAAGGAGAACAGGCTCGGCTGACAAGTTTTTTGAGAATAAATAAAAGCTTAATTTAGATGGAAAGAGACGGTAAGTCTGACCACTTGCACAAACGAATACTCGACAGCTTCCAGAATTTATCGTAGAATCCTGAACCTTCTTCCCAACACTTTTCTGAAATCACTAAACCTCCAATGTGTGCTCACTGACACTGGATTTTCAGCAGAATTTAATCTCAGGGAGGTCACTTGATGTATATTATCAAACCATGGGCAAACTAATGAAGGTAGTCAAGAATATATTGTAGTTATTATTTAATCTAATTAATTGAAGGGTTTATTAATTTCTACTTATACATAACAAATGAGGAGATAACAGAATTATAATGAGAATAGGAAATAATGAAGAATAACATATATAAATAATACAAATGCATATTAAGTAAACAGAAAGACATATTCATTCATTCATATGATAATTTTTATAATATTAAGTAATAATCAAATGTGAATATGCACGCTTCCTGAACCCTTGAGAACTCCTCGTGTATCTCATGTCTATTTCTTCATTTTGTCTACTAGGTGTAGTTATTCTCGTAACATTAAGTAACTCAGTTTCTCATGTTCTTCAAACCCAGAGATAAACAAGTCACAATACAAAACTATTCATACAGGTGGGTGACTTGGAGATTGAAGTTCTCTGGTTGTGAAGGTCGCTTATTGCTTGGCAAGTAAATTCTGAGAACTGATTGATTGATACACGCTGCACAGAAAGTGAGGAATCTAATAGTTTCATTCAGCTGAAGTCTGGCGGTGGGATGTCGTGAAGCCTTGTTCCTTTTGTCGTCAACTGTTGCTCTGTTGAGCTTCTTCTATAACAAGGAACTCTGCACAGGAATAACTGTCCCCAAGCATAAGTTGCCTACACTTTACCTTGACTTGTACTGACTGAAAAGTATCATCTTTTGGATGTTTACACCACATGCTACTTGCCACTGACTACAATCCGCAAGCAAGCTAGCAGATGGCTTCTGTGATCTTCCTCCCAGTTTCTTGCAAGTGCTTACTTCCTGTCTGCAAGGAAAATGACAAGAGCACGATGCTTTTCAGCAGTGCTGAACTCTGCAACTCACTCTGAAAAGATGTAGTGTCCTCGAGGAGGTGATGATAAAGCTATATAGTAGCTACCAGTGAAGCACCGTAACGCCTTTATCAAGGCGGTGGCAGGAATACCGAACTGCATAAGGTATGTAGAATTAGGAGACTGACTTGGGGTGACGTACACAGTACAAGGGAATTTGCTGCTACTGTTTTCTCTTTTATTTTCTTGTAGATACAGTCACTGATTTGCTACGTTATCTCCTGGAATGAACTATTTTGAACAGTATGGTTTTGAATTTATTAAAGTCAAACGGAAAAGAATATTGAAAAGAAATCTCTTAACCTTTTCATTGGCTCTCCTGGACTCCACCTCGGACTCTGAAAAGGTTTGATTGGCTCTCCTGGACTCCACCTAGGACTCTGAAAAGATTTTCTTACTTGCTTTATATCTGTTATCCAACTTTGTCATGCGTTTCAGACCACCTCAACAGCACGCAGTACGAACATGCAAAGGGAACCGAAACTCTACGCTGGCGAACGTAAAAGATCCGGAAGTTAACGAACACTGGAAGGAATCACGGACGAAATCCTTCCCCCAAGCAGGCAACGCTTCCGGCAGCACGAGGTTCTCGTCGTTCCAGAGTGATGATGAAATAACCAAGTGACCTCTTACGCAGTTACGACTCGCGAGGCCGTCACTGATGTTGGAGTTCGCGGAGACCAGAGCAGTCGACCACAGTACGTACAAAAGGCCAAACACAACCGCAACTCGATCGTGTGAGATGAGGAATCGCGCGACAGAAGCAGGGACAGGAGTGCGACACACGCGGGAGGCGAGAATCGTCAAGGGATGGGTGAGACGGAGAAGAACTGTGTGACAGGCGGGGACAGTGAGACTGCTCCACGAGGTAGGGAGCTCGAAGCTTGGTGCTGGTAAGACGTACAGTTGTAATAAAATGTAGGTAGGGACAGCCCGAAGAACTGGTTGGGTATTTTTGACAATGGTGTCGACATAATTTCAGGTGTTGACATGCTGTTAGTAGCTCCCGTGTCGAGGGCGACTGACGTGCGGAAGAATCCAAGCAGGGGGAGGTACCTTGTGTCCATGGTTAGTTAGCTACTACTTATGCTGGAATTCAAGACAACTCGAGTTGCCGAAACGGCCGAGACGAGCCCAAAGTGGTAACCAATTGTCGATCTCAAGGACAGGGCCGAGCATCGCGTGCGCAATCCAGTTTGTTCCAAGAGCGGGCACCCGCGGAAATAGGATACGAAGTGGAAAGTGTGTGGCGTCATTTTCCGTTGCAGCTACGGAGCGCGTTGATAAAAAAAGTCGATTATGTGAGCATAATTGCAACATCCGACAGGAATGTGTCTAGACCTTCGTTGGCGATTGCTCTGGCGAAGTATCAAGAGCGTACTCAAATTTCTCGCTTCTCGAACCGCTTGTGCAGGTGTATAAATTATCCTTCCATCACTCCCCCTTTCCCTCGCTGCTTACCGCTTGCTTTCAGGCAGAGCGGATCTGTCTGTGTAGATGAATAAAATAAACTTTCTGCGGTTGGTTATCTCTCAAGCAAGCTGCTCATCAGTTGTTTGGTGCTGAATTACTGACGCGAACAGGGATTGCTGGTACCTCTGCTTTGGAATTTAAGTCTGGCGCAGGGCTCGGTACATTTTCATTGCCGCATACCTTAACGAGCCACGATGGATGGCGTCGGAGTTCACAGATACTTAGGTGATTTCACACCCGGAAGGAATGAGGTTTCCGCAGGAATATTCTTCATCTTTTCAGACCGGTTGGGTGATGTTCTCCCGGTAGGAATTCTACTTTTCCTTCAGCTCAAGTCTATAAGCCTTTAGAATAAATTTCTTCGGATTTGAGCAAGTCTAGATTTTATGGGTCGAGGATTCCCTGTTTATCCGATTTCGTTTAGCCTGGAATTATGGTCTTTGAGGTGACATCTTTGAGGTATTGGAGTTGTGATTAATCCGCCCGTTAGTACGATGTCTCACTTTTGCAGGACTCTTGTGAGTGTCGAGCTCTTCATGTGTGAGAGGCTAAGGATTGCGTTCGGAAGGAGCAGTCGATACTTATCGCCCGGATTCTCAATTACAGGAAAACAGCCATGAGGATTAATATGTGCCACCAGTCACTGGATGTAGGCTGCTTCGATCCGGATCTGGCCTACCACCTCAAACTAGTCGCAGTTGCTGTGGTTTTCTTGACTGGCTCCATTGGTGTGGCTCTTCCTTTACTAGGCAGGGCACTGAAATTTTTGCGTCTGGACGGCAATTTTTTCGCTGTTACCAAGGCATTTGCAGCGGGTGTCATTCTGTCGACAGGTTTTGTGCACATTCTGCCAGATGCCCAGGAAGCGCTTTCGAATCCCTGCCTACCGGACTGGCCGTGGTCTCAGTTTCCCTTCGCTGGATTTGTAGCGATGTTTGCTGCTCTTCTGACTCTGCTGACTGAAACGCTCAGCACGGAGTACTACGAGACCCGGCATTCTCACAGCCATGGGCACATTGAGGATTACGAGAAAGTCTCAAAGCCTGTTTCTAGTCTCAATTCAGATAGCCCTCACGAGCCACTCTTGCAAGAAACTTCAGGAACTTTGGTAGTCCCGACCCGTGCCATCGATCACTCAGGAGGACACGAAGCTGATAGACATACATGTCGACCAGTGGACGAGGAGGCTGGTAACACTGGTCATCACGTGCATCATGATTTTGCAGCCCACCTGGAGAACACGAAGGACGAACAGCCGGATGCACACATACGGAACATAGTCATTTCACAGGTAAGATGGTCCACGTGTGAAAAAACACTCATTCATGTATGTTGCAAAAATGTGAACAGCAGTCGAAGTCACAAAGCATGTTACTCACTGCCTTCGGCACCCGACAGACTCATAAGGCTATACTCCACATCAGAGAGAAGGGTAACACTCTTCTTGAGTGATCAAGTTGGCTTATAAATGTGTGCGTTCAAGCATTTGGGGCTTTAGGCCCAATGTTACATGTTGAAAGTACAGGGCAGGTGGAAATCACCACGTAATTTGTTCCACGCTTAGTACACTGTTGGCAGAGGAGCTGCCAGGTTAACTTACAGTATTGCTGGCTCCTTAGCTCTGGAGCATAATTGAGGAGACTTGAGATGATTCCATGGCACTGTTAACGGAGTGATTGATATCTTCGATACTTGTCGACTGAGGAAGAACCGAGAATTCGGGTCTGCAATCGTTTACGTCATTTGAATGAAACCCTGACAGCAAGCGGGCACCGTAATCATGCACAGGTATTAGAGGTGGCAGTCATCGCGCACTCGTTCATTATTGGCCTTTCGTTGGGAGTATCGGAGAACCCATGTGCCATCAAACCGCTGCTGGCTGCTCTCTCCTTTCATCAGTTCTTTGAAGGCTTCGCTCTTGGAGGATGCATATCGCAGGTGAAAACCCTCAAGTTTGGCTACGTCCTGCTCGACATTTTGCGTCAGTTCTGTCCAACTTGAGGAGGTTAGGTTATCTGCCGTATGATGATGGCTTGAGAGTCTTTTTTGAGGTGAAACTATGTGGGTAAACCTGCAGGCGGGCTTCAGTGGTTCCTCTGCTTTCATGAGAGCAGGGGCTTTTGCGGTGACTACACCATTTGGAATTATCACGGGCATCCTCGTGGCCTCAAGCTATCAAGCAGACACGGCCAGAGCCCTGATAGTGGAAGGGTTATTTGACGCTGCATCTGCTGGAATACTGATTTACATGGCACTCGTGGATTTGATTGCTGCGGATTTTCTCAGCGACCGTATGCGGACCAATTTCAGTTTGAAGTGCATGGCATTCTTGGCGTTGTTCGGAGGAACGCTGAGTATGTCTGCAATTGCCTTCTGGTTGTAGAATGTCTCTTCATGGATGATTTTTGTGTACATTTGCAAATTACGGCTGGTGGAATGAGCACCTCCTGCAGGAGGTGGTGTCAGTGCTCGGGCGATCTACCTAGTGGTAGACTTGCAGTACCTGGAAAGAAGAGAGAGAGAGCTCTACCAGGTACGACGCTTCTGCTCCGAAAGACCCCTGAGGAAAGGAAGAGTACGAATCATTCGTCTGGATTGGCTTGGCCATGGATCAAGCACTTACAGTCCGCGGAGGGAGAGTTTGGATTTGCTGATCATGGATCGTGAGTTGTCAATAGTTTTGGACGAATGCCTCCTGAAATTTCCACGAACAGATTCTTTGGAGGCTACACTATCCACGAGCGAGGATTTTATGTATATAATTATGTGCGGGAAGTTGTGGGAGTGTGCTGGAGGCTAGTGTCTCGTGCGTGCGAGATCACAACCGCCAGTGCAGATGTTTCTTTGACCCCTACAAGACGAGGAATCCACGTTGGGGAACTGCTGAGGAAGAGAAACGGACCGAGACAGAACAGACTGTGCCACGAATTCTCCGCTCATGGAAATCAAGACATAAAAGGGTATGCCACCTACCATCAAGACGAAGAGAACAAGTAAGCAAAGCAAGTACACGGCGTACGTTTAAGAGAATACTTGTGGCCTAAGGTTCCTTACCACGAAGGTATGCATAAATTACAGTCGTTCTGTCACAGAGGGAGAGGTCCCCATCGCCTGTTGGAGGAACATCGACGAGAGAGTAGGAGCCGTTTGATTAGCAGCAACACTCAAAGGCTCAAGCAAGAACTCGCCCCACATTGGCTAGAACTTCCGCTATAGATCCCATCTAGGAGCTTCAGTGTTCGAATTCAGTTGTGCTGATGGAAGTTCGAAGTGTACACAATTGTCAATATATAACACTCGGCAAAGTCGGCGCAAGTGTGAATATTCGTTCGAGTTCAAAGACGCATTCATGGTGAGTAGCCTGGAGTGTCCTGATGAGTTTGAGCGCAAAAGCAATTTAAGTAAAGTAGACCAAATGGTTCTTCGAGTTTACATGTGATGAGATACTGTCAGACGAGAACATGCTCCAAAGTCAGTCAGCTGGTCTAGCCTTATCCGTTTTATCATGAGAACTGCGGCAGGCCCCGGCGCAAGCGTTGAGTTGTTTGAGCTGCGGAAGCTGAGAGAGGGTTTCATCAGCAAGAGAACATCTTGGCAATTTCCGCATCAAGGTCTCGATACTGAGGTAGACTTCTGTCAGAGCAGGTCAATACCCTCTTGTTACCATGCGCTGGAGCATAGAAGCATGAAGTTTTATAGCTTTCGTGAGTCGTCATATCCGAGCAAATTTAATTCTCACTCCAGCAAAGGGCATGAAGTCAAGGAATCTGAACGAGGGATGTGAAAGGAAACACCACACAGAGCAGTTCGGTTTGGTAAGCCGTTTCCTACTCCCTCCATCTGACTTGCTGAAAACCAGCTCGATTATTCAAAGATTTAACCACGCTGTTCATCGAGGGAAGTTCACGGTGGATGTTCTCATGTTCATCTTAGGGACGAAAATCTTCATATATGCAGAGTACAAATGCCGATAATGATACATACGACTAGGAGGAAAAAGGTATCGTTACTCGTAGGAGTATGTCTGAACATGTTAGAAGAAAAATGAAGCAAAATAATCAACTTCTGACTGCGAGGTGGTGCTGCACAAAAAATGGCATCGTTGTCAGTTGGTCAGTCCAACTGACAACGAAGGAGGAACCTCGTTTTGGAGGAAAATACCGACACAACAACAGAATACCGAGAAATACTCGTGGAAAGACAAGACCCCCAAGAAGATGCACCGTTTTTCGTAGCTTATAAAGCCCTGAGAGAGCCGTGACAGATACAGTAAGGACTAGGGCAACGATGCTACAAGCTGTCGGGATTGAAGAATGTGGAGACACGACTTCGTGTCGTGTAAAATGGTAGTGACAAAACAGTGCAAACTAAGCAAGCTTGATTACAGTGCAGTAAAACCTAACTACTGTATGCTTGCTTGATTACACTAAAAGACTCCAGTGAGTGAAACGAGGTTCGCGAAAGCAAGGTACAGTTTTGTAGCTTTGTGTAGAACCTAACTAAGACTGATTGAACTACAAAACTGGAGTAATGAAAACTGTTTGCCTAGGTAAAGCTTGATTACTGTACAAGAGTTTTGTAAGAGAAAAGAAGTTTGCAAAGAAGTTCAAACTAAGTAGAACTTACACCAAACAAATGTAGTGACTGCCATCACTTTCATTGACCTTCTTTATTATTGCCATGCATTTGCACTGCTTATGTTTTATTAATGCTATGCATTTGCACATTTGAATTAGATTCATGATAAATAAAGTACCGTGCGAATGATAATCTATCATGATCAAGCAAAAATATGCATCCAAGCCAAATGTGGAAACTGGGAACAGAAAAAAGACAAGCGATAAAAGTGTGGAAAATTCTAAACTGTCATTGCAGTGTGTACTGTTTTAGTAGGGGATGTATAGTAGAATAAATAGAAATAAAATAAATCTTTTTCTTGCAGGAAAATTGTTTATTTTTGTCACCGATGAATAGTGAACTATGCGCTGTGGGGAAACTCGGTGAATAAATAAACATGCTTGATCAACTTCAGAGAATTTCTGCCAACTTTGTATTACTATCGAATATATAAATATCGAGATTCAGTAATGAAAAACTAAAATTTTCTCTAAATGTTAATTGTTAAGTATCCCCGAAGTTGCAGAGAGTTACAGAGATAACCCATATGCGAAACGCGAGAACACACGTTTCTGGAACTATAAAGGCTATCCTCTTACAGTTACCGAGAAAAGATTGGACAACTGGAAACTCGAAAAGGCTAAGAAATAAATTAATCAAATATGATGCTGAAGATGGAAGAGAAGTGAATATATATAAATGCTTCCAAATATACATGACCTCACAATGGTATTATAGACGCAAAACTTCAAAAATTATCTTGGTCACATCCCTAGTAGATTTGACTAGCTTGATCATACTCCTTTTAGTGATATATTGCTTGATCGTACTTTTGACTGGCTATCGACAGTAAAACCAGTTATTTTTTCATTTTACTACTTTCGATCGAGACTAAATATCTCTGTTATTTAAATATTTACAATATTAAATACGTTACAAACCATACATATGAGAAAAGTTGATACATGCAATCCGACGTATCACTGATATGACAAAGTGAATGATTTTACCGTCCATAGTCTTCAAAGGTGTTATCAAGCAATACAAAGCTATTGAAAGTGTGATAAAGCAAATTTCTTTATTCTTTCTAGAATATTACGTACCTCGAAGTTTACACTGACACCAGAAATTTGCTTGATCATACCCTCAGTACGTTCCGTGAGCTTGATGATACCCCTCTTAACGTTTGGTTGCTTGATCATACCCCTGACGGTTTATTGACAGTGGAACCAGTCATCTTATCTTTTGGTTCATCATTTAGTACTTTCAACCTCGACTAAATTTCACTGTAATTCAAAATATTTGACATTAAAAACGCGTTAAACTATTCATATTCTCATTCCTCTAATATGTGTAGTCTCACATCTGAACAACATCACAAAGTGACTGGTTCGACAGGCAATAGCCAGTCAGGGGTGTGATCAAGCTAGACAACGTTAAGAGGGGTATGATCAAGCTCACGGAACCTATTGGGGTATGATCAAGCAAATTTCTGCACTGACAACGTAAGCTAGTGGTGGTACGTACACGACATACAGCTATGTTTTGCAAAGGGCGCAGGTCTCCATGATTCTTGACGTTCTTCGCGCCATCCGCAGGCAGCAAAATCTGCATCGACTGGTGAACATTACGTGACGTCAGGATGATGCTTACTACAGAAAGACCGCGGTCACCGAGAGACGTCTTTTACGTTCTTACTTGAACAAGAAAGCGACCCAATGAACACAAACGGTTTGGGAGACCTCATCAAGTCGAAAGGGGAAAAAGGCCCAGAAGGTGAAGAGAAAAGAGGAGACTATCTTTCCAATCCGTAGCTCGGGAATGGAAACGTTATCAGTAATTGAACAATTGGTATCAGAAAAATATTGATATTAAGAAAATTAATGATTTTAGAAGATAGATATTGACTCTTATAACTAAGTTATAGGTATCGATTTTATAATATCAAATATCGATAAATTAAAAAACCTGCATACATTTTATTTAAACTAGGTCTCAAATTAATGTAAAAAATACTTTAGATGATGTTCTAGAAAAAAGAGGTAGACTGCAAAACATAAAAGAAACTGTACATTTATTACTATTATTTACTTCTAATTTTCAAGAGAAATTTTTTTAATAAGTTAAGCAAACTAAATTCAGTTCAAGAATACTATCAAAAATTTAAATTGTTTGAACTTGAAGCATTTTCAGAAAGCAATTATCCAAGCTATATAAAAATGAAAATTAAATTATTTTTGAATAAAATGATAAAGGAAAAGTCAGATAGATATATAATAATATATACTCTTCATAATATACATATGATAAAGTTTTTAAGATCAGCTAAAGTTCCATTATAGAGCGTTTCCACGTGGTAGAACCTCCTCTAAGAATACAAATTTTTCATGAGACCAAAAACCCTCTTTACTACTATTACGGGGACCTTGTGCATTCTGGTTTAATTAACATCTCATTTCTTTTTTACCATTCAAAAACTTTTACAAAAAAAATAAGTTGAAATTTTTGAAATTTTTGCTTTAATAAGTTTTTATGAGACAGGAATGATTCCCAATTCCCATAGAGCGTTTAACTTAAACGTTTAAGAAGGTAGCTATATATATTCATGGATTTCATGATTTTTCTATTTAATTCTTTTCATAATTTTCTTGCATGTCCTCTGTAATGGACATTCATTGCACAATTAGAATGCGATCATATTATCTATTTATATTTATTTAAAATTGATAAAATACACATTACATTTGTTGAACAAATTTATCTCGACTATTAGTTCTTAGGTATGTTAATTCTCATCAACTACTTCAGAATGTGATGAATATGAATTACTTACTTATATGTTATACGTATTTATACTACTCGTAACTCATATTCAGTCCATAAAGTTTATGGCCGCTCCGATGTAAATTGTATGTGAATGATGTATATCCACAATTTCTTGTATAGTTCCGGATAAGTGATAGAATGAGTTTCCGAAATTCTTTTGAAATTATTTTATGCATGTGCGTGAATTTGCTTGGTTAGCAAAGGACACATTCCTATTTTCATTCACCGTTTTGCAATGAAGCTGCTAGTAATACTTTTGTCCAGGTAGTAAAAATTGTTATATAGATGAAGATAAATTAGAACTATTGAACACAAAACATAATGTTAATTACAGAGTTCGGTTAGATGTCAATATTTCTCAAAGTTATCATATGTCGGTATTAAAATCAACTCAAATTTAGAATTTTCATGTGAAATATATTTTTAAAATTCAAATAAGTTTTGAGATTTATGCATGAAAGTAACTACAAAATGTATGAAAATTAACATTATTTACTTCTGAGTCATTCATGAAACTCCAAAAGTTGTTATGAGTTATTGTTTCACTGAGCAAGTAACTGGTTGTTGTTAGCGCTTGTTAAGAGTGAATATGTGTGAAGAAAAAGCATCATTTTCATTTACATTTACTGTAAACTCGTTAATTATCGAATCCGAAGCCTTTTACACAGCTTAAACTTTGAATGCGAGTATACAAGCATGAAAGAGATTCTTTTTCCCTCCTAGTGTTCTTTGAGTCTGAGGAATATATTTTCTTTTGTTCCAACAAATCTCGAAATCTTCATCTTAACATTTCTTTTTCAATAGAAAGTAGTTTGTTCTAGATGAATCATAACTTGTAAATATGATGAATAGCTTTCATTTGATTCAGTTACCATCACAGATCCCAAGTTAGGATGAAGACGTAGTCACCAAAAGCATTTTGTGCATAACAGTTAAATTTCTCAGAAAGCAACTCACAAAATAGAGTCTTTTGGGTCACCAAGAACACTTGTAGTCATACTTGAGCTTTAACCGTAAAATTTTTTCGTGATAAAACTTTCATGTGAGAATAAAATCTTAGAACATGGATTTACATCAAAATTATCCATAAACTCTACATTTATCTAAACGCTCACCTCCCTTCAATGTGAGCTGCGATCTTGACCGGTGATCCGTCTGTGGTGAGACTTTTCTGATTTTTTTGATGTTTAATAAATCCGGTTTTAAATATCAGAATATCAGAAATACCTTTATTTTTTAATAGTATATTTTACTATGATTTAGTACTGATTAAAAGTTTATACAGTTCTCGGGACGAAAAGAAACATATTAGTGAACCTCAAGTACAAAGCAACGGTGCAGTCGACCCTTTTTAATGCACCAGCGTGCAAATAAAAAGGGTATGCACAAATGGATAAGTGCATTTTTGTATTTATCCATATATACACGAAAGCACAAACGTGCAATTCAACAATGCATGTTAAGTGGAAAACGAAACAAATTTCTATTATCACACTATTTATTCAAGGTGATTTTCCTTCTCTTTTCTTATAAGTATTAGCAGCAATGAGTTCAGGAATTTTCAGGGCCGTTGAAGTTCACAAGATCAAAGGGGGATTAGAAAAAACTTATTCAAATCTTGTAACAACGATTCAAAGAAAAAAAATCAGAAAAGAAGAAGTCTGTTCTATCCAAGAGGACAACTCACATGATTGCAATCAGTTGGATTTCTGTATTCAGGAAATTTGTCACAAATATGTGAGAGAAATTGCCAGCAGTAGATATGTTGTCTCTTTTGAATGGGCCACTCAATGTCTAGTAACTGAACATCGAGTAACTGCAAAGGAATTTTGATCCAAAAACCACCTGATCCAAACAAAGAAATCATCACAGTTGCAATGTTCCACGACCATTCTTATTTGCACTTATGCTTTCTCATCAAGTGTAAATGCACATATTGGGCTATATGCAACAATATCGAAGGTGTGTAGTTAAAGAGTTTTCTTATTCGAGTTGAGAGAGGTATCTTGATGCAGTTACAAAAAATTTATAGTATAATACTTTCATAGTGTATCTTTTTGCGTTCTTCGAACTGATAGTGTAGATAAAGAGGATGAGCACTTCACAAGAGTGAAGTTAGTCCAGAAATTTGCTTGATCACACCCCTGTATGATTTTTGTGCTTGATCACACCTCTGACCTGGTACAGTCAGTTCAGCTCGTTACCATGAACCTGACATGTACATTCTGTTTTATTGACATGTTTATAGTGACTTAGCTCACGCTGTTAGCACAATAGATTTGAAACACTGGATATCGTCACATCCTTTTCTTGATTAAATGACAGAGGTTTGGAAACAGGTAAACAATAGCTGGACTGACTATGGCAGGTCGAGGGTGTGATCAAGTACAAAAATCCTAGGGGGGGTGTGATCAAGCAAATATCGTGCAGTTTAGCCAGGTGCGACTGTATACCCATACCGGGGGTTTAATGACCGGCAAAGGCGGAGGTTCCGGTTGTGCGAGTCTCCTTTCTCTCTTTAGTCTCCTTTCTCTTTACAGCTGTCTCGGTTTCCACTTTGGGGGGAAAACATAGCCAACGGATAGAAAGACCCCAGCAAGCCTTACAAAGGAAAGGAGTTACCCTAATGGCCAAGCATCTAAGGTCACTAAGGAAAAAACACCTGGACTAAGTCATAGTATAATAGTTCTAAAATTTTTTATTATCCTTATAATATCATATACAGGTAAGTCAAAACTCCTACATACAACAGATACACATGAAATAACATCATTCACTACGGTAGTTGCCACTTTACCTGATAGATTGTATGAATCTAGCTTCAAACACAAGCAGTCTATTTGGTGTTTGAAGCTAAATACAAAACAAGAAAAAAGAATCTGTTGGGTGACTGCTTTAGAATTTTCGCCTGCCGCCCTGAAAAAGTTCGCGTCGTGAGCAGACGGGAGATGTCCGTGAGGGACGCGTAAGAATCCTGAACCTCCTCCAGTGTGGGACAAAAGTAACCAGACTGTCCTTATCCTCCGGCAGAGTTATCTACCACACGTAAGGAGAGAGAAGTAGGGGAAAAGGATCTCGTTGCCGTCCTTCTCTAATATCTTTGTGGGTTTTCAGGACGCCGATTCAAAATTATATTTATTGTTAATTTCTCGATTTTATCATTAGATGTTTTATCTATTTATTACATATAAAATAAAAATTATTTTTTAAAAACTAAATTTAATGGTGAAATTAAACCGAACATTGCAGTGAGATTTTATGGAACTTTGGGTTAATCAATTCTTATTAATTTCGGAATTTTTAATAAGAAGGTTGCAGCACACACCCGGACGAACTTGATTAGCAATACAGAACAGGAGACAAAACAGGAGTCACCATCGCGAGCCAACCACGAGAGGACCAGACCGCCATACGGGTGTTTACTACGGGAAAGGAATGAGACCTCGAACACGGGAGGAGGCCCAAAGCGGAGGCAGGCAAAGAGCTAGACTAGTCGAAGATTAGCCCCATGGTTACTCGGAGCGGAAACCGCAGTGGGAGCAGCGAGGAGGGGCACAAAACAAATCGACTTCTATTGATCAATATTCGATTAATATATATATATTTCAAAATCAATTTAAAGTATTTTTAATATATTTTTTATGTTATATACAACATACATGCCTAGAATCCTCGAGAAAAATATATAAACAATATAAAAAATAGTTCACTAAGAACCATACTATCAACCTCTTGTCTCATAAAAAGTTTATTTTTATTTTAAATTTAATTTATCACCTAACCCTTCTCGCTAAAAATTACTAGATAATAAATTAAACAGCTTTGCATTATTTCCCTCTTCCGAGGATGGAAGAGGTGATTTGTGCATACAAACATGAACTTGTAACTTTCAGATAGATGATCCGTTATATAAGTCTTAGAGTTCTTCCAACTTGAAGCATAAAGAGGTTTTGAATCCTCATAACTGTTTGGAGTACCACGATCCAAGTCCATACTACTTTTAAATGAAGAAAGATTATTATATATTTGTATATTTATTTGGTGTATACATTTCAAAGTTTTTGTATCAAATTCATTGATAAGTATAGGGTACAATATCATTCTTTTTGACATAGGTGGCCAAGGAAACCAAAATCTACATACCGTAGATTTGTACTTCTTCTTACAAGCATGGTATGACGATGAGATTGAGTTCAGATCATATCTTCTGATAGTAGACGATGATCCGTAAATAAAACTATCAATGAATTTTGTTATTTCATTACCAGAATCGATCTTAAATACTTGTGCATCTTTGATCCATAGTAGTCCATGATCATGAGGACTTCCTCTACTTTGGAATTCTGTTACAAAAAAAATCATTAGTACGATCAAATATATCATTATTATTTTTAATTAATTTCCTAAAAGATTGGATATGATGGTCATAATATCGAACATATGTTTCAGGATCTTGTCGAATCAGTTGTTATTTTTGGAAAGAATTCAGATCATCTAGATTTTCAGAGAGAGGAATAAGATCATCCTTCTTGTTGAGATGATGAAGAGTTTGCATAAGTGGTTTCATGGAGGTCTTCACAATAAGCATGATTACTCTTTTCTTAAAGTTTTCAGATGTATCAGTTATGTGCATCTGATGAGAGACGTAAGTAACTCAATTTTTCTCATTCGAAGTGAGAGTGATGAAGAAAGTGGGTTTGTCTAATTGTCTAATCATTGCAAATAGATTTCTTCTCAAAACTTGATAATAATCTGATGTGAATCTCAATTGAGATAAGCATAGAAACGCTTGATCAGATATGAGCAATTCTTCCTTAAATATGTTATTTTTCAATCGATCAAAGGAGGACCTTGAAGTTTATTCTTTCGAATTCATATCCAAGAAATGCTTAAGATCTTCTCGATGTAAATTTTGGACATTTAAAAGAAAATATTAGACAAATGTCGAGCAAATTGATATCTAAAATGCAATAGTTCTCAAGCAGCAATAGTGTGGTATGAGAAACTTGTTTTATTTCTATTGTGATAATAAAATTAACCGAGAAAGTTAGTTTTTTCACAATATTCATCTTTGAATAAACTTAAAGGGATGTAATCTTCTCTAGGAGCTAGAGTGAGTTTATATTTATGATAGCATAAATAGTTTCAGAATCAAGGAAATTAGTGATATATGTGTATGGGTTGCGTTTATACTACTTCCAAACAAATCCGCATTTGTATCTGTTGTGGATTTGTTTTTACAATTTTCTCATTGTTCTTTTTCACGTCTGTTATGAGATCTTTCATTCTCAAGATCATCATTGTCATCATGCTCCACTGAATCGATATTATCAGTAACTGAGTGAGAGCATTGAGCATCATTTAAAGTTTCAAGCCATTTATCATTAATGATAACTTTTTGATATTTATAAAGAGGAGTATAGAAGAGATATTTTAGAGCTTGGATCGTTGTGTTTGATCTTACATAACTGGTCTTGTATATGAATTTCAAACTCATCTTACAGATGAACGATGATACTTCCTCCATCGTGCGTCACACGAGGCAAATGCGATTGTACTTCATGTGTATTTGAAAGAACATTTATAATACTACCACGCTTATGTCATCGTTCAAAATCATATAAATGTGAATATTTCTAAAAATAACTCATGGAGCAATTAATCATTTTTCTATTTCATTAAGATATTCTACATAAGGGATCATTGCGTTTTCGTGATATTGGTATGAAAAATATATGGTAAAGTATGATTATGTGTATGACGAACACACATAGCACAAACTTCGAATCTTTCACTCACACTGTCACATGATATATTATTGATCTCACAGTAGTTTAATATTCTATTAAATATTTGAGCTTTTAGTAGACTCATATTTTTGGAAATCATTTCTGTGACATGTGCACATATCACATTAGGAGTATCGTTTATAGTTTATTTATAGTAATCAATTTCTTTTTGTAAATATGATATTTTCTTTCATTCTTTTACGGAGTTGACCGTAGAATAGTAGGTTGCAATAGTTGTATTTTTGAATAATATGTTTCATTTGTAGTTTGATTTGAACGATAAAAGTTAGACGATGATAGTGATGAACAAATGTTATAAGCAGATGATGATTCAAGAAATAGTCTCTTGTGATCAATTATATATTGTTTGAAATTTTTTTTATTGATTGAAATTTTTTTATTATTAATTATAATTTCTTTCATAATTACAGAAATTGAGAAGTTTGAATTCTCTTTGTTCATAGATAAGAATTGAGATATTAAAATATCGTATATTTTAGTATTTTTGTTTTGTTTGTTTGATGATTCCTATTTGCATATTTTTTGTTGAATTTGTTGGACTGACTTTACACACTTAGGATATCAAAGTAAATATTTGTGCACTAGTTTAATGACTGTTTCGTTTATTCTTTCGGATGCCGTTGTTGTATCTCATGTATAATGAAATTCTAATCATTAATATTTGGTGATCGAAGTTTAGGTAAGAGAGGCTCATAGTGTCCAACATGATTATGACTGTCATCATATAAGAGATAAAATGTGTCGTTTGATGCTACAAATCTGTTATCAAATTCAATTATTATGATTTTAGAACTATAATTAAAAATATAAATTTTTATTTGTAAAACGTTAGATAAAACTAATAAGCATAAAGAATCTATCCAAACTCCACCATTCACAGCCAAAGCGCTAACATTTTGTATGTACTCTTCTCTTGATTGGACGTTATGAGAGGTTGTCAAATCATCTTCTAAGAAGTAAAATAATGTTAGATCATCATTAGTCTCTATTGCTCTAGTGTATATAGTTAAAACTTCATTTCTAGCATGTATACGGAGCTCAACTGTGGTGTATTGACTTCCAGAGAGATATGTGATTGAATCGAACATGCAATCACCCGGAGTGTAGATGTAGTTTGTACATTTTTCAAAATTATCTAAACTGACTGACATTATGCTCAAAGTCAAATATTAAAAAACTAAAATAATTATAAAATGATTCTTAATATGATGATACTATATAACTAGAACAAAAATAGTAGATAAATAAATTAGAACATGTAAAGTGCTCAGTGAAGAAAAGCCAAATAATTCAATAGTTATTATATTCTATTTTTATATGTATAATTTTTTGACATATGCAATCAGAAAATATACACAACATACATAAAAAAGTACTTCAAAAGCAAGAATCAAATAATATGATAATCATTTGAGTTTATATGAAATTTCTTCGAGATGCATGTACTGGTAACTAATTAAATAAATGAAAATATAATATATATATATTAAAAGCTGATTTTTTGTTATTATAATTGAAATATACATAGAGTTTAAAATTATAGTTGTTTGAGAAGTGAGAGAGGAAAAATATCACAGTTCAAAAGTGAGATAGAATAAAGTGCGGTAGTCCATGAGTGAAATTTAGAAAAGTATCATAGTCCAAAAGTGAAATCGAGAAAAGTATGAAAATCTGAAAATCAAATCGAGAAAACATAGGGTAGTCCAAGAGTGAGAATAGTACGATAGTCTCAAAGAGTGAGTTAAAAAATTAAGATTGTCCGAAAGTAAAATAAAGAAAAGTATGATGTCCAAGAATGAGACCAGATGAAAGTGCGATAGTCTGAAAAGGAGATATAGTACGACAGTCTTTTATTCAATTCCAAAATATTTGTAATAATTGAAATGTATAATGTTCAAAGGTACGAGTTACCGAAAGTCCGAGAGTCAAGAATATCAACATGTGATCATAATCATAAAATCAAATACTCATATGCCGAGAGAAAATTATAGACATGAACTGTGCACATATGCCTCAGTTGTCTACCTCGTGTATTACCTGTCAAAAAATAACAATCAAGTTTAATCTTGACAAGTTAAAAAAAATTAAAGGATAAAAGTCCAAGAGTTCTATTTGCAAGAACTCTTACAAGTTTATTAAACAAAGAAGTAGAGTATTCATACATTTTTTTTTCATATTTGTTGATAATAATTGTACTTGATGAAGAATGAAAATAATCAATATAACTATATTATTTTTATCAGATATTATAAATTTACCTCATCAAAATCACAATAATCACCAAAAGAGTTGAAATGAAATACTCCACGTGTGCATATCTCTTCCATCATGTTGAGAAGCATGTCTTTCGTATTTGGAGTATTATAATCTTTGACCACATCTTCTGCAACAAGACTGTTGAGATCTCCAAACCATTTGCCTCGACCATGTATAGTGTACTCTTTTTTGTTGGACTCATCAAGCACATATCCTTCAATCCATGACTATGTAAGTAACTCGCACTTAATTGTACAATCTTCACATCCGTCATAGAGATCTTTTACATTCTCAATCTTCACACATGGAAATGACAACTACACATATACATCGATATGATCTTTCTTCATAATTTCATGTTCGAAACACTCCCCGTACCTACAAAGAATGTAGATGAAGTAAACACAATGTAGGATTTGATAAGATATCGGTGACTGATAATAAAATATTAAATTCAATAAAAATAATGAAAAATCAGAAATAATTACTAATTTCATGGACCTCATAGTGTTGAAGCACAATTTGCTTGTGATGGTTGTACACCGCTCTTAGATGATTGATCCTTCTCGGACAAGAAGGTGTAGTCCATATTGTTGTCTTATTTGTATGTAACTTTAGAATAGCATTCTGTTCTTCAGTGTAAATCACTCGAGTAATGTTTTTTAAGTGTAAGAACATTGCATTTTCTCTTGCAAACTTGGTTGTCACTTCCTCATACTCCGATCGAAATTCTTTTTTGATCAATAACTATAACAAAAAATAAAGACGTAAGAAAATTGAATAAACTAGTAATAAAGATTCGTATGAGCTATGAAACACCTTTGATATCTATAGATCTTTACTTACTATGGTTTTATCTTCATCTGTTGTACCATCAGCAACGAATATCTCAAATTTAGTGTAGTCGATGCATCGTTTGTTTGAGATCACAACCACTGAGGTATCCGTGATATAAAAGCGACCAATCAATAACATCGAGCAATATCAGATAGAAGAGTAAAACTAGAACTTGAATATAGGTTCAGATGTCTAGCAGATAATGTCTTGAATGGTAGTTTGTCCATCCGCAAGTAACTGAATCTTTACATTTCCTCTGTCACTTTGGTTTTCATTAGACGTTTGACTGTTATAGATCGATGAGCCAGATATAAAAAATGATAACAATGATTTCTTGTTATTTGTAGATCATATCCTTGCAATGTTTCCTTGTGCATTGCAAGTTATCATTTTATTCATGTTGCGATCAACCATATCAAATAGGAGAAAACATTTTGCTTCTTCAGTCGCAAAGGTATTCCATAGAAATTAAGAACCATTCTTTCGAATATTTCATCCCTTGATGCATATTCGAGATCATCAGTTGACAAGGGGATTTTGATTTCAGCAGAATAGTGATCTGAGGAGGAAGTTATTGGGAGAAGCTCTATAGAAGTTTTTGACTTTTTTCTATAGGTAATGGTGTTGCAGTCTCAGTGGAAGGAATAGATGAGACTGCAACAACATCTGCATCAAGCTCTTTTCATTTTTGGTGTCAAATAGTCGTTACATTAGGATATAGTGAATGCGACGCAGATGGACAGGAAAGAGAGACTGATAAACATGTACGAAAATAGGTGACTGGGGAGAATGCACAACATCATGAGTTTCATGTTCTACGACAATTGTGTCATGAGTAGGAAAGACATGTTTCAAAAAGCAGATTTTGAGCTACTTTGTTTTGCAAGATTTCTAATTTTTAGGGGAGACGATCGACTTGCATCCACCTCTCAAGACACAACGTCAAATGAAAATGATAATGATAACAATAACTGAAACAAAATAAAATAATGATAATCAAATTAAATGAAAGATAATGATTTTTCAGTCAAATTGCCCTCCACATTAAGAGATAGCTAGTGAAGACAATATACATGAAAAAGACATGGAAATTGGGAAACAAGTACAGAAATGGGTGCACAGACTGAGGACGCATAGCATCAAGAGCTTCACATTCCAAGATAGACGTGTCACGAGTAATAGACACATGTTTTGAGAAAATAAATTGTCTTGCATAGCTTTTCATTTTCAGAAAAGAAGATCGAGCTACATCTATCACTTCACTCACTTGTTATCATTAGAATGAATGAATTAATATGATGAACAAAACACAAAAAAATGATAATTAATGAAGTTTAAAATTTTTTATGGATAGAAATCACACACTTGAGAGGAGAAATAAAGAATTCAAACTACGTATAATATCTTGTTTCTACTCAAAAGTCCATTGTAGACTCTCATGAGTACATGATCTTCTGCAAACGTACCAGAGGATCAGTTCAGAAGAGAAACAAAGAATTCAAACTACGTATATTATCATGTTTCTACTCAAAAGTCCATTCTAGAGTCTCATGAGTACATGATCTTCGACAAACAATTATCATAGGATCAGCTAGTATACTTGATGCAAAACTAAAAAGTATGATGTTAACTGAGAAGCGATAAATCTTTCATGGGAATCTTTCCTACTACTCCACAACCAACTATCACGAATTGCATGCAAATATGTCTGATGCAAACATTTAGCTATCATAGGATCACTCATAAACAGATGTCAAAGGATAAATCTTAGAGCATAAACGTCTATGGCTTTTGTATAAGGTTGCGCTTCTTTAAAAAGTGGTGTTAGCTCTAGAGCTATATGACCAAAATGATTTTTTATTTGAGATGGTCATCGATGTCCATATGCATTTTGTGCTTTTTCCTCTGTTTGTGCCAATCCCAATCTCCTATACCAACAAATATTTGTTCTTCTCCTTCAAAATGAAGGAAAATATTTCTAGTATGCATGTCATAGTGCAAAATATCTGAAGCATGGATAGCTTCAAGAGTATTCCAAAGGGCCAGACAAATCAAATGGAAGTTCTTTCTGAAGGTTGTCAATCTTTTGACTTCACATGCACAAATGGAAGCACTTTCTTTCTCCTTTTTAACCGAAAGAGAAAAGAATTAAAACTCCCTCCATTCTAGTACGGGAACACATCTACAGGAGGGTTATATATACTAGCTCTTATAGCTCGAATCACACCAAAAATGGTGGACTCTTGCTGCCAATATTTCGATGTCTCTTTTCTCCATAGCTTCGATATTGCATTTGGTTTTGTATTCCTTGACACAATAAAGAATCGAAGTAACAAAGTTAGGGACATTTGTATCAAACAAGTTTAGACTTTTCCGTTTGACTCTACCTTCGAGGTATTTCTTCTTCTTGATGTTGTTGTTGTGTAACCAAATGATAGCATCCAGCTGATCGTTCCTCCGTGATAACGTCTTTTCATACCCAAACCCATAGTTTTAAGCTGCTATCAACCTTTTGTATATATGCCGCTTTGATGAATGTTTTCTCAAAGTCAAACTTTTGTATAAGTTCGAACTGCACTGCATCAAAATCGTGATTTCTTTTGGAACGCACTAATGCATATTGATCAACAAAGTGATCAATTATACACAAGGTCATATTCTTGATTTGACTGCACCTTTTTTTCTGACACAAAAAAAGATAAACTAGTGGAGACAACTTCCATCATTGTACAGCTCAACCATTCACGGAAATTTTCCACACCAATATTTTCTCCTATCACCCTATTACGTCGAGCTTCAGTAGGAAGTGAAAGGAACGTCGTGATCCAAACTCTCTGAATGGAACATAACATGCTTTTCCAAGCTTTACTTTGGGTCTACCTTCTCTTTTTGTTGCTAGAGTCATCAGTTTTTGTATTAATAATCAGACGTTTAGACATTCTGTAAAAGAGAAATATACTTGATCACAACACAAACAATACTAACTGAGCAAAAAATGAATATAATATATATTTTACTTTTTTATAGTATTGATATAGTATTTTCTATACTCTACAACATATATTACTATATGTAATTGATTCAAAACTAAATGATAAAAACAACCATCCAGAATAAAACAAAAGTAATTATTCTCATTATAGTTCTTTCGTTGATCAATATTCAGTGTTCCTTCTGAAATAAAAAGATTAACTATATTTTTTTATCTCAGTAAGTACAATGATAATTATTATCTTCAATCAGATGATGAGAGAGCTGTCTGGAATAAAATTAATAAGAATCTTATTCCACTACATTCTTCATCAATTAGTCATTGTAGTAATCATTGTCTCTTCTAGAATAAAAAGAAATATATCTTTTCATCCCACTAAGTACAATGATCATCATTATATTTACATGAATGAAAAAATTGCATCACTCAGTATATCATTGTCCCTTCTAGAACAAAAACATGAACATAGTTTTTCTCCCCCTAAGTATTTGTATCGAAAATTTAAATATGACGAATATAATAATCATTAAAAAGAAAACATGAACTATACAAAATTCGGTTACCTTGATGGGTTGTAGAACTTTCAAAATCTTCCACAGCTTACTAGAACGTTTCTCAGCTATGATAAATTTACATATAAATTTTTGATCAAAATTTTAGTATGAAAAAGTGATACTTAAGACCAATATAAATATAATTTGACAACATTGATTAAGTAAATCACAAATACAAGTAATCATGAAGAAAAAACCACTACGATATTACATTTTCTAATAAATTATTTTTTTTTTGCATACTTATATTTTGTACGCTCTTTGTAAAATTTTCTTGCTGAGACTTTCTCGATTTTGCTCTCCTAACCAACTTCTGCAAAGATGAAGTAGTACATAGTTCATCTTTCTTGCTAGACGGTGTATCAATACTTTGTTTATTCCTTGATACACTATCGAGAATGATTGTACCCTCGTGTTCAAGAGGAAATCGTGGATTTCGAGTACAAAACTCTAAAAGTTTACGTTCTGATTTTTTTTTCTTCATTAACTTTTCCATGAGTCTCTCTCGAACTCCTGTTTCCTTAACCATTCTGTTCAAATGTACTGCAATACACAGCAAATATATGTTTCATAAAAGACTTAATCAGTTAAGTTCTATATAAAACATGTCTACTAATCTGAACATTAAAAGACATACAATAAACGAATTCTCTCTACAACATATCAACAATCTACTATATTCAGGTATTTCCCACTATGAGGGAAAACATTGTGAGTGGAAATTGGAGCGGATGAATGTCTAAAACACGCCCTTGTAGTGTAGGCATGTCGCAAAAGTCGAGTGAACTGTTCTCTCCCTGGTCCAGTCGGCAGCTCTTGACCATCCAAACTTCATCTACAGCCGACAGCCTCGAGCAACCTATCATGAGGGCACGAGGAATAGGATGAGGTCAGAGCATTAAATCGTCAGTCCTTTTCCATCCTTGGCTATTCATTGCGTCGCGTATTCAGTCTTTGTCCAAGAATCTAGGTGGTTCTCTAGTCTGAATTTCAGTGACCATATACGTAGGACCATCACATCGACTGTGGGAGTTAGGATTTCGGCGTATAGTCCAAGTACGAATTTAGCTTCTATCTTCCTTACAACAGCTTGCCCCAAGTCCATTCCTTCTCAAGAGATTACCTATGCAGCTAGCCTTCCTTTCCTTTGTGTTATATTTTTCATGTTATATTATTCAGGATTGGACGATGCTAGAATATATTCCACCATGAGTAGAACCCTCCACAGTCGACACATCGCTACCGGGACGGAGTAAACTACGTGACCATATATGTAGACATGGCTAGTTTTACCCTGAAACAGTGGGTGTCTGATCGTAAGTAAAGAACAAGCTGCACTAACATGTGACAAACGAACTTCATGAGAAGATGGATGTAAGTTAAATACCGTAATCTTGCAGAAAGGAGCCAACGGCCTCTGAAATTATCAGCTCTTAAGAAGAATTTTACGTGCCCGAGAGAGATAGGAGTAAGCTTATAGTGGTACTGATCGACCGCAGAACAATCTCAGTTGTCTCACTCAGTGTGGTTTAACACTTCGGAGCCAATCGAAGCCATGCTGAAATATCTCGACTTGAAGGAGCTTCGGTTGGAAAGCAACTCCGTAGTTCGAGGAATTCTCCTACCAATAGTAAATGGGTCGCTGGAAGCCATCGAGCTTCTGGATCATAATGATCTGCAACATTTCAGTCCCATACAGCAGTCCGAATTTCTTTCCTTCTCTCATATATCCCGACCTGTCTGTATTGAACGACAATATCCGGCCGGCCTAACAACGTGCACCAGGAGTTGACAGGAAAACGGGGACCATGCAGTCCGCTATGCATCTGTTCTAGTTGAAGAGCCTCCCTCCCAGATGCGTGCCCAGATATTTATAAGGAGCTAGGACCATCAAGGAAGTGCAAGTCACCCGACAGCTATGTCGAACAGTCAGCAGGAAAAGAAGGTCACGTTGCGACACATCCACCTCGTGGAAACCGACAGCTGCGGATCCCCTATAAATGCACGCACCTCTGAAGTCAGAACGACCAGACCAATAACGATGCCTAGTGGCATCGTTATCACAGACAAAACTTATCGTGTAGCTTGAAGATTGGGTCGCGTTCTTTCTTGCTTGAAGATAAAGATGATGGACGAACGGATCTTTGCTCCTCGCCTTTCAGCAAAAAGAGATGGCGACACAGTTGCGACCGGGCTCCTAGACTCAACCGGTCCACTTTGGATATCCATCCGCGTGCTCAGGTGCTTGTTTGACTTGAGATGGTAGTAACAATCTCAGGCATTCCATCGAATTCGAGGTAGGATGTGTTTAGATGGTGAAACTAGAATTTTGCCTCGTTGCATTTTTGCCGCAGAAGGAACTCATCAAGAGTAGCGAGATTCTGCTCCGTGGTTCAAACGCGAATCAGAGCTCCACGTTTGCACCATGATTCTCGAATTAGCTCGGTCCACTTCCTTGTTGCAACCCTTTCAACAGCTGCGGAAGAGTAAGCGTGTTCTAACCAGCTCTGCTCTGTTGAGTCTGTTTCTAGCGTATTATCGACCAGCTATATCGTCAACTCTGACAAAGCACGAAGAGTCCACACTCTTTACTTTGACCTCGTGACATATCCAGGAATCTTAGCAGAGGTGGCGAAGTGGCATGCACGATTTCTAAACAAAGACGAGCGTCTGGGATCACGATTTTCCAAGAGCTGCAAACGGCAGCAAAACAATGACAATCCACTCGTCGGATAGCGAGTTTTGGTGCCTGAGGAAATGATCAGAACCATCAAACATCATCAACATCAGTAAGGGGAATCAAACCCCCACCTGGGATCTGAAAGGCACTCGTAGAGAATATTCTCATAGACTTTTTCATCATTTTAAGTTTTGAATTTAGTCAACGAACTTTCACTAACTCCTCGAGAGATCTGAACGTTCGTGCACTTGTGTTTTCTCGATAATGTTCAAATCCAAAACTTCTCCTTTTCAGAATGCAAAACAATAATTTATTTATTTACTTATTTATTTATTTATTTATTTGGCACATAAAATAATTGAGAACTGAAAAGGAGCACAGTTTAGTCTAGGTATCCAAATTAAATGATTTTGCTAACTACATTAGACAAATCAGTAGTCAGGGTTACGTTAAATATTACCGAAAATTTTATAAGACTTATAATCTAATTTTAACACTTTAGGATAAAATTATAGATAAACACGTGTGATAAATCAAAATATAATCAAGGTGTTCAATTTTACATCCAAGTGCAAATTACAGAAAGAACCCATAAGTGAAGTGACTGTAAACGCTCTCTAAAAGCTATATAAGCGACTGTGGAGTTAAAATAAAAGTTTTGACAGAAAGTTTACTTACCTATCCGCTCTCGACAGAAGAGTTAGCTTATAAATTAAACTGCTCATTAAATTCTTGAGTTGATCAACAATGCTAGATGAATGTGCGAGTGCTTAACTCTTCCATCGAACAAACATGCATCCAAAGTGCAATGGCAACATAGACCGAAAAGAAGACAAGTGCGATAATAGGGGGGAAATTGAGAAAGTGGATTAGCTCTCGGAAAGAATGAGCTCGAGTAGTATTTTCTGGAAATTTTTTATATTTTTTGCTTTGATGGAGTGCTTCTGGTGCCTCTCTCTCTGTTCTCTCTTTGTTACAGAGATATATATGTTTTATATCATATTTAATTTTAGTTTTATATTTTTAAATATTATAGAATAAACGAGACACGAATGGCGACCAGATCCAGACATAACCCACAAGCAGAGCAGCAAGCACTCATTTCCGAAATTACATAGGACCAAAGAATCATTAAGCATCATTAAGCATCATTTATTACATAACCCTTCCGAATTGAAAATCTAAAATTAATTAAAAATAGAATTACTATGTATACTTCTCATGTCTATTTGAGAATGCTACTCTCTATGCTAGAGTATCCTTGTTATTTACATTTGAAACCAGGCTTTGGCGGTAATATGCAAGTAGCATAATATATAGATATCCCTAGCTGTTTCACTCAACCTTGGTATTCCTTGGCATCCCCACTCAGGAATATTGGGTAAGATATTCACCACATATACACTTAAAAGTCGGGAGGGATTCAATTAATTTATGCTCTAATTCTTCTAGTGAGACATGTTAGATAATAATTAGTGTCAATATGAAATGACATTGTTCTGTTAACAGGTCTCGACATCATAATCCTGGCAGCGCGTGAGTCAGTGCTTATGGGTTATGTGCGGATTTGTTGGAAACCCCAGGGTGGTTAACATTTGATAGTTGTAGATAAATTCAATCTTTTATAACAGTTTGGTAAAACATTTCTACATAACGCTTACTTGTTTTCTGATAACAAAAAATGCAGTAGATATACAAGACAGCGGAGGATATTCAATGTAGGATATTAGAACATGGTATAAAAGACTAAACATGTGATATTGGCGAAACTAGAATCTTTTTGTCAATATTCTTCTCCCGTGGATGAGTGTCACGACTCCAGCCAAGAGGCCACATATTTTTTCTGCGAATATTTCCAGAGGTGCCAGTAGGAAAACGCTGCAAGCGTTCTTTTTTTCTCTCTTTGGAAAAATTAAGGAATGGCGGTAAGTTTTTGCAGTAAGGTGTTTTTGTACTCAAACAATTTGTTTTAATTTACAAAAATTATCATAGTTATTATATCAATTCATAAATAAGATGATAAAAGATTCACGGCTCTACACAAAGCTGGGTGTTTTCCTTATGGACGTTAGAGAATCTTCTCTCTTAGCTTTAACAATCACTAATGTATTCTCCATGAAATGATAGTCTACAATTCCCTTATAGCCTCAAAATCACTAGGTAGAATATAAGGCTATAATTCCCCTCCTATTCTTCCAAAATCCGTTTTCCTCATTATTCGTCTGAACATTATGTACATGTTTAAATTTCTCTACTGACACAAAGCTCACGCTCAGGTCAGGATCCGGGTCTGCAAGCTCGTGCATTTAAGTATAAGATAACCTCTCGGGCAGTGAGTTACGCTGCCCGAGTGTGGCTTATGTATGTAAGTCACTGCCACAGAGAGTGAGGTTATGCTGCATAACTCCACGCCAGGCAGTTCAATACACTACGTAAATCACGTGTTAAATTTCTCATTGAAGTCTATAGTATTATGCTAGCTATCCGTTCTGTTATTCTGGTTGCTAGTGACATTTCGCTGCTAGACAGATTTTCACCAGTGTTTTACGATTCCTTGTTAGCAGGATCCAAACGTTGACAAAACAATCAATTCTAGCTCCTTGTCACTAAGGGATGAAAGCGATCACAATTACCCCAACATGTCTGCTAATATCCTTCCCACCGCGGCCTTGTACAGTGAATTCCGTTTCTTCTTATTAGAAAATATGGAAGTGTTATAAAAATTATTCGAATAAGTTATTATAGAAAATTAATTTAATTTGTAAATATTATATGTTTACCCGTCCCAGAGTAGCAACTCATCCAGAAAGAACTCATAAGTGAAGAACAGGTTGATGCGTTCTTGGGGTATAAGTCAGAGTTTTTACTGTCAATATATGTCATTTTGAATAGACATTAATTTATATTCTAACTCTTCCCGTCGAAAGGGTTAGATTATAGATTACATCTCATGTACACTTTAGTGTACATGGGTGAATATCCTCCTTCAACTAATATAGACCATACAAGACTTGCGTGTTTCAAGCTCAAGGGCTGATTTACCCCGTACTTTTCATCCTGTCTCATACTCTTCACTTGGAGTGAGGTGCATTACACCTCGTTATATGTTACGCAAGTGAGACTTAACTCCGGTTTGGTTTGCTTGCAACAGAAGAAAAGCAAGATAGAGAGGTTTTCAAATTGCTTAGGTGTTATCGTACTCAATACTTTAGGACTAAACTTTTTATTGTTTCGTTGTGTTGATGATGTGAAGTGCTTTCTCTTAAACCCCTAGTGTGGGTATTAAAGCACGAATTGGAATATTCTTTTTTCCCAGAGTAGTTTGGGGTAGAGATATTATTCAGTGTATTCCAAGAAATCACAGAACCTTCGTCTGAAATTTTTCAATCGGTACTCAACGGTTTGTTTTGAAATGAAATATAGAGTGTAAAGCTCTTAGAGAGTTTTGATTTAAGTCTTTATTTGACAGAAAATTAGAAAATTTTATTAGCAGAGGTATGTTATGGTTAACGGCTAAATTTCTTTGCTCGTAAACAATGAACGAGTAAAAGGAAGTCTTGCTGGTTACAAGGCTATTTCGAGAGGCCCTGGGGGTTTAAACCCCACTAGTCGTATATAGAGTCTGAGCTTCATTTAGTATATTAAGAGATATTAAGAAAAATAGTAATCTAGATAGAGGTAAAACTACAGTTACATTTTTCGTCCTTGAACCACTAACTAGGATATTCACCGCATGTACATTTACAATATCAGAGATCTTTTTATTAATTTATGTCTAATCCTTCTGACGAAAAGAGTTTGAACATAAATTAATATGTATATGAAATGATGCTCCTTTGTAAATCTTGTACTCTTTGCAACTGAGAGTAAGCATTCACATGTGAATTGTGTTTGGCTATGTTGGTAAATTTGGGGCTGTTTAACACTAAACGATTATAGATAAATTCAATCTTTTATAATAAATTATTATAATATTCTATATAACGCTTACGTATTTCCAATAACAAAAAATGCATTCTAATTTACAAGGCGGTGGAGAAGGATATTTAGCGACTCTAGAATCGATGGAAGCCTGTCAGGAATACGTACTTTTATGGGAAATGCAAGACAACTTAGCCCAGAAATGAGTGGAAAAATGGCAGCTAATAGTTGCTGATGATCTGATTCGTCCAAATGAGTTTGAAGTTTTCTCGAGTGTCTGAAGTTGAAGTTGAAAACTAAAAAGAAATCCAGGAAACAATCTCTGAAATTTCCTTTTATTCCTCAACTGGGGTTAAAGATACCGCAGGCAGCACCTGGAATGCGGTATCTTCATATCAGAGTTACAAGATGGGAAACAGTCCATTTGCTTTCTCTATAAAATATCATAAACTCCTAAACATCCCATTCGTTTCTCCAAAGGAGAAGGTCCGTATGTTTATCTTCATGAGCACACCATGGGAGAGTACACTTCTCAAAGCTGGTAGATTTTCCTATGGTTACGATGATAGAGTAGATATTACCAAAAGCAATCAAGCTTGCAGAGCTTTATTTGACTGCATCCTTGAAACATTTTTCGGATCTAATTAAATCTCTCTTAACTTTGCATTACTTGACTGCACATTTGGCAGCAAGTTCTGCAGGGTTTCTGTCATATGAAGACGTTGCATAAGACAAGTAAGAAATCACATAGGCTGATAATTTGCTATAAATATATTCTAAACTAAATTTTCTGTGTAGATATATCGCTGGTTACTGACATGTTCGTCTCACATTCACATGATGTAGCATTTTTGCGTGCTGTACATGATGTTGCCAGTCAGAGGTGCGATCAAGTAATGCAAAGTTAAGAGGGGGTGGAGTCTAAGTCGAGAAACGTATTAGCGTGCAATCAAGTAAATTTCTAATCAGGTCTGTGATGGAAAGGAATTTGTATTATGACTAAGATATGGTACATACCTTGTGATTGTGATAGTGATTCTTGTACAACAAAACTATAGACGCTCTTGAAATTTCTTGGTAGTCAAATTATCAAAAGTATAAAAGTACAGAAGGATAATTTTCCTTTTGACACTTTATTATTTGCTGTTCAACAATTACACATGTTGAAATCCTTTGCATTTCATGTGAGCAAATGTTTTTGCTAGACAGAATTGGACCTTCCAGAAGGCAAGTTCATCATAAGAAGTGAGTGGGAGCTTGAGAAGGCAAAAAACTTTTTAGAATGAAGTTCTGATAAGTTAGTTTTAAACTTTCTTATAATTTCATATACATTAAGAGTATCATATTCTCAACTATATACGCAGTGAAGATGAAAGGTAATCTGGGAATAATCAAAACACCTCCGATGGGATATTCTGATGAATCAGAAAGTAATTTGTTCCATAAAATGTCTCGAGGGGATCACTAAGGGATTCTGTTAAAAATGTATGTAAGTTAAAATAAATTATTGATTAATAATTTTATATAAAACATAAATAAATATGGACAAATGTATTTTGTATACAAAAGTGTATTTTTAACTAACTAGTGTTTTGTTTACAAAATATAATTCACTAAAACTTATAAGAAAAGCTAAAAGTGAGAAATATCAAAATAAATTTCCCACTCGTATTTGTTATCGACAAAAATATAAAATATTATCCATCGAACAAAGTGTCGATTAAACGATCATGATTCATATGCTGCAGGTGTTTCTTCGAAAAGTTATCCTCCTTATCTCCATATGATTGAAGACTTATGAAGAAACGCATGAAGCAAACTTCCAAGAGCTTCGTCCAAAATGAAACCATGATTGACTTGTTTCTGCAGAAAGTGTTCGGACAATGTAATTCCATGACATGGTCACCAAATGGAGATTACACGAAAGGCAAGAAATTTTGGAAGTCTCACTAGTCCAGTCTATTTTAGTAACCATCAGAAAGGTATTTGACCTAAACTAAGAGTTGGCTGACCACTAGCTTCCCTCTAGGAAGCTAGTGGGAAGCTTCAAGATGACGTATTCTTCTTCTTTTCCATTTTTATGGAATGGCGACAGGACGCAACTGAATTAGGGTGTCAAAGTTGAGAGGTAAAAGGTTTTCAACGATTAACAAAGAAAGAGCAGTAATTTCACATGAAGTAACTTTGTATCGAAGCGCAACTGAGTCTGGATTGCGCTAATGAATTAGACATCATAAATATTTTAATTAAAATTTTTCTATTTTGATATTTATATAATTAATCAACGTAGTAAATATTCTGTTACAAAAGTAAACAGACAAAACGAATGAATAATCTTAAGAAAATATCTGCGGACGTTTTCTTACAAGTACTTCTGGAGATGTTCGCACGAAATACCTACCAAAGTTTGATCGAAATCATAACTCTTTCTCGCGGATGTAAAATTTTTATAAAAAATTTCTAATTTTGACACCTCTATGAATGCATATCAAAGCTGAAACTTTTGAGAAATATTAGTCTCTAGTCAGTAAATGTTACGGTTGCGATCAAGAGTTTATAGACATTTTTTATGGTTATTTCTGAGACACTACCATGACACCGCAGCGGTCGTTTTTAATTTAATTATTTCTAAATCATAATTTATCCAAAACTTAAAAAATTTAATAAGATAAACTTAAATATAAAAGTATAAAAGACTTAAAACGGTTCAAAAACACTCTCTGATCGTTACACAGCTCTAGACGTAACTTACCTTTCGACAAACTACGACCGTTTTCCTTATGGCCGTTAGAGAATCTTTCGTTTTAACTTGGAAACTCTCTATGATGACGTATTACCTAACAGTTTATAAAGTCAAACTTGAAGTTCGGCACAGTTTCTATCGCGGTCAGAAGCCTCGAAGTTATTTAGGACAGTAATCGCACTTAAGCCGTCCGCGTGCTAATCCGGGCAGGCGCGTCCGGTCAGGGATTCACGTAAATCTGGTATATAAGAGGATTTGACAACGATTTTCACATCGTTGTGGCACAGCGTGTTGGGTATTCTCCCCCATTAGATTGGACAGGTCTCCGGTTCGAATTTTTGAGTCTTGTGCGGCCGCAGGCCGCTTGCTTAGGGTCCTTGTTCACTCTGTGTATGCGGCCGCAGGCCGCGGTCATTAGGGTACTTGCCTCTCTAGAAAATCAAACCCCCCTGGTTTAGGTGTTAGACGTTGGGCTGGTGCGGGCAGCGACACCCACGGCCATAGACGCACGCTCCCACGGCCACAGGCGTGCGTCATAAACGCACTTACTGTGCTAAATATTTTCGAGGGTCAGAAGAGGCCTAAATCGCCCTAAAGTGCCCCCTACGGTACTCCGAACTCGGAGTCCACAGAGTCTACTGGCTCCTACGGTAGCCAAAAAGTAGTGGGCGAGCCAGAACAAGTAGCGTGCATGGTCGTTTTCACCGGAAGGTGACAAAAGTCCGTACTTCCTAAACTTGCCAACCCGGTTACTAATGATAGGGCCACTCAATCCTTGACAGTAGAGGATTTCCGTAATTTCTGTAAAGAAATTACGAAATACTTTTTATATAATTTTCTTAAATTTCCTAACAATTACACCTAAATAATATCTCTTGAACACCACTGAATACTTTTGTATCAAATTTGTACAGAAGTTCTGCAGTCGGACATTGTATACTTATACGGTATTTTCTCATCTGACTTTGCGACATGCGGGGAATAAAGATGAGGAGATTCAAATGAGGCGTAAAATCCAAAACTGGGTCAAAGTTCAGATAAAATGCTACCCAACTTGAAATTCAATGTTAAACTGAGCGTTTCAACTTAGAGTACACGGTGAATATCATTAATTTCAAGTATATATCGAAAATGAATTGTGTGTATGATCGTCTAGTCCAATATAAGTAATAGTGAATGATAGATGACTGGCAAATTCGATGAAATGCAAGCTGAACAAATCTGCGAGTTGCGAACCACACAATTTTGAAAAAGTGGATTATGTGAAAACGGAATATATAACATTAGACTCTGACACTCCACAAAAGTGCATTTCGTGGAATTTGTAAGTAATGTGATCGCAACACGGAATTTTGAATTTATGCATTGTACGAGAATTAAATATCTAAGATTCGACTCAGAAATTCAACAAAAATACATTTCGCGTAATTTTGGAAGTCATGTGAGTGACTCCTGAATCTTGTAATTCTCGTTAGGAGAGAGGTTTGAGTGGCCCATTAGGGCACTTAGCCCTTATGGTGAAACTTGGTTTACTGGAAAGCCAAGGGGGAGGTAAAAACCGTTAACTTTCTATCCCTAAACCTGAAGTATGAATCTGTATGATCTCCGATTTGCCTCCATCTCCTTGCAGGTTAGAGGAGCTCGTTTTTATGGGGGCATCTCCACCGCTGATCACATTAAAGTGATCAGCGGTGGAGATGACTGGAACTGAAAAACTCTAAATCGGATATTTTATTAGATTTAGAGTTGATCAGTATTGAGATACATAATGCGTTTGTCAAGTTCTTGGCCAAAATATCTCCAGCGGTAGCTCAGCGGGTGTTCACTTAATGCAGACGGTCTATATTATATTATCAAGTGTGATGAGTTTTTATTTTCTAAAGTTTTAATATCTTTATCTTACAAAAATATTTTTACTTTTATATTTAAATGCAATCAATTTTTATTATTCCATTCTATCTTCACATATTGTAAATAATATAACCACTTCTATGACCAAAAATTCGAAACTTGATGTATCAGAATTAATTTGAATTAACCTTTTCTTATCATATTTATTCTGACATCTTTACTGATGGTGTTTTATCTTAATTACTACATCATAATCCTACTACATATAAAGTTGTATATAAATATGATATTACAGAACTTGTCTGAATTACTATACTATCATATTACTCATGATGATGATAAAAACTGATATCGTAATTTATCGTAATCCTATATCAACTATCATTATAAATATTATAATTTTTTAAATCTTTATTTGTTGTTGTATATACTTATTAGTCATTACTATAAATTTTTATTATTTCTTAACACTTAAATAATGTTTTCTAATATTTTTTATGACCTAGCACATGGTTGTAGAATACACCAATAGTGATAGTGTTTCCTTATATATACATAAACCTTACGGCTCGTTACAATGAACGGATATTTACCATACTAGCTTGAAGGTTGATATCTCAACAGAAGTCCTTCTCTACGGTACTAACCTTACAGGTGATTTCAACACTCTTTCTACATAAAAGGGGCGATGTTATCCGTGTACGAGTCCTAGCATATCTCTACAAGCAAGGAAGTTCACTTACTTCTTGACGTGACTTTGTCAAAATAGTCTTATATTCTCAGTTGGACAATATTTGAGTTCCACTATAGAAAAAGTACTTAAATCAATTTGGAACCCTCCACTAACTCTACGCTTGTAATTATCATTTCCAAACAAACTAGTTATTATTCATGGAGAAAGTGGAGATAAGTTCATACGGTTTCTTGGAGCAGAAGAGAATAGTTTCGATAATCTCCAGTACACAGTCAAGAAGAAAAGAATATTCCTTTCTACTTTTATACCCACATTGGAGGTTTAAAATCTTCAGTCGAGTTATGTGGGTACCCAATGTCACATATCATACAAATGACACTCTATGATTTTCGACAAGAATTATAAATAATACAGTCCGTCGATAAACAATAAATGTTCATCTTGGGAGTGAGATATGCTGATGTATAGGAGGAGCCAGTTATTGAAGTCATAGCCAAAGGATTACTTAGGCTATAACCGCACCAGGTTTATTGGGTTGTTTTCTGTTCCCTGTGTTTGGAGTTGAGGATCGGCAATAATACATTCCTCGCACTATACTCAGTTTATATTTTTACATTCGGTTCAGGGTCTCAGTTCAAGGAATAATCTCTGTGAACCCCTTCATTGTATTTTGATTAGGACTCTTCTAGGCTCGCACGTCTCTTGCCTTGACAATAATGACGGCTTCTCTCAGGAACGGAACTCTAGAGCCAAAAACTGCATCGATATGTTGAAATTAGTTTAATATTATACAAAAATCTGTAAAAAGCGATGGGAACGAATGTGCTTCGAGGAAAATAGTTTTTTTATGAAAAATAAAAATACAAAGCTCAATCAACTTGGTGCGATTAAGGCCCTAAATGGGAAGAGTCGAGCCAAGTTGTAACCAATCGATGATTTAATCGAGGAGTTGCACTGTTGTAGTAGAAGGATGATTTAAAGGAGGGGAGTTGTTTATCATCCAAGGCTCCCTTGGCATAAAATATGATTAATTTTCTTAACCACGTGGTTAATAAGTTGCATCAGTTAAGAGAATTTAACATTCTTGTCTTGAAAAGAAAAGAAAGTTTACAAAATGATTTTTTAAAATAAACATGATATAAATTAGGATATTGATAGAAGTCAACTCGATTTATAGTTGATTCTATGTTTTTAAATGGAAAAGAGCAATGATTTACTTGGTGGACCCCTACGTTTGGTCCCTTACTTGGCGGGCTCACGACCTGGTATAGTTCACGAAGATTGACATATCAGCCTTGTCTCGTTCACGTGATTCTAGTGAAGAGTATGTGGCATATCTGACGTGATCCCTGTCTGCACACTATGCTAAACACCATTTCTGAACGACCGACTATGATCGTGCGTGAAACTATTACTATCCATTATTTACTATAATATTCTCAGGTCGATTGCCACCAGACTCTCAAATGCTAACTCGCCTTTCCAACTCATCCAGGTCACATATACAACTCATCCACCTTACCTGCTGATCTGTCAGTCTTCACGGTCTATACCCGATCATGGGTCCGACCAAGTAAGGGACCAAATGTAGGTGCCCGACCAAGTAAAAAGTTCCGTGCATGGGTCTGACCAAGTAAATAATTATGGAAAAGAGTTGGTAGCAAGTTATTTCATTTTCGTTGACGAGTATTATGGATGTTTAAAGAAAAGGATATTAAATGTATAAGCCTTCAAGTTGGAAGTTATCGCTCTATTCCACTAGCTTTAGTACGCTCTTTGGATTATACTCATGTTTATTCATCAGCTGTTCATATTCTTCGTTTGCGACAGGTAAACCACAAAGCTTATCACATACTACTCACAAGAACATAGTATAACACAATATTTCATAGATCTTTATCAAGGAGCATATCAATCCAGTAGTCCAAACTAGAAATTCATAAAAATTCCACTGGAAGAATTGAGTTCTGCAATATAATTTCTCTAACAATATCTACAGATTTATTGATGATATTAGAATTTGTGTTAATGCATGAAATTCCAGAAACCAATGTCAAGCTTGAAATTCTCAAGTGCAAATAGTTCTTAAATACAGGATCTTAGTCTTGAAACTGTCCTTGCTAATCCATCATAATATACGAAATTTTCTAGATCTAGTGAGTTAAATCGAAGCTATCAAGACATTCTTGATCACCCGCTAAGAAGTGTTGACTTGGCAATATTCACATAGGAGAAACCCAAATATATCTTTTTCCCCTTTGTATTTTAGGTCATAGAGAATATTATTCTTCTTTCCAAATAACCTTGCAACTTTGAGTTCAATAGTTCTCCCGTCAATACTAACAAATATTGGTTTAGAATACAACAGGAAATGAAAGCTTCTTCCAGAGCTCTGGATTATATTTTCATCATCAAGTTTTATCACCTAATAAACAATATTATTTATATTATATTTTTAAATACAAATACCTTTTTTTCTGAACAAAAAGTTATGGAATTTAATTTTCCTCTCCACTTATTTTGTTAGTTAGAGCATCCTCATTGTAAGCCTTTGGAGCATCTCCGTGGCTCAACGTTAAACTGTAACAGAGGAATTGCCCATGTATAATCACCTCCTCCACGTTCACATGGAGGAGGTATTTGCATACCCATTAATTATTACCTAACCATTCTTGCAAGGGGTTAACTCATGAGTTAATATGAACTAAGTTGAGAATAATTTCATTTATAGAAAAGATTATTATTTTAGTAGAAAAGATTATTGTTTTGTAAAAACAATTACTTTTCAACTCACTGCACTTACAAGTTACTCTCCTCACAGAGTCCATATGTTACATTCAAATATTACTTAAATTTATTGTTTTCGAATTAGATTTATCTTGTCGACTGTATGCGTTGTGCAGTAAGCAAACATTGCGCATGTTTGCTTATTGCACAAAAGATTTCTAACTTTCTAAGAAAAGATCTTTTCAAGTTATAATGTAAAATGAACCATTTGGAATAAATTTGAACTTGCATTTCTGTTTTTCTCTTTGCTCAGATACTCATTTGAGATACTCATTTGAGATGCATATTTACTTATAGAAACAGTATAAGCTCCGACATATCTCGACCACTGTATCGAGAAATCTTCCTTACTTTGAGGGCCGATTCTGCAGAAATTAGCTACGAGAAGGTATACCTACAAAGATTTTAAGAATTACATGAGTATAATGCTGAAATCTCAAAAAAATAAAAATCACCAAAATTCTAAGATTTATGAATAGTAAATGAATTGTAGATACTATGAGATTTCCTAAGATTCTTAAGAAGGAAAATTCAGGAGTTTGTCGGTTTCCTTCTTACTTCAGTCCTTATTTTTTACGAAGTTCATTTCGTAAAAAATAATAAATTACTCGACAAACTATTGCTCAATCTGACCTCGAGATACAGTAATAAGGATGGTCTTTAGCCCATAAACTTGACCGAGAGGATATAATAATCCAAAATGGAAATAGTTCTGTGATTGAAATGAGGAGCTCCTCACTTCCATTCAAGATTTTGGGCTTCAAAAGAGAATAATTCAAACCTAGATGTACAACAAATCTAGAATGTCGTTATTAAGAAGATGGTGAAAATTTGATTACTTCTAAGAGCCCCATCGCACTGCAGGTCGATCCTTATGGAACTGCGACATTTCTGGTGAATATCCTGACAGATCCAACGGAGCGATTTTTCTGGAAATGTGTTAGACTTTACAATAAACTAAAACTGGGGACCGCATTGTAGTAGTACACAGTGGCAATTTAGTGTCCACCTGTACCATAATAAATGTATGTAGTTGTCCACGTGGTATCTTTCTGTACTGTCCCGCGAATATATTCGATGAATTGCACGAAAGGACTCGCCTATACTCCTTTTCAGCAATGACTACAGGCATTGGCGAGCTAGAGGCGAGCTACGATAAGCCTCTTCAGCTCAAGACTCGTTACACGGTGGGGAGTCCATGACCCGCAGCAACTACATATTAACATCCAGATGAAGACATTAACGTGGCAGTGAAGCCCTTACTGAGCATCCAAAGATGAGACTTTCCCCTCATCAGCTCCAGCTGCAATTCCATCGTACGTATGCAAACAGTTCCTAATATGCAGCCATAGCACTGTGCATCTCCCGATCCAGCTGGCCCCTGCAATGTTCACAACTATGCACTGCGTAACTGGTGACTTGGGGGCAACTCTCCAGATTATGAAAAGCTTGCTACTCCACTTTGTAGTGATTCTTAAAGGTTCAACTATATCTTGATGGTACGGGAGGCTATCCGGCAATATTTTGACACTAAATCGCACGTACTGCACCTAGGCCCATTCTCAGATGGACTGGACGCAGACCTTCAGAAATTCTAACACGAATTCAAAATAGCAATGAGGCTAATTGAGGCTAATTAGGAGTTGAGGCTAATTGAGGAGTTGAACCTCAACATGAAGCTTCCGAGCTTAGCCACCGAGTCTCTCTTGAAGACCACAGCTTGTAATAAAAAGTTGCAGGAATATGAAAAAAAAGCGAGAGGGTATAATGAGTAGACGACTTACCTTCTTGTCTTCGAC
Source organism: Asterella californica (assembly GCA_036924285.1). NCBI lineage: Eukaryota > Viridiplantae > Streptophyta > Marchantiopsida > Marchantiales > Aytoniaceae > Asterella > Asterella californica. The sequence goes on along the minus strand of JAYKYS010000003.1, from coordinate 1,624,010 downwards.
GAAGCTGCAACGAATTCCATGAAGAATCCTATTATCCATCGAGAGCTAAATATTCTGCAAGGGCAGAACGGATTTCCCCACCTGTGTCCCCCGGTCTAGAGAAGTTTACACCTGTATGAAAGACTGGTACAGGGTTCATATCGCTACGACCTGTCGAATGGACCCGGTTGTGAACTAAAATATTATGCAACACACAACAAGCATGGACGAGTTGTGATGTCCAGTTAACACTCGAGTTAATCCCTGTTGTTAAAATTCGGAACCTCGCTTTCAGTACCCCGAAAGCCTGTTCAATAACGATACGGCCTCTAGTGTGCCGTTCAGTGTATAATATCTGCAAGTCTGTAGAATGAGGATTGATGCTATAAGGCATCATCAGCCAAGGTTGCATTGTGTATCTTGAGTCTCCAAGGACATAAGGTTTTAAATGGACACCATCATTAATCCTCAGAACAGGTTCTACGATGATTTCTCCGTCTACTGCCTTCTGGAAAAAACTAGATACACGCAGGACACGTTTATCATTAGTGGATCTAGAACAGCTTACATGTATATCGAGAAAACTACCGTCAGTATCACATATTGCTTGGAGAACAATAGAGTGGTATCCCTTACGGTTATAGAAGTCGAGAGCCATAGCTGATCCTTTTGGAGCTTGAATGCGAATGTGGGTGCAATCAATGGCACCTTGGCAGTTTGGCAGACCACAGCGACGATAAAATCCCATAGACACTCGCTCCATCCCACCCCCAGTAGGCCAAGTCAAGTATTTTGGTCCAAGTACAAATACCACCGCATTCACAACATCCCACATAATGTCTTGCACAGTAGATTCACCTATCCCAAACCTTTCAGCCACATGAAAATAATTAGCCCCCGTGGCCAAACGATACAAAACAGCTCCCACCCGCACTTCCACTGGGATAGCACGTCTAAACTGAGTGTTCTCTTTCCGAATGTGCGGAGCGAGCTCAGCAACAAGTGACATGAAAACAGGTTTCGGCATTCATAGTGTTTTTACCCATCTACTATCATCATAACTGTGCCACAAGAAGTAATCAAACCAAATCAATGAACGTTCTTTCCATCGAGTTACCTCATCGTCATCGACAGCTTGTGCTAAAAGCAAATGGGCAGTCGAAATACAATGTATACACGCCTTTGATAGTTCCTCAAACTCCAGAGATGAATCTCCTTCGTCTTCGTCCATGAAGGAAGTTAGTTCCAACACTACTTCCACACATCATGCACGATGTTATGATCACAAGAAGGAGCTGCAACATCTCTACAACGCATGTACAGACAGCCGAAAGTTGCCAACTAGTCAGGCAACTCTAGGATATCAAACTGAATTTATAAACTTCCACCGAGAAATGAAAGAAGCCATCCTAGCTAAAGAAGTACATTGAAGCTACCGTTTCTACCCCCACGATCGACTAGGGCTAGAAACTTATCCGCAATGCGAGACAGTGCTCCAGCCATCTCACCTAGCACGGAACATAGTTCACGACTACGAACTGATGCAGCTAGAGTATGTCGTTCTTCACTATCTTGCTGGAATTTCAGGCGCTGTCGTTCCACTTCCACTATACTATCACTGAAACCAGACATGGAATCCATTAGTCCACTAGAAGACTTCGAACCTGACTTCTTTCGCTCTATCCCACTATTCGATTTCACTGGACGATTGTCACTAGCAGTGCCAGAAGCTTGGACTCGTTCCTCTTCGGTAACTTGATCCGGATTCTCATCTGAACCTTCTTGAACACCCGGACTGCTCTGTTGAGGTACAAGATTGCTCTCGGAAATGCAAGGGGGTGACATACAAGCTCTCCCATCATAAAAAGACTCAAGCGAGGTCTATCCAATTGTCTGTAAAATCTGATGGCAACTTGTTTTTTGTACGCTCTTTCTTACCCATTGACTGATACGGGGGGTTATCACTTCTTGCATTCCAGTCCTTTACTTTCTTATAAGCGCCCACTAAATTCTCCCACTTCATCTTCAACTTTCCTGCCTTGACAAAAACCCCTCGCTGACTCATGGCTTCCTGAATTCGACGTCATTTTGCATCGGATGTGACAATGTGGTCCCTCCCAATCTACGACTCGAATTCCTCCCATTCTATCTTTTTAGACTCTATTAAAGCAAGGACTTGCCAATTCTCCCAACACATTCGGCCTGCAACAAGGGGGTTACCTGATCCATCGTCTTCAAGACGACTCACGCGAGGCAGCGGTGGTAGATTAGCTTGCGAAGAAGAGCCTAAACTCCGTCGTCCTCGACTTGGAATCTCATAATCGGCAGGTATGTTCTCAGTGCAGACGGCACAGTGTAAACTGGTCCTGAATATTAACTCCGGCGGCAGAAGAAGATGGGTCATGGGTGGGATACCGAATTGGCTCAAGCTACCAATTGTAGAGTTACAATTATGCGAGTCGGGAACACCTTGAAGTGCATGCCCTGAACTTGCTCTACCCTCCATCGCCCTTGATAATCTTCTCGAGAAGAAGACCAAGATCACGATGGAACAACCAGCTTCCCACCCGAAGACTGTCCCAAGAATGAAATCGAGAAAGACTGTCGCTGGCAGACGCATCAGAAGATGCAAAATCCGATTCACCATTCAAGATATGTACTCCCACCCGGTACTCGATCGATCAAACCCACCGTCAACAAGAAAGAGCAAAGAATGCACACTATAGACCTCCGATAGCTGTCCACGGTTCGTACCACATCGTCTTGAATCCAATGTTATGAAGAGACCACGACGTTTTCTGCGACCAAGATCACAGAATTCAGTGTGAGAAACCTTCACGGTACATTAAAGAAGACTGCACACCTCGTGACTTTATGCGTAGATCGAAAGAATAATGAGCGGCAACATCGATAATCGTTCAAGAGCGGCAGCCTGAAGAAAATTGGCGTGCGCGCGCTGTGTACAAGTGGATTCCTGTGCATCGAGGCAAAAATGAGTTTTTGTGGGCCCGCGCACTGACACACTTGAAGCCAACTCCAACGAAATCCGTCACTTGCTGTGCAAATGTCTACGCTCCTGACACATACTTAAAAAAGTATAAACAATCGAGTTCCAAAGAAGACGACGACAGTCCGGTCTTCAGCCTTATTCACGATCCTACCTGGCCCTAAACTGCCGCGACGTCTAACAGCCGATAAGCGGCAGTGCGGTGGGGCTCTAAGTTCTTTGAGGATCCTGTCAATGACAAATATCGATGTATTCTTCGATAATGAATCGTGCATGAGAAAGTTCTTTTGGTAATTATTTCAAAGGAGTACTAGACTCTTGCCGTATAAAGTATGACAGTTCTGCAAATAATTACAAACGTGAACAAGTTGATCGGTGTTTTGAACAAAGAAAATATGCGATTAACGTCCTAAGCTTAGTTAACTCTCTAATGTCATGACTCGTCATAAATAAGGTCGTACCTGATTCTAGGAATATCTCTACACTAGAAAAGGACAATAATGAAGAATATTTACTAATAGTGCTTTTGCAGAACTGTCATATTCGCAGCACAATATTTCAGAGAACAGAATTGAGGTAATATTAATTGACGTGATTCAGACTTTAAGCACATGTATGCTCCGGGTCTCCCTAAGCTCTTTCATCGCAGGCAAAATATGAATATTATTTCATCATAGTGTTTACTTGAAAATAATATTTTTATATTTATTTCCAAATAAAATAAAAATAAAAATATTTTATGACTTGACTAGCATGTAACAAATAATTCGAAGTGAACCCCTCTAGAATTTTCAGTTCTCTTAATTATTATGTAATTTGGGTAACAGATAAATTCACTCACGGACATCTCAATTTCAACCGGAGAATGATCTGCAGGTGATTGCAAAGACTCGGATATCCATCTCAAAAAGGTCAATTACTACACCTATTTACATATTAATAAGATATTACTACATTACTAATCGGAAAGAAACGAAAATCAATATTGTGTCTCACTTTACACAACGACGAAGTTCTCACTATGTTAAACGGGCCCAGTCGGGACCACCACAGTTTACTATATGTGGGATCACTTTACGAACGTTTTACTGCAGTAGAAACGTCTGCGATCTTGTGACTATATTTTCCTCAGAACTCTGTGTGGAACTGACGGGGTAACTGTGACTTGTATATGTACGGCGGCTAGTCTACGGAGTAGAATACAAACGAGTCAGACGTTTCACTGCCGACGTTAACATGTACGGAAAGCGTAGTGCAGATCAGAATCTCAGAGGATAGTTGTTTGAGAGCCGCGTAGCCTGGTAGGATTGACCGACCACGGCGGACTAAAGCAGCTTGGACAACATGGATATGGTCGACCGATACCTAAAAGGAGAACGTACGCCGTGATCAGAATCTAACAGGACAGTTGTTTGAGAGCCGCGTAGCCTGGTAGGATTGACCGACCACAGCGGACTAAAGCAGCTTGGACAACAACATGGATATGGTCGATCGATACCTAAAAGGAGCACGTACGCCGTGAATTGACAAGAATGTCGTCAGAGCTTCGTTAGCTTGATTGACTGGTAGTACCGGAGTCCGGACTTGAAGGGGAAAAGGTTGTCATTCTTCTTAGGAGTTTACATCACGCATCCATGCTCAACGTTAGCTGGTTCTCATAGACGTCCAAAGTCCAGCGTAGACTACACGTGGTTCATGCCCGCTTAGACTTTCTGCTTGCCTTGGACTAGCCTCTTGGCGCATGCGCCGCAAACAGATTCGAATGTATTGACGCATACTCTCATTCACGTTCAGACTTTTGCACCAATTGTACATTGCGCTAACGACAACTACATCCGTGCATATGCATGCACTAGGTACTCTTTATTCTTTTGTCAAGTAAAAAAGCGATTAGTAAGCGGACCCGTAATAGTATCTCCACCCGTATAGAGATAAAGAACTCTTTATCTCTAATTTACATATGAAGAGTGAAAAATCTCTATATTTAAGAGAAATTTTTTTTTTCAATTCTTTTTAAATAAATCTCTAAATAATATTAGAAATTCAAATCCTTTAAGAATTACCAAAATTATTTTTTAAACGATTTGATATGAGATTAAAGGGTCTTTACTGTAACTTTTAAGTTAAAATTATACGATAATCTTTAAAGAATTCTGTCAATTAAAATTTAATATAAAGACTAGCGATGGGAAGATTTTCCCCTAACTGGCTCCCTAACTAGTTACGGGAGCCTTTAAAGACTCGCGGTGGAGATGCTCTAACGCCAGTTTTTAAGCATCTTTTTGCAGTGGGCCTTTCTGCAACCGGAAGCTGCTGCTTTAGCACGGATTTACCCCTTTACGGCAGGAAGACTCAACGTCATGTCACCCCAGGTAAGGGCGGATGGGGCTTTGAACAAGCTAATGTTAATTTACGTATGCATTATCTCTTTGTGATGGTTTATCATTGTTTAATTATCCGAGTTTTATTCGTTTATTATATTCAACGTATATTAATTTAATTAAAATTATTGTTGGTTCTTGATGGAGATTATATTATCCTTGTGAGGTGTAACAAAGTCAAATTATAGAGGGATCCCTCTAACTCTTTGCTCTGCAAATTTCTTTCTGAAATAGTCTCTCTGTTCGAAATAATGGTCTTATCTTCTCTTCATGCATGCTACTTGAAGAGCTCATTTTACTTGCCAAGATGCAAAAGCTTTTACTACTTGAAGAGCTCATTTTTCAACATCGCTTTTCTTTTCCTTCTCTCGGCCAAAACTTCATTTTCGATGTATAAATCACCTCTTCTGAGTTCCGAAGAGGAGAATATGTACAAGTGGTTTGACTTAGTAACTAATCCATCTACTCGGAAGGGTTAGATAATAAATGGATTAAAATAATTAAATGAATTTAAATTGCAACATGTGACTACAGTTATATTCTGAATGGTGCGTCTGTACTCTCTCCACTCATGGACAAATCAGACTTTTCACCCGTATGTTAGCTGTAGGTCCGGCTAATATATAATAAATAAATAAATAAATATTTTTAGCAACTTAAGATTTGATTATCATCTAATACATATGTCTTTCTTAATATCATAAAAAGAGCAAAAATTCTCCGAAATCGATCGAGCACGCATATCATATTCATGTCCATCTTCTTTGTATCATTACTTTTCCACCTTCCGAAGGGTTAAAGTGATAAACTCATGCGTTCATTGTGTTCATTAATTCATGTGTTTTCGGCGTCAAATTCTCATGTTTGTACGTTTAGAAGCACGTAAGGGCGCATTTGCCTTATGGGTTTGTTTGGAGCTCCTTGTAACTCTCAACTTGAATAATATAAAGAAAAATACTATATATATTTCTTATTACATATATATAAGTTAGTAAATAACACTTAAAAACTGCAAACATGATTTTCTACTTGGCGGAAAAAGGACAAGTTTTAGTTCTTTTTATTACATTATTTAGGTGTAGTCATAATTAAAAAACATAATATTAGTAGAAATTTAATACAAATAAAATATTTATGATCACTCAGCTGATACTGGTGAGAGTGGTCCAAATCTACCTTGTCAAATTAGAGTGTAATCGCACCATGCTTTTTGGGGACGGTTTGTTGCTCCCTCTACTGGTATATTCACTTCCTTGCATTATCACCTCTTCCAAGTTCGGAAGAGATGATGCAAACAAATTAATTTATTCACTAACCCTTCCTTTTGGAAGGGTTAGTACATAAATTGATGTTCACAAAAATTAATACTTTTATTCACTTAGAGCCAGCATCTTTATACAAAGGAAGGAGATATCTTCCCATCCTCTACTTATGGGTTTTCATGTACACAAAGTGATCATGTGTACAGTACGAAATCTAGTCTATTTATAGACTCTAAGTTTAGTAATTTGACTTTTACTGTTTAAGTAAGATGTTAAATTTAACTAATGTTGTCATGAAAGTACGTATGTTATTCAATATTAGAAAGCCTGCATAATCACCTCCGAAACGGTTCGGCAGTTCCTAGCACCTCTCCATTTTACATTATTTTTAAACTTCTCACCTGTAGCCAGCTCCAAACCAGTTATTTCTGTTTATTTTCAGTAACTACATTCACGTTTGTCCTTTTCTTCCTGTTAGCAATAACTGCACTTGGGATGTATATTCACTGTCTTCCAGTTCGGAAGAGGGTGATAATGCAAAGACTTTAATTTATGTCCTTAACCTTTCCTTTGGAAGGGTTTAGGTCATAAATTAAAGTTATTAAATAGTCTGGTACGTGTGCGTCACACAGGTTTAAACAGATACAAGGATCACTCTCCGTACTCCGCTTATGGGTTGTAAACGAGTCTGCTGCCATGTGCCTATTCTGTAGCTATCTTTGGCAGTCTATATTTACATCTTTAGTAATTTCACGTTGTAGACAAAATAGAAAATTATATTTAGAAAAAATTATCTTCTTTCGCTTTGTCTAGAATGCCCTGTTTTTCTGCACGACTACATCAGAGTATCCTAACCAGATTACGATTTAATGTTCTCAAACTTTATTTAGAAAACATTATGTTCTTCCGCCTTGTCTAGAACGCCCTGTTTTTTTTAACTCTATTTTCATCCCCACGACTATATTAACCAGACCAGCAATGAATACGTTTAATTTCATCATGTTTGTCTTTTTTTTTCTGTTTGGCAAAAGGGAAGTTTGGATGCATATTGACTTGAGGATTGGTAATAAGAGAGTCATCGTACTGTGTTTAGTTTTATATTTTTCAGCCGGTTCGGTCCCTCTCCATGTTTCAAGAAAAATCTTCTTCTCCGTTGTGTTTATCTTTTAACTTTAGCAGTTTTTTGGACTTACACTTCTCTTACGTGATAATAACGATGGGTTCTCTGAGGAAGAGAACTCGAGGATCTAATACCTGAAGTAGTTGTGATACAACTAGTTAATAATAATTAACTATAATTAACTAATGTACCACACTAGTTTTTAACATAAAATTTGAGAAAACAAAACTCAATAAAATCTGTGCGGTTATGGCATTACTAGAAGTGACACTAACCGCGATAGTGGGCGAAGTGATCTCCTCGCGCCAGGAATTTTCCTTGTCGGCCTCGAGTCCCCGACAGGCGTGGACCGGTAAATACTGATGCCTTGTGATCACTATGACAAACAGTGTCAGTGATGTCACGCGCAAAACGCAAAGTTTGAAGCACATCTGGGTCCACATAAAATATCGACGCACGTTTCTTCCTCGTGAAAAACATGTCGTCGCGTTGAGTGAACCTCTCGATAAACGTTCGTTGTAGTTTCTGTAACGACCTTAGAGTTACTAATAGCGGGGTTTAGCTATTAGTAACTCTAAGGTCGTTACCCTAAACCCTTCGCGGCGTTAGTTGCTTGGTTCTTCGGGTCCTTCTTTCCCTTGTAAGGCTTGGTGGGTCTTTCCATCCGTTTGCTATTCATTGTGTCGCGTGTTTCTCTTTCGTTATGGACCGCTTAAATTGGTTTACTTGACGAGTTGTTGATGAAGGACTAGCTTTGTCACACAAGTGAGAGAGGGATTAAACCTCTGGTGCGAGTATATAATGCGCTAGAGGACACACTAACTAACTCGACATTCTACTCAACGGGCTCAGTGAGAAGAAGGAAGTAGTAGAGGTGTAAAAGTTAGAATATATTTTTAAATATTTTTGCCTGCAAGAGAGAGTTCTGATAAATCAGAATTGGTCCGGAAAGATACCACTAGTATTTTTTATTTAATTTTGTTTTTTTCGCTTGTGAACTTTTATAATAATGAAATGTAAACCGCAATGTAATGATTTCAAATTTCAGAAAAATTAAATGATAATGAAAATTCTGACTATCCTCAGCGAACCACAGTCTTAAACAAAGCTAACCGGTTATAAATTATAGATTTCTTCCTTTCAGACGGTTAGAAATACTTTTCCTTAATTTAGATAACCGTAATAGATTCCTGAAAGCTTTAGTTATTGTAGTATTTTAAAACTTCAACTTCCCTGGCCTAGAGGCCTTAGGCCATATATGATTTATATCCAGATCAATATCATTGCAAATTTTTTTTGGGTATCAAATTACCAGAAAATGGATCTCTGAGTTTGTGTTATGTTTTCTCCATGCACAAAAATGTCAGAAGGAAATGGACGACTCTCTCACAGCAAGAACCCTTCTTTTCTTTTTGAAAGGCAGAGAAACCAAAGAAAAAGAAAAATATGATTATGAGGATATAATTCCATTTTAAAAAGAAAATAGCTAATTATTCGAAGAACCGTTCACTCCACTATACTGTGAACGTCCCTTGAGTAACGTCACAACTCGTTCCAAGAAATATGTAGACATGAGAGAACACGCGACACAATGAATAGCAAACGGATGGAAAGACCCCATCAAGCCTTACAAGGGAAAGAAGGACACGAAGGGCCAAGGTTTAGGGTTTAGGACATGAGAGTGCCGTTGTAGCACTCGACTTCTGGGCCCGAAGAGTTCGGGCAGCTTCAAATCGAAAGTGACGTAAAATTGAGTTCGAAGCTATTTTATTATCCAAATAGGGTATAAAAGCCGGAAATACGAATCAGTTGTACGAGTATCCGTAATGATGCGACAGTACCAGTTCCTAATGAATAACATTGCACAACGGCACCCTTAAACCCGGCAAGAATTACTGACGCAAACCCTAAACCGTAAACTAGGCGAAGTGGACTGCTTCTGTGCTGTATAATTATTAGGGGGTTTTAAACTTCACATAGAATAAAAAAAAGAAATAAAAACGGGATTAGGGTTTGCGTCACTGTTCCCCCAGATATAGAGACGCATTTCCTTTAGGAGATATCCGGGGTGTCAATCTAAGGGAGAGGCAATCCTAACCAGGAGAATGGGCATTCAGTCAGGTTTCAACCGCGGCTCTTTCAGATCCACCTAACTTCGGTTAGTGATTCTAAGATAAAAGTACGGTCATCTGGATATCAGTATTTTAAGTAAGATATTTAATTAGATATCAGTGTTTTACGTAAGATATTTAAGAAGACTCTAGAGTTTGAATTAATGAAGAGATGTTGATTCACATACACTCTAGATATTATAGAAATTTTAATTACAATAAACAGTGGTCATTTTAACTGTCTCTCGCAACTCAGCAAAGTGGGATTCCTCAAGAGATACTACGTTTTGCAAGGCGGACTTCGTCGCTCGATGCTGGTTTTCAAGAAAACACCTTGGATTGACATCCTCTATTAAGCTGAAATCTCTTGAAATTATTTGGACCTTGTGGGTAGAGGTTATGATAGTGATCAACTTTCCAGTGGGTATTTTTTGAAAAACCTACAGGAGTTGGCCACGGCTGCTAACCTTCCTGCTTTAAGACAAATTGATTGTTCAAAATTATTCTTAATCTTGTATTGTATGATCTTTTCTGTAAAAGCCGCGATCCGAGCTCTGTCCAAAACTGATTGGAAAAGTTTAAGCAAACGATAGTAAAAGAATTATTGCCTTTTTGCCTATAGCCGTTTCGGATCAAATTTCTCAACTTTGACACTCCTTATTAATCTGTCAGAATGCACTCTTCATGATATTTTGATGTGTTTCTGAACGAGGGAGGTGACTGAAATGCAGATTCATTTCTTCATGGCAGCTAGCATGCACACTCATTGAAGTCTGACAAGTTAGCGAGTATGCATTTATGCACAGACAAAAGAAAGTATTATGGGTGTCAAAGTTAGAACCTTCTTGAAAGATTATGGAATCGTGAGAGGGAGTTATGACTTCAGCCAGACCTGGATGGCGTTATTTTAACAAATTTTCACTCTTTTTGTTCATTTTTTTCTGTAGTATCTACTTCTCTGAGTAATTATTCTCAATGTCCAAACTGAAGATAAAATAATGAAAGATTCATAGTGTCTCTTCACAAGACGACCCAAAATGAGCCACGGTTCCACACAAAGTTATCCTCGACAAACTTATAACTTTTTCTCTCAGTCATTGAGGAATATTTTCTCGTAACTTTGACACCCTCTATTGAGAGCAACAAGGTCATGGAGATAATGAAAGGTTAGACATGTAATGAAAGCAAAGAAGTGCACCTTGAAAATTTTAAGGGTGTATATTTTCTCAGTCTACATTAAATAATTTGAAAAATATATCATTCATGGTTGATAGTTAGTTGCTTTATATTAACTTTTATTTTACTCCTTGTAAAGAGAAGAAAGAAATGAATAAATGATCAATCAAAGTGGATGTTCCTTGAATGTGCGCTCATTCAAGACGTCAGAAACATCTACTGGATTTCTAGAACTGTCAGAAATATAGTGTCTTTGTACAGAATAACTTTTATCACTCTTCTTTACACCCGTGATTTCAAGAGACATTCATATACATGTCAAGTGTGACAGATGTCTCTCAAAATTACAAAGCGACTTTATACATTGAAACTGAAAATTTCCCCATACACAGTAGTAAAATGCAATGTTTAAATGACATAAATAGATAATTACACATATTATTTAAATTTTGGAGTTTCAATGACATAGTCGTATAATCATCTGACTTGTGTTTAGAATATAAAAAATTAATTTATTGACTTTTGAACTCATCTTCTAATTCATATCTAACTTAATCTAAGAGCGAGGTCTATATGTCATTTAATACTTATCCTTATAATTTTCAGTCCTTAAATTATAAATCACTTAATATTTTTATCATTTAAACACATAAATTAAATTATTATGACATGATAACATTGGATTCAGAGACAATTTTTAGAGTTCAAACTGATTCTTTAAAATAAAGATCTAAACTTATGTTTATTAGACAAGAAAAATATATGTATACATCACGTGGTTCCACCTTGGTGGTCATAGCAGCAAATATAGGTCCTATGAGCAAAAAGAGAGATCCGAGGTTCAAATCTCATAACTCCATAGCGAGGGCATATCTACACATATCTAGACGTGGCGGTAGATGTGATATGACGATAGAGATATCTTGTGACGAGCTCGAGATATTCACACTTATGACATGGTGGCACTAGATGAAAAATAGTGATGATATGGCAAGGTGATAGAGCATTGACACTTTATATAATTAGTTATGATAATATTATGTATTTTTTATAATAATTTATATGAATATAATGAATAATAATATTATTCTTAACATAAATATAGTTTGATGGATCACCGAAATGTTTTATCATAGTTCTTTATATCATTTAAACTCATATCAGAAAGTTATTATCATTTAAAAAAGTAACATTTATGTTGAAATAAATAAAAACAACTCTGTTTCATCGACTTCAGAACAAAGATAGCTTTTATGATATAATGACTATCCAAAAAGTAGGTTTAAATAATATAATAAATATCATTTATACAATCATTTATACAATCATTTAAACAAATCATCTTTACTAGTGACACATGTGAACAATCAAGGTCATGGTCTCCCTAAAAGGATAGTCAAAACAGTAACTCGTCCATTGCAAACCGTTAGACCAAAACCGCTAACTCTCTAACTATTCCGCACCGGATAATCAATATACAAGTCATTTATACAGTCATCTCGGATAGTTGACTAAATTTTTTTTAACCGTACTATCCGTAATCAACACATTGGTCTCAAAGCCTTCTATGCTAGTGTTAGTCTTTATCTCTCTCGAATCAGATATATAGACTATCCGAATCAACTGACCTTACGAGCTATCCATATTACTAGAATATCCAAAACCCTCGAATAATCTGAACATACGGGACTCCCATATAATCTAACTCTTACTTCTCAGTCAGCTATCCAAAACTACCTCCACTAACATTGCTATGAGTTAACTTACATATTCAACTCTACCGCCTCCAACAGCAGAGTATGTGTCTTAGAAGAAAAGTGCATTCATGGTGAAAATAAAATTTTTAACTGTAGTGATAACGGAAGTGATTGTAGTACCAGTGTTGGATTCTCAAGGGTTCATTTTGACCTCTTTGTCCACCACTTGTGAGTCAAACGATATATCACAAAATTTATATGATTTTTATTTTAATATAAAAAGTTATATATTTTAAATAAAATATGATTTTTGAGTTTTCTTTTTTGATTTTACTTTCACTTATGTTTAACGAAATTAACTAATGAACCCTTTTAGTGGTGGAATACGGAATGCATTCAAACTGGTTTGAAAACTGAAAATGACCGCTAGTGTGTAAATAGAGAAATGTAGTCTAGAGTTATAAGACGACATAAGTAGAGCAGCAAACGAGTCATCAGATATTATATCAGAAATATATATAATAATTATCATAATTATATAATGATATCATAATTATAAATATATCAGATTTCATCTTCTAGTGGGAAAACCAATGAGTTTATGCTAAGTAGAGCACTGGAATTACTATGTGAACGCAAATTACAGGAGGCATCATTACTCTCATCTTGGTTAGATTGTAATTACCACATATTAATCATACAAGAGAAAACCATTCCCTCTAGCAGTAGCTCAAGGTGTATCAGTTGTGTTTCTCTTCCTTCTTAGCACAGTTTTACTCAACTCTTTTTCCAAGTTCTAATGTTTAGATATTGTGGTTGGAGGTTGGGTACATAATTTTACTCTATTAGATCACGTGTAAATAAATATTCGGTATGAAAATCCCATAGTAAGTTATGTGTGCTTCTCTGATCTCAAGATAATTGGTTTTTCACTTCAGAAGAAATCATGAGTACAAATGTCCTCTAGTTCGTGATAGCTTCCTCTCTGGTCTCAAGGTAATAGAATATTCTTTTCTCCTAGTAAGTGCTTGTCCGAACTAGCAGCTATTTCTTTGGCAAACACAAAAAACCTCTCAGTCCAAGCCTACTGAGCCGAAAGCTGAAGTTTTCGACCTAAAAGCTTAGAACCGAAGAACATATGCTGACTGCTCGAGTAGTAGAGCAGTACTTTCTACGTGACTGTGCACTTTAGTGCACTGTATTTTTCACAAAAAAGTTTTTTAAAGCCATTGTCAGTTACTTTCTCATGATTATTTTGGTTTTTTTTAAAATAGTTATCTTTTCTCTCCATCTTCCTATAAGTGAAGTTTGGATGCATATTATAACAAGGTAAAACATTTACGTTTCTTTCATCAGAGATTTACTTGACCCCCCCTAATACATTGGTCGGACCGAACACCACCTCTTTTAGCTCTGTATTACTTGACTTCACTCTTAACTGGCAATAACAGGTTCAGTAGGGTGAGGTCAAGTGCTGCAAAGTTAAGAGGGGTGAGGTTAAGTGCTGCAAACGTATTAAGGGTGGAGTCAAGTAAATTTCTGTTTTTCTCACTCATATCCTTTTGTGTGGATACGAAAGTTTACATGTTTTCTGTACAATACGTGTTAGGAGTTCATTAGGAGAACATGTTACGTGTCGGTCGTTTAACTAATACCCTGAAAGCTCGACAACGGCTTAAGAGGGTCTCTCTCCAAGACGCTTAAGAAATTTTTAGGTTGAAACTCCCGTTTTCAGAAAGAAATTAAAATTTCGGTGCACAGACTACAGTATTACCGAACTTCCCGGTCCCCAAATACACGGGCTTTAAAACTGCTAGGCACTAAGATACGTGTACCTCAATCTCTGGCCTCAAGGTAACAGAATCCAACGGTGCTGTCTGGCCTCAAGGTTGTATCGGGCTTCTGTGAGCATGGTAAGGAATCCAACCAGGATCTTTGACTTGAGGGTCATATAAGGTTTCTCTGTGCTCTCTCCACTACTCTTCCCTCCTCGTTAGACATGTGGTTCTCTTGGTACGCACGATTCTAACGTGATTTCACTTCTATATTAGGGCGTTTTAGAGTTTCAGTTTGCTGGAAATAGTAAGCTCGGTAATAAAGTCACCATGCAAGCGCCCGCCTAGATCCGGCATCCCGTATAATGTGCTCCGGCAACTTTTCAGAAAACGCAAGAGAAGTAAAGAATGCGTCGGATAATTTCTTTCTCAAACTATAAAAAAGTAAAAAGTTATTTCAAAACTATCAAAAAAGTGAAAATAATTAAAAGATTGCTAAAAATCGTTGGTGAATTAACACAGTAGTCCATCAGTTATAAAATATCACCGGCAATTACATGTAAACAGGAAAGACTTAAGTTGGGCTTGCACCATGCACATAGAGTGTTTTAGGTTAAGTCGAACAGCTGAGAAGATATATTCGGTGATATTCGAGCAGTTTTAAGGATGTTTGGAAAACCACCGTCTTAAGGGTTTTTATCTAACACCGCATGCACGAAGACTCCATGTCGACCGGCTTGCTTACGTGGACACCGGTAAGCAAACACTTCTGTCTTCTAAGCTTATCGAGACGAGAAGTTCAGCTTCTTGCATGTGGGTCCACTAGCCTCGGGCTTACAGTTTTCTTACAGGCTTTTCAACCTAAAACGACCGGTGCGGCTGGCCTTTAGTCTATAGATTTTGTATCCATATCCTATAAGGAGGTAAAAGGTCAAAGGTCTCTAGAGGTAGTTGTCGTTATAATGCCTCGTGATTCTAACACAAACTACGGGCTGATAAAATACTAATCTTCCTATTAGATTAAGTTACACCACTTATTGTATGCTGTAATCCAACGAGAGAAAACACCAGCATTTACTGGAACTGACCGCAGTTTAAGAATCGATTAAGTCAGCATAAGTTATTTATCGAATATCTTGAGAAAAGCTCTCTTCTTACCCCTGAGAGAAAACCATAAGTTATTTATCGAGTATCGTGAAATACATCACGAGTTCGGTGCCCAGCGTCATCTACTGCACTTCAAAAATGTTTATTTATGTAGGTTACGTAAAGATCCATGGGCAGTAGGACCGGTTATTACGACATTTGAACGCTGTCCGCATCCAGCCGTTTACTACTGTATATTGTACTGACAGTTTTCCTTCGGATCTGAACGATCCTGTCTCGATGGCTAAAACTGAAGGTTTTCTTTTCCTTTGAGATGTGTGCTAAAAGAAATCTCGTCCGGACTTTGTTCACATTTTTGGTTGTTGCAAGAAGATGTGGAATTCTTTCTAGCTTTGGGGACGTGCGTCACTGTTCGAGAAGAGACTTCAAGATTGCAGAGAAAACAAGCTGACCATGTATGTGTTCATCTCAATTCTGAAAGCAATATCACGAGCTCATATTTGGTACGTTGTTTCTGGATGTGTGATGAAGAATGATGAACTATCAGTGTAACGATAAGTTTTCTTTTCAGAGTTGTTTTGAGTTGGATATAATTTTACAATGGAGGCTTTTTGAGCGAATTTACTAACCAGTATAAATAAAGAAAATTTTTCTCATTCTGTTGTTCGTGAACTGAACTCCAAATACCAGACTAGGTTTTCCTCTCCTCTCAGTCAAGGAGACACGAGAGATATGACTCAGAAGCAATCCGAGAAACTGGATTTCTCGTCTCTCGATCAGTATTTAGCTCATGGAGAGGTGGAAACTCTCCCCATCAACTAACATAGTATAAGTTTCGAGAGGTACCTTTCTTATCACGTAAGTTTGTAGAAGGTTTTTGGATTTTCGTCTTTCTGAATTTCGAGTAGATGAAAACTCGCAAATGTGGGTAGATACTTGATGATGGAAACTGCTTATCTGACAAAAGAGAACTCCGCTGATTCGTGACTGAACCTCCATCTTTCCTTGTAGAAACCTTTCGATATTTGTTCAAGAAGCTGGAATGATATTCTTGCACACATGGGGCCATCTTTTCGTGAATGGCTTTTCTTGAGTCCAGACTGTGAACCGGGAGGAAAATGAGAGAAGAACACCAAACCAAACTGTCTTTCAAGTTCGGCTTGATGGGGTCTTTCCATGCGTTTGGTATTCATTGCGTCACGCTTCCTTCTTTCAAATCCGTGTCAAACCGAAAGACCAAGAAAGTACTATCATGAACTATTATGGACTATTATGAAAAACATCTACAACTTTTCGGTGAGAAAAGCTCACCTTTTGGATAAGAACCACCAAATCCGCATTGCATAAGTCACCTGTTATCACCCATTGTTCCTCATTTGTGTGACTAGATAGATCCATATAAACATATGTACAAAACAGCTTTTAAAATTGATGACTACATTGACATAATTATCACCTCATACTCTGAAAGAATGTTGACTATAAAAATTAACGAGCTTTTTTCCTTCACCTTTTGTCTATCTTCAGTGCAATCTTACAAATAAGTTGCCCCAGTGATTCTCTTGATTATTTCCATTGCTACAAGAGAGAAAAATAACTTGAGTCGATTCACTATATCTAATCATGCTTACTGCCCCTTTTGAATTGTTCTTAAGCCTAATTAAATATACAATTATCTTTTTTATATTTTAGAGAACTCAAATATATAAATAAATGATAAATGACTATATGGAAAGTTTGCAAAAGAAAAATGCGTTCTCGAAGAAAGTTGGTTAATATGGTCTTTGTGACTATCTCGAATGTGAGTGTTACGAGGTTCGACTGTAGTTCCAAAACTTGGAGCTGCAAAGACTCCAATGCGCAAAGAAAAGACAGTAAAGACAAGGAAAAGATAAAGATAGGTACGGAAACTCGCGAGAACAAGCCGAGGAGGCATTGTTCCCGTAAAGAAAACAGGAGCAAGATGAATGTCGCATGAGTTAAGCCTGTGTACGACGGGGAGAGTTACCAATGCCGGACGACGACCACCACGATAGGCTGTGACAGAGAAGCGCAGATGGTACGCCGTTGCAGTTGCAATAATGGGCCCGCTGCCCCAAGCACGACGCAGCGAGAGAGAGTGAAGGAAGGGAATGGGATTCGGAATGGGTGAAACGGCATTGCACGGACAAAGAAGAAGCTGGAGCCGCCATCGGACCCGGACAACCCGCTCCGGGTGTCACATACTTACAACCTACTGACCATACGACTGCATAGGTAGGACCATGAGTCCTGAAACGGGCAGTCCAGTCCTGTCCAACCCGGCAGACCGCGTCCTGACTCCTGAGCTGAGCGGTCCTCACTTACTTCCACGTGTCCCTCTGCAGTCCGGCTAAACGCCTCGCTGCTCCGAGCCCGGCTGCCCGGGAGTAACAACAAGGGGATCGGACAGTCTATCAGACCGGGATAGTCAGTCTCGTCTGATCCCGACTCGAGTCTGAAGTGGACGGACAGCTCTTGAACGTCTTGACGGAGTCCCGTTCGAACTACACCGCGCGGGGCCGCGCCTACAAGGACTCTCTCCTCATTCATCGTTCGATGATTTCTTGCGCCTGCTGTAGACGTGCTCCTCCTAAACTTGCTCCTCATTCAACTCTCCACTGTTTCTTGTTTGCCTGCACCACATTCTAGCAGGAGTCGCTGAGAGTGAGGACTTCAACATGGGCAATGCGGCAATTTGTTTGGTCGGGAAAAGAGCAGTGCGTGTGGTTCGGCCTGATGGGAAGGTGGAAGAGCTAGAGTATCGAGTATCGGTCTCGCAGCTTATGAGACAGTACCCCGATTACATGGTAGTCCACTGCTCCACCAGCGGCAATTCTCTGGGTCAGCGAAGTAAAATAAGCATCATGAATCCCGATGAAAAGCTCGTTCCCGGGCAAGCCTACGTACTATACCCCATACCAGCTCAGTACAAACAAAGTTTCCTCAAGCTTCCACCTCCTGAGCAGGCGCAGAGCAAAGCAGTATCTTCAAGCGATGGAAATGCAACAAAGAGGACAAGGCGGCGGAGAAGGGCGTTAACGTTCCAAACTGTGGTTGAGTGCTTGATTCGTCTCTTGAGAGGAGGCTTGTCATCTGACAGACCGCTGAACGAGGGATCATCACCACTTCTGTACTCGAGTAGTGACGACTACACCCTGAAGTCGAAGGATAGACATCATACACTCACGTTGGAGCCCTATGCCTGGAGGCCAGCACTGGAGGCTATTCCCGAATCGCCGTTTGGTTACCACGATATGCCACAATCTCCTTTCGCTTTCGATACTACGGATAGGAGTTATGAAAGAAGTCTTCCACAGTCTCCCAGAGCACAAGTTCCTCTCGGTCTGGGTGTTGAGAATGACGTTCACTCGTTCAACGCACACTTCTGAGGTCTGGCTGGTCGAAGTTTGGTCGATTGAGGTGCAAGGGCCTTTTCAGAGCTCGTTATCTTTCAGCATTCTCCTATTCACAACTTTGCCGGACTTCCACGTATGAAAATACGGAGAGGATGGTATACAAGTGGTATTGACCACGTTCAGAGTATGCCAGTGATGCGAGTAATTCAAGGCCGAACTGTACCATGTTGCAGTCTGCTCTCCGATGCCGAGGAGCTGCAGTTCAGCGAGGGTATGCCAAAGAAGGTTTAGGCTAAGGTTGTTTTCAGAGGATGGATGGATGGGACGATGATTTAGCTAACTCCTCGTGGCAACTGAAGGATATAACCTCCTCAGAGTATCTCCTAAAGGAAGGATCGACGTAAATCGAGATTAAAGAGGAAAGCACCGAAAACTGATCCCTCGTTGGAATCTACAGCAGACCTTCGAACTGTATCAGGCATTGTGTGTTTGCTGTCCCCCACGTGATTTTCTGCTACCCCTACGTCTCAGATCACTGATTGGGGTCGCAAACGCTGTAAATAGTCCAAACCTCAAACCACTAAGTCTTTGGGTTTCCTACGACTTTCTAGTTGAGTTAGTATCCTCACAACATTTGGCATTGATAATTAGGGATGAAACCAAAATCAGTCTTTGCTCGGCTGAGCACAATTTTGTTAGAATCAACGACACCCTGATAGCATGAGAATTTTCACTGCATCGCAGTCACCGGAGTCACAATCAGTGACTACCAGTAATACCATTTGACAGTGTCTATCCAAGTCTTCTTGTCTCTACGTAATGTGCTTTGGGAGCATAGATGGCATTTGGTTAGCATTCATTCAGGTTTTATGAGTTTCAGACACAGCTCGTAGGCTTCAGCTGCTTTCCGAAAGTAAAGTTGGGCTGCCCGATGATATATTTATTGTTATTAGCTTTTCTATTTGGAGGATCCTATGACCCGTCCCCGTTCTACATCTTTAAGAGTGTCCTTGATGATCCATGCACGCGTGGTCTGTCACACTAAAGTCCGCGCTAACATATGCGAAGGTTGCTCTCTCACGAATGAACGAGGGAAGAATCAGACTAGGGAGTACAGAGACCACAACCTGGCCTCGCGTACCCCTCCTCTGTGTAGGCCTTAGCTCCTAGCTGTATTCGTCATGATACTGTGGACGATGTGCCAGCAGGTCTCAGCGGCCACTCTTTTGTTCGGTATCATGATGCCAACCAAGATGATGACAAAATCCCTCTCGTATATCGACGGCCGTTCGCCAGCATTATCTATATTTTCAGAACTAGTTCATCAGGTGACGAGTCCGGTTTGTTTCTTACACTCTGGCCGTCCTTGTGGCTTGAGTCCAGATGTCGGGTAGTGCCCTTTATCTGTCCTATCGAAGTGGTCTCCTAAGGCAGATAAGAGTGCTCATACCGTAGCGATCGCGTCAGGCTTACTGGAAAAGGGAGTCATGATTATGTACTACCGGTAAACTGGCAGGCACCACTCTTTACTCTGGTCCCAAGTCGGAATAGATGGAGATGGAGAAGCGGGTAGGAATCTCTCACTTCAGAAGTCTACTGGAGATATCCCACTCAGTCTGGCTGGGAAAAGGCCCAGCTATTATGTCGCCAGCGGGAAGAGCGACCTTCTCCATTTATGCATTGGGCTCATTTATTAACTAAAAATTAATTTAGTTATTTTCCATCCTTTTTTTGAACAAAAAAATAATAAGATGGATTGTAATTTGAAAATATCTAATTACACAAGAATTTCAAAATTCTTTTTTTTCCAATTTCAAATTCTTTTTTTTCCGCCTGACTAGCAGACGTCTGATGATTTCTACTGTACATTTCACGCACACGTTGCTCAATGTTCTAATTACAGACGTGGCTAACGCCGCACCATCTGCAGCTCTCAGGCCGCCTGCACTGAAGCTCAGCGAGCGGAACACGTTCATTCGAGGTTCTGACCGTCATCATGGAGTGTTACGACTCATCAGATCTAGCAGCAGCTCCAGGTCATTAATTAGCCACTTGAGGGTCCTATTTCATCTTCCGTCTGGGGCTGTAAAACCGTTGAGAAGTACACGAGCTTTTATCTTCCTCCTGTGCAGAAATTCGGGAATAAACTGGGGATCATATCGGTCAGTCTCAACCAAATGTCACCATTATTTCGCCGACCACCACGCATTTCCTATCATGCATTCGCGGCTCCTGACAGGACATCAACATGCACTCTTCTGATTCGATCGTCCTTCCTCGTTCGTGGAAGTACTTGGTACTTAGATGGAACATAGTCCATATAATCAAGTGCTGGACACTTCTGTAAATCCCTGGTGCACCAGTCTTGGGTGGAGTTCCAGAACATGACTTCGGTAATAACGGTAGTGCTACTGGAGCATAATGTCAGTCAGGACAGGACGTGTGAGGACTTTGTCACACACCCAGCGGTCCCAGCCTGCTTATCGGGGATAAAAGAACCCTTCTTCGTTAGCTTTTGAGCCTTTACCACTGAACGGGCTCAAGCTCTGCTCTGGAGGAGACCTTGAGGGTCGAGGGGAGAAGTTAGGCTTGGATCAGGATTCACGACTCGATGGAACGACTTTCTTCAAATGGTCCGTTTTTTGATCTTTTGACTCCCTGTTTCTTGTTACAAGCAGCTCGTGCCTGTCTGATCTATGTTACGGTTAGGCTTCAGCTAATTATAGTAGTCTTCTTTCTTTGATTTCCGATTCGCTTTATGTTAAAGTATAACGTCACAGTTCCCTACTCGTGTGAGGGATTCGGTCAGTTGCAAAGTTCTGTTAGTATCAGAAGTGAATCAACATTTAACGTCACTTACCAACTGAATGCTGTGAACTCACAACACTTACGGATAGATTTCGGGGTTTTTCTTTCTACATCACACATTTCGTAGAGTTAAACTCGATGTCCCCACAGTAAAGAAATAGACTTGGACAGTGCTTTGGTGGTGTGCAACAGGTGCTCTGTTGAGTTGTCGGTTTCAAGGTTGGTTCTAACGAACACCTTCCTTTTCCTCTGTACAAGTTGATGGGGGAATATCGGACAGACCACCTATGATTCTGGACATGTTGAAGTGTTCAAACTCCTCTCAAATTCTGGAACTGGAACTACTTCGGGAAACTAAGATCCATCTGTGCTAGCACTGAACTTGACTGAAGGGGTGTTTCGTTTCAGCACTGAATGAATGCGAGAGTTTGAACGGTGAAGAGAGCGAGACTTTAACTTTTTACGCTCGTCGATCATTTCTCGCTAATTCCATACATGCCATGTCGTTATGATATCATTTTACACGTCTATTCTGATAAGCGGAAAGGGGGATTCTTTTGTCGTGTAGCGGGACGGACGGAGTCGTTGTAAAACCCGGAAAGAGAAAGGAAGTACCGGGAATGGACGGATGGAGTCGTTGTGACACAGGAAAGAGGAAGGCAGGGACAGATAGAGGCTATGCGCTAACGCAGAGCCTCACAGTTCCATTGTAATCGTAGCTCTTTGTTTTCATCTAGAATATTTAACCGTGATAAGAATATGACTCTACAAGTCTATTTCTTTAATGTGAAACGTTCAGGTTCAACTATGCGAAACGAGTAGTTTACAAAGAAAAGCCTCATAGATTTCTCTTGTTCATCTTTCTCTCTTTACAGAAGGAAATCACTGCCGTGCAGGACTTTCTACCTTTCAAGAAGCTTTTGAACGTACCTTCGACTTGTTCGCGTTACTTGAAAAGCCCCTTGCCCGGTTACCCGTCTACTCCACGTGACGTGGACATCCACGTCCGCAGTCTGCCGTTCTTGAAAACAGACAAGAAAGAGATAACTTTCAGCTGAACATCCGAACGCAAGCGACTAACTGCGGACGTGGACATCCCCGTCCGCAGTTAGTCGCTTGCGTTATGCGTACGTCATAATTTGAATGATCCGAAGTGTGAGTTGAAGAATTTCGTCGGTTCCTTGGGAGGATTGGAAGTGCGATTTGAAACGGATTTAGCTGTGATTCAAAACTTGCAGCATGTCTCAACGTGCACGCAGTCATGTTCAGACTCTTCCAGAGATTCTGAAAACGGTACCGTTTTCTGATTTTGAACACGGTACGTCTGCAAAACTACAGCTTATTAGCTTGCACGTTGGATACCTAACAGCAGGGGAAGAGCTGTGTGGGCATATTTCCTGAGTTTTCTGTCGGAGGACGAATATCCATCAAGTTCACATGATGATTGTGAGATGTATACTTTGATGGTACATTCGTAAGCCGTGAACGCTCCAAACAAGCGAATGAGCTTAAGGACGTTCTCGTATGTTTTCAGCTGTTTCTATTCTTCTTATCTGTTTTCCAGAGCGGCAGACTTTGGACGTCACGTGGAATGGACGGATAATCGGTCAAGGGTTGATCAAGTCGAGCGTCGTTCAAGGACTACTGGACGACTAAAAGGCCCGTTCAGGCAAAATTCGGCTGCTGTGCTACTCATTCTTCAACTATCTTCAGTTTCCAACTTTCCGCCGCAGTTTGTCGCTGGATTGGGACTGTGAGTTGATGATTATTCCCCATGACAACTCTGTTATCGCATAAAGAGATGGTGGCCCAGAGAGCAGTTTTTCATCTTCTGGAACACAAATCATGAAAACTCCGGAATCGTTTTGGATATGTCTAGAGTTTACGTACTACAGCACTGTTTTGCGCAGGATGTTGCATGTGTGCGTGTATCAGAGTGTACTAGTCTTGATCACAAACCTTCGGGAATTAGAATGCGCTCTGTAGCTACCGCTGTGAGTCAGTGCTCATCGAGGAAACGGGATTCATCTCCTCCTGCTGCGTCCTGCCACTCGTTCACTAGTTAGCCTGCTGTTATTCCACAGCAAGAACTACTAACGCGTTTTCTATATCTTCACATTGGAACTCACATTGTAAAGTTTTCACGGTAAACGCCACGCAGTGAATAGCCAACGGATAGAAAGACCCCATCAAGCCGTACCCGAAGGGCCAAGTGAATAGCCAACGGCTAGAAAGACCCCATCAAGCCGTACCCGAAGGGCCAAGCAACCAAAGCCCTGAAGGGAGGAAGGACGTCGAGGCTAAGCTTTATGTAGCTCTAAAATTTTTTATTATTTTAAAAATATTCATACACAGATAAATCAAAACTCTAGCATACAACAAGTGCTCAAGAAATAACATTGTTTATTGCAATCGTTCTCTTGTGGATAGTGTATTTTAAACATATTTATAGAGCAGTAGAAACTCATTGTCTATAGAACGGAGTGCAAAAAGAAAAAGAAAGTGGTATCTTTGACGTCTCTCATGACAATTTTTGGCACATATCTCGAATAAAAATATCAAATTCTGAGATTGATGATCCATATATATCCAAAACTAAGAGATGAAGTGATGTCCTTCATGCATATCTCTATACTTGGTCATCTCTATTGCTGCCGTCACGTTTGCAGCTCATCTTGAGAGATGAGTCATCATCGAGTCTTGTGTTGAATCCGTGACAACTACATCTGCAAGTGAGACTTAATTCTCTCTCATCATGTACAGATCAGCTCTCACTGACCCTCAATCTAAAGATATATCATTACTTTCTCCATGTCATGTAATCGCTCTCCCGTGCTATAGAGAACAACGTCTCTGATGACATCATGAGTAGCTATCTGCTATCCATCATGAGGACAGCGAGCGAGATATCAAGCGAGACACCATACTTGCATGTGGATAGTGTTGAAGCAACAAGCTAGATCAAGCCTAAGTAGAACCTCATCGTTGTAAAAAAAATAGTCGATGTGAGTCAAAATGCATGAACCAAGAGCATGCGTTCTTGCTATAACAAGAGTTGAGTCGAGCTCTAGTATCTCGTGAGATGGAAAGATAAATTAAGGACGATGAAGCACTTACTAGAAATGGTGTCCGTCAATCAGAACTATAGTCCACGAGAGCCATCGGAGATGTGCTCCACATGTCTCAAGAGTCAATCTATCTCTTGTCTCACATAGACACATATGAAGTCTGTAAGAATCATTTCCACATCTGTCACATAGCTTTCCAGAACAAGTCTATCTCTGACTGGAAACAATAACACAGTCAAGGTGATGAGAAGACTCAACTACCCAAAAGATTGTCAGAGCAATCTCCTCTATAGATAGCAAGCCCATCCCATCACATGATATCAACAATGATGTTTGCTTACACGCAAGAGGTCTTAGCACACACACAAAGGTCCTTGGTCCTTGGATGTCACCAAAGATATCCATGATCCTCTTATCAGACTCTCTAAGATGCGAGATGAAGATAGATGGAGGTACTGTGCGAAGTAAGTAACCAGATGACGTGCTATGGAATAGAAAAAGATACCAAAGATCTGAGGGTCCTCTAACCTAGAAAGATCATCAATATGCAAGACAACCTATGCGAGAGTAACACCTAAGAATCGGGAGATAAAGTTCAATAAATCCACCGGTACTTCGAGGATATGTAAATCATTTGTAGGTGTAACAAAGCACTCTAGGAGCTAGAGGTCTGATGTTCTCAATCCTACCAAGGTCATTGAGAGTGAGATGATCGAAGACATCACAGAATTCAGTCCTCGAATCCGTGATCTGCGTTTCATAGCTAAAGATGAAAAGACAAAGATCAAAGTTAGAGATTGGAGCAACCAAGACGATGACCAAGAGAGCTCTATAGTGAGTTAAGACAGAAAGAGGTCCATCCAAAGGGTCTCCTTAACGAGTACCCATAGCGGAATCGATGATTGTAACTCTTTCTATCGAGGATTGTGTTGATAATAAAGAGAGGAGAAAGAATCATAGAATTATCGCACGAAGAGAATGAGACTCGTCAGAGATCCACCACCATTATCCATGTGCTCCTTAAAGATGGAGGCGTAGAAAACACTATTAAGATATTTTCACCTCCACTTGTAAGACAACTTAATCAAGATGAATGTCCAAGAGATTTTTAATGACAAAAGATACACACTCACAACCTCTAGGTATCGGTACTCCAAACTAATGTGGACAAAGATGGTCCTAAAAAGTATCTCTAAGCTGAAGAACAATAGCACGATTGATAAGTCGTAATAAGATCCCATCGATGTCTATCGGCGGAATACTTTGTCATCCTTCATCTTAACCAAAAAGTCTAGCTATCTATAGTACTTGAGCTTTAGAATGAGGATTATGTCCTTGAGCTACTATTGCTGTTATTTGAAAAAACTCCATGAAATCGCTAGAGGGGTCGTTGGTATGAAAACAATCCAATAGGTTCTCGTACATTATCCCCAACAGACCTTCCGAAGATAGACATGGAGTTGTACACAAGATTTGGACAAACAGAGATCCGTCGAGAATAATGGCTCCTCAAGTCCTGAACTTCAAGTAATGAGAGGTTACTCGATAGAGGGTGAAGAAAACATAACGAAGTGATCATCTTCTCCGTAAGACATGTCATTGACAAAGGATGCAATGTTCTAGCAACTCTACTGTACTCTCCAACCTGACCTAACATCCTATATATTGTATATGAGAGAAAAATGAGACATCATGTGTAGAAGCTGAATCACTCTTATCTCGTGTAACACATACTGATGACTCTTGTAAGATGCTCAATCACAAGTACAGAATATCTGAAGACGGACCATTATCTCTAGATATCCCACTCTTTCATCTCGAGTATAACAGAGACACCAACAAGATAATAAGAAGGAAAATAACCAAACTGTCTCATCCTTGGTGTTCCGTGCGAGCATGTCGAGAGATAGATGGAATACTTGCTTCACCTCGTCATGGAGAGCACAAGGTAGCCAATGGAACAAGCATGGACAAGAGAAACTCATCTCAAACAATCCCAGAATAATGTTAATATGGACTCTCAACCACTCTCATTACTTAGAGAACTATCCAAGAAGAAAGACTAACAATGTTGTAGTGACCGCATGTGTAGACCTCCGCTTTCGGCTGACATGGACATCGCATGTGATACAGTGATAGCTCTTATGTATCTTTCCCACATGAGACTCTATCTCTTGCAGGATAAATAACGGACCGCACATCGGACGTGGTGTGTCTCGAGTCAACTTCAATCTCATGAGAGAGAGAGAGTAGCCACAGCTAGAAAAGATACACAGTTGAAGGTATAATTATGGGCGGAAATATCTCTGTGCATAATCACTTTGTCCATTTTCAGATGGATGAGGCAAATATGTAAAAGTTTAATCTCTTACCTAAACCTTCTTGCAAGAAGGGTTTAGCAATAAATTAGTGTCCAGTAAAATACTCTTTTATTCATCAAGTTAGCTAGGAAGTAAAATTTAGCAGTTAGATTCTATTCTGATTTATCACATTGAATTAGTCTATAATTTTACTTAAAATATTCACATATTTTGCAGTAATACAGCAGAAATATTCTCCAAAAACAAACTGGTATATGCATATTGTAAACCGATCAATATTTTAGAAGCGTGTATATATATAATTTATAAGACCATATTTTCTCAAAATAATTTACTAAATTGACTTTCCAAATAAAGTATGTATGTTGAGTTCCCTCGCAAACCAATGAACTCGGGAAACTTACTCCTCTACATCGTCGGTTTTTTCTTTCTTCCATTTAAAAAGAACTCCAAGTTGCATAAATATTGTGTTCCTATATTAATTTATTATTATTATTATTACTTATCTAAGATACCTTCTAAGATGGTAGCCGAACACGAACACCGTGAGAAAGACAGTTTTACCAAGAGAAATAACGCAATGGAATATACCGTTTAACGTACATTAACTGCGTAAAAAGATTGTGTATAAAGCTAACTAGAGTAAATATGAAGCATGCATATTCATTACGCATGCACATTAATTTGTGAGCTAACCATTCTTATGGGAAGGGTTAGTTCATAAATTAAAGAGGGATACTTTTAATCGTCTTGAACACTTCTCTTATAGTAGAAGGGTTAAGTTCAACTCACAGAATTTATAGGTTTTTCTTTTTCCCATAGTCCTCGTGTTATGTTAACTTGAATGTGTGTCACTCCACTGTGCTAGGAATAGTGACAAAAAAATTCCAGAACTTTTGTGTAGGGCAGCAATGTTTGCTTACTGGAGAAAAAAATCTTTACCTTTTCAAGAAAATATTTTTGCTAAAATGATTATGTACAACAAATCATTTGAAAGAATTTTAAATATATATTTCTGGTGGTCCTTTTGTGTCTTTGTGTTCCCACACTCATTTGAGATGCATATTAAATATATCCCAGAAGAGTGCAACATGTTTAATTCATTATTTAAGTTTTCCTGATAAAATTATTAAGTAATAAATTAATAGCTAAAGTAAAATCATCTCAATTTTGTACCAAGGTCTTGTACTTTCAAAAGCGTGTGCGTGTTTTCCTTATCGGTTATCTCAGGATCTTGATTATTAATCACCGTCGAAATTGGTTGTCTCTTGGTTTCTCAGAGCAAGATGAATCGTAAGGAGTTCTTGTTCGGGATATGTCCAAACATAGAATACGCTTGAACCTCAGAGAAGAACTTGAGCCTCAGAGTCTTATAGTTGCATCTCTTGACCCACATACTTCAGGCTTCTCTCACTTTATAAAGTCACGGTGAAAACTTTCAGGGGATGAAAGCCCCGAAAGCTTGGAAAAACCACGGATATGGTTTGTTTTTCCCTTGTTTCCTGTATGTTTTACCGCCATTCTATCAATGACTTAAGCGATAATTTGGCGCTACCCAGCTAGAAAAAGGGGCATGAGGAACCAAAGCGACAATAGAAGGACAAGAAGGCTGCTGCTCAGATGAAACATTCTTTCAAATCCAAATAAACAATGAAGAAAACAGTCACAAAGCAACGAGGATAATATTGATAGTGCAAGCCTAAGTGACGAAGAACACACTGAAATCTATCTGCAATATATTTGCATTTAACCCATCTCTTCTTCTAGATATCAAGAATCTTACACCTCGAGCGAGATTACAAGATGTCAGGAACCATAGACTCTTACCTTTGTCACTTGAATAGGTCAGTGTAAGTAATAGCAAGACAAGGATGCTGCCAAGCTGTAGAACTTTTTATTCATAAGATCTGGAACACGAGGAGAAAAAATCCCTAAACCAAAGATATCATTGATCATCCAATCAATCGCAACACAGAGCACTGGATCATAGAGACAACCTTCTAAGCTTATTTGCAAGTCTCTCTTCATGATCCTGCAGATTATGACTAATCTAGATTTTACATACCCACTTCTTCCACATTAAAGTAACTTCTTATGTTTCCAGTTCCAGTAAAAAGTTCCTTCAACAGTTATAATTGGGACAACCATGTGCGTGGATCATTATCTTTATATCTCACTAAAGAAAGTTTAAACAAACTCGCACATTTCTCAACAATAAGATTTTAGACAAAATAGTCTCTAAAATACCACCAAGCTTCTTGAACAAATATTTTATCTTCCAGTAGCGAGAGATTTTCATTCACTTGTAACTCGAGATGAACAAGGACAAGATTTGTAATAGCCAAGGTTACGTCGATGGGAACTCGATGTTGGAGATATTAGGGATCACACTGTCTAAGCTTGTTGTAACTTGAACTCCTACATGGAGAAGCATCCATATCATTGTGGAGAGAAAGTACATACAATCTTCTCGTGGATTTGAAATAGAATCTTCCTCCTCGAAGCATAATTTCAAATCTGTTTTATTGCCAATAAAATGAGGTTGATGTCTTGCCTCGCATATCATATACAGACTCACTGCATTACCAAATAACACATCGGCGTTAAACATACATAAACGTACATCCCTCGTAATAAAATAGGGATGTCGAGGAGTTCTAGAACCATTTTGTGACTTCTGGTATCCTATGATGTTGTCCACTTTGGAAGTAACATTGTACACATGCGATTGCGTATCATCCACACTTTACTTGAAGTTATTCAAAACATCTTCACTTCTTCAATACTCTTCATCGCGAAGCATCCCACAAAGAATCAATTTCTCTCTGACTATAACATCAATTTTCATCTTGAAAGATGATCTAGTAACAAGTAAGATCAAGATTCATGTTGAGACCTTATGAGGAATGATAACTTTTCAGATGTAGGATATATTCTTGTAAGTTCAAGTCTAACAAATGAATAGGTCAGCCTACATGAAACTTGGTTTAGGTCTTGCAAGTTTTCCCTAAATTCCTCATGGAATGTTTTTTCTGAATGGCTACAAGAATATCATTGACATCATTTGATGACAATAGAGTTTGTGTTGCTTGGAATTCTTGAGGTAAACTGAATTGATCTTCAATAGAGGTTGTACTTATTTATGGTCATGTATGTTGATAGCCAAATAATAACTTGCTCTGCATCTCACCTTTCCCAAGCTTCCTTCCAATGTCATGATGGAAATATCTCTTCAGTTATTCTATCACCACAGCTCTTGTGAGCTACTCGTCAGGAAGCTGTAAGCGGTCTGATTTATGTTAATATAGAGTGGTATTTACTGCTGGAGACTGAAGAAGAATTTTTCCAGATTATAAAGACCAGACGAGCTCTTATGAATTCCTTGACGGCCCATGTGAAGAGCAACCATCCTTATACGTATGATTTCTTTCAGATCTCAGCTCGTTGGATTGAGTCTTCCTCCTTAGGAATATATGAAGATATGGTGTCCCTTGTCTTGCATAGTGGTTCAAATAATTGCTTACTACTTTGAAGCTCTCTAAGTGAATCAAAATTGAACCAAAAAGTATAAACTACTAACCGTTGAAGTCCTTTTTCAGGGTTCTAGAGATCATTACTCTTCAAATATTAGGGGGTAGTGCCTCTTATGTCAAGTGGATCGTCGATAACACCCAAACAGTTGATGATAAGCTCTTGGCTTTTTGAGAGATATTCAGACATCATTTCGATGATAATTCCCAAGTTTGAAGTGTAACACTCATCTCTAGATTGTATCAGTTCACATTAGGAGACATGGAAAGATGGTGAAAATGAAAACGCTGAGAATGTAAAGAGAGAAACTGAAATGTTGAACCGAAGTTGTACAAGGATTTTGCCAGAGTTAAGCGCCATTCTCTAGAACATGTAGATTTAAACATCAGCTAGTAGTTCATCGACTAAAAAAAGAGGAAGTCATTCTGTCACTTGGAAGTGTCTCACCTCGAAATTGGTCACTATGAGTCAAGAGATTTTGTAACTGAACATTTAGAATCATCACAAAGTCATGTTAGCTACAAACTGCTTAACTCAATCATTATACGAGTCTAAGTTAATCTAAAAGAGGGAGGAGAAAGTGATCTGGAGGGGTGGTGAAACTCTACCATAGTCTCTAGCAAAAGAATATAAATTGAACATACCATAAGCTTAAGAAGTTATAACATAAGTCTGATGAAGACGAAAAAGGTTAATGTAATTCGCTTCTTGCCAAAGTCTGATTTAGATAACAATAGAGATCTAAGTCACTTCCGAGCATAAAGTATATCCCTACCTTCTTTTATGCATAACACATCATAAATTTCACTCCTATCTTCTCCTAAAATTTACTAAAATTAATTCTTATTTTTCTAACAAAAGATTTTTCTTTCCACTCTTCACACACTCTTCACACAACCAAGCAAATGGATCACCACTATAATTTCTATATCTTACTAAATGCAGTTTAAACAAGCGGGCATAGTCCTCACGAGTTAGATTCCCTAAATGATCTCTGAAACAAAACCAAGCTTCTTCAGTAGACCCGCAATTTTTTAGCAATGCTGGACCTTTATCCAATTCAACCTTCAAACTATCAAGAACAATATTTGTAGATGCAGATGCTACAACGCAACCTCCTGTTGCAAGGTTGGAGATGTCAGGAACCACATGACCTAAACTTGCTGTGACTTGCGCTCCGATCTTCAGAAGTACCCATATCATGTAAAGCGAAACCATAGATAGTTTCCTCATGGCTTTCGAAAATCCATCTTCCTTCTTGAGATGCACTTCTAAACCTTCTTGGTTCTCAACAATATGTGGTGATCGATGTCTTACCTCACACATCAAGTGGAGACGCACAACTTTACCAATGAACACCTTCGCTTTTGTTTTCTCCATCAAAGTCACATCTCCCCTAGTAAAATATGGACGACTAGGAGTTCTGTGCTCGTCTTTTGACCTCATATAGCCAATGATGTTGTCGACTGTTGAAGTCACATGTGACATTTGTCTCCCCATCTCATCCAAGATTGACTTGAATTTCTTCAAGTCATCTCTTACTTGTTGAAAACCTGCATCTATTCCTTCTCTTAAACGTTCCAAGTTCTTCGTCAATCTTTCTTCAGACTGATGCATTTCGTCGTGGATATACTTGAATTCTGTAGACAATGGAGTATCATGTCTCGTCTTCAAAGACGATGTGGACATTAGTAATCTCAAAGATTCTAGCTTGCCCTCTCTTTGTACGAAAGATTCTTTTGATGAGACATGATATTGTGCTCCTACAGCTGGACAATGAATTGCAAGCTCACATTTGACAGATTCATCGTTCAATCGGTTTGAAAACTGACGTAATTCAGTAAGACTTTCTTGTAAATCTCCCTGGTTCCTAAGAACTAGGACACATTTAAGAACGTCACTGACATCCTCTGATCTCAAGAGAGCTGTTGCTCGTTGAAACTCTCGAGACAAGTTGAATTGTGCATCAGCAGATTTCATTTCAGGCCAAGTATGTTGATAGTCGAACAAAGACTCCTCCGCATCTGCTGAAGTTCTTCCAAGCTGCCTCTCAACATCGATCTGGAATCGTTTCTTCAGGTCTTCTATCAGCACAACTTGATCCTTTGTTCTCAATTTGCAGGGTGTTAATTGTCTCACACACTCTGGTCGAAGAATTGAGACAACAAGTTGCACGCCTGGACAACCTCTTTCAGAAGCACAAAACTGAATGAGATCTTTCACCACATTCTCTTGCACAAAGTCCATCGCAGAATCTCGAATCTTGTCTTCAGAGAACTTTACCATGATGTCGATATGACTTTGTGCATACTGGTCCGTCTCCACAATGATGATACAACCGTTGCTTGCAAACTTCATGTGATAGTAAGAAAATGTGAAGTTATCATCAACCACTCCATGATCCTCCATCTGTTTTCGAAGGTGTATCTTGATATTCAAGATATAAAAAGAAAACACGAAATATTATCAATAAATTGTTGATATTTCACTTATTTTAAAGCTGAAATTGACTTAAAAAAATATGAAATATACAAATCAATACATTATAATGTAATTTCACAGAATGTTGTCATAGACATTAGAAAAGCTAAGATGCAACAAGTTTCATATCTTATCATGGTCAAATGAAACAAAAAAACTTGTATATTTTGAAAAGCAATATGAAGTCATGGTTGAAATCAAAACTTACTTGATATCTGGGATAAAATGCTGCAGTCAATGAAGTCCTATCTTGATCCCGACATTGTACCCGGAATCCAAAATACATTGGTCCTGCAGCAAATTCTTCTCCCCAACTCGAAGTCCCCTCCGAAGCAACATCCATCTTCGTACGATTGAAGATGATTGGCATGAAGTATTTGATCACACCGTCGTGTTGAAGCTTGTGACAAAGATCCATTTCGATAAAGAGCTCTTTCACCAACTTGTGATCCATACTGATATGTCGATTCTTTTGTTGTACAATGTTTATCAGTGCAGACAAGTCTTGAGAACTGATAAAACCTAATCCATCTGTACCTTTATGTTTTAGTGATGTTGTACACAATCTCGATTGTCGTTTCCCACCTGCGATGATGAGTTCTCCCAACAGGTTTTGTGATAACCAGTTAAGTTGAACCACTATCAATTTTTCAAGACTCTTTTCCCCAATAGCTTCATGATGTGGGAGAATTGCACTTGGCATCATACATATTGCACCTATGTCGTGCATGTATGAAGCAACTGCATGTAATACACTTCTCCCTACAGGATCTATACATTTGAACTGGTTGAGATCTATATGGTTCGAAGAGCAAAAGTTGTAAAACTCTTTGGTCAACCAAAGTGGTGAAGATTTGACTTCTTTTGGTAATTTCATCACCTTAGAAGCCAAGTCAGCACAAGCTTTTGGAACTCTAGGGCTCTTCTCTCTCAATAAGTTCTTCATACAATGAAGAACAACATCAATGATGGGCTGCACCTCCTTCTCAACAGTGGCATCAATGTGATGGAGCAGATCACCATTGTCTACTGTAACATCAATTTTAGGACAGACTTCCACAACATCTTGGAATCTTGCCTGCAAAAGTTTGACAGTATCCTCGAATCCAGTTGTATCCAGCTTGACTTGACTCTTGTGACAATCTTTGTGAGTGATGACGACCAATACTTGTGGAAGAATGCGTCCTGTGATAATGTTGGATGCAATAAAACGGAGCCAAGCCATCAATTCATCGCGGAAAGAGTTGTCTACCTTATGCTTTAACTCTCCTTTCTCTCCATGGCCTTGAAATGGATTAAACGCGAAGATGAAGATGCACGCTTGACTCATCCTGGGAAAGAGAATATTTTGAAGAGCTCGGAAGACTTCTTGACCGGCCAAGTCCCAAATTGAAATGGTACCGAATTCACATAACAACTCCACTTCAATCCCCTTGGTCCTCCTCAGACGAGATATGAATTTATGACATTTTCTTCGAATGATGGACTCCGAGTTACTTTTCCTGGACATGATGCTCATCATTGTTTTTTTCAGAGTTGTCTTTCCTGCAATGAGAATACAAAATTAGTAAGTGAAAATAAGAGTAACTGAAAAGTAATTTAATTATCAAACTTTCCATACTTTAAATAAACATCAAACTGGACCATGGTTTGTTTAGAAGCTTCATAAATTAAGAAAAATATTTGATCTTCCACTGAAATCTTTAATTGGTAAGTTATCAATCTGAATGTTGCATGAGCTCTAAACTTATGATAGTACAAAAAAGAACGTGTTCAACACTTCCACCAGATAAACAAGCTTGGCATGCAGACATATTGTAGTCCACAATAAACTTCAATGCCCTATTAGCACAATATGAGTATCAATCTCATGAAAACAGTTTACCGGAACTGGAAATAAGATTTTGCTAAGTCAAATTTCATTACACCGAGTGTTTTTTGTACAATATTATAATTTGTTTTTGCTATTTCCAAGAGAACGTCTAATACATATAGTAGGCATAAGTTTAAACCTTGCATATACAATGATCATCTTTTTCTATTCCAGATTTGTCACAATATCTATAGCTAGTACATATCAGATACATCCATTTCCTCTTGTTAGGTCTAATAACAAGTAGTGGTAAGCTCATACGGGCTACATTTGAACATGAGAGGAAAGATATGTGAACAGATTTTACGGGATTATAATGTCTATCAACAGATGAAAAACATGATGGAAAAACTTAAACACCCAAACTCACCCGAAAGAAAAAGAATAAATGTGCTTAGGTTTAAAAGTACACAGACATCCGATCGGTAAATTTGAACCATGGTGGGAAATTAAAAGGAGGTTTATATTACGGAGAGAGACGGTAGTGCTCATGAACGGTCTTCCAAATGGTTATCTCTCAAGATACCCTCGCCTTGCTATTTATGATGCAAACTTCAAGGGAGCGTAGCAGAGTGAATTTCTGATATATATATCAGGAAAGATATCGAAAGAGAAAAGACGACTATGAAAGTTGTACTAGGTTAGAAATTCTATAACAGAACTTTCTCTATACAAAACATTATATTTCGTGGAAGTCAAACTCACTATGACATATAGCATACAGTAGTCTCCTTCTCTCTCTCTCTCATTCATTGCTTTTCATTGTTACTAGTTCAGAAGTGAGAACGTGTGATGGAACAAACAAATATACAAAGAAGAGATAACAAAACAGATATAGACTTTAGGAACTAGAAAGTATAGAACATCAGAAAGTTTTCTATTGTATGAAATTAACTATACCTCTAACTCGTGCATTCAATCTGGTTCGATTCGTTCATTTGTGCTATTTTTACTCTTTTAACTTGTTTGAATTCTTGTACCTTCCAGCTCTCTTGAGTATATTCTAAGAAAAGTGAATAGCAACTTGAATGACATGCATGCTCACAAGTTGAGAGTGATGAAGTTTACCTGCAAATGGTTCTCCGCACAAGAACACCCGACCTGCCTTTGCTCCGTCGAATGTCAGTTTTGCATCTGCAAGGACCGAAAAGTAACCTGCCTGCTTCTTGTTTCTTCTCAGCGCTTCCTTGATGAGAGCACTCTTTCCATCTTTCTCCCATTTTGTTAACGTTACATCTATCCTCTCTAGAATGAAGTTCACTTCAAGGAGATCCATCATATCTCTAAAGTTATCATCATTCAGATCCTTCGAATTGTGGAGTCCCAAATCTCTAATGGATGTGTTTCTACGCAGATGAGAGAAAAGGTTCCTCCATCCATCTTTGGAACTACTTCTACCATTCAATATATTCAACTTCTCCACTGAGGAGTTGGAAACCAACATGTCTACAAAGGATGTAAAGTTTTGGGTGCCTACATCAATATCATAAATGGTTAACTTTTTTAACCAGGTAGAAGTTCCAGTAGAACTGACAGCTCTTTCTAGGAAGACAAGCTTTTGAGAAGTGTCTGAATGTCGGAATGAGACAAAACGAAGTCGAAGATCTACATGTAACAGAGAGCTTCTTTCACTAGCGTTCCACATTTCTGTAAGATCATTTCTCACAGCTTCCATCTCTTGTTTTGACAAGTCCTTTAACTCGAGATAAATCTCGAATCGACGTAATGTGGGTGGATGGAGAAGACTTCTTCCTATGCTTTTCCATTCATCTAGGCTAATGCGAGTGAAAACACTCTTAAAGCTTTCGATAGAACGCGTATCAATGACAATAGAGGTGATGTTGCCCCCTATAAGACTAGCCAATGCATGTGATGTTATTCCTTTCGAACTCGCTATGAGCTCTAGACGTTCTAGAACGAGATACGCGCATGTTGCACTATATAACTCCACAAGAACATCCGTCAATTCATCTTTCACGATAAGGTTCTTCAAACGAGCAGACCCTTTTAGTGCACGTGACAAAGCTTCTTTAGCATCTCCGTCTAATCGGGGTACATACGACATGGTAAGGTTTTCAAGGTAGGGTGCACAAGATATGATTTCCACCACAGACAGCATAACGCTTTCTTCAGCATCATTCTCAAAGAAGTTCAGATGCTTCAACTCATGATGCTGCTTTGGTCGGAGAGCGGAGGCAACTTCCGCAATCAATTTTGCTCTTAATCTCACATTGCCTCCTCCAAGATATAACTCTCGCAGGTTAAAAGATCGACTGAGAAGTTTTTGGAACTGAGGGCCAATCAGCGCTTCTTCCTCTGCAGACTTGAGCGATCTTATCCAAATCAGTTCCAACTGACCGGTAGCTTGGAAGTGTATCAGAAGACCCTCCCATTCCTCCACGGACAAATGCCAGCGTGCCACCAGGTTGCTATAGAAATACTTCAGAGAGTTGCAGGTACCAACTGTTTCTAACAGCATTAGTCGCACCTCCCGGCGCCTACGACATTCTCGCCCTTCCGGTCTGAAGAAATCACCATATCCTTCCCATTCTAACACCGGCAAATACTCCTCAGGTTCCTCACCGGGACTCAAACTCCCCGCCAGACGACGCAACAAATCCTGGAGCACTTGAGGAAGCAGAAGCTGTGAGTTGGCTGCTTCTGTTTCTTTCTCATGACTAACCTTCTCACGAAGCCTCTCCGTAGCTCCACTTCCCACCTTCAGCAGCAGAGGTCTGATTTATGTTAATGTAGAGTGGTATTTACTGATGGAGACTGAAGAAGAAATTTTCCAGATTATAAAGACCAGACGAGCTCTTCTGAATTCCTTGACGGCCCATGTGAAGAGCAACCATCCTTATACGTATGATTTCTTTCAGACCTCAGCTCGTTGGATTGAGTCTTCCTCCTTAGGAATATATGAAGATATGGTGTCCCTTGTCATGGGGTTCAAATAATTGCTAATTATTTTGAAGCTCTCTAAGTGAATCAAAATTGAATCAAAAAGTATAAACTACTAACTGTTGACGTCTTTTTTCAAGGTTCTAGAGGTCATTACTCTTCAAATATTAGAGGGCAGTGTCTCTTGTGTCAAGTGGATCATCGATAGCATCCAAACAGTTGGTGATAAGCTCTTGGTTTTTTTGAGAGGTATTCAGACATCAGTTCGGTGATAATTTCCAAGTTTGAAATGTAAACTCATCTCTAGATTGTACCAATTCACATTAGGAGACATGACAAGATGGTCAAAATGAAAACTGATCTCACAAAAGAGAATGTAAAGAGAGAAATTGAAATGTTGAACTGAAGTTGTACCAGGATTTTACCAGAGTTAAGCGCCACTATCTAGAAACACTAAATCTACTATTGTAGATTTAAACATCAGTTAGTAGTTCATCAACAGAAGAAGGCGGAAGTCATTTTGTCACTTGGAAGTGTCTCGCCTCAAAATTAGTCACTGTGAGTCAAGAGATTTTGTAACTAAACATTTAGAATCATCACAAAATCATGTTAGCTACAAACTGCTTAACTCAGTCATTATACGAGTCTAAGTTGATCTAAGAGAGGAAGAATAAAGTGATCTGGAGGGGTGCTAGAACTCTACCATACTCTCTAACAGAAGAATATAAATTTAACATACCATAGGCTTAAGAAGCTATAACATAAGTATGATGAAGACGAAGAAGGTTTATGTAATTCACTTCTTGTCAAAGTCTGGTTTAGATAACAATAGAAATCTAAGACACTTCTGAGCATAAAGTATATCCCTACCTTCATTTATGTATAACACATGGCAAATTTCACTCCTATCTTCTCCTAAAATTTACTAATATTAATTCCTATTTTTCTAACAAAAGATTTTTCTTTCCACTCTTCACACACTCTTCACACAACCAGGCAAATGGATCACCACTATAATTTCTATATCTTACTAAATGTAGTTTAAACAAGCGGGCATGGTCCTCACGAGTTAGATTCCTTAAATGATCTCTGAAACAAAACCAAGCTTCTTCAATAGACCCGCAATTTTTTAGCAATGCTGGACCTTTATCCAATTCAACCTTCAAACTATCAAGAACAATATTTGTAGATGCAGATACTACAATGCAACCTCTTGTTGCAAGGGTGGGGATATCAAGAACCACATTACCTAAACTTGTTGTGACTTGCACTCTGATCTTCAGAAGTACCCATATCATGTAAAGTGAAACCATAGATAGTTTCCTCATGACTTTCGAAAACCCATCTTCCTTCTCGGTATGCACTTTTAAACCTTCTTGGTTCTCAACAAAATGTGGTGATTGATGTCTTACCTCACACATCAAGTGGAGACGCACACCTTTCTCAATGAACACCTTCGCTTTCATTTTCTCCATCAAAGTCACATCTCTTCTAGTAAAATATGGACGACTAGGAGTTCCGTGCTCATCTTTTGACCTCATATAGCCAATGATGTTGTCCACTGTTGAAGTCACATGTGATATTGGTCTCCTCATCTCATCCAGGATTGACTTGAATTTCTTCAAGTCATCTCTTACTTGTTGAAACTTGCAACGATTCCTTCTCTTAAACGTTCCAAGTTCTTCGTCAATCTTTCTTCAGACTGATGCATTTCGTCATGGATATACTTGAATTCTGTAGACAATGGAGTATCATATCTCGTCTGCAAAGATATGGATGTGGATATCAGTGGATATCAGTAATCTCAAAGATTTTAGCTTGCCCTCTCTTTGTATAGAAGATTCTTCTGATGAGACATGATATTGTGCTCCTACAGCTAGACAATGAATTGCAAGCTCACATTTGACAGATTCATTGTTCAATCGGTTTGAAAACTGATGTAATTCAGTAAGACTTTCTTGTAAATCCCCCCTGCTTCCTAAGAACTAGGACACATTTAACAACATCACTGACATCCTCTAATCTCAAGAGAGTCGTTGCTCGGTGAAACTCTCAGACAAGTTGAACTGTGCATCAACAGATTTCATTTCAAGCCAAGTATGTTGATAGACGAACAAAGACTCCTCCGTATCTGCTGAAGTTCTTTCAAGTTGCCTCTCAACATCGATATGGAATCGTTTCTTCAAGTCTTCTATGAGCACAGCTTGATCCTTTGTTCTCAATTTGTAAGGTTATAACCGTCTCACACACTCTGGTCGAAGAATTGAGACAACAAGTTGCACGCCTGGACAACCTCTTTCAGAAGCACAAAACTGAATGAGATCTTTCACCACATTCTCTTGCACAAAGTCCATCGCAGAATCTCGAATCTTGTCTTCAGACAACTTTATCGTGATGTCGATATGACTTTGTGCATACTGGTCTGTCTTCATAATGATGATACAACCATTACTTGCAAACTTCATGATAGTAAGAAAATGTGAAGTTATCATCAACCACTCCATGATACTCCATCTGTTTTCGAAGGTGTATCTTGATATTCAAGATATAAAAAAAATAAATTATTATCAATAAATTATTGATATTTCACTTATTTTAAAGCTGAAAATTTCAAAAATATGAAATATACAAATCAATACATCATAATATAATTTCACAGATATTGTCATGGACATTAGAAAAACTAAGATGCAACAAGTTTCATATCTTATCATGGTCAAATGAAACAAAAGAACTTGTATATTTTGAAAAGCAATATGAAGTCATGGTTGAAATCAAAACTTACTTGATATCTGGGATAAAATGCTGCAGTCAATGAAGTCCTATCTTGATCTAGACATTGTACTCGGAATCCAAAATACAATGATCATGCAGCAAATTCTTCTCCCCAACTCGAAGTCTCCTCTGAAGCAACATCCACCTTCGCACGATCGAAGATGATTGGCATGAAGTATTTGATCACACCTTCTTGTTGAAGCTCATGACAAAGATCCATTTCGATCAAGAGCTCTTTCATCATCTTGTGATCCTTTCTGATATGTCAATTCTTTTGTTGTACAATGTTTATCAGTGTAGACAAGTCTTGAGAATTGATAAAACTTGATCCATCTGTACTTTCACGTTTTCGTATACAATCTTGATTGTCGTTTCCCACCTGCAACGATGAGTTCTCCCAACAGGTTTTGTGATAACCAGTTAAGTTGAACCACTATCAATTTTCCAAGACTCTTTTCTCCAATAGCTTCATTGTGTGAGAGAATTGCACTTGGCATCATACATATTGCACCTATGTCGTGCATGTATGATGCAACTGCATGTAATACACTTCTCCCTATAGGATCTATACATTTGAACTTGTTGAGATCTATATGGTCCGAAGAGCAAAAGTCGTAAAACTCTTTGGTCAACAAGAGCGGTGAAGATTTGACTTCTTTTGGTAATTTCATCACCTTAGAAGTCAAGTCAGCACAAGCTATCGCTTGTGCTGACTTGACTTCTAACAAAACTTATATCGTCACACAACATACATCATTGTCAGAGGTACACCACAAGTACACATTATACATGGACAATGTCATACACATGCACAAGTGTATCACAATCGTCTCCTAGCTGATGAGTCATTGTTCTTTTGCATAACATATGATACGCATAGAAAGGCTTTCAGGTGAATTGATACCAGATGAAGTGTCTAAAGATCCTTGCAAAATACACGGGTAACTGGAATCAGGAAACATATTAGAAGTTTCATAGCTATATCTCGGGTAAATTGCTTTTACACTTTCTCTCCTTCGGAAACTCATGATCAGTTTATGACCTTCAACCATCTCTTTGCAGACAGGTTGACAATTAGTGCTCAAGAACATGTTTCATTATGTACAGCAGCTGTAGCAGCATGTCTATTTCAGTATGTATACAGAGAGACAACCAATATGTATTATAAAAATGATAATCACCGCCGAAATCAGCTGTAGCAATCTCTTTGTTTCAATATGTATTCGAGCAGATTATTAATTACCGTTGAAATCGGTTGTCTCTTGGTTCCTCAGAGCAAGATGAATCGTAAGGAGTTTTTGTTCGGGATATGTCCAAACATAGAATACGCTTGAACCTCAGAGAAGAACTTGAGACTTAGAGTCTTACAATTGCACCTCTTGACTTACATACTTCAAGCTTCTCTCACTTTATAAAGCCACAGCGAGAAATATGACATGAGGAACCAAAGCGACCATAGAAGTACTAGAAGGCTAGTGCTCATATGAAGCATTCTCTCAAATCCAAATAAACAATGAAGAAAACCGTCACAAAGCAATGAGGATAATATTGATAATGCAAGACTAAGCGACGAAGAACACTCTACAATCTATATCCAATATGCACATTTGACCCATCTCTTCCTCTAGATATCAAGAAGATTACATCCCAACTGAATTTACAAGACATCACGATCCATGGACTCTTAGCCCTCTGTCACTTGAATATGTCAGTGTAAGTGATAGTAGGACAAGGATGCTGCCAAGCTGTAGAACTTTTTAATCATCAGATCTGGAATACGAAGAGAAACAATCCCTAAACCCTGCAAGTCTCTCTTCATGACCCTGCAGATTACGACAAATCTAGATCTACATACACATTTCTTCCACATTAAAGTAGCTTCTTACGTTTCCAGATCTTCAACACGCATGATTGGGACAACCATGTGCATGGATCAGTAGTTGATAACAACCAAAAAGTTGGTAATAAGCTCTTGGCTGTTTGAGAGATATTCAGGCATCATTTCGGTGATAATTTCCCAAGTTTGAAATGTAGGTATGACACTCATCTCTAGATTGTATTAGTTCACATTAGGAGACATGGCGAGATGGTCAAAATGAAAATGCTGAGAATGTAAAGAGAGAAATTGAAATGTTGAACTGAAGCTGTACGAAGATTTTGCCAGAGTTAAGCGTAACTATCTAGAACGTTGTAGATTTAAACATCTCTTAGCAGTTCATCGACTGAAGAAGGCGATAGTCATTCTCTCACTTGGAAATGTCTCGACTCAAAATTAGTCACTGTGAGTCAAGAGATTTTGTAATCAAACACTTAGAATCATCACAAAGTCATGTTAGCTACAAACTGCTTAACTCAGTCATTATATGAGTCTAAGTTGATCTAAGAGAGAGAGAAGAAAGTGATCTGGAGGGATGGTGGAACTCTACTATATTCTCTAGCATAAGAATATAATTTTAACATACCATAAGCTTAATAAGCTATAACATAAGTCTGATGAAGACGAAGAAAGTTTATGTAATCTGCTTCTTGTCAAAGTCTGGTTTAGATAACAATAGAGATCTAAGACACTTCCGAGCATAAGTATATTCCTATCTTCTTTTTTTTATAATATACATCGTAAATTTCACTCCTATCTTCTCCTAAAATTTACTAAATTAATTCCTATTTTTCTAACAAAAGATTTTTCTTTCCACTCTTCACACACTCTTCACACAACCAAGCAAATGGATCACCACTATAATTTCTATATCTCACTAAATGCAATTTGAACAAGCGGGCATAGTCCCCACAAGTTAGATTCTCTAAATGATCTCTGAAACTAAACCAAGCTTCTTCTGTAGGTCCGCAGTCTTTCAACAATGCTGGACCTTTATCCAATTCAACCTTCAAAGAATCAAGAACAATATTTGTAGATGTAGATACTACAATGCAACCTCCTGTTGCAAGGTTGGAGATATCAGGAACCACACTACCTAAACTTGCGGTGACTTGCGCTCCGATCTTCAGAAGTACCCATATCATGTAAAGCGAAACCATCGATAGTTTCCTCATGGCTTTCGAAAATCGATCTTCCTTCTCAAGACGCACTTCTAAACCTTCTTGGTTCTCAACAAAATGTGGTGATCGATGCCTTACCTCACACATCAAGTGGAGACGCATTGCATTGCCAATGAACGCCTTCACTTTCATTTTCTCCATCAAAGTCACATCTCCCTTGGTAAAATATGGACGACTAGGAGTTCTGTGCTCATCTTTTGACCTCATATAGCCAATGATGTTGTCCACTGTTGAAGTCACATGCGACATTTGTCTCCCCATCTCATCCAAGATTGACTTGAATTTCTTCAAGTCATCTCTTACTTGCTGAAAACCTGCATCCATTCCTTCTCTTAAACGTTCCAAGTTCTTCGTCAACCTCTCTTCAGACTGATGCAAGTTCTTCGTCAACCTTTCTTCAGACTGATGCATTTCGTCATGGAAATACTCGAATTCTGCAGACAATGGAGTATCATGTCTCGTCTTCAAAGACGATCTGGACATGATTAATCTCAAAGATTCTAGCTTG
Organism: Asterella californica; assembly: GCA_036924285.1. Lineage (NCBI taxonomy): Eukaryota > Viridiplantae > Streptophyta > Marchantiopsida > Marchantiales > Aytoniaceae > Asterella > Asterella californica. Next base: position 1,579,695 of record JAYKYS010000003.1, on the reverse strand, counting down.
CTTTCTCTTTGTACAGAAGATTCTTCTGATGAGACATGATATTGTGCTCCTACAGCTGGACAATGAATTGCAAGCTCACATTTGACAGATTCATCGTTCAATCGGTCTGAAAACTGACGTAATTTAGCAAGATTTTCTTGTAAATCCCTCTGGTTTCTAAGAACTGGGACACATTTAAGAACGTCATTGACATCCTCTGGTCTCAAGAGAGTTGTTGCTCGCTGAAACTCTTGAGACAAGTTGAACTGTGCATCAGCAGATTTTATTTCAGGCCAAGTATGTTGATAGTCGAGCAAATACTCCTCCGCATCTGTTGAAGTTCTTTCAAGTTGCCTCTCAACATCGATTTGGAATTGTTTCTTCAGGTCTTCTATCAGCACAGCTTGATCCTTTGTTCTCAACTTGCAAGGTGTTAACCGTCTCACACACTCTGGTCGAAGAATTGAGACGACAAGTTGCACGCCTGGACAGCCTCTTTCAGAAGCACAAAACTGAATGAGATCTTTCACCACATTCTCTTGCACAAAGTCCATCGCAGAATCTCGAATCTTGTCTTCAGAGAACTTTACCATGATGTCGATATGACTTTGTGCATACTGGTCCGTCTCCACAATGATGATACAACCGTTGCTTGCAAACTTCATGCGATAGTAAGAAAATGTGAAGTTATCATCAACCACTCCACGATCCTCCATCTGTTTTCGAAGGTGTATCTTGATATTCAAAATATAAAACAAAACAAGAAATATTATCAATAAATTGTTGATATTTCACTTATTTTAAAGCTGAAATTGAATTTCAAAAATATAAAATATACAAATCAATACATTATAATATAATTTCACAGATGTTGTCATGGACATTAGAAAAACTAAGATGCAACAAGTTTCATATCTTATCATGGTCAAATGAAAAAAAAAACTTGTATATTTTGAAAAGCAATATGAAGTCATGGTTGAAATCAAAACTTACTTGATATCTAGGATAAAATGCTGCGGTCAGTGAAGTCCTATCTTGATCTAGACATTGTACTCGCAATCCAAAATACAATGATCCTGCAGCAAATTCTTCTCCCCAACTCGAAGTCCCCTCCAAAGCAACATCCACCTTCGCACGATCGAATATGATTGGCATGAAGTATTTGATCACACCATCTTGTTGAAGCTTGTGACAAAGATCCATTTCGATCAAGAGCTCTTTCACCAACTTGTGATCCATACTGATATGTCGATTCTTTTGTTGTACAACGCTTATCAGTGCAGATAAGTCTTGAGAATTGATAAAACCTGATCCATCTCTACCTCCATGTTTTAGTGATGTCGTACACAATCTTGATTGTCGTTTTCCACCTGCGATGATGAGTTCTCCCAACAGGTTTTGTGATAACCAGTTAAGTTGAACCACAATCAATTTTTCAAGACTCTTTTCCCCAACACCTTCATCATGTGGGAGAATTGCACTTGGCATCATACATATTGCACCTATGTCGTGCATGTACGAAGCAACTGCACGTAATACACTTCTCCCTACAGGATCTATACATTTGAACTGGTTGAGATCTATATGGTTCGAAGAGCAAAAGTCGTAAAACTCTTTGGTCAACCAGAGCGGTGAAGATTTGACTTCTTTTGGTAATTTCATCACCTTAGAAGCCAAGTCAGCACAAGCTTTTGGAACTCTAGGGCTCTTCTCTCTCAATAAGTTCTTCATACAATGAAGAACAACATCAATGATGGGCTGCACCTCCTTCTCAACAGTGGCATCAATGTGATGGAGCAGATCACCATTGTCTACGATAACATCAATTTTAGGACAAACTTCCACAACACCTTGGAATCTTGCCTGCAAAAGTTTGACAGTATCCTCGAATCCAGTTGTATCCAGCTTGACTTGACTCTTGTGACAATCTTTGTGAGTGATGACGACCAATACTTGTGGAAGAATGCGTCCTGTGATAATGTTGGATGCAATAAAACGAAGCCAAGCCATCAATTCATCGCGGAAAGAGTTGTCTACCTTATGCTTCAACACTCCTTTCTCTCCATGGCCTTGAAATGGATTAAACGCGAAGATGAAGATGCACGCTTGACTCATTCTGAGAAAGAGAATATTTTGAAGAGCTCGAAAGACTTCTTGACCGGCCAAGTCCCAAATTGAAATGGTACCGAATTCTTCTTCACATAACAACTCCACTTCAATCCCCTTGGTCCTCCTCAGACGAGATATGAATTTATGATCTTTTCTTCGAATGATGGACTCCGAGTTACTTTTCCTGGACATGATGCTCATCATTGTCTTTTTCAGAGTTGTCTTTCCTGCAACGAGAATAAAAATTTAGTAAGTGAAAATAAGAATAACTGAAAAGTAATTTAATTATCATACTTTCCATACTTTAAATAAACCTGAAATTGGACCACGATTTGTTTGTAAGCTTCATAAATTAAGAAAAATATTTGATCTTCCACTGAAACCTTTAATTGGTAAGTTATCAATCTGAATGTTGCATGGGCTCTAAACTTCTGATAGTACAAAAAAGAATGTGTTCAACACTTCCGCCATATAAACAAGCTTGGCATGCAGACATATTGTTGTTCACAATAAACTTCAATACTCCATTAGCACAATATGAGTATCAATCTCATGAAAACAGTTTACCGGAACTGGAAATAAGGATTTTGCTAAGTCAAATTTCATTACACCGAGTGTTTTTTGTACAATATTATAATGTGTTTTTGCTATTTCTAAGACCACGTCTAGTACATATAGTAGACACAAGTTTAAACCTTGCATATACAATGTCTTCTTTTTCTGTTCCAGATTTGTCACAAGATCTATGGCTACTACATATCGGATACATCCATTTCCTCTTGTTAGGTCTACTAACAAGTAATGATAAGCTCATATGGGTTACATTTGAACATGAGAGGAAAGATATGTGAACAGATTTTAAAGATTTTTTGGGATTATAATGTCTATGAATTGATGAAAAACTTGATGGAAAAACCTTAACACCCAAACTCACCCGAAAGAAAAAGAATAAATATGCTTAGGGTTTAAAAGTACACGACATCCGATCGGTAAATTTGAACCATGGTGGAAAATTACAAGGAGGTTTATATTACGGCGAGAGACGGCTACTGCTCATGAACGACCTTCCAAACAGTTATCTCTCGAGATACCCTCGCCTTGCTGTTTATGATGCAAACTTCAAGGGAGCGTAGCAGAGTGATTTTCTGATATATATATCAGAAAAGATATCGAAAAGGAAAATACGACTGTGAAAGTTGTACTAAGTTAGAAATTCTATAACAGAACTTTCTCTATACAAAACATTATATTCCTTGGGAGTCAAACTCACGATGACATATAGCATACAATAGTCCCATTCTCTCTCTTTACCGCATACACCATATCATCATTCACTGCTTCTCATTGTTACTAGTTCAAAAATGAGAACGTGTGATGAACAAACAAATATACAAAGAAGAGTTAAAAAAACAGATCTAGACTTTAAAAACTAGAATGTGAGGAATATCAAAAAGTTTTCTATTCTATGAAATTAACTATACCTCTAACTCGTGCATTCAATCTGGTTCGATTTGTTCGTTTGTGCTATTTTTATTCTTTTAACTTTTTTGAATTCTTGTACCTTCTAGCTCTCTTGAGTATATTCTAAGAAAAGTGAAACACAACTTGAATGACATGCATGCTCACAAGTTGAGAGTGATGAAGTTTACCTGCAAATGGTTCTCCGCACAAGAACACCCGACCTGCCTTCGCTCCGTCGAATGTCAATTTTGCGTTTGCAAGGACTGAAAAGTAGCCCGCCTGCTTCTTGTTTCTTCTCAGCGTTTCCTCGATGAGGGCACTCTTTCCATCTTCCTCCCATTCTGTATTTTCTATATCTATCCTCTCTAGAATGAAGTTCACTTGAAGGAGATCCATCATATCTCTAAAGTTATCATCATCTAGATCAATCGACTCCACGAGTTCCAAATCTTTAATGGATGTGTTTCTACGTAGATGAGAGAAAAGGTTCCTCCATCCATCCTTAGAACTGCTCCTACCATTAACTATCCTCAACTTCTCCACTGAGGAGTTGGAAGCCAACTTGTCTACAAAGGATGTAAAGTTCTGGGTGCCTACATCAACTTTGAAGATGGTTAACTGCTTTAACCAGGTAGAAGTTCTTGTAGAACTGACGGCTCTTTCTAAGAAGACAAGCTTTTGAGAAGAGTCCGAATGTCGGAATGAGCTAAAATCAAGGTCAAGAGGTAAATGTAACAGAGAGCTTCTTTGACTAGCGTTCCACATTTCTGTAAGACCATTTCCCACAACTTCCATCTCTTGTTCTGACAAGTGGTCTACGTCGAGAAAACTATAGAATTGCAGTAATGTGGGTGGACGGAGAAGACTTCTTCCTATGCTTTTCCATTCATCTAGACTAAAGCGAGTGAAAAAATTATTAAACTTTCCACTAAAGTCCGTATTAATTTCAATAGAGGTGATGTTGCCCCTTATAAGACTAGCCAATGCATGTGCTGTTATTCCTTCAGACCTCTCCTCGAGCTCTAGACGTTCTAGAACGGGATACGCGCAAGTTGCATTGTATACCTCCACAAGAACATCCGTCAGTTCCTCCTTCACGATAAGGTTCTTCAAACGAGCAGAACCCTTTAGTGCACGCGACAGGGCTTCTTTAGCATCTCCGTCTAATCGGGGTACATCGCGAATGTAAAGAATTTCAAGGTAAGGTGCACAAGATATGATCTCAGCCACAGACAGCATAACGTTTCCTTCAGCACCATTTGCAAAGAAGGCCAGATGCTTCAACTCATGATGCTGCTTTGGTCGGAGAGCGGAGGTGACTTCTGCGACCAACTTTGCTCTTAATCCCAAATTCCCTCCTACAAGGAATAGCCGTCGCAGGTTAAAAGATCGACTGATAAGTTTCTGGAACTGAGGACCAATCAGCGCTTCTTCCTCTGCAGACTCGAACGAACGTATATGAATGTCTTCGAGCTGAGCGGTAGCTTGGAAGTGTATCGGAAGACCCTCCCATTCTTTCACCGACAAATGCCATCTTGCCACCTGGCTGTTAGAGAAAAACTTCAGAGAGTTGCAGGTACCAACTGCTTCTAACACCTTTAGTCGCACCTCCCTACGCCTACGCCATTTTCGTCCTTCCGGTCTGAAGAAATCACCATACTTTTTCAACTCTAACTCCGGCAAAAGCACCTCGAGTTGGTCACCGGGACTCCGATTCCCCGCCAGACGACGCAACAAATCCAGGAGATTTTGAGAAAACGGAATCAGTGAGTCGGCTGCTTCTGTTTCTGTCTCCTGACTAACCTTGTCACGAAGGCTCTCCGCAGCTCCACTTTCCACCTGAAGCACCTCCACTCCATCTCTGTGCTCCATCCTCCGACTCCAAGCTTCTAGATCTGCCGCTTGGGAGCTATTCTCATGAGCACGATAACGATGACAATCGAATCAGCATTCAAGTATGAACTGCACATATTCATGGATCTAATTAGAGAGGGTCCTCATGATCATAAGCGACTGTTCATGACGTTCCTCCAGTTTACTTCAAGAAATCGAGATAATATTTATCGTAAACTTACTCATTGTCTGGTGAGCTTCAAGAGAAGAAGATGAGCTTCAGAGGACTGCAGTCGCAAGAAAGTTGTTGAGGTTGACGTTGAGATGATCAAACTAAAACTTCAGAACGTCTCTATAGTTGCACGCGCTCTTTCGACCTTTGCAGACCCGCATGAAAGCTGGAACTGTATGATCATGAAACGAATATACACACATTAATTTGATCCACTCACCAAAAGGAAGAGTATAGTTTTAATTGATCACAAGAAAAAATTTGGTATTCACGGCAATTATAGAGCACTCAGAATGTTCAACTTCGGGTTCTTTTACACAACTCTGGAATCCATGTATAGAGACTTGCAGTCAACTAACTGGTTTTCACTTGGGAGGAGGAACTGCTGAACTATATACGAAAGAGTCGAGCTCCGAAATTACATTCTAAAGTCTTCCACTAATATCTGAATATATCATTGTCTTTCGAATATTTATCGATACAACAGTTGCCAAAACCCTAGCACCGGAAAGCCTTTCCCCTGTGCTTATAGAGTAACCGTAGTAAGGGTATGGAGAAAACCCATCAAAAGGTTACAGGCTGTCAGTTGTGATATTTTGAAATTAGCATGTACATGTGACCCAGAAGACACTAAGCTAGAATATATATATATATTTCATGGTGTCCAAAAAACACTAGGTTAGAAATATTTAGCTTTGAAATTTTTGTTGTTCCAAAGAACTTAAAATTCTAAGACTTTCTATTACTTCTTGTTGAATACCAGGCTATTCAGCTAGAGGAGATGTCATTTGCAGATAAACAATTTAAGAGCATGACGAAGCAAACTGACTGGAAGGTAGATACGAGCTGGAAAGCATCTCCCTGACAGTTCTGCATTATAAATTATAATCTCCATAAAAGTTCTTCACAAATTCAAAACTGTAATTAATCAAATGGAATTAAGGATGTCTCTGTTAATGATGGATTGAAATCAACAGAAACAGATGAACATGCTTCCGTGAAACATAGAGATTAAACATCATGTTGTTTCTACTTGAAACGATGAAGAATAGAATTCCAGTTTGATGATGCGGAGACTTACCCGTTATGTTGAGGGAGTTCAAGTAAGAAGTTTGCAGCGATCCCCGATGAACTTGATAGATCTGGCACGAAGGGCAACGAAACGAAGGTATTAGTACCCGTGCAGAATTTTGTCCAAAGTGGTCAAGTTAAGTAATTAAAGCTTTTGTTCACCAACAGGAGATATTTGCCCTTCTAGAGAAAATGAAGAGCGGATTTCAGCAACGCTCTTTGTCTTACATGACAGACTAGCATGAATGTGAAAACATGACACATGCACGGACTGCAATCACATACAAGAGACTGAATCATGATCAGATACAGGATAAAGATGTAACAGTTGATACACTCACAGTGTGAGCTAAAATAACTGAAATGATTAAATGATTAAAGATTAAAGATCCAAACTCTTTCACGGGAAAACTCGATAAGAAGTTTACACTCATAATAAATTTGCCAAAATCCTTCCGGCTTCAAATTCTGAGAAACTGATGATTTGGGCAACGCGCCTTACATGGTAGTCTGGCATGACTGTGATAACATAACAGGGACTCCAATGAACGATTTATACAAGCATATCAGATTACTGAGTAAGATACTATACACTGTATGGACTGATTGACGGAATCACCACTAAAGAAGTTGAAGACGCTGAGATGAACAAAGGTCCGAGCTGACTCAAATGCAAACATGGTAGAAACTTGACACTCAGAGTATTCAGCACGGAGCTCTCATACACGACAGCCTTGGCTTTCCCAGGTCTTTAAACTTGATCGATCATACTCGACCTCGTTCTGACCTGCAAAACAGAAATGCACCACCTTGCAAGTTTAGTGCAATATCTGCAACGCGGATTAGTTCGTATATATAGATGTCGCGCAAGTGGATAAATCTAGATTAAATGTAAATAGTGCTTCGACAAAGGGTTTGGGTTCTCAATATCCATGATCGCAGATGCCATTAGTAAGAGATATGGTGCTGGGCGATCTATGTGTAGGGAAGAGGAAACTGAAATTATACCTTTATTTCCTATTCCTAAAATACGGTTCCAAGTAGCGGGTAGAAGCAGGAGCAAAAAGAGCAAAAACAGATTTTGAGGAAAAGCAAATTTAAACTTGGAAACATCAGTACGAAAAGGAAAACGGAAGCTTTGAAAAAAATTTTCTGTCAGTGTTAACAATCCTTTCGAACTTATCTCGGGCCGGCCCCAATCTAGAAGTTTACAAACTTTCTACTTGAACCACATCACAATAACGCGTGAGCTTAGGGATCACATATATACTTTTAATCACAACGTTGTGCCCTCTCCAGATGTACTTGCAGCCTGGTAGCCCTTTTGTTCCGAATCAGCGAACGGCAGACTTGATATACACCTCCATCATTTGGTCTCTGCTTCACAGGTATCACATGGTAAGTGATTGTCATCTCCGGTTAATTTATAATAAAAGGTCACATTTCATCCATGGCCAAATGCATCGTGCACGTGGCCGTCACTTTAATTCCGCTGGTTCTGGAGGTCAGACAGGCCAGAGCACGGAAGTCTTGAATCAGCGATAAGTCGTGGACTGAAAGCTTACAGCTGACACGATCGAAATTGAGGTGAAAAAGTGATCATGAAGGTGCACATCTGCAATCAAAGTTACTTTCAGGAACAGGAATGAGGCTAGTGTACACAGAAGCTGCACAAGACTAGAAAGACTTAGTAAGTACCTCAAGTCCTAGCTCAATAAAACGAGGCGATGTATGTTCTGTCCCAGTCTGAGTCGATGTAAAACAGCAGTGAAGCGTGCGCAAAGAAGTCACCTCGAGCAGTTAGATGGCAATGCACCTCACAGCGTCTGCAACATGTAGATTGCGGGTGCTTCTACATCGATGTCTTTTCAACAAAAGACGGGTTCATCTGTTGCTAGACTCCCTGAGTCCCATACAGTCGCAGCTTCGAAGATTTCTTGAGGTGTGAAGAACGAAGGAAGTTACAGTATTGGCCGAAAGTCAAAGCAAGACGTACAGTAGTGATCGATGCATATGGATGGAAGCTAAGGTAGGTGAGTTTTCTTATAAGGACCGCCGGCCTTTCCTGCAGGTGATGATAAGTTGGAATCTGAAGCCGACCCCAGGTCTACTGGGTAAAAAATCCACATATTCGTACCCACTTCACATCGCACTATAACATGCTTCTACTGCAGCAATGCATTGTCTAGCGCTCTGGGACATGCGTACTATGGCTAGTGGCCTAGATTCTAAGAAAATCGTAGAATTAGAGTCCACGTAGTGCAGGAACAACTTCGAACCTTCCTCTGGGCCACAAAGTCGCAGCGTGTGGACCATAGCTTTTATCTTATCGTTCCGGTTTCTCCCCGAGCACGATAAAGTAAATAGGAAGGACCCCACCAGGAGCTGTTCAACTGTCCCATTCGACAAACAGGAAACGATATCGAGGCTCGTGTTCACTCCTAGGTCCGCGTCTACGGATCTTAAAACGTGCTTTAGTAATCAGGTGGACTTGGTCAAAGCTGTCCAATAGTTTACTTTGAGATCTACTACAGGATAGTCTACTACAGTAACAGCGCGTCGGATGCGATTAGCTCCTATATGTAAGAGTCTTCCAGTAACTTAATGTAAAGGCGAAGCGGAAGAACATATACCGTACTGCTATTTAAGTTCTCTCATAAATCAAATAATTATTAGACTGCGCGAATGAACTGAGAATATAAATTAGAACTGCGCAAAATCTTGAGATAATATTACTGACACAAGTCTGACACAAATGTAAATATATTTTTGAAAGAACGCTTTTTTCTTGCTGGATTTACTTACAGATACAATAAAAAGTTCTAAAGTTAAAAATACCAAACTAAATACCAAAAGTGCGAGAATATAATAAAAATTGAAAGCAAACTGCACGAAATGTTCATACGAACCATTCTGTATGTTCGCGCAGCTGCTGCGCGAACTTAAATAGCAGTACGGTAACCAAAGATCTCTCGCTCCCAGAGGATATTTAACGCAAGAGATTGTGGGTGTTGCTGGGACTCCAACAGGAAAGGTTCGTCTTTTATAAAGTGAATTAGACCGGGGTTTGAAATGTTTCTTTATTCAATCTACTTTGTTGCTCTAGATCTCAACCTAGGATTGGAGGACCTGTGGGTTAACAGGTGCAAGTGTCATGAGCAATATTCGCTGTTCAGGCATGATCAAAGAGCATTGCTCGATGTCTGTGTGGACGGATAGACCATGCGCACTGTGGTTAGAGTCCTGAAAGTCGAGCCACTTTCCGCTGTCAATCTTCACCACTCGATTATTACGTCGGTTCACGGGGGACAAGTGCAGTACTCGATGAAAAGTTCCCTAAGTCTGTACTTGAGGAGTTGAGAGGAGTCAATGGCAGTTAGATGGCAATGCAGTCACAGCGTCTGCAACATGTAGATTGCGGGTGCTTCTACATCGATGTCCATCAATAAAAGACGGGTTCATCTGTTGCTAGACTCCCTGAGTCCCATACAGTCGCAGCTTCGAAGATTTCTTGAGGTGTAAAGAAAGAAGGAAGTTACAGCACTGACCGAAAGTCAAAGCAAGACGTACAGTAGTGATCGATGCATATGGATGAAAGCGAAGGTAGGTGAGTTTTCTGATAAGGACCGCCGGCCTTTCCTGCAGGTGGTGATAAGTTCGAATCTGAAGCCGACCCCAGGTCTACTGGGTAGGAAATCTACATATTCGTACCCACTCACATCGCAATATAACATGCTTCTACTACAGCTGCCTAGCGCTCTGGAACATGTCAGAAAATCTTAGAATAAAAGTCCACGTGGTGCAGGGAGCAACTTTGAACCTTCCTCTGGACCACAAAGTCGCAGCGTGTGGATCATAGCTTAATATAAAGGCGAAGTGAAAAGAGGACATTTACTCGCAAGAGATTGTGGGTGTTGTTGGAATTTTGAGTCCAACAGGAAAAGCTCATCTTTTATAAAGTGAATTAGACCGGGGTTGGTTTGAAATGTATTTTTTATTCAATCTACTTTGATGCACTAGATCTCAACGTAGGATCGGAGGACTTGTGGGTATACCTTACTTGGGTTTTCACGGCTGAGCTTAGCAAGTACAAGTGCCAAGAACAAGATAGGATGTTCGTTGTTTGGGCATGATCAAAGAGGATTGCTGTGTGGACGGTGGGTCACACGTACTATGGTCAGAGCCCGGAAAATAGAGCCACTTTCCATTGTCAATCATCACCAGTCGATTACTAAGCCGATTCACGAGAGACAATTGCAGTGCAGTACTGGATGAAAAGTTCCCTAGGCCTGTACTTTAAGAGTTGAGAGAACTCAATTGATGAGAATCTTTGCGGATGATTCTCTCTTGATCCTTGAGTGTTATATACATATATGTAGGTGCAAGCCCAGAAGAGCTACACAAGCCGGAAAGCAAGACTTTGGAAAATTAATATGATCCTTCTTGGTTTTGTTCTGTTGTGTAGAGCTGTTTTCGCTGCAACCATGATGAGACGAGATCACCAAACAGACTGTAAAACCACCGCAATACAACCCCGTAGGTAACCCAGGTTTTGTTACAAACCCAAACCAGGTTACCCTTACCTAACTGCTGTCACAGTGCTTCTCAGGTCACAAGGCATGTCACAAGTCACCTCTTTCTTTCTTTTCTTTTGTCTTTTTACCTTTCGCAGAGTTTAGATGTGACTCTCTAATGATATTTAACACCCTCCTTCATTAGAGCATCACTTCTTTCATACCTAGTAAATCTCTAATATGTATAAATCTTAGCTTTGGTAAAGCTTTGGTAAAATATCAGCTAACTGATCTTCCGATGGACAATATTCCAGCTTGACTATTTTAGCTTCAATTTTCTTCCTTATATGATGTAACCTTGTCTCCAAACTTTTTGTTCTTTCTCTGATAATCCTATTGTTAGCCAAGAACATTGCACTCTGATTATCCACATGTAATACTGTTGGTCCAGATATCTTTTCTCCCATCTCCAGCAATAGATTCCTTACCATATCAAGGTTATAGAACCATCACTAAGAGCAATATATTCAGCTTCAGTTGAAGACCTTGCTACTGTATTCTGCTTCTTGCTGCTCCAACAGATAATTCCACCTGAACACAAGTTGAAGCATGCACCTGATGTGGATTTTCTGCTGCTAGTATCTCCAGCCCAATCACTATCACTGAAGCCTTGAAGTTCACTTCTCCCCTCCTTAAATATAAGGTCAAGATTGATAGTATCTTTCAGATATCTTAGAATTCTCTTTGCAGCAACCCAATGCGATGAATTTGGACAATGCATAAATTGAGTTAGCCTCCCAACAGCATAACAAATACCAGGTCTGGTGTGGATGAGATATCTGAGTTTATCAATTAATTTCCTGTACAGATATTCTTCAATGGTATTTTCAGCTGTAGTGTCCTCAAAACCACTTTCTTGCTCCATAGGTGTTGCTGATGACTTGCAATCTTCCATCTGAAACACTCCAAGTATAGACTTTATGTATGCTTGTTGAGAAAGCATAATACAGCCCTCCATCTGCCAAATATCAACACCAAGGAAGAATCTTGCTAAACCCAAATCAGACATCTCAAACCTCTTGCTGAGTTCTCCTTTGAGTAGTTGCACCAACTCCTTATCACTTCCTGAAATTAAGATATCATCCACATACAGGATGAGTATGATCCTTTTTAAATTATCTTTCAAGACGTAGAGGTTTGGATCCAACTCTGATCTTCTGAGTTCATGGCTGTGCAGAAACTCATGTATCTCAGAATACCAAACTCTTGGTGCTTACTTTAATTCATATAAGGATTTTCTGATAATGCACAAATGATCCTTCTTCTTTTTCACTTCCTGGTGGTTGAACCATGTAAACTTCTTTCTCTAACTCTCCATGAAGGAAAGCTGACTTCACATCCATCTGATGTTTTTCCCAGTGGTAATGACCAGCAAGAACCATTACAAGTATGATTGAATCCCATTTTGCAACTGGTGCAAAAGTTTCTTCATAATCAATCCCTTCTTGTTGCTGAAATCCTCTTGCTACTAACCTTGCTTTCAGCTTGTCAACTGAACCATCTGACTGTAGCTTGGTTTTGTAAATCCATTTGCATTGGATGGCTCTTTTTCCTCCTGGTAGCTTAACCAAATCCCATGTATGATTTTTGAGTAGCATTTTGTACTCCTCTTGAATAGCTTGTCTCCGACCAGGAGCTTTGTTAGCTTCTTAAAATGTAAGTGGATCATCCTCTTGAATACTTTCAGCAAGTCCACAATAATCATCAAGTCTTGCTGGTGGTCTTCTAATCCTTTCTGATCTCCTTACTTGAGAATCTGATGCATGTTGTAAGTCATCTCTTTTAGCTTCATGAATACTTGGTAACTCAGATTCAGAGTTGGGTTGAAATTCAACTTGCTCTTCACTAGGATTAGTGAGAGATGTTGACTGCTCCAAGTCCACCTCAATATCAGATTTATCAGATTCTGAATCAATCTGATCTTCACTTGTAGGTAGCTTAAATCTGAATGCATCACAAGTTTCTTACTCACCTTCCATCAGATCAGAATCCAACTCAGAGAATCTAACATCTTTGCTGATGTGAGTCTTTCTTGTAGACTTATTGTATACTTTGTAACCCTTGGTTTGCTCAGCATAGCCCACAAATATACACTTCTCAGATTTTGCATCAAACTTCTGCCTCTTCTTATCATTGATGTGCATGTAAGCTGTGCACCCAAAAATCTTGAAGTGAGACACATCTAGTTTCACTCCTGTAAATGTCTCTTCAGGTGTCTTGTACTGCACAGTTGTAAATGCTCTGTTCATAATGTAAACAGCTGTGTTGCAAGCTTCAGCCCAAAAATAATTAAGAAGATTCATGGCCTTCAGCATGGATCTGCCACTTTCCACAATCACTCTATTTTTCCTTTCAGCTACATCATTTTGTTGTGGAGTATAAGCTGTGAAAAGTTGCCTTTGAATACCATGCTCTTCACAAAACTGAGTAAAGAGGTTAGAACAATATTCTCCTCCTCCATCTGATCTGAGAACTTTAATCTTCTTGCCACTTTGATTTTCTACAAGAGCTTTAAACTTCTTGAGGTATTCAAATACTTCAGATTTCTGTTTTAAGAAATATATCCATGTCTTTCTGCTCACATCATCAATAAATGTCAGAAAGTACTTACAACCTCCAATAGAGCTTGTTTGCATGGGTCCACAAACATCTGAATGGACCAAGACCAACAACTATTTTGTTCTTGCACCTCATTCCTTTGGAAAACTCTTTCTGCTTTGTTTTTCAAATATACATCTTTCATCTTTCACATATATCTCCAGTAGTTGGTAACTTCATCTTTGGTAGCCCTTCCACCATATGATTATCCGTCATATGTTTAGACTTCCAAAATTCAAGTGTGCAAATCTCTGATGCCAAAGGCTTGCTTGATTATAAGAATCAACAACCATAGAGACTTCTTGAACTTGAGGCTCAACATTCAAGATATATAATCCTGACTTCTGATCTCTCCTTCCTGAAGCAATAACTCTCTCATTATGTGAAGCATCTATTATCTGCACCTTTGTATCATAAAAAATCACCTTCATTCCATGATCTGTGATCTTTTCAACAGAAAGTAAGTACTTAGTGAGCTTTGGAATAAAGAGTACGTCTTGTATACTCTTCAGATCTCCTTCACTTGTTTTCACAGTCACAACTCCAGTACCTTGAACTTCACATCCTGTATCATCAGCTTCAGTAACCTTAGAGCCTGCAGTTGCTGAAAAGTCCTTCAAGAGTGATCTTTGGCTGGTCATGTGCTTAGAAGCACCAGAATCAATGTACCAATTCTTATCTTTTGTTGTTATAGATATCAAACTGGTCATAAATATATTGCCAACATCCTTCTCTTCTTGTGCATATTCTTGAACAGCAACATTACTTGATGTAGAATTCTGACCTCCATTTACCTTTCTAGTATAGCAATCTTCAATCTTGTGACCTTTCTTTCCACAGAAGAAACAAGTTCCCAACTTCATTCTGCACTCTTCAATCTTCTGACCTTTCTTCTTACAGAATGAGCAGAAAGTTGTGCCTTGATTTCCTGAGTAGGAAGACCCATGTTTCTGAGATTGCTGCTCCTCTCTTCTGTAAGTCTTCACCATAAAAGCAGATCCTTGATTCTTCTGAGGGAAAAACTTTCTGATCAGCTGCTCTTCTTCATGTAGTAAACTGCACAACTCCTCATAAGTTGGCATACTCTCCCTTCTGTTGATATCAGAAACAAAATGAAAATATGGAGTACTAAGACTATTCAAAGTTATAGAAACCAGATCTTCATCATCATATGTCCCTCCTGCTCTGATTAGTTGCACATAAATACCATCTATCTTCTAAAGGTGCTCATGAATATCTGCACTCTCATCCATCTTGATGGAGTGCAAATCATTCTTCAACTTTGCTACTCTATTTTTGCTCACATTATCATATCTGATAGCTAGCTTCTCCCAAGGTTCTCTTCCTGTATCACAAGCCTCAATAGTAAGTCTGATACTCTCCTTCACAGCAAGCAGAATATTGGATAATGCTCTAGTTTGCTTCTTAATGAATCTTAGAGTTTCAGGAGAACTCTCATCATAAAATGGGACAAGCTTCTCTTCTCCAGAAACCACATCCCATAAATCCTTCTCACTCAGAATGACTTTCATGATCAGTTTCCAGGAACTATAATTATTAGGACCTGAAAGTCTAGTGCTCTCATTCAAACCAAACTCACTGAAAGTAGCAGCCATGGATGCTATCTTGCTGAAAAGATGAGTCCAAAAAAACCCCAGAAACTAAATACCAGATTATCTGAATTTTAAACCCTTAGCTTGAGCAACCTGTGCTCTGATACCATGTTACAAAACTGAGAACTGTACTCCCTAGTTTCTCAGAATATAAAATTTATCTCTCGCCACAGAATATTACCAGCTATTAAAACAGATAACAGATCAGCCTGTTAAAACTAATCAGAAGGAGAACTTAACAGAATATTCTGAGATGAAATGTGCAGAGCTTTACTTAGACTTCAGAATTGGTACAGACAGAAAGGACCTCCGACTCATACTACTCTACAGAGAATGTGGGTTAATATACTATTGGTACATAACTGCTGTCACCTCAAAGTGACTTACCTAACTGCTATCACAGTGCTTCTCACGTCACAAGTCATGTCACAGGTCACCTCTTTCTTTTTTTTCTTTTGTCTTTTTACCTTCCGCAGAGTTTAGATGTGACTCTCTAATGATGTTTAACAGGTTCAACACCGAACTGATGTTTAAGTGTGAGAGCGACAACATCACTCTTGTCAGACTTCCAGAATTATGACATTCACATGTACGCATTAGACAAAGTAATAAAAAAATGTCAGAATGTTTAGATAGCAGTAACATTCTATGTGGTAAATACGAAGTAGGCTTAATGTAGTTCACCTAACTGGTCTTGGAGAACAGTGGAGAAACCAAACAGGGCTGGAGTTACCACCTGAAGCGAAACCTTCTCCTGAGCTTCTTCTTCATGATCAGGCTCCTCATTAAATAGTGAACTCAGATCTAAACGGTCCAGAAGCTTAAAGGTTGATGCAGTAAACACACTAAGTCTAAATTATTATTTTTATCTTTAAACTTTTCGGTAATGCCATACATGTTCAGTTGACATATATATATATATATATATGGAATGTTTCTCACTATGGAGATAGCTAGGAGGGTCGATAGGAGAGAAATTTGTTCCATGTCACAGGGTGGAAGTTGACACCGATTGACCTTCTGTCTCATTCCACGTGAAAATGATATTGACAACTTTAGGATCCACACACGTGCATTCTATATCTATCGTATGATATGTAACATAATTTACGTCTGAATCCAGAATAATATCTGATAGAACGACACTTGGATCCAGCAGAGGGAGAATATTTTGGGACAATCGCTATTAGAGAAATCGTTCTTCTTGCTTCAAGTAGAGAAGAAGCTTGGCAGGCACTGATGATACTGACGTACATGTGCATAAAGGTGCTTTGCCTGTTCCTTTCTTGATCTTATCGAGAAGTGTGGAAATAATATGTCATCGAGTGATCCGAGTCTCTCAGTCAAGTCAGCAATATTCAGTACGTCGCCAGCAATACTGAATACTCAACTATAGGATGGGAACAAGCTGTGGGCTGGTGTTGGTGAATGAAGCATAAACTTCAGAATCAGTTGGAAGGATTATTTTCGTCCTCTATTAGGACTGCTGGGAAAGATTAGACCCACCGGTTTTCCATCATCACTTTGTATTTTGACACTTCTAGATCTCTCCTTCGATGAAGCTCACCTTCAAGTTGGAAACTAAAACATAGAACTCATAAGTCAATCGCGTTTAGACGTATCTTTGAGATTACATATGTGATGGTTTACTAAATAAATTAATAATCAATGTATTAATTTTTTCTTTATTCTTTCTTGATAGAAAAATTAGAGAATAAATTGAAGCTACAGTATTTACCTTCGGATGGAACCCGAGTGCAAAATATGCATCTAAACTGCACTTCAAAGAAGGAAGAGGAAAAAGACAAACATAAGTGAACTCATACACACAATAAGATAACTTCTTTTTTAAGACAACGTAGACTCTGATGCCAGAGAAGCACAGATCATGACACCCCTTATGTTCATTTGGGGCTCCAGTTTGAGATGGGATAGCTTTGTCAACCTTAGGCTTTTTCTTGGTGTAGACATTCTTAGAGAAGAAAAAGAACACATTTGCATACTTCGGTTGATTGGAGTTCTCTTTTCTTAATTAGAATGTCCAAATGCAGTTTCTGATGAGGATGTTTCCTTAAGGTGGTTTTTGTGCATTCAAAGTAAGATTTTGGAATACCAATATACTAGTCTGTATTGAAAAAGTTGGACTGACTTAATAGCGTAATGGACAGCATTTTCTAGGGAGTTTTTTTATGTGGAGTTGGTAGACCGAGTGTCATCTCGGAGAAGTAGTCTCCAGTGTAATCTAACTCTTGTCTGATGGGGCTTGGGTTAGTTCACTTTATGAGGGTTTCAAAGCCAAAGAGACTGTCAGTCCATCTACATACTTTTATTCAGATCATAAGTGTTTGCTGATGTGGATGGCACAAAAGTCATTCCATAGAAATCCTTCTTGGACCGATACAACAAAATTACGTAAAACATCAGTCAAACAATAACCTGAGATATGGAACCAACTATAGAAAGAAAAAGAGATCATTTATAGATAATAAATAATTGAAACATGCAAGTGACGACATATGATTTCATTTTATTAATGGCAAGCAAAGCTTTATTGACTATCAAAATCTTCCTTTTGGAAGGATTTCGTAAAACTGAAACCGAAAGAATTAATAAATTTTCATTCGTTTCTGTATCTTTTTAATCAGGAGTCGGGATGCTTCAGTTTGTTCGATTTATAGTTTTTTCAGGTCTCTATTCTAATGTTAATACCTAGTGCAAAACGACAAAATAACGGTAAGATAAAAGGCATTACTTACACACTGAAGAGAGAAGGAGAGAGCAGAGGGAGTCTCGAACAGTTCGTAACTCATCTACGCTCCATTCGATCTTTGTATTTAAATATTATTCTTTTTACCATATGAATTATTTTAACAGAACCAATCATACTTTATTTTTGCTTGGTCTGGTGAGAAATGAATAATAAATACACCAATCTAATGTTTTCAAAAATTGAATTAAATTTTAATTCTTTAATGTGCATGTTCAACGTGCATGCATGTGATCTAATTCCTAGGAAACGTTTTATCGGTGAAACTTATAGTAGAGATGAGGGGATAGAGCTCATGTCCTCTTACGTCTAAATTGAAGTTGTTATCAATGTTTTAGTTGGTGTGTATAAATAAACTGAGAACCGGTTATTAGTATCAAGTTATAACTCCACGTGGTGTTTTGTCCTATACTCTGCAGCTTATAACATAGGTTATGGTTTACGTCTTGGTTTTATACTTGACTGGTCTTTTGAAATTCTTTTACCAGTATAATATAACGCAGCTAAGTTACAAAAGAATAGATGACGGGGTCATTTTTTATCTCAACCAAAAGAGAAGACCTCACCAATAACAGTAATATCTCTTAACCACAAACTATGCTTGTCCTCTTCCAACAAAACTTCCCCAAAGGCGATTGGAGATGTTTATTCACGATTAGAAAGATGCTCCTCCAGCATAAAATATAGCTAGAAAAGAGTTACTTTTCTTTATCGTTATTTCTCATAACCAGACCCGTGAAGCATAAAGGCACACCCGTGGGGTATAAGCACACCCAAGGCACGTAATCACACATATGATATTAAAAGTTCAAAAATACATGAGGAGAGCGAGATGTTTTTTTCCCAAAATGCTTTACGTAAGTATATAGATTTAAATATTTTACAGATTCTCTTCGGTATAGGTGAAACACGTTGCTGCTGCTCAGATGAAACATTATCTCAAATCCAGATAAGCAATGAAGAAAATAGTCACAAAGCAACAAGGACAATATTGATAGTGCAAGGCTAAGCAACGAAGAACACTCTGCAATCTATCTGCAATATGTGCTTTCGACCCATCTCTTCCTCCAGATATCAAGAATCTTATACCTCAACCGAGGTTAGAGGATGTCAGGAACCATGGACTGTTAACCCTCTGTCACTTGAACAGCTCTGTTTAAGTGAAAACAGGTCAAGGCTACTGGCAAGCTGTAGAATTTTTTTATCACCAGATCTCCAATAGGAGGAGAAGCAATCCCTAAACCAGAAATACCATTGAACATCCAATCAAGCGCAGCAAAGAGCACTGGACCATAGAGATCAACCTTCCAAGTCTTTGGTACAACCTCGTAGGTACCAAAGGTTGAACTCTCGAACTGATATTTTTTGGGTGAGAGCGACAGCAGCACGCTTGTCAGACTTGCAGAATAACGACATTCACATTTACGTGTTAGACAAAGTTATACAAAACTTCAGAATCTTTACATAGCAGTAACATTCTATTTGATGCATATGAAGTAGGCTTAATGTAGTTCGCTTAACTGGTCTTGGAGAACAGTGGAGAAACTGAACAGGGCTGAAATGAAACATTCTGCTGAGCTTCTTCTTCAGACTCCTCTTTAAATAATGAACTCGGATCTAAACGGCCCAGAAGCTTAAGGTTGATGCAGTAAATACTCAGTCTGAATTATTATTTGTATCTTCAAACTTTTCAGTAGTGCAATACATGTACACTTGATATATATATATGGACATATATATATGGAATGTTACTATGGAGGTAGCAAGGAGGGTCGATAGGAGAGAAATCTGTTATGTTCCACTTGTACTTCAATATAGGACTATGCGTTTCATGTCATAGGGTGGAAGTTGACACGGATCGACTTTCTGTCTTATTCCACCTGAAAGTGATGTTGACAGCTCTAGGATCCACATATGTGCATTCTAGATCTGTCGTATAATATGTAACATAACTTACGTCTGAATCAAGAATAATATCCGACACTTGCGTCCAGCAACTTAAAGTATGGAGGGAGAATATTTTGGGGCCATCGCTATTAGACAAATCGTTCTTCTTGCTTCAGATAAAGAAGAAGCTTGGCAGGCACTGATGCTACTGTACGTACATGTGCGTAAATGTGCTTTGTCTGTTCCTTTCTTGACCTGATCAAGAAGCAAAGAAATCACATGCCATCGAGTGCATCCGAATCTCCCAGTCAAGTCAGGTAGCACACCTGACGTCACCAGCAATACTGAATACTCCGGTGTGAACAAGATGTGGGCTGTTGTTGGTGAATGAAGCATAAGCTTCTGAATCAGTTGGAAGGATTCTCTTAGTTTTCTATTAGAACTGCGAGAAAGGATTGGACCCAACGGTTCTTCATCATCACTTTGTACTTTGGTACTTCTATAGCTAGATCTCTCCTTCCATGAAGTTCATCTTCAAGGCAGAACGGATCGAAATTGAGGAACAATCTATTCTGACTAGCTTAAAACTTGAGCTATCTTGTGAAGTTGCTTGAATTTGAAATTCATTTTCACACAGTACTTTCAGTTCAGACTCTTTGCTTTCACGATATTTGACTTTTGTCTATGATATTTCCTCGGTAAAGTTATTTTAAAAGAGAACGATGTTAATCATTTCCATGTCGAATCAACTGCACCATAGTCGTGCTTTTAAGGTTGAATTTCCTTCTGTGAACATACAAAAGAAACAAATGGATGTAATAGAACAGCAAATTGAGTGGAAATAGTTTTGATTGGTGAAAGCAAAAATATATATTGTCATCCTTTTAGAAATGAAACTAGAGGTGACATTTGTGTTCGATAAATTTAGTTTCAATTGGGTCATAAATAGATGTGAGATTATGTTTAGACACACTTAGGGAGTAGAAGATCCGCAGTGTTGGAACTTCCCTTCCCTTGACTTAAAAGGAAATCTAGGTTCAAGTGTATTCACTTTTCATAGTTTTATACTTGGAATGTTAAACTTTACAACTGGGTGGTGAAGTATCAATTTCTTCTCGCAACCTTGAGATCCAAAGGGAGTGGCAAATGCTCCGTACTTCCTGTGCAGAACTTAGTCATAAGTCCAGGAGCAGAATCTCGCAGAAGGCAGTGTAGCAGAAACTTTCTTGCTAAACAGGGTGGCTCTCGGGCTCAGAGCCTCAGTTTTGTATAAGTAGTTTGGTGCAGTTTTTTCTTGCTCATCCTTTCGTTTTCCACAATTTGAGTATGGTTTGGGTCTGGGGTCTCTGGATAAGATGCGACACATTATGTTTCTTTCGATGGAATTGAACCTGGCTATTCGTGCGCGTGAATAAGACCTTGGTTTCATCTGTTACCGGGAGTCAACGCTCCGGCATCTTTGTTGGCTTGGCCAGCTGTAACGTAAACGAAGGTTTAAGATTCAAATTACTTTTAGGAGATCGTAAGATCTTTAATTTTTTTTATTTTTTTATTTTTTATCGTAAGATTCTCTGCAGAGGAACCCACGAGCAGGCCATGGGCATGTCACATCACACGTATAAAACTTGAAATCGCAGTTTGGATTTTGATCCCAATTGGTTACTGGACCACCTCGGTAAGAATAATCATAGTTTGGGACGACTGCAAAAAGGAATGAAAGCAATATTAACAGCAAGCTGCTTGCAAGTGGACAGGAGTCAAGAGGTCCGCATTTTAACCCGAACTGTAGAAGAATGTCAGTTGGTACTAAACCCTATGTCACCCGGTACCGAAGGTTGAGTTGCTTGCCTTATGCAGCTCCTGGCTTCCCGTGCTATAGATCAGACTGTGAAGGCATCCTTCCGCACTCGGTATTTAGCCTATGGAGCTCGCTCGGATCTTAGGGTGAAGTTTTTCATATCTTTCACATGATTTTGAACGCAAACTGGCCTTGCAATCCAAGTTTTGCGGAACGTATTCGGTGCCGTTAACACACCACATACAAGGCAAAAGTCTTCACGGTCCTCAATGTTTTAGTGTGTATTACTGGCGTCATACCTTGGTATTTATTGGCGTACTAACACTTGGTATTTAGTGCACTGAGTTGAAAGATCCGTTGTCTCTCTTTGACTCTGTTGTACAAAACTGAAAATTGTATTCCAAGTTTTTCATAATATAGAACTTTATTTCCCACCACAGTAGAATACTACCAGCCTGTTAGAGGATGATGATTGCGCTTGGATGATGTGAAAACACTTTTTGATACAACAAAAATGAAAGATGATTTCGAAAACCAAGACAATTCATTATTGTCAGAATCTATCGCCTTGTCTCCTTCAACGCCTTTTTCTTAGAAGATGTAAATTGTGTACTTGAGTAAGTTTTAGATGATTTAGAACTTTCCAACGATAGAATTTTGGATGAATTTTTCTGGAAAAACTAAAACTTTGAGGACTTGAGTTCATGTCACCTCCCTCTTATCTCAAACTATGAACTTTTGAGTGTATTTCTAATTTTACTTAGTTTATGCTATCACTATGATTAGGAAAAGAAAAAGAAATGTTTCGGATGATTTTTCTAGAGACGATGTGTCGTGTATGGGAGTGGAGAGTGCTTTTTGTCCAAAAAAGAAAATATTTGTGTGAGTTCTTGAATGTGTAACATTTTTGAAAGTCACAAACAACTCATTCTAATCTTTAAGTCTTGTAGAGTTCTTGTGGCTAGAACAATACGTATCTGGTTAGTGCCGCGAGAGAGAAAACCTCTTTAATTGAGAGGTTAAATATCATCTCTAACAGTTTATGATTAATGTTAAGGCGATATTTCATTCTGAAAAAAAATAGACTAAGTGGGATGTGTTTTCTTATGGAAATTACACTCTAAGAAAAAGATATTTTTACAAGATTTGATTTTAGTGCTTCTTAAGTGTGTTAATTATGATTTAAATGAATTTATCTTTATTACAACAATATACACTAGAAGTCATTAAGTCTTTAAGATCTATGCCACATTAAATGATAAGCATTGGACAAAGAGGATGAGAAACTTGGAGAACATAAAAGGTTTGAAATATTTCATTTCTGACCTCATTTGATCAAACTTCTTATCATTCTTGAGAATGTCTTTGTACCTTCTTGACTTTTTTATCTTGTTTTGCAAGCATATCGTGTACGTACCATTTTTCTTCATTTTTGCTGCAAAGAACATTTCTTGAAGGGTGTGGGATATGTAACATGTAACAGCAAGCTGATGTCAATAAATCCATTGATATCAGTGGGAAATAACTGACAGTAGAGAAATTTTGACTTATATCAATAATAAATGTATTGATATTTATTTAATTTTAGAAATATTTCTGTACATAATAGGTAACTCGTTCCTCATATCATAACACAATTTTTCAGATGTATACTATGGACGAAGTTGTGATAAGCTTTTGAGTTCGCTAGCTTGTCTCATATGACTAATGGTTATGGCTACGCTGGTTTTTTATATTCTCCACTTAGTTTGAGAATCATCATATGAACTTTTCAAAAGCAATTGGACGTGCTGTAAATAGTTGGAGAGCAAGAGAGAATTTACAATGATGAGCAAGCAAGGAAAATGAAGAGAAATATATTCAAATAAAGGGGTCAGATTGAGTGTAGTACCTATTTGCATGCAAATGGTTCTAATGAAATATCTCTCCATATGATTTGAATACACATCGATACCTCTATGTGCAATATTTTCAGATTAGTTTTCTATAGGCTACGAGTAGCGTGATGCTTCTGCTGTGTCATTGTCAATAAACACATCTTCCCATCGAGTCTTCATCAGTTTATGCTCGAGACTGTCTTATCTGCTGATTACTACATTACCAAGACCACATTAATAAGTATATCTGCACCAATAAAAAAGAAGTCTTGAAGAAAAGATAGAAAGAACTAAAAGATTGTATAAGTATCTCAAAAGTTCGAGGTATGTTCTTTACTTGTGTATAAGGAGGTTACGCCATTGACATTCTAAATGGCTTTGGTAGGTGTGGTATTCAAAACTGGGTTTTGCATGCATCTTATGAAATGTGTATGAAATAAATGTTCGTTTATTTATTTTTAAGATTCAAAGTTGGACTTCGAGTACATTCTTTTAAATAAACAGTTAATATGGTAAGTATATATCATATCTTGGAAGCTATATGTATAGCTAAGAGATATCCTCAACTGCATGACATGCATATGTTGCTTATAAGTTGCATATTTTGATAATATGAGTTATCTGTTATCAGTGCACATGTTTGTCTGTTTTCATTACAGAAAAAGATAATTATCAACTTATTCAAGTTTTTCACCGCAGAACAATTATTTAACGTGATATGCAAATAAAGAATTTGACTAAAAATAATATTTTGATTTCGGTTCAAGTACAGATAGTGTGAAAACCTTAGTAGTTGTAGCCTGATTACCTTGATCTAATATTTTCTTCTTAAGTTTATGGTATAGTATTTTTATTTATAAGAAAATAAATACAAATATAAAAGATACTACAATATAAAAGATACATAAAGCAGGAGCTTGTACTTATATGAGAAAAATCAACGGTTGAGATCATTGCACTATCTCCTTTAACACATAATTAACCTAAAATTTCATGCAATATGTAATTAAAGGCTGTGTTTTATCCTCCTTGACTCTGGATTGTTCTTGTTTATTTTATATAATTAGATAACTATAAAAATATAAAACATATATTTAAAGAGAATGGATTGTATCATACTTGTAACTTCTTAAATTGAACTAATTTGTGCTTCATTCAGCATGACAACGCTAACCAGTACTATAGTCACGTTAACGCCCAATCCAAACTTCCGGAAGATGTAAGGAGCCTACTACCAAATCCACATGGACCCAACCGTCTTGCTCGTTGTATCTAGAGTTTGATATCAATTGTGCCATAGATATATAATCTTTTTGCTTGTCTTTATGTGTATTGGAGGGATTCTAGATGAACCTTGTTTATTCTAGAGCATCTTCTATAAACATTAAAACAAAGTAAACGAATCTTATTCTATATATTCTTTTGACGATCAGTTTCCATTGGACGAGAACTCCAACTATGATTTCTATGCGAGCTTATAACTGATTTATACACTTGCTGGAAATATTTGAGTTCTTGAAGGAACGACCATCAAGTTAGTATAGAAATAGAGAGAGAGGAAAGGGCGTAGTCATATCTTCTTTTTTTGCATGACAACATTGTAGAGAGAAATTAGATAAAAGTGAATCATTACTGATGATGGCATTGTAATAGTTGATGAAGCTTGAAATGCAGACGACAGTGCTTATCAACATGCACGAAGAAATAATGCAAACTCCTCCAATGGAGAAACAATTACACTTGGATATTCTCCTTCTCTACTTGCAACTTGGAACATTAAAACATTGGTCATACATAACATATACATGTACAGTAATCTAATGTGGCATGGTATGAAGCTTGATGAACACCTCCTATCCTCATTCAATAATTAGCCTAGTTTAGACCTAAACTTTGTGTGAACTAGAACCGTTCATTTGTAAACTCGTCATGTTCTAACACATGTTGGTTTAAACTAGGTCGACGCTTGTGTAAACATACACTCATATTTTTAGGTAAAATATGTTGAAACATGCATCTCCAAATCAAGAAATCAAGGTGTTGACTGCAAAACAGACGAAATGTGAAGAAATATACCTTCAAAACATTTATTGCATTTCTCGGATGAAAAATACGAGTGTTGCACGGAAAAGGTATATAGAAGATGACAGTTTCAGCTAATTATGACAGCTGTTAATGATTTGTAACTGTCAACGAGTTGTAAGTTGGAAGCCAACGGCCAGGACAGTAATGTCACTCGAGCGTAGAAGTTTCTGAAGTTTAAGTTTTGTCCTAGCTTTATTTATCTTTAAGGACTTCTGGAAAATAACGACCTCCATATATCTCACAGCTGTCCGTTGTGTACCAATGGACATAAACAGTTCTTGGTTCTCTAGGCTCATTTTCGGAGTGACTTCAGATTTCTAGGGCCTTCGCGATGTAAAAACAGTCTTTCTTGATCATCATCCTCTGCAATGACCGCCAACAAAGGATTCTCTCAAGTTCGCTCAAGTCACCAGGATGATACCGCTTGTCATATACGTCTATCTCTGGCTCTGGTCGAGAAGCACCCGAATAGATTTTTTTCTTTGAGCAAATATACATCCCAAGCGCACTTCTGTGAAAAACAAGGAAAAAGACAACGCACGGAAGAAAAAATCAAGAAAGCGGATTCGTCAATACATGATACAGGCTACTCAATCCTCGACTTTCTTTGCTTGGCTGTGCCTGTTCAGCGGATTTATCTGATCAGTTTTCTTTGTTTAGTTGTGCCTAATACAGAATACATACGATTTTCTCTTCCTGGACTTTCTCTCGTTTTCTGGGAAGCCGTGTTCCCTGCCTGGTTTTCTGGGGAAGCGGTGAAGTTTGTAAGTAATATTAACTGTACGTAGGAATTATTCCCAGGATGTGCATGGGTCATTGCAAACAGGTTGTGCGTGGAGAGTTGGCAACCTGAGTTCGAATCCTCTCCAAATAAGCTCACTAAAACAAAAAGAAACTCGTCTTCTCCTCTAGAGTTAGGTTTAAACAGAAAAAATTATTCCATATAACTGAAGTGTTTATAGGAGTGTCACTGAAAATTGATTCTGTACTAAACCTCCCAAGATGTCTCAGGATTGGTTACTTCTATAAATAATCTCAAAAATAAATCAACATTGAATATACACGTTGAGGAGTTCACCGGGGTGAATAATATACATGCTCTATGGAATATCCTCTCATCGCAAAGATTAGTCTCAACCAAGGGTTCTATCTCCGCTTCTCGTGCCTCAAGACTTGAGCATCTTCCGGTTCTAATGCACCTTAGATCTTGGACTCGACACTTAAAGGCATGCGAAGACTGAATTTCGTTAAAAATGAAATATGTTTCTGCTCGTAGAAAAATCTGAAGCTGACTGAATCTGCGATGTACTTGCATGTAAGGTAATATTCTTCTCTATATCCTCCATTGTCTTAATATGATCAACATCTCTTCCTTCACTACCTGATCATTTCACCTCGGCTGATCATTTCACCTCGGAGTAGCTTTGACTGGATATTGCTCCGAACTCAACATGATCCTGTTCAACTCAAGACGAGCTATCACATGCTGTATGCCCTCTTGTGGTAACCAAAACTCATCTGTAGAGTATTATTTGCTCCAAAGGCGTGTTTTCTCCTCAACTTTCGCAATCTTGAACTGCTAGTTAAACGTGATCGAGTTGATCTATCTTAGAAGAGGTGTAGGTTCATGAAAAATTTGGTGAAGTCCCAAGTCTCCTTCAAAATTATCACTTGAGGTTTGGATCCGTAGGATGATTCAATGGTTACCACCAAAGAAGATAAATTAAAGCACTTCTTTCTTCTCAAGCGAGCTTAGAAGCGGCTAAACATTTGATCAATCTTATTGTTGGAGTCACCCATCAATAAAAATCCATTTTGACCTTCTTGAATATACCTTCTTGAACAAGCAAACCTAGGTAACTGAAAATGTCGTGTTATCCAACTGCAGATAAAGGACAAGAGGAAGAGGTTCTTCTCAACTACTTATAATGTTGTGGAGAACAGTAACCATGAGATTAGCGTCATTCTTTAGATTACCCATCATCATGGAAACCTTCACTTCGCTTGAACAGTTTGGTTAAAAACCAAGACTCCAACAACATGCACAGGCATCTGATAATCTCTG
The DNA here is from genome assembly GCA_036924285.1 of Asterella californica. Classification (NCBI taxonomy): domain Eukaryota; kingdom Viridiplantae; phylum Streptophyta; class Marchantiopsida; order Marchantiales; family Aytoniaceae; genus Asterella; species Asterella californica. The sequence continues at coordinate 1,551,746 of JAYKYS010000003.1, read as the reverse complement.
TCTATGTTTTCTGGAGGAGAAGGCCAATGAGGTATCACGGTCTTTCTTTATCCATTCCATCGATAACAACACCCATGTACTTTTCTGGAAAAGCTAAACATTTTAGTTGATGTTTACTTAACTTCGCCCTCTCATTTATTCGTTGTTCCCGGTGAAACATTGAACCTTGCTTGACGATATCTGCAAGAAACATAATGCAATAGCGTTACAAATAAAATTATACTTGAGATGGTTGATTAATTGTGACAAGCACACATACATCATAAAGGTTCAAATCTGTTCTTTAAATATACTTTCACCTTATGAGGGCAAACAGTCGAGAAGAATTTACTAAAAAGCTGGAGGTGATAGGAAAATACAGCAGCAATCGTTAACATAAAGCACGTCTAATTATGTCATATAAATAATTACTATGACATTCCAAGCCAATTGATGAATACCTTGGGGAACAATGTTAATATAACTTTGAGAAGTTATTTTATTTAAGAGACTACCTACTACTAAAAGGTAAAACGTACCCTTATTTCTCTGGAGGAAAGCCTAACAACTCCGTGCTTTCAGTTCTGAAAAGATTTCACAAATAACAAATTTATTTTTCTTAGGAATCTTGACGTCTCCAATGCGTTGGGAAACTAGAGAAATTTAGAGTCTTTGAAGGATCTTTTGTCGCCAAAGCAGTTTTGTAATAGTCATAGACCCAAGACTTAGTGAAGTTGCTGGCAGGGGATGTAAGGGTTGTAAGTGTTGACTGGTTCCGTAACCACTCACCGTGATTCTTGAAAAAAGAATCTAACCACTCAATCAGAAAGAACCGCTGCAGCAGTAACATGTCTTCCTCCACGACCATCAACCCTTACATCTTTCCCTCGCAAACCTTTCAACCTTTGAAGTCTTTCATTCCCAACACGAAAGATCTTCCGGAAAGCAGTGGTACAAACTAATCTCCCCCCTGGTAATGAATATTTGGCCCCTTGTACCGGCAAACCCCAAGGAAGAATCAAGTTTCTCGATTTTATGTTCTGTCCCAGTCTGAGTCGATGTAAAACAGCAATGAAGCGCGCGCTAAGAGGTCACCTCGAGCAGTTAGATGGAAATGCAGCTGACAGCGTCTGCAAAATGTACATTGCGGGTGCTTCTACATCGATATCCGATCAATGAAAAAACGGGCTCATCTGTTGCAAGACTCCCTGAGTCCCATACAGTCGCAGCTTCGAAGATTTTTTGAGGTGTGAAGAAAGGAGGAGGTTATAATTATTACAGCATCGGCCGAAAGTCAAAGCAAGACCTACAGTAGTGATCGATGCATATGGATGAAAGCGAAGGTAGGTGAGTTTTCTGGTAAGGACCGCCGGCCTTTCCTGCAGGTGATGATAAGTTGGAATCTGAAGCCGACCCCAGGTCTACTGGGTAGAAAATCCACATATTCGTACCCACTTCACATCGCACTATACATGCTTCTACTGCAGCAATGCATTGTCTAGCGCTCTGGGACATGCGAGCATGGCTAGTGGCCTAGATTCTCAGAAAATCGTAGAATTAGAGTCCACGTGGTGCAGGGAGCAACTTCGAACCTTCCTATGGGCCACAAAGTTGCAGCGTGTGGACCATAGCTTTTATCCAGATGATCTGGTTTGAGTGCGGGTCCTTTGGGCTGTATTTGTTATTTACTCATGTTAATATATATTATATTTTTATTGTTTATTTACTTGGTATTCACTAATGCAGGTCCCAACACTGCCTTTGGAATAGTTGCTTGGAACAGTTCTTCCAATTGTAACGCCGTTTATTATTATAAGGGCTGTGATTAAATGACGTCACATGGTGGCTACAAGGTCATACGAAGGGCTCTCCAGGACTAGATAAGGGGTTCGCGAACCCTAAATGTCTCATTGAACGTTTTTCACTTCTTGGCTTCAGGTCACTGCGCATGGTTCTCAAGTTGGTGGCTGGCAGAGAGACTGATTAGAGACTGTACGAGACCAGAGAGTGAAGTCTTATCAGACCAGGGAGCATAGGTTGAGTGGATCATTAGCAGAGCCTTACCAGAAAGAATAGAGGCAGGCTGGAACTGTGTTTTGACTACACTGGGCATAGACTGTGGGTGAATAGTTACCGGTTAAGGGTACCAAAGAGATTTCAGTGCTGATCAGATCTGTATTTTGAGATAGTTTGTTGAGTGGAAGATTTCAGCGTTCAGGGTGAAGGTTCCTGAAGAGATAGCGTTCTGGAGGGAAATTATCAGGAGATTTGCAGAGCAGTGAAGAATTTCTGACCTAAGAGCTCTTCGAGACCTTGTTAGCAAGAAAACACCGTGTAATGTATATGAGCCCGTGATTTGCTTTGTTATATGATAAGCAAGCTTGGATTGAGTGCCAAAGTTAGATTGAAGAGTCTGGTGTGGAGTTGACTCTATTTCGGTGTGCCTTCCTACTTCCTAGCATCCACTAGGCTTCCTAGTCTTGGTTGTGGTTCTTCAGGGCTCATTGCGTTCCGACTTGACCACCAGTAGCGGAAGCGCTGCCCAAATTTTACCAAACCCAAGCCTGGAATAGTTTCCACAGTATTCTGAAATCTGAGATTAGTAGCAGAGGCCTGCCAAAGACGAGTTAGTTATTCCAAACCCGTCCGACGGTTATAAATCCTTGGTGTTTATTAGCGGAAAGTTTAACGAACTGGATCTGGAGACACAAATATAGTACAAGGTCTTCAAGGAGGTTCACGTTCGACGATTCATTGGCTAGAGGCGGACGACTCGATTCCGTGATCTGCGGTCGAACGTTACAGTTGGTATCAGAGCAGGTTCAGGTTGAATCTTTGCTAAACATCATCGACAATGGAAGCCGTGCCAACTGGGATGGACGAGATGCAGGCGTTTCTAAAGAAGTTGGAAGGCCAACTTGAGCAAGTGGAAGCTGAGAACAAGGTGCTTAAGGCGGATTTAGCTCAAGCAAAAGCGACACAAGAGAAAGAAGCAGAGGTCCCTGCACCACAAGCTGAGCAAGTCAAGGATTTAGCATTGCTGGGTGAAGGAGCAGTTGATGCTACTCAAGCAGATAAGAATGAAGATGGGTCACAGAAGGCGCAAGAGAATGTTGCGGAAGGCAGCTCAGCTAAAGAAGGGCACAAGCGGAAAGTGAAGTGGGCTGAACCAGCAACACCATCGGCCTTTAATGGTGAGAAAAGCTTTTCCAAGTTTGAGTTATGGGTTACTGAGATGGAGAATTACTTGGAGAATTTCGATGAGCGCAGCTGGTTCACCTATGCTGTTAGTAGACTGGAAGGAGAGGCTAAGGAATGGTATGGAGGTCAACAGCGGATGAGGAGTTTGAACGGTACAACTCCTATGTCCACTTGGCCGGAGCTGAAGGATGAACTCAGAAGACATCTGGTACCGGTGGATGAAGCTACACAGTTTCGGCTGGAGCTCATTCATCTGAGACAGACAGGGAGTATCAGACAATACCTCCAGCGATTTTCTGAGCTGGTTACTAGTTTGCACATGGTGGATCGCACCGACTTGCTGTTTCACTTGAAGAAAGGTCTGCAGGATTTTTATGCTAGTGTGTTTGATAGCTGGGTTATGTTTCACAAGTCCGAGGACATGCAAGACTTGTTTGCATTTTTGGAAGCAGCAGAGAACACTAGAGAGCGTAATTATACCGTGCAGCCTTCCAAGTTTCAGCGTGGAACAAGTGGTGGCGAGCCTAGTAGAGGATTTTGGCGCAATCCTCAAGGACAGATAGCGTCCTCTCAGAGTAGAGGTGGTAGAGGACGTGGTGGTGGAAGATTTGGTGCAGCAGAAAGGAGGTTTCCTCGTGGATCTCAACAGCAAGGAGTTTCTCGTGGTCCTACTCAGACACGACCTACTGGATCCTATGCATCCAATGCAGGATCCAACCAAGCTTCGACTTCAGGTGCTAGGAGCAGTGGCGCTAGCAGTGCTACACCTTCAAGGACGATCATCTGTTTTCGATGCGGACGAGATGGTCACATCGCTCGTGAGTGTCCCCAACGTTCAACAGCGAGCAATGTTCGTGGGTTGACAGCTGAAGAGACAACCAGTGTGGAAGAACCAGTTGAGACGACTACTGAAGCAGAAGTATGTGCTGGTGAGCATTTGGTAGAGCATGGGGATTTTCTGCCGTGGATTGAAGTGAAAATAGGAAACCAACGGTGTTGTTTGCTTATTGATACTGGAGCAGATGTAAATGTCTTGGATGAGAAGCTAGTCAGGACCTTAGGGGTGACTAGAACCAAGATCATGAGCCCATTGTTGGTAAGGTTTGTGCAAGGAAGCACAACCGTTACAGAAAAGCTCATGAGTGTTCCTGTTACTATTGGAGGGGTAACTAGGAAGCATGAGTTTTTAGTTATGAGCTTAGGCGACACGATGGAAGGTATCTTGTCCTGGTCTTGGTTACAAGAGACCAAAGCCAAGCTAGATGTTCAAGAAGGGAACGTCATAGTCATGGATCGATGGGGCTTGGGTCAACCACATCCTTTGATCATCAAAGAGAGACCCAAGGAGCCAAACCATGCTGCTCGTAAGTTCCAACGAGCCAAGGTGGCATTTCAGATCTGCACGGCCAGACAGTTTGGAAAGCAGATCAAGTTGGTTGACGAAGCTTGGGTTGCAGTGATGTCTAAACCCAAGGTAGAGACGGATGAGGAAGAACGTGTTGCTGCTCTTCCCATACATCCTGATATGCAAGCATTGATTGAGAGGTATTCTCACATAATGCCGGACCAGTTACCAACAGGACTTCCTCCGAGGAGAGCTTTGGATCATGCCATTGATCTGGTTCCTGGAGCTACACCTATTGCAGTGCCATCAAGACGCATGTCGTTTGATGAGCTAACAGAGCTGAAGACTCAGTTGAAAGAGTTGGTAGCTCAAGGTATCTTACGACCCAGCATATCACCTTATGCTGCACCGGTGTTGTTCGTGGCCAAGAAAGATGGTGGTATCCGCATGTGTGTAGACTACCGTGCACTTAATAAGGTTACTGTCAAGAACAAGTATCCTCTTCCTCTCATGGATGAAACCACAGATCGGTTGGCCACAAGGAAGTACTTCACCAAGTTGGATCTTCGTTCTGGATATCATCAAATCCGGATCAAAGAAGGAGATGAAGAAAAGACGGCTATAAGGACGAGGTATGGCTTGTTTGAGTATACAGTGTTGCCGTTTGGATTGTCCAATGCACCTGGTACTTTCTGCAGGCTAATGAACGAGATCTTCAGAGATCTCTTGGATGAGAGTGTTATCGTGTACTTAGACGATATCATCATCTTCTCATCCACTTGGGATCAGCATCTAGTAGATGTTGAAATGGTGTTTAAGCGCCTAGAAGAACATCAACTCTATCTCAAGAAGAGCAAGTGCTCTTTTGGACAAGAGAGTGTAGTGTTTCTAGGATGTTTGATCGATGCGCAGGGCATTCATCCTAACAGGGCTAAGATTCGAGCCATTGTTGAATGGAATAGACCTGAGAGTGTTCATGAGCTCAGATCTTTTCTTGGATTAGCCACATATTTTCGGCGCTTTGTTTATCAGTTTGCGCATAAAGCCGCACCTTTGTTTGGCTTATTACGCAAGACTTCCAAGGTTATTTGGAATCCAGCAGCTGAAAGAGCGTTTCAGGAGTTGAAACAAGCACTGATAGAGATGCCCGTGCTAGCTCTTCCAAAGATGGGAGAACCTTTCGAGGTTCACACAGATGCTTCTCAATGGGCCATTGGAGGAGTGCTGATGCAAGGAAAGCATCCAGTGGCTTACGAAAGTCACAAGTTTTCAGAAACAGAGGCAAAATGGCCTGCTCATGAACAGGAGATGTTCGCTGTTGTTCATTGTCTGAAGCGTTGGGAGTATTATTTGTTACCAAGCAAGGTTACTGTTGTGACGGACTGCGAGGGTAATACATACTTTCAGAGTAAACCCCGTTTGTCCCGCAAACAGCAGAGGTGGCAAGTGGAACTTGCACGTTTTGATATCGAATGGCGGTATCAAAAAGGGAAGGAAAATATTCCAGCGGATGTGTTAAGCAGACGTGTCCAAGCGTTAACAACCCAAGACACAAGTGAAGAGCTTTTGGATCGAATCAGACAAGCATTGCCAGATGATCCTCAGGCTCAACGTTGGACCAGCCAACAAGAGAGATCCATTGGTACGTAATCTCTCATTTCGCAATGACCTTTGGTTTTACAAGCAAACCAAGGTCTATGTTCCAGCTGGACCTCTACGGACACTAGTCATGCAAGAATGTCATGATTGTGAACTGGTTGGACATGGAGGGCAGAATAGAACGTTGCAACGAGTTAAAGAGCAGTTCTACTGACCATCCATGTTGGAGGATGTTGTCAAGTATGTGCAGACTTGCTTGACATGTCAACAACAACGAACGGAGCGAAGGAGACCTGCAGGGTTGCTGAGGCCATTGCCAATACTTGATGGACCTTGGGAGAGCATAAGTATGGACTTATGCACAGGTTTACCCGAATCAGGAGGTTTTGATGCTCTGTTAGTTGTTATAGATCGTTTCAGTAAGCAAGCTCACCTCATCCCTTGTAGGGAAGCAGTGACGTCAAGAGGTGCCGCTGAACTGTTTATACGATATGTTTTAAAGTATCATGGGATGCCTAAAGACATTGTTTCAGATCTGGATAGGAGGTTTGTAGCTGATTTTTGGAAGGGTTTGTTTCGAAGGCTCGGAACTACCCTCAAGTTCAGTTCCTCTTATCATCCTGAAACTGATGGTCAGACGGAAAGGACGATCCAGATAGTAGAACAAGGGTTGAGAAACTATATCATGCGAGATCAGAGTGATTGGAGCGAGCACTTGGACTTGGTGGAGTTTACATATAACAACACCAAGCACTCGAGTACAGGATTTAAACCATTTGAAGTGGTTTATCGGGGTTCTCATGCACCTTGGACTCCTATAGCTCTGGCTACCAAGGGGCATGAAAATACAGGAAGGTCGAATCAGGATCCTCCAGATCTAGAGACTTTCATACGTGTTCAGGGTACTGTGTTTCAAGAGACAAAGAAACACATGGAGAAGGCACAACAACGATATGCCAAGTATGCAAACCGTGGTAGACAAGACGTACAGTTCGAGGAAGGACAAAGAGTCTGGTTGAGAACCAAGAACTTCAGGATTCCAGCAGGGGTGGATTTAGCCAAGAAGCTTCTTCCAAAGTGGGCAGGACCGTTCCTGATCGAGAAGAAGTTAGGTCCTGTGACCTATAAGTTACGTTTTCCAGCTAGTATGAAGCACTATCATCCCATCATTCATGTTTCTAACTTAAAGATGTTCCGTGAGGAACTAGAGTCGTTGCCAGGAAGATTTCAGAAATGGCATCTAGTGTTAGAGGCATTACCAAGAGCTGATGATCTTGAGTTGATTGAGATAGTAGATCATCGAGCATCACCGAATCCAGATGGAGCTGGAGAACCCGTTACTCAATACCTATGTCGTTAGACAGGTAGAGTTCCGGGATTGGTAAGTGAAGCTTGGGAGTACTTAGATGATCTAGCATTGTATAAGTTTCAGGAACCACTGCGTAGATATTTTGTGAGACGACAATCTGCAGTGGTTTCTTCCAGCTAAGCGGTGGATTGAATCGAGTCAGAAGAGTCATGCCTAAGGGCCCTTCAAGGACACTGGAACCGAGTAGATCTGGCCAATCTGCTCGTCTAAAGGTGGAGTTGTGGTCTGCTGACTTCTTATGACTGTCGGATGTCAATCAAGTTTAGGCTGATGCTACTATGTGTATATCATAGTAATGAGGTGGATAAAAGAAAACTGACGAGTTCACCACCTGGAAGCTAGGGTTCTGTCTCACCCGAAAGCTTCAATGAATGCTCGGTAATGGAGCATAGCTCTCAGAAAGAGCTTACCCTGGATGGGGTAGTATTTCTCTGGATTTGAGAAAGTGTTATTCCTAACGTGGTATTGCAGATACCGCAGTTCAGTGGAAGAACTGCTTTTTCTTGGTTGGGGCGATTGTAACGCCGTTTACTATTATAAGGGCTGTGATTAAATGACGTCACATGGTGGCTACAAGGTCATACGAAGGGCTCTCCAGGACTAGATAAGGGGTTCGCGAACCCTAAATGTCTCATTGAACGTTTTTCACTTCTTGGCTTCAGGTCACTGCGCATGGTTCTCAAGTTGGTGGCTGGCAGAGAGACTGATTAGAGACTGTACGAGACCAGAGAGTGAAGTCTTATCAGACCAGGGAGCATAGGTTGAGTGGATCATTAGCAGAGCCTTACCAGAAAGAATAGAGGCAGGCTGGAACTGTGTTTTGACTACACTGGGCATAGACTGTGGGTGAATAGTTACCGGTTAAGGGTACCAAAGAGATTTCAGTGCTGATCAGATCTGTATTTTGAGATAGTTTGTTGAGTGGAAGATTTCAGCGTTCAGGGTGAAGGTTCCTGAAGAGATAGCGTTCTGGAGGGAAATTATCAGGAGATTTGCAGAGCAGTGAAGAATTTCTGACCTAAGAGCTCTTCGAGACCTTGTTAGCAAGAAAACACCGTGTAATGTATATGAGCCCGTGATTTGCTTTGTTATATGATAAGCAAGCTTGGATTGAGTGCCAAAGTTAGATTGAAGAGTCTGGTGTGGAGTTGACTCTATTTCGGTGTGCCTTCCTACTTCCTAGCATCCACTAGGTTTCCTAGTCTTGGTTGTGGTTCTTCAGGGCTCATTGCGTTCCGACTTGACCACCAGTAGCGGAAGCGCTGCCCAAATTTTACCAAACCCAAGCCTGGAATAGTTTCCACGGTATTCTGAAATCTGAGATTAGTAGCAGAGGCCTGCCAAAGACGAGTTAGTTATTCCAAACCCGTCCGACGGTTATAAATCCTTGGTGTTTATTAGCGGAAAGTTTAACGAACTGGATCTGGAGACACAAATATAGTACAAGGTCTTCAAGGAGGTTCACGTTCGACGATTCATTGGCTAGAGGCGGACGACTCGATTCTGTGATCTGCGGTCGAACGTTGCACAATTATGAAGAGTACAGTACCGTCACACATTTTTTACTATCAGATCGGCTCGAACTGCATACTTTCAAGCTCGTGTACCATATGCATTATACGTTAGTATACACCTAGACAATGTAACGAGGTTAGTTTCTTTACTCTTAGTTATATTTGGGCGATGAATATTTTACCTTATGGTCTTGTACATCTGACTGATGAGTGTTTCTGTTAGCGGAAAAGAACGTAAGTATCATGTTGGAATTTTGCACTATATTGTAATGAAAAGTTGAATCTCTCCAATTATTATAAATGATAACATTGCTAGAAACTGCGAGCAGAGCCTGACATAACCCATAAGCGATCTGTTTGTTATACTTTCTGCATACTCGCGACTGCAGAAAGTATAAGTGCAAGAGCTTGCTATCATGAATATTCATCTATATCTATCAAAAATATCATATTATCCTCTAATTTATTCTCTAACCTTTCTGACCAAAAAGAATTAGAGAATAAATTAATGGAAATCTCTTTGGCACTCATGGGTGAGGAGTGAACAGCACAAGGTCGTCTAACACAAGGTCGGAAGCTTTGTGATGACCAAAATCCTCAAAAAGTAGTATTAGATTCTAATCCATTTTCTTCTTCTTTTAAATGAAATTTTTTATTCCACTTGGTAGATGGATATAAGACATGACAATAAGATAGAATAATAGATGATAAACTCGATGATATCAAGCAGCTTCTCTAGTGCACGTAGAACCCTAAAGACATGGATAAGCTTAAAAGTCCAACCTTGACAATGAGATAGAACGAATTATGATAAACTCGAAGATATGAATCAACTTCTCGAGCGTACATAGAACTCTGAAGACATGAGTGGTGATGTCAGTTTGGCGCCTCGACTAGGTTGACCGAGTGCAGAGTGACGAATCTTGATAGGGTTGTTAGTGTCAAAGGGCGAGTTGGTGGGATAGCCCACTAGGGGTATACTTCGCATGTAGGGCTTGGAGGCCTTAATCTTTGAGTTGAGGCTTCAAGCTCCTGGCTATTGTGGATAGTCTTGGTGAGTGCAATCTGGATTCCTTGCGAGCACAGAGTGGATTTGGCTTAACTTTTAGTGATTTTTTTAGTGCAGGTTGGCATGGTGGAGTGAGTACATACTATTTATCACTCGAAGAGCTCGAATTGCGAGGATTGATTGAGAACTTTCAAGTCGTAGATTTCTCCCGGTGGTATCTCTAGAGTTTGTAGATTGTTGATACCTCGATTTACGAGTGCGTGCGTGCGAAGTGATTCTTTTTGTCATAATGGTTGGATGAGCTAGTAGAGCTATGTGGTGCCCACAGTCTGTAGGATTGCAGATTTTTTGAAAAATTTAAAGTTAATAACATGTCTATTAATTGAAGTAACCTTATTACTTAAGATTACACCTTGCTTAGCGAGAAGATGAGCTTAAGGGAACTTGAGAGAAAAAGTCGATTTCTTCTAAAGCTCGGAAGACGGACGTCTTCTGGAAGACAAAAGCAAGAAGACGGACGTCTTTTGAGAAGACAGTGATTGCGATCGCATGGGTACCAACAGCGCATCACTTAGGTAAGGGGTAGGTGTATCTACCAAGTAGTCCTCGTAGTAGTAGTAGGTAGGTCAAGATAATCAAATCATTCCTTAATCACGTAGAAGAAGATACAAGTTGGAGGTGCATTAGCACCGAGTTCTCCTCACTGCTTCTCAAGTTGGAATCGACTTCGATTTAGGAATTGAGGGTCGATATTGGAAGAGCGCATGAGTGAATTGAAAGGACAGAATAGGAGAAGGTGTCTTCCAGCCAAGAAGGGCACTCGAAGTGGAAGAGTGAGGGATTCTCACGGGATTAGAAGATCATAAATCGAGGATCGAGTAGGAAATCAGGAGAGAAGCTTCAGAGCACAACATCGAGCTCGACTTCAGAAGCAGTTAAGCGCAGCTCGAAATTGAAAGCAAGAGCATGATCGTGGTACAACATTGAAGACAAACTTGAAGTACTGAAGCACGCAAAAGACTGAAAGAGCAACCAGAAGCATAGTCGGAGCAGTACTGAGGTTCTTCTCATGTTCTTCCCTCTTCTCCATCACTTTCGTCCTCTGATTTGATATCTCTTGCGCTTCCTCAATAATTTGTAGGAAGCCTATCAATCATTTTCCTCTATCCTAAATTTTCCTTGAGAAAATTGGACACGAAAGCGCTGTCCAAATATCGTCAATCATTTTCTCACTTCTTTCCGAATTGAAATTGAGCTTCCTTATTTTCTATTCTGAAATTCGACGATCTGAAGTATTAATTTCTCTACCCTACTACGCCTCTGTCTCAGAAGTAGAAGTAGGATGAATTGAAGGTGGATTGTCTTCTTAGGAATCCATGTGATGCCTTGCTTAGTTACGATTGCTTAGGTATAGCTCGAAACATGAGATGTACTTAGGAGGCATTGTTCGAATCTCGAGAGATAGAATAGTTGTCTTCTGGAAGACTAGATTTGTCTTCTGAGAGTGGAAGTGAGGCTGTGAGGACCTGGTAAGGATTGAGCCTTAGGCTCACAACAAGTATGTGTTGTTTAGTGTAACAGAAGCTCGAACATGTTGATGCATCCTCGAGGATTGGTGTTACTGGAAGATCATCTTTCTAGACAGTGGAGTGGTGGCGTAGGGCTTTTCACCGACCAGAAGTAGAGAACTGTGGTTACGAATTGGAGAAGAAAATCCTACTGATGATCTATGAGAAAGGGTATGTATCTAGAAGCACTACATGCCTCTTCTTGGAAGACAGATAGGGGAGGAATGGAGGGAAGGTGGAAGCTTACTAGGAGCCAAAAAAACATCTTTTGGGGAAGTTGTAAATTCATCTTTTTCAAAGGGAAACGTCCAGAGGTGAGATACCTTGGAGACCAAGACGTGGAGTTCTTGGAAGTAGTTTGGGCAAGAGAAGTCATCAACTGGAGCACCTTCTTCCACGCTTACATCTAGGTCGAACTAGCGTACTTGGGCACCCCAACAGGAGGGCACCTCACCTCGTTCTTCTGCTTTTTTACTTGTCCAAAGGAGACTTGAAGGAAGACCAGTTGGTTAAGTATGGACCAGCAAGACAACACGATGGCTCAGGAGAGGCCACTATAGCCTAGATTCGGTCTTCGCACCTTGATGCAGCAAGAGGAGCTCCAAAAGTACAAGCAGGAAGCCCTCGAAGTCAACCTCCGCACCACGGAGAAGATCGCAGTGAAGTACAAGGAGTTGACACATCTGAGGAAATGCAACCAGGAGTTGCAGACATGACTTCAGCAGCGCGAGCAAGAAGTTCTACGCATCAAGGATAAGCTCATTGGTCTCTCAAAAGAGAAGAAGACTTGGAGTGCACTACGAGAAGCCACGGAAGCTCAAGCCACCATAGAGAAGAAGCAGCAAGAAGAAGCAGAAGCCCGAGCCAAGGAGGTCATAGCGCACATGGGGAAAGCGCTTCGTAAGAAGTTCAACTTCACTGCAAGTAGGAAGCTTCTCACCTTGGCTTGTGAGTGGGATGACAATTCCAGGGAGATGCTAGTGGACTGCAAGAAGAGCATGTTCCGCTGCTTGGATTGGTAGATCGAGGACTTGAAGACTCCTTATGGCCTTCCTTCGATTCTCTAGCCTGCAGTTACGTCTTCTCATGCACCAAGACCAGCAGTTGGCAAGGATCTCGACAAGGAGGAGTTTGATCTCACTGTCCACTTGGTAGTGACAGTGTTGGAAGCCGAGAAGACTACAGAAGAAGCTCGAAAGACAAGGCGTCTTCTGGAAGACAAGAAGCAGAGGTGTCTTCTTAGGTGTTTAGAGTGGAGGAGGTGACAACCTCTAATTACTATGAGGTCACCGCAGCTCCCAACGTTGAATAGGTGGAGCAAAAAGTCACGATGCGCAAGTAGACTCAACTTCCTAGAATCCTCTTCTGTCTTCCGAAGCCACACAAGAAGCCTACATCACGAACATCGAAGAGGAAGTCTCAATCGTACTAGAGGTACCAACAGGACTTCCCACTTTATCAGAAGCTGATTTAGAAGATCAAGTAGGAGAGAATCCAGTCGAGATCACACCTGGCAATCAGGAGTAAGCAATAGAAGTAGGTAGATAGTTGACCTGGCTTTGCCAGATCAACTATCTGTATTTTTAGATGACTGCTGATGTGACAAGATAGGCAACAATAGGAGTAGGAAAGTAGGTTCTAAATTGAGAAGGGAACAAAATGCTTGGGAGGTGGTGGTCTTCTGACAGTGTCCCATTTTTTCTTGGCTGTGAGTTGGGATTGGAGAGGATCCCCCTCTTGCGACTCAAAGGTGATAGTATAAGGTCGATCACAAGGTAGAATTTCAACACACACATGTGGATACACATGTACTACAAGCATAGAATTGGATTACAAAGAGTAGGTATGCACTTCCACTCCTAGTAGAGGATCGAAGGATGTAGACAGTGGTAGTAGACAACATAGAATATGAAACGGCATCATCGTGTAGTCCTACTTCTAGGTTGGTGTCGAGGAGTAGTAACAAGAAGTGGATGGAGTGAGCTTATAGAAGCCAATGTATCTTCTTCTTGAGGAATTGATTGCAGAAGTTTTGTCTGTATCTTTTGGGCAGTGGATTTTTTCGAATTCACACCCAATTATGCATGGGAGGTCTTCTTCTCGAGTGGTGGTGATTGTTAAAAGTTGTGCAGAGTCGAAGCTTGTCTCATTCAGTGGAGCACTTAGGATCCACGTACGAATTGACCTAAGGGAGAGTGGTCCCTGTCGTCAGAATAGTCAGAGCAACGAAATAAGAAGAAAGAAGACTTCTTTCCACAGCAAAAGATGACATCCTCGAGTAGAAGACTGTGTAACTGTAAGTCGATTTGTGGTCTTCTTCCTCAAATTACTACAAGCAGGGATAGCTTGTTAGTCAAGATTCGGACTAGAAGCTTGTCGGAGTCTTAATTTCTACTTTTTTTCTTATTTCCTCTTGTTTGGATTTTTCTCTTCTTCTTCATCTTCTCCCATCTTCCCACCTCTTCTGTTGAGCTTCCGAGACTTCCATTGACCTTCCGTGAAGATGAATGTCGTTGTAGTGCTACAGGAAGACCGTTTTCGTAGACAGAAGGCTAGGAAGGCTACAAGGGGCATACAGCCTATGATTGATCTAACCCCGCTGGAAATTGTAAGAACAATAGACATCTACGATTTGACATCTACGAAGCGAGATAGTCTTCTAGAGGTGTCAAAAGTCAAGTTGAACCTCCGGAAGCTGAGAATTGCTTTGGGAAGACTAGAATTGTGTGATATTTTAGATAGTAGTTGTATGTTTGGACCCAAGGCACCTTCTGAAGAATCTAGAAGCCGTGTAGTTTTGTGAGAAGATGAGATTTCTAGATAAAACTTGTGTGTTTGTGAATTTGGACAAATCTTAGAACTTGGAGCAGAGATACTAGTGTAAATCTTCTTGGAGAACTAAATCTTTTATGCTATAATGGGCTAAAGGAGAAATCTTGAGATATTACATATAGTAGCATCGTATTTTTGACACCGCTGCTGGTGATTTGATCTTAGTAAAGATTGTTCTAAGCTTCATGGAACTGTCTGTCAGTAGTTGGTTGCGTTTGAGTTTACTTGGATTGTATTTTAGTGTGCTGTGGAACTCTATCTTCATAGAAGATAGGAACCGCAGCCAAAAGCTGATGAGAGACATCAAGGGGAACTGGAAGAAGCCGCTTCCATGCTTCCAAGAGCTTCTTGGAAGGCTTGATCTTGGAAGACTGCAGTTGAGTGCAACATGAAGCAGGAGTGAGAGACGTTCCGAACTTGTGACAGGTTGTTCAGATCTTCAGCCTACCAGATCCAGTACTAGAAGAAGAGTGACACCTCTTCTCAACACTCTGGTGGATGTCTCCGACCAGAGGAAGAAGCAGAAGATGCGCGGGTAAGGATCCTGATTGGGTACATTCATCCCAGCCAACCGCTTCAAGGGAACAGAGGATATCCCTGAGACATCAAAGAAAAAAAGAAGAGCTCAAGAAGATCCAAACAGTAGATTTGGAAAAGCCTTCCAAATGACTGACTAGTGATTGACCTCTTGTCCATAGGTTAGAGTATATAACAACTCCCTTGGGAGATGATCAGTGGACTGATCTCTTTACTGATATCTCTTCTACAGGAGAGAGTATTCATTTGGTTTGGTTCTCAAACAAGATAGAGGCTATGCGCTAACGCAAAGCCTCACAGTTCCATTGTAATTGTAACTCTTTGTTTTCATCCAGAATATCTTACCCGTGATAAGTATATGACTTTACAACTCTATTTCTTCAATGTGAAACGTTCGGGTTCAACTATGCGAAACGAGTAATGTACAAAGAAAAGCCTCATAGATTTCTCTTGTTCATCTTTCTCTCTTTACTAAAGGGAAATCATTGCCGTGCGGGACTTTCTATCTTTCAAAACGCTTTGGAACGTACCTTCCACTTGTTCGCGTTACTTGAAAAGCCCCTTGCCCGGTTACCCGTATACTCCACTTGACGTGGACATCCACGTCCGTGGTCTGCCGTTCTTGAAAACAAACAAGAAAGAGATAACTTTCAGCTGAACATCCGAACGCAAGCGACTAACTGCGGACGTGGACATCCCCGTCCGCAGTTAGTCGCTTGCGTTATGCGCACGTCATCATTTGATTGATCCGAAGTGTGAGTTCAAGAATTTCGTCGGTTGCTTGGGAGGATTGGAAGTGCGGTTTGAAACGGATTTAGCTGTGATTCAAAACTTGCAGCATGTCTCAACGTGCACGCAGTCATGTTCAGACTCTTCCAGAAATCTGAACACGGTACCGCTTTCTGATTTTGAACACGGTACGTCTCCAAGACTACAGCTTATTAGCTTGCTCGTTGGATACCAAACAGCAGGGTAAGAGCTGTGTGGGTATATTTCGTGAGTTTCTGTCGGAGGACGAATATCCATCAAGTTCACATGATGATTGTGAGATGTATACTTTGATGGTACATCCGTGAGCCGTGAACGCTCCAAACAAGCGAATGAGTTTAAGGACGTTTTCGTATGTTTTCAGCAGCGCTCGGGGCTAACCGGCATTCTTTGTATTCTCAACCGGCTGGAATTCGAAAAAATCGGGTTGAAATGATGTCCAGCCGGATTTTTTGCAGGTTAAAGATTTACAAAACGACAAGTTATCTTTTAAAAAGATTAATCTTTTTAATCTTCCGGGAAGATTAAAAGTTAGATTGAGAAAAACCGGTTCCCGTTCATTGCCGTCGGATAATTCCCCTGAGGACTGGTTTTCAGCTGTTTCTATTCTTCTTATCTGTTTTCCAGAGCGGCAGACTGTGGACGTCACGTGGAATGGACGGATAATCGGGCAAGGGTTGATCAAGTCGAGCGTCGTTCAAGGACTACTGGAAGAATAAAGGGACCGTTCAGGCAAAATTCGGCTGCTGTGCTACTCATTCTTCAACTATCTTCAGTTTCCAACTTTCCGCCGCAGTTTGTCTCTGGATTCGGACTGTGAGTTGATCATTATTCCCGATGACAACTTTGTTATCGCACAAGGAGATGGTCGCCCAGAGAGCAGTTTTTCATCTTCTGGAACACAAATCATGAAAACTCCAGAATCGTTTTGGATATGTCTAGAGTTTACGTACTACAGTACTGTACAGCGCAGGATGTTGCAGGTGTGCGTGTGGCAGAGAGTGCTAGTCTTGAATCTTGATCACAAACCTTCGGGAATTAGAATGCGCTCTGTAGCTAACCGCTGTCAGTCAGTGCTCATGGAGAAAACGGGGTTCATCCCCTCTTGCTGCGTCCTGCCACTCGTGCACTAGTTAGCCTGCTGTTATTCGACAGCAAGAACTAGTAACGCGTTTTCTATATCTTCACATTGTAAAGTTTTCACGGAACGTTATGCAGTAAATAAAAGTAAAGTCTTTTACCATGTCCGTAATATCCCTTCAAGTTGCATCTGTCTTTCTTTTTTGGGTAACCACATCATACTCAGGACCAGATTCACACAACAGTAGTTTTTTTTGCAGCACCTCCAACTGAGAGTAGAAGAGTTCGAACCCTTGACCTTTCGCTTAGAGACTTGGAACTCAACCATCTCTGCTACTGAAGATCAGTAGCAGAGATGGTTGAGTTCCAGGCCATAACCAATTACCAACGGATGGAAAGACCCCATCAAGCAGTATCGGAGGGTCAAGCAATCAATGCCCTGAAGGGAGGGAGAAGAAAGGCTAAGCTTTATGTAGCTCTAAAGTCGTTTATTATTTTTAAAATATCATACACCGACAAATCAAAACTCTTGCACACAAAAAGTGCACAAGAAGTAACATCACTTATTGAAATTGTACTCTTGTGGATCATGTCTTCTAAACATATCTGTAGAACAATAGAAACTTACTGTCTAAAGAACGTAGTGCAAAAAAAAAAAAAAAAAAAAAAAAGAGAAAGTGGTATTCTTGACGTCTCTCATGACAAGTTCTAGCACAATCTTGATAAAACTATCGAACTCCAAGATTGATGATCCACATATATCCAAGGGTAGGGAATGAAGCGATGTTCTTCCTACATATCTCCATACTTGGTTACTCCTGTTGCTGCTGTCATGTTTGGAGTCTATCTTGAGAGATGGGTCATCACTTGTTTTATCATCGAGTCTCGTGTTGAATCCGTGGCAACTACATCTGCCACTGAGACTTGATTCTCTTTCATCATATACAGAGTAGCTTTCACTAACCGTCACTCTAAAAGAGATTTCATTACTTTCTCCATGTCATGTAATCGCTCTCCCATGCTATAGCAAATAACGTCTTTGATGACATTCATGAGTAGCTATTCGCTATCCATCGTGAGGACAGCGAATGAGATATCGAGCGAAAGACCACACTCGCATGTGGACAATGTCAAAGAAACAAGCTAGATCAAGCCTAAGTGAAATCTCATCGTTGTAGAGAAGATAGTCAGCGCGAGTCGAAATGCTCTAATGCAAGATCGAGCTATGAACCAAGAGCATGCTTCCTTGCTCGAACAAAAGTTGAGTCGAGCTCCAGTATCTCATGAGATTGAAAGAGGATAGTAGTCCACGAGATCCGTCGAGGATGTGCCTCAAGTGTCTCTAGAGTCAAACCATCTCTTGTCTTACGGAGACACATATGTAGTCAATAGGAACCATCCTCTATCTTTGTCACATAGCTTTTCGGAATAAGTCTATCTCGGACGAGGAAACAACAACAGAGTCAAGGTGATGAGAAGACTAAACTACCCAAAAGGTTGCTAGAGCAGTCTCTTTCATAGACAGCAAGTCCACCCCGTCACATGATATAGATAGTGATGTTTGCTTACACTCGAGAGATCTTGTCGTACACACAAAGGTCCTCGGTCCTAAGATGTCACCAAAGATACCCATGATCCTCTTATCAAACTCTCTAAAGTGCGAGATGAAGATAGATGGAGATATTGTGCGAAGTAAGTAACTGAATGACGTGCTATGGAAGAGTAAAAGGTACCAAAGACAACCTGAGGGTCCTCTAACCTAGAAAGGTTATCAATATGCAAAACGTCTTACGCGAGAGTAACATCTAAGAATTGAGAGATGAAGTTCTATGAACCGACTTGTACTTCAAGGATATGTAAATCATCTATAGGTGTAACAAAGCACTCCGGGAGCTAGAGGTTTGATGGAATACTATGAGAGACCAAGCATTGCATTTTGACACCTTCATTCTCTCCTACCAAGGTCAAATGAGAGATGAGATAATCAAAGACATCACAGATTTTGTCCTCGGACGTATGATATGCGTGTCATAGCTAAAGATGAAAAGACAAAGATCAAAGCTAGAGATTGGAGCAACCAAGATGGTGGCCAAGAGAGCTCTGTAGTGAGTTAAAACAAAGAGGGATCCACCCAAAAGGTCTCCCTAACGAATATCGATAGTGGAGTTTAGGGTTTAGGGTCTATGATTGTAACTCTTTCTATCAAAGGATTGTGTTGATAATAAAGAGAAGAGGAAGAACCATAGAATGATTGCAAGAAGAAAACAGGACTTATCAAAGATTCATCACCATCCATGTGCTCTTCAAAGATGGAGGCGCAAAAAACACTATTAAAAATATTCTTCACGTCCACTTGTAGGACAACCTAATCAAGTGGATGTCCAAGAGAGCCCTAATGCCGAAAGATACAAGCTCACAACCTCTAAGTGTGGATACTCCAAACTAATGTGGACAAAGATGATCTTGAAAAATATCTCGAAGTTGAAGAACATAGTACGACTAATAAGTCGTAATAGGATCTCATCGATGGCTATCGATTGGAACGTCTGTCATCTTTCATCTTGACCAAAAGTCTAGCTATCCCTAGTACATGAGCTTTAGAATGAGAATTATGTCCTTGAGCTACTATTGCTGCTATTTGAAAAAGCTCCGTGAAATAGCTAGAGTTGTCGTTGGTCTAAAAACAATCTCGTAGGTCCTTATAGATCATATGGGACAGACCTCCAAAAGATAGAAGTGGAGTTTTACACAAGGCTTGGGCAAATAGAGATCTATTGAGAATAATGACTCTTCAGGATGATAGTCATGAACTTCAAGTGGCGAGAGCGAGAGGTCATTTGTTAGGGATGAAAAAAACATAACAAAGTGATTGTCTATTCATTAGGACATGTCATTGACAAAGGATGCAATGTTCTAGCAGCTCTACTATACTCTCCAACCTGATCTAACATCATATAATTTTGTATACGAGAAAAGACGAAACATCACGTTTAGAAGCAGAATCACTCTCATCTTGTGCAACATATACTGATTCTTCTTGTAGGATGTCCAATCACCAGTATAGAATCTCTGAAGACGGACCACTATCTCTAGATGTTTCACTCTTTCATCTCGAGTATAACAGAGACACCAACATGGTAGTAAGAAGAACAATAACCACATTGTCTCATCCTTGACGTTTCGTATGAGCATGTCGAGAGGTAGACAAAATGCTTGCTTCACCTCGTCATGGAGAACAAGGGGTAGCCGATGGAACAAGCATGGACAAGAGAAATTCGTCTCAAAAGATCCCAGAATAATGATAATATGGACTCTCAACCAATTTTATGACTTAAAAAAAAATCCAAGAAGAAGGACTAATAGTGTTGTAGTGACCGCATGTTTAGACCTCTGAGCTTTCGGCTAACATGGACATCGCATGTGATCCAATGATAGCTCTTATGCATCTTTCTCGCATGGACTCTATTCTTTGCAGGATAAATAACTGATCGCACATCAAACATGGTGTGTCTTGAGTCGATTTCAATTTCATGAGAGAGAGTACTTACAGCTAGAAAAGAGACCATATCCAACCAAATGGTATCAATAATAAAAACATCTCAAAAATATACTCTCATATATTGAACCCTAATCCTCTAAAGAACAATCTAAACGTAGCAAGAAAGTCTTGAGAAATCTCTCAAGGATCCTAAAGAAGAGACCTAGTAATCTTAAAAGATCGCAAAAGATCTCAAAAAAACCAAAAAGTATTTAATACTCATTTATTTCTCCACCAAATATAAAAATTTTAGAACCAAAAAAGTAAAAACAAAAAATAAAAACAACTAAGCAAAAAATATCTACACTAAACCCCTCCAACATACGTGACTTATCTCAACCTACATTCTCTCTTCCCTCTCCTCTCCTCTCCTCTCCTCCCCCAGCCGCTCGTTTTAAGCACTCCCACTTATGTACTATTCCACATGTATCTTCAAATCCCACTCCGTTGATACCACTTCCATGCGTTTCTTGTTCATGACATTAATCTTGAACTAAGGGCGTGCTTACATTAAGTCCATAACTGCTACAAGTTAATTTCGTTTAGGCTCATTCCCGATCTCCTTTACTCGCTCTCACATTGGAGGACAATACGAGTTCCTTTCCTAGCCAAAATCTTTTTGCATTGACACTTTCGTGACTTGTACTGTTTAGGGTTTATGGTTTAGGTTCTTGACTGTACTTTGGAAGTATTTCAGGCAATTTACTTTGATACGCTCTACCCGGATGGATTCACAGAGTACCAGCTATATAAAATCTTGATTAAGAAGATTTATAATTATATCTTAGAATGACCTAATTATATTTAGAGTTAGAATATGTAAACTCGATACAAATAGGGTAGAGGAAGAGAACAAGAGAAGATGGATTGCACTCTACAAATGAATTCATGAAGGAAGATGTTCTATGAGTTCACTCTCTCTGCGTGAGGATATTCACCTCATGTACATTTATATTACATCAGGTATATATAATTTATGCACTAAGGGGAAAGGTTAAGGCATAAATTAATGTCTTCACAAAATGATACTTCTTGAAGATATTATTTCAGACTTATAGGCCGGCAGCGTATCAACCTGGACTTCACTTATGATTTGTATCTGGATTAGCTGGCAATTTTGAGACTGGTTAATATATATTAGTTTAATATTTTATAATATTTTTATAACATTTACACGTTTTCCTAGAAGAGAAAACGAAATTCAATGTACAAGGCGTGGGGAAAGATATTAACCGCAACTTGGTAGAATCGCAAACCGTTTAAACTTTACAGTTCAGGTAGTCATGTGCAATACTGTGACCTTCACGGACTTTCCACCTGCAACATGACATACATG
Organism: Asterella californica; assembly: GCA_036924285.1. Lineage (NCBI taxonomy): Eukaryota > Viridiplantae > Streptophyta > Marchantiopsida > Marchantiales > Aytoniaceae > Asterella > Asterella californica. The sequence continues at coordinate 1,530,071 of JAYKYS010000003.1, read as the reverse complement.
CATGCACTTGGAGGTACATGTACCTTCTCAGTTTATGTCGAAACACGGGACGAAATGAATAGGCAGTGAGACCCCATCAAGTACGAAGGAAAGAAGTACCTGACATCTGAAGTACTCAACACCCCGAATAGAGGAAGAACATCGGGGCTAAGCTTCGTTATCAATAGCTTTAATATCATCTATTGGTCTTACAATATCACACATCGGTAAGTCACAACTCATGCATACAACATGTGCACATGAAATAATTTACTGTAATTGCTCTTCTGTGGACAGCGCTTGCTAAAACTCTCTGTAGAGCAATGAAAACTCGCTGTCTAAAAGATGTAGTGCAAAAAGAAAGAGAAAGTGATACTCCTAGCAACTCTCATGGTAGTCTCTGGCACAATCTCGAATAATGATTTATGTCTAGACGTTGGTTTACTTTGAAAAACCACTGTCCTCCTTGGATGTAGGTTCGAACAGTGAGTTCACTTAATGGTTTTGGAGTCGTTGGGTAACGAACATTGCTTAATCTTTTTCCCGTTTAGTTTATTATATTAACTACCCTAAACAGTGGTATATTTATTTTCTAATAATACAGTAAAACCTCGTTATAGTGACATCTGTTGCAGTCACATTCCTGTATTATATTGTTGGTATGGGGATGGATCATTTCTTTGTCAGTATCTCTCGTTATAAATAATACAAAGACATGTGATTATAATGAAATAGATTGACCTTATTATAGATTTTTTTTTGCTTGTATATTTTGAACATTTCCAGGTTGCTTTTAAGCTTTGGACAAAATTTCTTATAAATTGCTGAAATTACTTGTTCATGAAACAGTAGACAAGGTTGATATTTTCCATTTTTAACTCTATCTTTTGTAGTCATTTCTAGAGTCTCTTCTTCATTACAAATATACAGTTAGTTACATTTGATATTTTCTGTGAAAAAATGTGATTATAAATTTATAATCACGAAGTGTTATAGTCACAAAATATAAACTCACAAAGTGCGTAATTTTTTACTATATCAATTTTTCAAACTTAAACGGAGTCTAAACTGTGGTACATCACTTCCTGAACCTAAACAGTGGTTTATTAATCTTTTTCTAAACCTAAACAGTGGCATATCAGTTTCCAGACCTAAACCCAACCTAAACTGCAAGTTATCAATTTCTGAACCCAAACAGCAGTACATGGTAAAACGATCGATGGTTTATCACATATAAACCATTGAAAAATACAAAAGAGGACAAAATTAGTTTATGTAGTAAGTACATATCTCCCTACAGCCACTAGAAACACAGCAAGATTAAATAAACCTTGAGGAGATTATTGACTCTTGGTTAGTCCCATATGTATTTATTGCTCGTGCAGAAAAGTGGTTTCCAGTTAATGGTAATTTATTACTAAATCCACTATTGATAAGGAAAGTTCCATACACGAGGTTTAAAGCGGCATCGGTTATCTTTCCAAACCATGGAATTTGGTTTTAGCATGTTGAAATGCGAGTGTATTATTAGGCGCGCATATTATTCACCTCCTCTCTTGATGGAGGATTAAATTAAATTATTATTTAAATTTATATCTAAATTAAAAATTCCATATAATATGACTGTGTGGCGATCAGCATTCCACATATGCATTTTTGGAATATATCTGTCAGTGCTCCTCTTATGGTTTATGTCTAGATCTTCTCACTTCTCCAGAATTAGCTAACAATTAATATTTATATAAATTTTCAATTTTTCTGTTAGCTTGGAATAAGATTTTTGCTTCACCTTTATATATTTTTCCGGTAATAACAAGCGAGAAAGAATTACCAGAAGTGGATCTTGCGTGCATATTGGTAGTGTAAGTCTGTCGAACCCAAAGAATTCTCGTAAGTCTCTCAAACCTAATGAATTCAAATTTGTAACAAAAGCAGTTGTTCCTGAATGCCTTTACTAGGTAGATGAAAGACTAATAAAGTTTGCGAGTCAAGTTTAGTCTCGGCTTAAGATTTTTCTACAATATATTTTCAAACGTAAATGTAATACGTTTTTAACACGGTTTGACTTATAGAGATAAAGTTTACTGGTATAATTATGGGTGGAAATATCTCTGTGTATAATCACTTTGTCCATTTTCAGATGGATGGGCAAATATGCAGAAGTTTAATCTATTACCTAAACCTTCTTGCAAGAAGGGTTCAACAATAAATTAATGTCCAGTAAAAATACTCTTTTATTCGTCAAGTTAGCTAGGAAGTAAAATTTAGCAGTTAGATTATATTCTGATTTATCACATTGGATTAGTCTATAATTTTACTTAAAATATTCACATATTTTGCAGTAATATTTATAGCAGAAATATTCTCCAAAAACAAACTGGTATGCATATTGTAAACCGACAAATATTTTAGAAGCGTGTATATATATATATATATAATTTATAAGACCATATTTTCTCAAAATAATTTACTAAATTGACTTTCCAAAAAAAGTATGTATGTTGAGTTCCCTCGCAAACCAATGAACTCGGGAAACTTACTTCTCGACATCGTCGGTTTTTGCTTTCTTCCATTTAAAAAGAACTCCAAGTTGCATAAATATTATGTTCCTATATTAATTTATTATTATTAGTATTATTAGTATTATTATTATTACTTATCTAAGATAACTTCTAAGATGGGAGCCGAACACGAACACCGTGAGAAAGACAGTTTTCAGCAAGAGAAATAACGCAATGGAATATACCGTTTAACGTACATTAACTGCGTATAAAGTGCTCTCGCTTCAAAGAAGGAAAAGATTGTGTATAAAGCTAACTAGAGTAAATATGAAGCATGCGTATTCATTATACATGCACATTAATTTGTGCGCTAACCATTCTTGTGGAAAGGGTTAGTTCATAAACTAAAGAGGAATACTTTTAATCGTCTTGAACACTTCTCTTATAGTAGAAGGGTTAAGTTCAACTCACATAATTTATAGGTTTTTCTTTTTCCCATAGTCCTCTTGCTGTGTTAACTTGAGAAGTATTTAAATTTATTTTGCCACTGTGCTAGGAATAGTGACAAAAAAATTCCAGAACTTTTGTGTAGGGCAGCAATGTTTGCTTACTGGAGAAAAAAATCTTTACCTTTTGAAGAAAATATTTTTGCTAAAATGATTATGTACAACAAATCATTTGAAAGAATTTTAAATATATATTTCTGGTTGTCTTTTTGTGTCTTTGTGTTCCCCACTCATTTGAGATGCATATTAAATATATCCCAGAAGAGTGAAACATGTTTAATTCATTATTTAACTTTTCCTGATAAAATTATTAAGTAATAAATTAATAGCTAAAGTAAAATCATCTCAATTTTGTAACAAGGTCTTGTACTTTTGAAAGCGTGTGCGTGTTTTCCTTATCGGTTATCTTAGGATCTTGATTATTAATCACCGTCGGAATTGGTTGTCTCTTGGTTCCTCAAAGCAAGATGAATAGTAAGGAGTTCTTGTTTGGGATATGTCCAAACATAGTATATGCTTGAAGCTCAGAGAAGAACTTGAGCCTCAGAGTCTTATAGTTGCATCTCTTGACCCACATACCTCAGGCTTCTCTCACTTTATAAAGTCACGGTGAAAAGTATGACACTCGGAACCAAAGCTACAATAGAAGGACAAGAAGGCTGCTTCTCTGATGAAACATTCTCTCAAATCCAAATACCAATGAAAAAAACAGTCACAAAGCAACGAGGATAATATTGATAATGCAAGACTAAGTGACGAAGAACACACTGAAATCTATCTGCAATATATCTGCATTTAACCCATCTCTTCCTCTAGATATCAAGAATCTTACACCTCGACCGAGGTTACAAGATGTAAGGAACCATAGACTCTTAGTCCTCTGTCACTTGAATAGGTCAGTGTAAGTGATAGCAAGACAAGGATGCTGCCAAGCTGTAGAACTTTTTATTCATCAGATCTGGAATACGAGGAGAAAAAGGCCCTAAACCAAAGATATCATTGATCATCCAATCAACCGCAACAAAGAGCGCTGGACCATAGAGGTAACCTTCCAAGCTTATTTGCAAGTCTCTCTTCATGACTCTGCAGATTACGACTAATATAGATCTACATACCCACTTCTTCCACATTAAAGTAGCTTGTTCGTTTCCAGTTCCTTCAACAAGCATGATTGGTACAACCATATGCAAGGATCACTATCTTTATATCTCACTAAAGAAAGTTTAAACAAACTCGCTCATTTCTCAACAGTAAGATTTTAGACAAAGTAGTCTTTGAAATACCACCAAGCTTCTTGAACAGATATTTTATCTTCCAGTAGTGAGAGATTTTCATTCAATTGTAACTCGAGATGAACAAGGACAAGATTTGTAATAGCCAAGGTTACGTCGACGAGAACTCGAGGTTGGAGATATCAGGGATCACATTGCCTAAGCTTGTTGTAACTTGAACTCCTACACGGAGAAGCATCCATATCATTGTGGAGAAAAAGTACAACCAATCTTCTCGTGGATTTTGGAATAAAATCTTCCTCCTCAAAGTATAGTTCCAAACTTGTTTTAGTGTCATCAAAATGGGGTTGATGTATTGCCTCACATATCATATGCAGACTCACTGCATTACCAAATAACACATCGGCGTTAAACGTACATAAACATACATCTCTCGTAATAAAGTATGGATGTCGAGGAGTTCCGGAACCATTATGTGGCTTCTGGTATCCTATGTGTTGTCCTCTTTGGAAGTAACATTGTACACATGCGGTTGCATATCATCCAAACTTGATTTGAAGTCATTCAAAACATCTTCACTTCTTGAATACTCTTCATCATGAAGCATCCCACGAAGAATCAATTTCTCTCCGACTGTGACATCATTTTTTCTCTTGAAAGATGATCTGGATACAAGTAAGACCAAAGATTCATGTTGAGACCTTATGAGGAATGACAACTTTTCAGATGTAGGATATACTTTTGTAAGTTCAAGTCTAACAAATGAATAGGTCAACCTACTTAAAACTTGGTTTATTTCTTGCAAGTTTTCCCTAATATCCTCATGGCATGTCTTTTCTGAATGGCTACAAGAACATAATTGGGATATCCTTTGAGGACACGAGAGTTTGTGCTGCTTGAAATTCTTGAGGTAAACCGAATTAATCTTCTAGAGATTGTACTTATTTCTGGCCATGTATGTTGATAGTCAAATAATAACTTGCTTTGCAGCTCATCTTTCCCAAGTTTCCTTCCAATTGTTATGATGGAAATATCTCTTCAGTTCTTCTATCACCACAGCTTGTGTGAGCTACTCAGTCAGGAAGCTATAAGCGGTCTGATTTATGTTTATGTGGAGTGATATTTGCTGGTGGAGACTGATGAAGAAATTTTACAGATTATAAAGATCAGACGAGGTCTTCTGAATTCCTTGACGGCTCATGTGAAGAGCAACCATCCTTTTACGTAACAAGTGGATCGTCGATAACACCCAAAAAGTTGATGATAAGCTCTTGGCTATTTGAAAGATATTTAGACATCATTTTGGTGATAATTTCAAAGTTAGAATTGTAGGTCTGTCAGTCATCTCTAGATTGTATCAGTTCACATTAGGAGACACGAAGAGATGGTCAAAATGAAAATGCTGAGAATATAAAGAGAGAAATTGAAATGTTGAACTGAAGTTGTACCAAGATTTTGCCAGACTTAAGCCCTACTATCTAGGACGTTGTAGATTTAAACATCTGTTAGCAGTTCATCGACTGAAGAAGACGGAAGTCATTCTGTCACTTGGAAGTGTCTCATCTCAAAATTAGTCACTATTAGTCAAGAGATTTTGTAAGAGAACATTTAGAATCATCACAAAGTCATATTAGCTACAAACTATTTAACTCTGTCATTGTACGAGTCTAAGTTGATTTAAGAGAGGGAGGATAGGGAGGGGTCATGGAACTCTACCATACTCTCTAGCAGAAGAATATAAATTTAACATAACATAAGCTTAAGAAGCTATAACATAAGTATGATGAAGACGAAGAAGGTTTATGTAATTCGCTTCTTGCTAGAGTTTGGTTTAGATAACAATAGAAATCTAAGACACTTCCGAGCATAAAGTATATCCCTACCTTCTTTTATGTATAACACATTGCAAATTTCACTCCTATCTTCTCTTAAAATTTACTAAAATTAATTTCTTTTTTTCTAACAAAAGATTTTTCTTCCCACTCTTCACACACTCTTCACACAATCAAGCAAATGGATCACCACTATAATTTATATATCTTACTAAATGCAATTTGAACAAGCGGGCATAGTCCTCACGAGTTAGATTCCTTAAATGATCTCTGAAATAAAACCAAGCTTCTTCAATAGACCCGCAATTTTTTAGCAAAGATGGACCTTTATCCAATTCAACCTTCAAACTATCAAGAACAATATTTGTAGATGCATATACAACAATGCAACCTCCTGTTGCAAGGTTGGAGATATCAGGAACCACATTACCTAAACTTGTTGTGACTTGCACTTCGATCTTCAGAAGTACCCATATCATGTAAAGCGAAACCATAGATAGTTTCCTCATGGCTTTCAAAAATCCATCTTCCTTCTTGAGACGCACTTCTAAATCTTCTTGGTTCTCAACAAAATGTGGTGATCAATGTCTTACCTCACACATAAAGTGGAGACGCACAGCTTTGCCAATGAACACCTTCGCTTTCGTTTTCTTCATCAAAGTCACATCTCTCTTAGTAAAATATGGACGACTCGGAGTTCTGTGCTCGTCTTTTGACCTCTCATAGCCAATGATGTTGTCGACTGTTGAAGTCACATGTGACATTTGTCTCTCCATCTCATCCAAGATTGACTTGAATTTCTTCAAGTCATCTCTTACTTGTTGAAAACCTGCATCCATTCCTTCTCTTAAATGTTCCAAGTTCTTCATCAAGCTTTCTTCAGAGTGATGCAAGTTCTTCGTCAACCTTTCTTCAGACTGATGCATTTCGTCATGGATATACTTGAATTCTGTAGACAACGGAGTATCATGTCTCATCTTCAAAGACGATGTGGACATCAGTAATCTCAAAGATTCTAGCTTACCCTCTCTTTGTACAGAAGATTCTTCTGATGAGACATGATATTGTGCTCCTACAGCTGGACAATGAATTGCAAGCTCATATTTGACAGATTCATCTTTCAATCGGTTTGAAAACTGACGTAATTCAGTAAGACTTTCTTGTAAATCCCCCTGGTTCCTAAGAACTGGGACACATTTAAGAACGTCACTGACATCCTCTGATCTCAAAATAGTTGTTGCTCATTCAAACTCTCGAGACAAGTTGAACTGTGCATCAGCAGATTTCATTTCAGGCCAAGTATGTTGATAGTCGAACAAAGACTCCTCCGCATCTGCTGAAGTTCTTCCAAGTTGCCTCTCAACATCGATCTGGAATCATTTCTTCAGGTCTTCTATCAGCATGGCTTGATCCTTTGTTTTCAATTTGCAAGGTGTTAACTATCTCACACACTCTGGTCCAAGAATTGAGACAACAAGTTGCAGCCTGGACAACCTCTTTCAGAAGCACAAAACTGAATGAGATCTTTCACCACATTCTCTTGCACAAAGTCCATCGCAGAATCTCGAATCTTGTCTTCAGAGAACTTTACCATGATGTCGATATGACTTTGTGCATACTGGTCCGTCTTCCCAATGATGATACAACCGTTGCTTGCAAACTTCATGTGATAGTAAGAAAACGTGAAGTTATCATCAACCACTCCACGATCCTCATCTGTTTTCGAAAGTGTATCTTGATATTCAAGATATAAAAAGAAAATAAGAAACATTATCAATAAATTTTTGATATTTCACTTATTTTAAAGCTGAAATTGAATTTCAAAAATATAAAATATACAAATCAATACATTATAATATAATTTCACAGATTGTTGTCATGGACATTAGAAATGCTAAGATGCAACAAGTTTCATATCTTATCATGTTCAACATGAAACAAAAAAAACTTGTATATTTTGAAAAGCAATATGAAGTCATGGTTGAAATCAAAACTTACTTGATATCTGGGATAAAATGCTGTAGTCAAAGAAGTCCTATCTTGATCTCGACATTGCACTCAGAATCCAAAATAGATTGATCCTGCAGCAAATTCTTCTCCCCAACTCGAAGTCCCCTCCAAAGCAACAGCCACCTTCGCACCATTGAAGATGATTGGCATGAAGTATTTGATCACACCGTCTTGTTGAAGCTTGTGACAAAGATCCATTTCGATCAAGAGCTCTTTCACCATCTTGTGATTCATACTGGTATGTCGATTCTTTTGTTGTACACCATTTATCAATGCAGACAAGTCTTGAGAATTGATGAAACCTGATCCATCTATACCTTCACGTTTTAGTGATGTCGTACACAATTTTGATTGTCGTTTCCCACCTGCGATGATGAGTTCTCTCAACAGGTTTTGTGATAACCAATTAAGTTGAACCACTATCAGTTTTTCAAGACTCTTTTCCCAATAGCTTCATCATGTGGGAGAATTGCACTTGGCATCGTACATATTGCACCTATGTCGTGCATGTATGAAGCAACTGCATGTTATACATTTCTCCCTACAAGATCTATACATTTGAACTGGTTGAGATCTATATGGTTCGAGGAGCAAAAGTCGTAAAACTCTTTGGTCAACCAGAGCGGTGAAGATTTGACTTCTTTTGGTAATTTCATCACCTTAGAAGCCAAGTCAGCACAAGCTTTTGGAACTCTAGGGCTCTTCTCTTTCAATAAGTTCTTCATACAATGAAGAACGACATCAATGATGGGCTGCACCTCCTTGTCAATAGTGGCATCAATGTGATGGAGCAGATCACCATTGTCTATGGTAACATCAATTTTAGGACAGACTTCCACAACACCTTGGAATCTTGCCTGCAAAATTTTGACAGTATCCTCGAATCCAGTTGTATCCAGCTTGACTTGACTCTTGTGACAATCTTTGTGAGTGATGACGACCAATACTTGTGGAAGAATGCGTCTTGTGATAATGTTGGATGCAATAAAACGAAGCCAAGCCATCAATTCATCACAGAAAGAGTTGTCTACCTTATGCTTCAACTCTTCTTTCTCTCCATGACCTTGAAATGAATTAAACGCGAAGATGAAGATGCACGCTTGACTCATCTTGGGAAAGAGAATATTTTGAAGAGCTCGAAAGACTTCTTGACCAGCCAAGTCCCAAATGAAAATGATATCAAATTCTTCTTCACATAACAACTCCACTTCGATCTCCTTGGTCCTCCTCAGACGAGATATGAATTTATGACCTTTTCTTCGAATGATGGACTCCGAATTACTTTTCTTCAACATGGTGCTCATCATTGTCTTTTTCAGAGTTGTCTTCCTGCAACGATAATAGAAAATTAGTAACTGAAAATAAGGGTAACTCAAAGTTAATTTAATTATCAAACTTTTCATACTTTAAATAAACATCAAATTGGACCACGGTTTGTTTGTAAGCTTCATAAATTAAGAAAAATATTTGATCTTCCACTGAAACCTTTAATTGGTAAGGTATCAATCTGAATGTTGTATGGGCTCTAAACTTCTGATAGTACAAAAAAGAACGTGTTCAACACTTCCATCGGATAAACAAGCTTGGCATGCAGACATATTGTAGTCCACAATAAACTTCAATACTCTAATAGCACAATATGAGTATCAATCTCATGAAAACAGTTTACCAAAACTGGAAATAAGGGGTTTGCTAAGTCAAATTTCACTACATTGTTTTTTGTAGAATACTGTAATGTGTTTTTGCTATTTCCAAGAGAACGTCTAATACATATAATAGACACAAGCTTAAATCTTGCATATACAATGATCATCTTTTTCTATTCCAGATTTGTCACAATACCTATGACTACTACATATCAGATACATTCATGCTCTCTTGTTAGACCTAATAACAAGTAATGGTAAGCTCATTCGAGCTACATTTGAACATGAGCGGAAAAGATATGTGAACAGATTTTACAGATTTTTTGGGATTATAATGTCTATGAACTGATAAAAAAATTGATGGAAAAACCCTAACATCCAAACTCACCCGAAAGAAAAAGAATAAATATGCTTAGGGTATAAAAGTGCACGGACATCCGATCGGTAAATTTGAACCATGGTGGGAAATTAAAAGAAGACTTATATTACGATGAGAGATGGCTACTGCTCATGAACGGTCTTCCAAACGGTTATCTCTCAAGATACCCTTGCCTCATCGAAAGAGAGATCTAGAAGTGCCAAAGTACAAAGTGATGATGTAGAATCGATGGATCCAATCTTTCCCAGCAGTCCTAATAGAAGACAAAGATAATCATTCCAACTGATTCAAAAGCTTATGCTTCATTTACCAACACCAGCTCACAACTTGTTTGCATCCTATACTTGAGTATTGAATATTGCTTGAAATGTGTGTAATATGTATAATTTCTACATCGACATTGATCTTATACAATTACCTTGAGTCGCAGTAGAGAGATCCCTCCGAACTGCAACCACAACCCAAAGATAAAATGGGACACTTGTCAGAAAACCACCATCTCTTGGCCGCGGTTCTCCTCTTAGTTTGGAAATACTCTACCGTAGCTAATCCTACCACATGGACAGTCGTACTAAAATAAAAGAAGGAGTTGCTTAACTTGAAATAGCTAACTCTGATTTCCTACAAAATAATAAGGTGTACACCACTAACTAGTCTCCTGACTATTCTTGGTAGTCAAGTGTGATCTTCATAGGGTCTGCACCTGCTTGACACTCTAAGTCAGCCTGTGTCATGGGCAACTCTGCTGTTACTTCTGGAGCAGCTGAGGTGACATCGGCCTCACTTCTGCCATGGGTTTAAAAGTCAGAAGATGTCCATGAGAAGGCGCTTCTTGACTCTTCTGCACTATCTGTTCAATGTTAGAAGATGAGGTGATCTCACAAAGATTAGAGATAGTCATCAGCTCCGCTATGAACACCTAAGAAGTCATCTCCTCTTCCTGTCTTCCAGAAGACGTCTTGTCTTCTAGAGCTTCCTCGCTCTTCTTCTCTACTTCCAGTGTTGTTACCACTAAGTGAACAGCGAGGTCGAACTCCTCCTTGTCGAGGTCTTCTACATGGGCTGGTCCTGGTGCATCGAAAGACGTGGCTGCAAGGATGAGAATAGAGAGAAGACCGTAGATAGTCTTCAGACCCTCGATCTGTCAATCCAAGTAGCGGAACATGCTCTCCTTGCATTCCAACAACATCTCTCTAGAGGCATCATCCCACGTACGGCTAAGGGCCTAAGAAGAAGTAGCGTGGAGAAGAAACAAGAGAACATAGTCTACATGAGTGACTGAAGAGACTATGAGCAGTACGAAAAAGAGTCAAATTTCAACAGCAGAGTCCAAAGCTCGTGCTGATTTGAATAAACTCCTTTGTCATTTTTGGTTCGTTTGGATTGTTCAAGGAGTCAACGATCTCGATTGTACATCTTCCTTCTACACACTAGGATCTTTGGATGAGTTTATCAGATTCAAGAGTGTGCTAATTAACACGGCAAACGTCGTAGCTTGTGTTGACATCGAACATCCATCATTAGAACAATTTCTTGATGAGATCGAGAATCGACTGAATCCATAACGTTCTTTAGAAAACTCCACTTCCAAGATAGATTTGAAAAAGCGACGTATGATAAGGATGGTTCGATGCTAGAAAGTCTTACGTGATCAAAGACGATAAATCTTGCAGCTACAAGGTGAAGATGATTTCAGACAAATATGATCTTCGGGATACATCAATCACGAGACTCGATCGAATTACAAGACTTGGCGAAGGATGTATGGTGATGTGTATGAGTGTGAAATTAGAGGTCTAACAATAACGTCTCAACTTGGATCAACAACAGTGGTGGATTATGTCACCAAGAAGCTTAAAAAACTTATCTCAACAAAAAGACATGAATGAGTTAATGAAAGAAATGATTGCATTCACAGTGCAATATGCTTGTGTATGTATATGACTCCATCTATATGTTATCTGTATGTACAGTGTATCTCAGACAACAATGTATATTGTGTAATGATGTATATAACGCACGACACAGAGAACCATCGTATTGAAACTAGTAATGACCCAACAACACACAATAATTTACCACTGGTTTTTTAGTTTTTATTCAAAATCCAAACCAGATAATCCAGTTTGGTACCGTGTACAAAGTTTCATTACATAAAAATAGAATAAGTGTTGTGCGCGGAACCATCATATAGATTTTTTGATTTCGTGGGACTCAACAAGTACATGTTGAACCAACAAAAGTCGACAGATAATACAACACATGTCATCTTAGAAGCCAAACAACTCTAAGAAAATATTTACGGATCGGATAGCTTTTGTAATATTCTCTAGTCTAGTTTAATGGGAACCCAATAAACGGATATGTGCGATTCCCAGTAATACCAGTAAACAGACACGTGCGATTGCCAGTCTTATTACCGGACCTAGGTTCGGGTAAAAAACTAAACAGAAAAGACAGTATGCGATTGAGCCCTAACCCAAACTTGCAGCGGGTGACAAACCGCACAAAATTTTACCACTGGTAATGCATACGGTACATTGAACGCTTTCTACTAGTGTATCAAACTAAGTAGGCGCTTTCCTCCCTCTTGGAGACGCTTTACATCTCTATGGGAAGCGGTGATCAACATCCATATCATATACACTCTCTATTCTTCCACTTCCTGGACTCGCAACAGAGGTTTCATACAAAAACTTCCCCAGAAAATGAACAGAAACTGATGCATTTCTGTGGAATATTAGATACTAATCCGCTACACTGGCTAGTCACTTCACTTCTTCTCGGTTTCTCATCCTGTGCTACCGTGAAGAATGCATCGCGTCAAAAGTTTAGACTTCCTACCAAAGTAGTTGATCTTGTCACCACAGTAGTTGAATCTGTAACCAGATTAGTTGATCGTGTAACCACATAAAATGATCGAGGTCACACGTGTTAACGTCACGGACTTGATGTACAGTGTCCGAGACCTCTCCTCTTCATATAAGCTACTTGGTGATCGGCGTTGCCACTGCTGTAGTTCAGTTTTGAGCATCTGATCAGCAGGCTGAGGGCAGGGAGATTGGGCCATATCCCAAAAATACGGGTGAGGTCGTTCTTTGGTCGAGTGTATCGCTTTGGTTGGCCGGAGATGGCCATAAGCCGTCTCCGGTCCCTGATGTGAGAGAAACTATGATTAACGAGAAAACTACGGAGTAACTTCTGATGCAACGTAATCACCTTCTCCTTGGGCCCAAAAAAGATTTCTGGTCCATTTCCCGATGATACGTGCTGGAGTCGGCGTAGCTTCAGTTCCCTTTCGCAGAAAACTCGTACTTGCAAAACTCTCCACTGCTACCGGCTGGCGAGTTTGAAGGGTGCAAGTTATGCTCCTCCTGCCTGAGTACTTCCCAATCTCCTTCAATCCGAATAGGAACTGCTGACATCATACCGCTGGCAAGTGCGTACCCTCGACCAACAAAGTCCCATATGTCATATTGATGAAAAGGAGAGAACATGATAGCCAGGTATGCCAGCTCTGAACGTCCTCCAACTTCCTGGATGCAGAAGTTTCTACCCTCCAAGCAAAATGCTGATATTTTTGCCGATAATTCGTGACTGTCACGTCTCCCTACAGTATCTTCATTCTTCAAGTTGCCACCAACTTTTCCACTGACAAAGGTTTTAAAGCCAACAGACAGTTGGTGCTCCTTTCCCGTCCCTCTAAGTGCAGCGGTCGAGTTCGCCCTCTGCACTCCGAATCTCGTGCTTACTTAAGATCTCAGTCTCTCTTGGCTCCCGTCTAACTTCTTTTGGTCGTTTGCACTCGAAGGATAACCTAAGCTGATCATGATACCATCCGAATTCATCACGTTGAGAGAGTTTACCTTCGATGAAAAATTTTACGTCCAAAGTCGTCGTCGTCTTCGTGCAATTGCTTCCCTGTAGACTTGGGTCGTACAGAAACTTAATAGTCACCTCTGGATCCATCGAGCATTTGCACAGGGCGGGATCTACATCAATCGAGAGAACCTCGTTTGTCTGACAGCGAACAAACCTCGGGATAGTGCTTTCTGTATCCAGCCTCATTTCAGCAGCTGCCTTCTGCGTGAGCCAAGAAAGTACAGTCCTCAGGATCCAACCGTATTATGACCGTCAAATGAAGGCTGTGACTGGATTCCGTGTTCAGCTGTAGTAACTTCAGGCAACTCTTGACTTTATTAGTTCTCATCAGGATTAGTTCCTTGCACTGAACCAGAAGATGATGGCACAGACAAATCTGTCGTGGTTGAAACACTATAGTGGCTCTGTTGGGATCCCACCTCTTTGCCTCCACCATTGTTCCCTGCATGACCGTTGTACCTCAAAAAGCCATAAAGACTGCCAATCCAAGAAGGTGAAATGGCTGGGACACTGGATACATCAGGTTGAAACTCACCCATCCTTATATATCTGTCTCCGCCTTCCAATCCAACGCCAAACTTCTCTGCTGCTTCCTTTGAGAAAATAATTGTCATATTTCGGAGTGCCGAATCCAACCCGAAAGTTGAGGTTGATAGGGCAGTGGAATTGAGGAGAACCAGAGAAAAGTTTGCCGTTTCTGATTTAGACCAGCTGTTCATCCACACCTGCTGCTGAAGTTGCTGAACCTCCACTACACCGTCTTCTTGCAGAAGTACACGAGAAAATGACCAACCCAACGCCGAACAATACTGCCATGCCTTCGACGTGGAAGAAGAGTATTTCCACAGCATCTTGAGACGCAGTGTAAATACAAAGTACTCGCTCTGGATCGAACTCAAGGTCGAAACTGTGGAAGCCAAGGTCAAGGACGTCTTGCCGTAGTGATATGAAGTTTCAAGCCAAAGGCAGAAGAAAATGAGGACTCCGTTACATGGTCTTAGTTTGAAACTCTATTTGTGCTTTGATAGAAACTAGAATCTGGCTTCGTATTAGGTAAAATGAAGAATGATGTTATTCACAAGGATACTGAAAACATTATACATAGACTCAAATAGTACCTCAAGGGATGTCTCACCTTATATGCCTTAATCTCCAAAATCTTTCACATTCAAAAGAAAACATACATTGTGTTAGCATCCTAACAGTTGGTTCTTTATCAAACGATTGACGGACAAGTCCGTTGGCCAAGCTTTTACCTGTAAGACTGGTTGATAACACGACATGGTACCAAGCAATCCATACTTCCAAGGCGGGGTCCAAACACTTACACTCGTATATCCTGTACAAGAACAACAAAAATCCAAAGATCAACTTGCTTAAACCAGCTTCTCTACCAACTAAACCAATTAAACTTTAAACTATTAAAGAGTTTTATGTACTGTTAATAAACTGATGTCTAGAGATATGCTATAATTGAAGAATAATTTCTGAAAGAACCAACTTACGGTAAGGGGTTTCATGTACCCTTTTTCTCGAATCAAAGTTAAGAGATCAACTAAGATTGACGATGACGTTACCAAGCCTTAAGTAATGATCATTAGCATTAAGAAAACATAAATTCAAGATTCAGACGAGCACTGAGTCTCACTTCTTTAAAACCATTGTTGTGACTAAAGTGTTTAAGTTCTGACGCGTCATGCTCAGGGTCAAGATATAGATTACTAATATTATATAATCAATTTTGAAGTGCTAAAATATAAATTTCATTTATGGGTTTTTTTCCAATACAGTATCTAACCATTCAATGTTTATCTACATAAACCATTCCCTTCAGAGGGTATATAGTATCTAACCATTGAAGTAATCTGGCAATATCATGTTCCCTTATGATGGAATTTCGCACAATCTTTCTTCACACTATCAAAAGATTAGTTCGGCTTGTTCAAAGGCAGAGGTGGCAAAGGTGATAGACATATACACACAGACAATATACAGATTTCTAGATGCAAATGCGAGCTTCTGCAGTATTCAAAGTTTATGTTCTAACGAATGATAACCTTTAGCACTTCATACTGACCAACAAGAAAATCAGAAAACCTTGGTGGTCTCAGTATGAGATCCACACATAGGAAACTACACTGTGTAGAAATTGGAGCTGGGAATTAACATGTATCCCATTCAGTAAGTCATTCTTCTTGTGTTACCTCAGCCACCTCCATCTGTTTCTGTGGGTTTGTCAACCTGCAGAAGTTGAAAGAATCTAGCTTAAGCACACCTTTCACTAGGAGAACTGAACTTCTCCTCGTAGAGGCTTTGTCTGGCTTTGGATGGAGGTTCTCAATAATCTCGGACAGGTTGTTTGATCACATAATCAGCCAGAAACTCGAATCCCAGGGCCGAACATGCATATGAAATCTTGAAGACAATGTGATCAACCCACAGGATGCACATCAAAATCCATCAATTTTACTCTCAGTGGGAAATTGAACATAGAGGTATGTATGCTTTTGAGAAGTTGATGTTGTAGTTTGATTGATAGGTTACTCAGAAGCTGCACTATAAGATCTCGGGTAGAGAGTTTAAACTCCGAGTGAGAGTGTCCAGTAGGAACAAACTTCTCCTTGAGAATCTAAAGAGATCCGCTTGTTACCAACCAGATACCATGATCTTCACTTGCAGAAGTAAGTACGTGAAACCAGTTTCAAAAGAAAGAGATGTATCGCAGGACTCTCTCCATTTCACGTGAATGGAACCGTGGGTCCACCTGTCTAAACGACAGCGGGGATCAAGACAGTACAGAACATGAACAAAAACAGACCAGCCAAGGAGCAGACATCGATAGCAACGACAAATAAAGATTCTGATTGAAGAGATTGAGTAGACTCTCTAGATTCCTCCATTCAGGTTACCGTAAAGAGAGATGTCACGCTACTAGACCATGCAGGGAAAGACCATTGTCCATAGTGGGTTCACCCTGAGCCATGGAGCTTCCACGCACACATTTGCACCCAATCAGAGCTATCGGGACCTGGTCAAGAATTGACAGGAATTGAAGGAAGAGCTCTTGGGATTTCTTAATGAAGGCTCGTGCGTAGGCTTAGAAATTAAACACTCAGAAGTTAAACAGCTCATAATCCGCAATGCATGCTAAACCTGGCAACCCATCCGAGCAAGGATTCACGTCAGTTTAGATTGAAAACAAAATTTGACAACTGAACTGAATTGATGTGGTGTAGTGTGTTGGGTTATGTCACGAATTAGACATGGATGTCTCACGTTTGATTATTTACTCCTGTGCGGCTGCAGGTCGCTTCCTAAAGTGCTTGTTGAGTCCACCATGAGACCACACGTCGCTATCACTGGAGTCCTTGGGATCTCTAGAAAACCCCTCCCCCTTCAGGTTTAGATGTTAGCGCAAAATCCCTCCTCCCACTGACAGCTCATGTGACTAGAGTCCTTGGGATATCTAGAAAACCCCTTCCCTTCAGGTTTAGATGTCATAATAAAACCCGTTCTCTCACGGGCAGCGATAGGTGTTAGAGTAGGCAACGATACCTGCGTTTCTTTAGGGTGCTTGTTGAGTCTATCATGCGGTTGCAAGCTGTTGTCATTAGAGTCTTGAGGTCTCTATATACCTCCTTCCCCCTCAGATTTAGATGTTAGCGCAAAACCTCTTCCTCCACAGACAGCTCCTGTCATTAAGATCCTTGAGGTCTCTAGAGAACTCCTTCTCGTTCAGGTTGAGATGTCAGCGCAAAACCTCTTCCTCCACGGACATCGATAGGTGTTAGAATGGGCAACGATACCTACGGCTTCCTTAGGGTGGTAGACTCAGAAGGTCTTTGGGGTCTCTAGAAAACCTTTCCCCTTCAGGTTTAGATGTTAGCGCAAAACCCCTTCCCCCACAGACATCGGTAGGTGTTAGAACGGACAACGATACCTACGGCTTCCTTAGGGTGGTAACTCACAGGGTCTTTGGGGTCTCTAGAAAACCCTTTCCCCTTCAGGTTTAGATGTTAGCGCAAAACCTCTTCCTCCACGGACAGTCCTTGTCATTAAGATCGTTGGGGTCTCTAGAAAATTCCTTCCCAAAATCCTTTCCCTCGGGAACAACGATAGATGTTAAAGCCAACAACAATAACTGCGGCTTCTTTAGGGTGCTTGTTGAGTCTACCATGAGGTTGCAAGCTGTTGTCGTCAGGATAAAGCGAGCAATGTTAGCGCACGGTCATGAGCACGGCTATTAATCCCTTCCTGCGCTAAATATTGAGGAAGGAAGTAGGAGGCTCTTATTTGTACATCACTCATTTCCCACAGTCGAACTAGAATATACAAAGAACTAGAATATACAAAGAGTGATCTAATTTACTTATACAGCGCTTTTCCGCCTGGATCTAATTTACTTGTATAGAGCTTTTCCAGCTGGAAGAGAGTAAGCAAAGGTTTCAGGTAGTCCACCGTACAATAAGACTTCTCACTTGTAGTCTCAAGTCGGTTGAAACTGGATCCCCTAACCTACACCTCAACAATGCACTGTCTCAAGACCCAGAGGAAACCGGAGGAGTAAATTATCTCTAAGATTATCTCACTCTCATGACGTTCTAGTTCAACTGTGAAAAAATGGGTGATGTTCAAGTAAAAACCTCCATGCGTTGTCCAAGTGACAGTAGAAGCCTTGTTTCTCTAAGAGTCGATGCTCCCGAACTATTTATTGATATAAGTGAATTTGTTCTATGCAGGTTTTTCTCTGGCATGAAGGTACTGCACCAAATGCTGACGCATATCTACAATGTCCTAAGCAAACTTGAAGTTTGAAAGATATCCGAGAGGTGCTTTACCTGTTTTATCAATTCAAACTCAACAGGTATACGCATTCGGTCCACGATCTGGACTACCTCCACTGAAGTGATTGCACATTTTCTGCCCATGTGCAAACGTGGAGATAAAAGCCCATCACAGTTAGACCTCTCGAAACCGATACTTTGAGTAAAGAGAGTGTTGTTTCAAGTTTAACATGTTAGCTATTTGGAAAGCTGATCATCCAGTTTAACAACATCTTTTCTAGATATTGTACGAAAACAGGTACAGTTTGTAATGACACAAATATATCATAGAATTTGGTTTTATAATATGTTTTGTGTTTGCATTTAAAGAAAAAAAAAATCGTTATCAAGAATAACAAGTTATCGATTATTGGTCCTGCTATTGCTGGAATAATACGATGGATCTATGTTTATCAGCTATTAGAGATAATCAGATTCGGATGTAACCAAAGCGCTAAAGGGAATTGCGAAGCTATGCATTTCGTACATCCAGAAAATGAACATGATTGTTATGCATGTGAAGTGAAATAGCAAACGACAAACTATTCTATCATTTGTCATTGTTTAATTCTTTTCAAGCAAAAACCGAAATAAAGTATAAAAGCAAACAAATTAAAAGGGTAAGACAGTTGTGAAGGTGAAGTAGATGTAATACCACTTTTTCACATCCTGTCAGTGCAGTCAAGACAATCTATAGCACTTTGAAGCGCCTTGGACCACGGAGACCTGAAGTGGACATACCTCTGGTGGTTTTCGGAGCTGACTCCAAGTAAGTGAAGTATGGTGGGGTCATGAAGAAAGACAAAAGTGGAAGGATTTATGGAGAACATCAATTGTCAGTCCAAGAAGTACAAACTTTCACGAGAAGATTTATATGTAATGTGATAAAAATCAAATCTATATCATTCAAAGTTTAAAAACGGCAATAAACGGACAGTTAGATAAGCATTCTAACTGTCCGTCTGACTATTTGACTGCCAATTTGGAAATCAATCTGCACTCATTTATCTTTATAGTTCTGTGTAAAGAACTATTAAACATCACCTTCAGCAAAATATTAATGTCTCTATCAATTCAATATGAGAGCTCAGCCTGTTTATTTACTCTTGTAGAAGTAATTTTGCTATCGCACTCTTATGGACTCTTCACCAGTACTGCTAAGAGTGAAAGGTAGTCAATATACAGAAAGCTGTTTCTCAGGAGAAATATCTCAGAACAATATTTATTATGCATAACCATAATTTTATTTACCTATTGATGAATTCGATACAAGAGTTACATTCTCACACTTAGGATAACTCGGAATAACTAACACTTGAATAATATACATATAGATTGAATCCATAGTATGTGGATTCAATCTATACGTTAAAAGAATATTCTTATTTTTATTGTGCTGATCTCAGTTTGTTATCACTACAGATCTTCTTTTAAGTTTTTATGTTTTTTAGTTAAAAATAGATACTTATGAAAAAATCTAACTGTAAAAGAAATAAATATGACACTAAATATCATATTTTAAAAAAAAATTTAATAATCACAATCTAGATAAAAACTAAAGTGCAAATTGAATACGCATGGACTACAATAATAACCTTACTTCTTAAGTATCAATGTCTGTCTACGGGTTAACACGAAATATTGCACTCCAACTTAAATGCGGCAGTAGGATTAAGTGAAATCTAACCACCAAAGTCTAGTAGCATAGTACATGTAACATCAGAAATCCGATGAGATTAAGTTTAGTTACTCTATATATATTTATGTAATTCAAAATCGTTGAACTGACGACCCCGTAGACTCTAATACAGTGCACGGACATCATCACCATAACAATAACAATTCCGGTCCGTTGGCTGGGGTTGGCTTGTGGGGGTCAGTGTCGGGTGTAGAAAGGAAAACCCCGACTTTCCGGTTCGCATGGGCGACCCGGTTATTGCAGGGGTGGTATAATCTACACAAGAGCAAAGCTCCATGGCGAAAATAGCTCTTAAAAGCAGTAACAAACAAACGTCAAGAGACATCCTACCCGGTAGGTAAGATGCTTGATGTACTATATGGCAAAACTGTGTGCAGTCTTCTTCCTAGAATTCTCATGCTTCAAGCGACTCAGAAGCTCAATCTCTTGACTTGGACAAAGATCAATGAATGACATGAGAAAGGAGTTAGTCTACATATCCTGGGGCAATCAAAACTGCGATGTGTGCCCATGGCCAGAAGCTTCAGTAAGTGTCGTTGTGAGAAAAATATGCAAGGATAGCCAATCATGCAGACGTTACAAATTAAGTACCTGGTCGACAGAGTCCTCCCCCGGGACGGAGAATGTCGATATCTTCATACACGCCCCGCATCTAAGCTTCTGGGTACTCTTTCTCAGAGGCGGAAGGTTCACAGGCACGGCCAGAAGTGTATCACAATGTTGGCATGAGGCACCCGGTCGAAACAGTGACGAATAACTTAGCTTTTCCCCTGCAAGTTGTTGGTGGTGGACTATTGGTAGAATAGACTAAGGCAAAACTCTAAGTCACGTTATAAGGACAGTATGAGAGTGTGAGAGAGCTCCTCAAGAGAGTGTGGACAGAACCAAGTAAAACGATTTCTCAATCATGTACAATGGCCTTGGGCCTGGATAATATACCCTTGGTCTTGGCCTTGGTGACCCTACGAAAAGTCACCACCTAATAACCTGAACTAGTTACTGGAAAAGGGAATTCATACTTGTATAGTATTCTAACACTCACACTCAGTAACAATTTGGATAAAAACATTATTAGCTAGAAAACATTCCTAGCTTTGGCAATAGATAGACCAACTTTGGGAGCTAGTAAGCTCTTTGTCAGAATATCTGCAACCATGTCCTCAGTATCTAACTTCTATAACTTTTCCAGCGACGTGATCTTTGATGAAGTGATATCGGACGTCGATGTGCTTCGTACGGTCGTGGAACTTGCTAGTGTCCACAAGGGCCATAGCACTTTGGTTGTCACAGTATGTAACGGTGGGCTCCTTGTCATGCAATCCGATATCAATCAAGAGCTAACGTAACCAGATTGTCTCTGAACAGCTCGTGCTAAGAGCTACATATTCTGCCTCTGTACTTGACAGGGCTACTGACTTCTGGAGGACCAACTGATGGCTCCTCCAGAGTAAATGAAGCAAGACCTGATGTGGACCGTCTTGTCTCTGCATGTCCTCCCCAGTCAACATCGGAGTAACCGAACAGAGAGTAGGGCTGGGGTGAGTGAGCATACTCAAGGTACAAATTCAAAGTTCTCTTGATGTAACTAAAAACTCACTTCATAGCGGCAATGTGCTTGGGTCCAAGACTACTCATGAACTGGGAGAGAACACTAATGGATAAGATAAATCAGGACGAGTGCATACTGCGGTCCAATTAATAGAGCCTGCTGCACTATGATAAGAATAACTATTACATAGCTTTTTTTCATCCTCAGTGATAAGAGAGTCATTCGAGGAAAGTTTCTCACCTGTAACTAGAGGGGTGCTTACAGGTTTGCAGTCCTGTAAGCCAAAATGAAATAGTTTCTGTGTCAAATACAAAGTTTGACTAAGTCTGATAGTGTCAGAAGATGGATCGCGGTTAATTTCAATACTAAGGCAATGATGGACTGGACCGATGTCAATCATTTTGAACCGTGAGCTCAATTTCTCTTTTACATGGGATAGTAGAGCCTCACCGCTACTAGCAATAACGGTGTCATCCACGTAGAGGACAAGGATGACGAAGTGTTGTTTCAGGTGCAAGTAGTAAACTTTTCCGTATGCACCAGACTTAGCAAATTCAAGAGAAAGCAAGAATTTGTCGATGATTAAGTATCATTCTCTTGATGATTGCTTAAGACTGTAGAGAGTCTTAAGCAATATGCATACTTGATTGCGCCTTGCTGTAGTCACTCCTTCCGGAACACTCATGTATATTTCCTCGTTAAGTGTTCCATTTAGAAACACAGTTTTAACATCCATTTGATGTACGTGTAGATTATACTGCGCTGAGATGGCAAGGATGAGCCGTATTGACTAAATATAAACTACAAGGGAAAAAGTTTATGTGTAATCCAACTTGTAGATCTAGGTGAAACCACGAGCCACTAGTCTCGTCTTATAACGAGCAATGAACGCATCGGTGTTAAGTTTTAACTTAAAGGTCCACTTATATGTTATTGGCCGGCGTCCTTGTGGCAAGTCGGTGAGCTTCCAAGTGTCATTAGATTCGTGAGAATCTAACTCCTCCTCTATTGCTCTTCTCCAGTGATCGGCATCAGGAGAAGATACTGCTTCTGTGTAAGAAACATGTTCCATTGGCACAGGTTTGAGGTTTGAGAGTTATCATCAATGCACGCTTGGTGTTCTTCCGAGACTTCGGGATTAGCGATGAAGGGTCATAGCCTTCATCTGGGTTCCGTCGTGGAGGAACTGAATGTCGAGCTGATCGTCTCAGTAGAGGCGGTGCTGGGAAATCCAATGGAGGAAGGGAGGACTTGCTGTAGGACCAGAAACTCGTGGTGAGCGTGATGATGTGCGCCGAAGGTAAGGATGGCGCGGGCTCAAGTTCTCTGCAGGAGGATAGTGATTGTGTGCATGACTAGAGGAGTGAGAACGTGGAGAGCGACTACTCTCACTAGACTGTGTACTGCTGGTGATTCCTCCGCCAAGACCATGACTGCTAGAGACTCCTCCTCCAGATCCAAGACCAACGGATTGGGTTGGAGCTGGACCGACATGAGATGGCAGAGGAACTCCCACTGAAGAGAAATCGGGAAAGACGGACGGAACATAGGCTGGGCCAGCAGAAGGGACATGCACAGTATGATAAACATGGACGACGATCTCAGGAGACGCTTGAGTGAGTGGGGGATCAGCAGAAGGGGCGGATGTGAGAGGGAGAGTCAAGGAAGACGCATCGAAGATAACATCACAAGAGGTGAAGGTATAACCGTCAGATTTTCTTTGGAGACGGTCATACTTGACCTCTATAGCCAAGGAAGATGCACTCGTGTGAGCGATCATCGAGCTTTGTGCGCTCAACCTCGGGGACTTGGGAAAAGGTGCGACAGCCAAAGACGCACAAAAAGGAGAGATCGAGTCGGCAAGGAGTTGTGGAGGCATAGGAGTGCCAAAGTTCATAAGGTGTGGTCATAGACGGGATAGCCTTAGACGGACACCGGTTCTGGAGGAAGGTGGTGCAAGTAATTGCTTCACCCCAGAAGGGCTTGATAAGACTAGAAATGAAAAGCATAGAACGGACAGCCTCAAGCAAGCTGCGGTTCTTACGCTAAGCAACACCATTCTGCTCAGAGGAGTAAGGGAATGTGAATTGACGCTGGATGCCACGCTCGTGACAGAAAGCATCAAAAGCAACTAAACGATATTCCCCGTCATTGTCAGATCGTGACAAGAGA
This sequence comes from Asterella californica, assembly GCA_036924285.1. Taxonomy (NCBI): domain Eukaryota; kingdom Viridiplantae; phylum Streptophyta; class Marchantiopsida; order Marchantiales; family Aytoniaceae; genus Asterella; species Asterella californica. The sequence goes on along the minus strand of JAYKYS010000003.1, from coordinate 1,505,861 downwards.
TTGACCAGTGGCGCGCTTAGCAAATGCGAGATAGTCCCGGAAAGCAGCAAAACAATCACTCTTATAGTAGAAAAGACGAGTGATAATGTAGCACGAGTAGTCATCAATGAAGGTGATGAAATATTCATAGTCAAAAAAAGTGCAAGAGGAGATGTGACCACTAATATCAGAATGGGCCAGTGCTGAGGGATGAGTTGATCGAGTGGAGCTGACACGTGAGATTTAGTGCGTGCATGCTTGCCATGTGCACAAGCTGGACAAATTTCCTCAGAAAGTGAAAAGGAAGAGAGGTCGATAACGTACGTGCGGCGGCTCAGCTCATGGGCTCGATGGTGGTTGATATGACCGAGTCGCTGATTCCACAAGATAGAGAGGTCACTCGTTGTACTAACAAGGGCGTAGGGTCGAGGTGACGTCGGTGGAGGAGTTCGACTACTAGATGTAAAATCCTGAAGGTCTTCCAACAGGTGCGTAGGAGACCGGGATCGAGAAGAAGGACCCGACTGCTCGTCAAGAAAAACCCAAGATTAAACTTGATTTAGAGATAAGACTTGAGAAGCCGGGTCGCGGTCATGTCTGATAGGTTGGGTCGAGCCATGTAGGCTGGACCGCGGGACTAAAAGGTCCTACGCGGGTGGTGTGGTCATAGTGGTGGCATGGCGGTGGTCACAGTGTCGGGTGGTGCGGCCGCATTGACGAGGCTCGGAGGAGGAGCTAAGACCGCTGATGTGGATCCTCCGAGATCCACACCGGCCCCTTGAGGTCAGTGGAGGTCGTGGCTACCTCTCGCGGCTTGGGAGGAGGACTACCTCCATGTGAGAGATAGGGTAGACCTCATCTCATCTCCTTGGAGATCGGATCCAGATCTCCAAGTCGTGCGAGAGATGGGGTCCCCATCCTCTTGGAGTCCGGATGCGATGTCCACCCGGATGGAGTCTCCATCCCCTTGGAGTCGGATGGGATGCCCGTCCGGATGAGGTCCCCATCCTCATCCCTTATATCGCGGAGGCTTTCCTCTCGTGGGAATCTTCGGATGGGGAGCTCATCCATGGGGAGGTGCGCCTCCCGACGAGATCGCGCCTCGAGGAAGGGATGCGAGTCCCCAAGGGACCTCATGAGAGTCCTCATCGATAGGGACTCTCTGTCTACGGGGACCATGAAGGCCTCCCGTGGACTTAGATGTCTTGATGGGTTTGAGTGGAAGGGCTCGGGCCTTTCAAAAGACGTGCGAACTGGGTCAAAGGTTGTACTTTGGACGGACTCGATCCATGCTAAGGGAGAAGGTTCGAAGGAGGAAGTTTCTCTATGACCAGTTGACACACGCGGAAGAGGAGGCAAGCCAACAGATGGAGTCGCATCGGGAATGTGTCAAGAGGCGTGGAGGTAAGAGGGATAGAGGCCGCGCTCACAAGAAATTGATCCTCATTTTCCAAGTGTGGTATTTCTGAAAGTAGTGGAGTGAAGACTTCGCTTGTGGGATTATGCTCCGAATTAAGAGGAGAAAAACTCCGTGAGTTACTTGGGTGCATTTCCTCGTGAGTGTGCACATTCCGTGAGACTGGGCTGGGCCTAGACCGTGGTAAGCGGATCCTGCGCATATTGCGACTGAATAGAGAGACGCTAGTCCGCTGGTTTGATTGCGGTCTAGCTCGTAGACGCGGTACTGATCTCTGGCTGGCTGGTAGTGTGTGGACTATTGGAGTCCTACCAGCTGTAGCTACAAGCGCGGTTTGATCAGCGACCAAAATTGAAGTCTCGAGCATGTAGAGATCGTCGACAGTGGGACAGAGAGGTAGCACTTGTCCAAATCTGTCTTCTAGGTGATAGAGTCCGTTGCCAATTAAGCACCAGCCGTCATTGGCATCAAATTGCCGAGCTGAGAATAAATTCTTCTAGAAGGCGGGCACATGGAGAATGTTACATATGTACACATGCTCGTCATTGAGCAGGCGTACTTCTACCATGCCAGAGCCAGCAACGTGGATGGTGGTGTTGTCACCGAGTAGAATCGCATCATTCTCGGTGTTTTCAGTAGAGACGGATGAGTATTCGATGAATTGTTGTCGATTATGTACCATGTGGTGTGTGACACCCGTGTCCACATACCAATTAGGCTTAGCTGTTTGCACGATTACAGATGAACATTGTGCCACCAGAACTCGTCGAGTGTTGTGATTGTTGTTCTTAGAACTGCGATTCTTGTTCCTGTTCTTGTTCTGGTTACCTGCATTCGAGTTTTTGTTCTTGCTGCTGGGTTTGTCTGGACACTCAGCGTTGCGGTGTCCGGGCTTGTTGCACTGGAAACATTTCTCGTTAGGATCTGACGATCTTTTCGGTGGTTGATTACCGCCTTGTCGATTGCCACCATTGTTGCGCCGGTTGTTGTCACTGCGTCCTCCTTGCCGACGTCCTGCAAACATAGCAGTGGATGGTTCCATCGATAACTTACGTCCGATCGTTTTCTCTTGGATGAGGAAGGTGATGAGGTCCTGTAGCGAGAGGTTTGGGTTTGTTCTCATCGCTTGCAAGAATAAATGGTAGTTGTTGGACATGCTGCCCATCAACGCAAGGACTTGCTCCTCGTTGCTAATGATCAATCCAGCTGAAGTCATCTGCTAGTTGTTCACATTCTGGGTGACAGTCTCGTTGGGTTTCATCTTTAAAACCCGCAACTTCTCTCTTAAGTGCATCTTGGTCATCATGTCTTGACCAGCAAAGTGTCAGGTCAAGGTGGACCATGCATCGTTCGATGTGATGCAGGACATTAGATGTCCTGCCACGCAGCATTCGTTGATCGCTACGAGCGCATTAACATCACGCTGATCTCAATCTGCGATGCTGCCGGATCCGGTAGCAGGAGGAGGGATGGGTACTACAGTACCTCCGGGTGTCGTGGCACGTGGTCTCTGCACGTTCCCTTCCACGATATCAAGAACACCATGGGCTCTGAGCCGCAAGGTTATCTTGTGTTTCCAAAGCATGAAATATGTGCCGTCGAACTTAGCCCAGTCTTTGGTGTCAAAGGGGGCAGACATTCTGTATCAGATTGATCGCTAGAACGGTGAAGTTCCGTTAGCGGATGTACAGAATCTTGGTGCGTGAAGTGTCCTTCTCGCAGCAGTTCAAACGTCCTCCAACTGCTCTCACCTAAGGGCCGAAGGCCTACCTAGTGCTTATGCTATTGTGCTAGTGCATCAACAAAGCAAAGCTATGATACCATGTTGATGGTGGACTACATATAGAATAGACTAAGACAAAACTCTAAGTCACTGACATAAGGACAGTATGAGAGTGTGAGAGAGCTCCTCAAGAGAGTGTGGGCAGAACCAAGTAAATAGATTACTCAATAATGTACTGTGGCCTTGGACCTGGATAATATACCCTTGGTCTTGGCATTGGTGACTCTACTAAAGGTCAGCACCTAATAACCTGAACTAGTTACTTGAAAAGGGGTTATACTTGTACAATATTCTAACACAAGTCTTCCTCCTAATGGACCAGCTAGAGACTCGGTGATTGACCTCGACGACTGATATAACAACTCGTACGTATACTCGTCGTCCCGGATTCAAACTTTCGGAAGTACAGCCTCTTCGCTCAAGTCACCACGATGATACCGCTTGTCATATACGTCTATCTCTGGCTTTGGTCGAGAAGCACCCGAATAGATATTTTTCTTTGAGCAAATATCCTCTCATCGCAAACATTAGTCTCAACCAAGGGTTCTATCTCCGCTTCTCGTGCCTCATGAGCATCCTCCGGTTCTAATGCACCTTAGAACCTGGACTCAACACTTAAAGGCATGCGAAGACTGGATTTGATTAATAATGAAATATGTTTCTGCTCGTGGAAAAATCTGAAGCTGATGAAGCTGCGATGTACTTGCATGTAAGGTAATATTCTTCTCTATATCCTCCATTGTCTTAATATGATCAACATCTCTTCCTTCACTACCTGATCATTTCACCTCGGAGTAGCTTTGATTGGATATTGCTCCGAACTCAACATGATCCTGTTCGACTCAAGACGAGCTATCACATGCTGTATGCCCTCTTGTGGTAACCAAAACTCATCTGTAGAGTATTATTTGCTCCAAAGGTGTGTTTTCTCCTCAACTTTCGTCATCTTGAACTGCTAGTTAAACGTGATCGAGTTGATCTATCTTAGAAGAGGTGTAGGTTCATGAAACATTTGGTGAAGTCCCAAGTCTCCTTCAAAATTGTCACTTGAGGTTTGGTTCGGTAGGATGATTCAATAGTTACCACCAAAGAAGATAAATTAAAGCACTTCTTTCTTCTCAAGCGAACTGAGAAGCAGCTAAACATTTGATCAATCTTATCGTTGGTGTCACCCATCAATAAAAGTCCATTTTGACCTTCTTGAATACCTAGTTCAACAAGCAAACCTAGGTAACTGAAAATGGCATAATTTCTGTTCTCACGTGTCGTGTTATCCAACTGCAGATAAAGGACAAGAGGAAGAGGTTCTTCCCAACTACTTATAATATTGTGGAGAACAGTAACCATGAGATTAGCGTCATTCTTTAGATTACCAAACATCATGGAAACCTTCACTTCGCTTGAACAGTTTGGTTAAAAACCAAGACTCAACAACATGCACAGACGTCTGATAATCTCTGTCTATGTTTTCTGGAGGAGAAGGCCAATGAGGTATCACGGTCTTTCTTTATCCATTCCATCGATAACAACACCCATGTACTTTTCTGGAAAAGCTAAACATTTTCGTTGATGTTTACTTAACTTCGCCCTCTCATTTATTAGTTGTTCCCGGTGTAACATTGAACCTTGCTTGACGATATCTGCAAGAAACATAATGCAATAGCGTTACAAATAAAATTATACTTGAGATGGTTGATTAATGGTGACAAGCACACATACATCATAATGGTTCAAATCTGTTCTTTAAATATACTTTCACCTTATGAGGGCAAACAGTCGAGAGGAATTTACTAGAAAGCAGGAGGTGATAGGAAAATACAGCAGCAATCGTTAACATAAAACACGTCTAATTATGTCATATAAATAATTACTATGACATTCCAAGCCAATTGATGAATACCTTGGGGAACAATGTTAATATAACTTTGAGAAGTTATTTTATTTAAGAGACTACCTACTACTAAAAGGTAGAACGTACCCTTATTTCTCTGGAGGAAAGCCTAACCACTCCGTGCTTTCAGTTCTGAAAAGATTTCACAAATAACAAATTTATTTTTTTCTTAGGATCTTGACGTCCCAGAATGCTTTCCTCCAATGCGTTCTGAAACTAGAGAAATTTAGAGTATTTGAAGGATCTTTTGGATCAAAGCAGTTTTGTAATAGTCATAGCCCAAGACTTAGTGAAGTTGCCTGGCAGGGGATGTAAGGGTCGTAAAGGTTGACTGGTTACGTAACCACCCACCATGATTCTTGAGAAAAAAATCTAACCACTCAATCAGAAAGAACCGCTGCAGCAGTAACATGTCTTCCTCCACGACCATCAACCCTTACATCTTTCCCTCGCAAACCTTTCAACCTTTGAAGTCTTTCATTCCCAACACGAAAGATCTTCCGGAAAGCAGTGGTACAAACTAATCTCCCCCTGGTAATGAATATTTGGCCCCTTGTACCGGCAAACCCCAAGGAAGAATCAAGTTTCTCGATTTTATGTTCTGTCCCAGTCTGAGTCGATGTAAAACAGCAATGAAGCGCGCGCTAAGAGGTCACCTCCAGCAGTTAGATCGAAATGCAGCTCACAGCGCTGCAAAATGTACATTGCGGGTGCTTCTACATCGATATCCGATCAACGAAAAAACGGGCTCATCTGTTGCAAGAGTCCCTGAGTCCCATACAGTCGCAGCTTCGAAGATTTTTTGAGGTGTGAAGAAAGAAGGAAGTATCATCGATCATTTACGAACGATGTTACTTTTTAGATACTACAGTAGTGATCGATGCAAGCGAAGGTAGGTGAGTTTACTGATAAGGAGCGCCGGCCTTTCCTGCAGGTGATGGTAAGTTGGAATCTGAAGCCGACCCCAAGTCTACTGGGTAGAAAATCCACCTATTCGTACCCACTTCACATCGCACTATAACATGCTTCAACTGCATCAATGCATTGTCTAGCGCTCTGGGACATGCGTACCATGGCTAGTGGCCTAGATTCTCAGAAAATCATAGAATTAGAGTCCACGTAGTGCAGGGAGCAACTTCGTACCTTCCTCTGGGCCACAAAGTCGCAACGTGTGGACCATAGCTTTTATCTTATCGTTCCAATTTCTCCCCGAGCACGATAAAGTAAATAGGAATGACCTCACCAGGAGCTGTTCAACTGTCCCATTCGACAAACAGGAAACCATATCGAGGCTCGTGTTCACTCCTAGGTCCGCTCTACTGATTTTAAAACGTGCTTTAGTAATCATGTGGACTTGGTCAGAGCTGTCCAATAGTTTAGTTTGAGATCTACTACACGATAGTCGGTGACAGCGCGTCGGATGCGATTAGCTCCTATATGTAAGAGTCTTCCAGTAACTTAATGTAAAGGCGAAGCGAAATAAAATATAACCAAAGATCTCTCGATCCCAGAGGACATTTACTCGCAAGAGATTGTGGGTGTTGTCGGAACTTCAAGTACAACAGGAAAGGCTCGTCTTTTATAAAGTGAATCAGACCGGGGTTGGTTTGAAACGTGTTCTTTATTCAATCTACTTTGTTGCTGCTCTAGATCTCAATCTAGGATTGGAGGACCTGTGTGTATACATTCCGTCGCTTAGAAGGTGCAAGTGCCAAGAGCAAGATAAGATATTCTCTGTTCGGGCATGATTAAAGAGCATTGCTTGGTGTCTGTCTGGACGGGTAGGCCACGCTTACTGTGGTTAGAGTCCAGAAAGCTCGATTTTCCTCTGTCAATTTTCACCACTCGATTATTACCCCGGTTCATGGAAGACAACTGCAGTGCAATACTTGATAAAAAGTTCCCTAAGCTTGTCAGAGAAGTCAATTGATGAGATTTTCTGCGGATGAATCCTCCTTGATGCTAGAGTGTTATATAGGTACATGTAGGTGCAAGCTTGGAAGAGTTACACAAGACGAAAAGCAAGACTTTGGAAAGTTAATATGATCCTTCTTGGTTTTGTTTTGTTGTGTAAAGCTGTTTTCGCTGCGACCGTGATGAGTTGAGACCACCAAACAGACTGTAAAACCTCCACAACACAACCTCGTAGGTACCGAAGGTTGAACTCCAGAACTGATGTTTTTGGATGAGAGCGACACTATGACGCTTGTCAGACTTGCTGAATTACGTCATTCAGATGTACGCATTAGACACAGTAATAAAAAGCTGTCATAATGTTTAGATAGCAGTAATGAATCTTTTGTTTGATGAATATGAATAAGCTTAATGTAGTTCGAGTAACTGGTATTAGGGAACAGTGGAGAAACTGAACAGGGCTGGAGTTAACAACCTGAAGAGAAACTGCGGAGCTTCTTCTTCATGATCAGACTCCTTGTTAAATAATGAACTCAGATCTAAACAATCCAGAAGCTTAAGGTTGATGCAGTAAATACACTCAGTCTGAATTATTATTTGTATCTTCTAACTTATCGGTAATACCATACATGTACAGTTGATATATAAATGTATATGGAATGTTTGTCACTATGAAGATAGTGTTGCAAAACTGAAAACTGTACTCCCAAGTCTCTCAGAATATGGAACTTTATCTCTCACAACAGAATACTACCAGCCTATTAGAACTGATAACAGATCAGCATGTTTAAACTAATCAGAAGGAGAACTTAACCTCTTGATTAGAACTTAACCGAAATATTCTGAGATGAAATGTGCACAGCTTTACTTAGACTTCAGAACTGATACAAACAGAAAGAGCCTCAGACTCATACTACTCTACAGAGAATGTGAGTTAATATACTATTGATACATAACTGCTGTCATCTCAAAGTGAATTACCTAACTGCTGTCACATTGCTTCTCACTTCAAAGTCATGTCACAAGTCATCTCTTCTTTTTCTTCTTTTGTCCTTTTACCTTCTGCAGAGTTTTGATGTTACACTCCAATGATATTTAACAGGTAGCTAGGAGGGTCGATTGTACTTCAAGATAGGACTATGTATTCCATGTCCCATGGTGGAAACTGCTACCTATTAATCGATCTTCTGTCTCATTCCACGTGAAAGTGATATTGACAGCTCTATGATCCATACATGTGCATTCTAGATCTGTCGTATAATATGTAACATAATTTACATCTGAATACAGAATAATATCCGACACTTGCATCCAGCAACTTAAAGTATGAAGAGAGAATATTTTGATACAATCGCTATTAGAGAAATCGTTCTCTTGCTTCAAGTAAAAAAGAAGCTCGGCACGCATTGATGATTCTGTACGTGCGTGCGCATAAATGTGATGTTACTCAAATGTGAGATTGCACATATTAAAGTTTTCAGCATGTATAGTCTAACTATTTTGAATAAAATTAAATATTTTGAATTATAGTTATATTTAGTAAAGATTGGAATTACTAAGATGATGAACCCAAAGATAAAATGACTGGTTCTACTGTCAATAACCCCTCAGGGTATGATCAAGCTAAAGGAACCTAAGAAGGGAATAATCAAGCCCAAAGAATCTACTCGGGGTGTGATCAAGCAAATTTCTGATACAAACTTGGCTTGCAATTCACATTTTGCGGAACGTATTCAGTGCCATAAACACACCACATACAACGCAAAAGTCTTCACTGTCCCCAATGTTTAGTGTGTATTATTGGCTTCATACTCTGGTATTTATTGGCGTACTAACACTTGGTATTTAGTGCACTGAGTTGAAAGATCTGTGTAGCTCTTTGACTCTGTTGTTATTCTAAGTTCTTCATAATATGGAACTTTTATATCTCACAACAGAATACTATCGGCCTGTTAGATGATGATCTTGGATGGTGCGAAAACACTTCTTGTAACAAAAAATCTAGAAGATGATTTTGAAAGCCAAGACGGTTCATTATCGTCAGAATCTATCGTCTCGTTCTAACCCCTTTTTCTCAGAAAACATAAAATGTATACTCGATAAGTTTTAGACGATTTAGAACTTTCTAACAGTAGAATTTGGAATGGATCTTTTCTGAAATAATTAAAACTTCCATGACACCTCCCCCTTATCTCAAAGTATGAACTTTTGAGTGTATTTTAAATTTTACTTAGTTTATGCGATCATTATGATTAGAAAAAGAAAAGAAATGTTTCGAATGATTTTTGCAGAGACAATGTGTCGTGTCTGGGAGTGGAAAGTGTTTTGTCCAAAAAAAAGAATGTTTGTGTGAGTTCTTGTGTGTAAGATTTAGAAAGTCACCAACAATTCATTCTAGTCATTAAGTATTGTACAGTTCTTTTGGCTAGAACAATAGGTACTTGGTTAGTACCGCGAGAGAGAAAACCTCTTTAATTGAGAGGTTAAATATCAACTCTAACCATTTATGATTAATGTTAAGGGGATATTTCATTTTGAAAAAAATCAATAAACTAAGTGAGATGTGTTTTCTTTGGGAAATGACACTCTAAAAAGGATACTTCTACAAGATTTGATTTTAGTGCTTCTGAAGTATATTCATTTTCAAATGAATTTATCTTTATTGCAATAATATACACTACAAGTCATTAAGTCGTTAAGAACTATGCCACATTAAAAGATAAGCACTGGACCAATGAGGATGAGAAACTTGGAAAACATAAGAAGTTTGAAATATCCATTTCTGATCTCATTTGATAAAACTTCTTATCATTCTTGGAAATGAATTTTTTACTTTTTCGACTTTTTTGTCTTGTTTTGCAAGCGTGTCGTTTACATACCATTGTTCTACAAAGAACATTTCTTGAAAACACCTCACCGGCAGCTGGTCAGCTGTTCCATTCGATAAACAGGAAACGACATCGAGGCTTGTGATCACTCCTAGGTCCGCTTCTAGGGATCTTAAACCGTGCTTTAGTAATCATGTGGACTTGGTCAGACCTGTCCAATAGTTTACTTTGAGATCTACTACATGATAGTCGGTAACAGCGCATCGGATGCGATTAACTCCTATATGTAAGAGTGTTCCAGAGGACATTTACTCGCACGAGAGTGTGGTTGTTGCCGGAACTTCCAGTCCAACATTGAAGTGAATTAGACTGTGGTTGGTTTGAAATGTGTTCTTGATTCAATCTGCTTTGTTGCACTAGACCTCAACGTAAGATCGAAGGACCTCTGGGTATACTTTCCTTGGGTTAGCAGGTGCAAGTGCCAAGAGCAAGATAGGATATTCGCTGTTTGGCATGATGAAAGAGCATTGCTCCATGCCTGTGTGGACTCGTGAGTCACGCGTACTGTGGTCAGTCTGGAAAATCGAGCCACTTTCTGCTGTCAATCTTCACCAGTCGATTACTAAGCCGGTTCACGGGAGACAACTGCAGTGCAGTACTCGAAGAAAAGTTCCCTGGGCCTGTACTTTAGGAGTTGAGAGAACTCAATTGATGAGATTCTTTGCGGCTAATTCTCTCTTAATCCTCGAGTGTTATATACGTATATGTAGGTGCAAGCCTGGAAGAGCTACACAAGCCAGAAAGCAAGACTTTGGAAAGTTAATATGATCCTTCTGGGTTTTGTTCTGTTGTGTAAAGTTATTTTCGCTGCGACCATGATGAGATGAGATCACCAAACAGACTGTAAAACCACCGCAATACAACCTCATAGGTACCCAGGTTGAATGCCCCAACTGATGTTTTTGGGTGAGAGCGACAGCAGTACGCTTGTCAGACTTGCAGAATTACTACATTTACATGTACGCATTAGACAAAGTAATAAAAAATTGTAAGAATGTTTAGATAGCAGTAACATTCTATTTGATGAATATGGAGTAGGCTTAATGTAGTCCGCTTAACTGGTCTTGGAGAACAGTGGAGAAACTGAACAGGGCTCGAGTTAACCACCTCAAGCGAAACATTATGCTGAGTTTCTTCTTCATGATCAGACTCCTCATTAAATAGTGAACTCAGATCTAAACGACCCAGAAGTTTAAAGGTTGATGTAGTAAATACACTCAGTCTGAATTATTACTCGTATCTTAAAACTTTTTGGTAATGCCAGACATGTACAGTTGATATATATATATGGAATGTTTGTCACTATGAAGATAGCTGGGAGGGTCGATAGGAGAGAAATATGTTATGTTCCACTTGTATTTCAATAGAGGACTATGTATTCCATATCATACGGTGGAAGTTGACACTGACAGATGTTTTGTCTCATTTCACGTCAGAGTGATACTGATAGCTCTAGGATCGACACATGTGCATTCTAAATCTGTCGTATAATATGCAACATAATCTACATCTGAATCCAGAATAATATCTGACAAAATCGACACTTGCATCCAGCAACTTAAAGTATGGAGGGAGAATATTTTGGGGCAATCGCTACTAGAGAAATTGTACTTCTTGCTTCAAGTAGAGAAGAACCTCAGCAGGCACTGATGATACTGTACGTACATGCGCATAAAGGTGCTTTGCCTTCTTGACCTGATCAAGAAGCATGGAAATCACATGTCATTGAGTGCATCTGAGTCTCTCAGTCAAGTCAGCAATATTCAATACGTCGCAAACAATATTCAGTACTCAACTATAGGATGTGAACAAGCTGTGGGCTGGTGTTGGTGAATGAAGCATAAACTTCTGAATCAGTTGGAAGGATTATCTTCGTCTTCTATTAGGACTGTTGGGAAAGGTTGAACCCACCAGTTCTCCATCATCACTTTGTACTTTGGCACTTCTAAATCTCTCCTTCGATGAAGCTCATCTACAAGTTAGAACGGATCGAAACTATAAAAGTAGAACCTATAAGTCAAACACGTTTAGATGGTACAAACGTGATGGTTTACTAAGTAACTTAATAAATAATCAATACATTAATTTATTCTTTAACTTTCTTGATAGATACTAAATTGAAGCTACAATAATTACCTTCTTACATCTTTGGATGGAACCCGGGTGCACAAATATGCATCTAAACTGCACTTCAAAGAAGAAGGAGGGGAAAGACAAACATAAGCGAAACTCATACACACAACAAAAGACGCAAGTAATGTTTTCCTAACCTCAACATACGCTTTGCAGAAATGATAACTCTCTCCTACAGGTCAAGAATATGTGAAAAAGTTAAAGGTTCTAACTTTAACACCCCTATATTATCCCTTAACATCCTTGCATAGTCACTTAGCTGATGTTCAATGGCTGTTAGCTTAAGAAATCAAAGTTTTATTTTCAGCACGAACCAATGAAAACAACCTCATAACACACTTTATATTCTCTATTCTACTCCTCTAAACAGTCTATAAATCAAGTACAAACAAAAAAAAATCATGCGATACTCCACTTTCTTTATTCCACAAGTGGAGCACTGCTTCTTGCAGTACTTACAGTTCTATTACCCTCTTTTCATGAGTATGCGTCCAGCTGCAATAAGTTTTATATTTTTAGAGATATAATTTAATCTGTTTACTTTACTCAGGACAAATATCACAGCCGGTCTACAATAGAGTTAGTATTTTCAGAAGTACAAATTTAACTTGCTGTCTCGGAGTATCACCTTGATCTGTTACAAAATTTAAGGTCCTTCTTTTACACTTATATTTCACAACAGAAGTGTAACTGATTGTTTTTATCACAACATTATCTTTTTCCCTAGAGTGTTTCAACCGATAATGAAAGTGAATTTTATCCAAAATTCTTGCTTGTCGTTCTTTTTCTTCTTGTCTGATGTACACTTTGGATGCATATTATCCACTATTGTGGTTTAATTACTATGCTTAAGAGAAGAGTCCGGTGGAGATACTCTCATAGCCAAAGATCCGAACTACAGACATTGAAAGAGAAGACATAGTTCTGCTCAAAAAGATATAGTCGATGTATGCATGACCGGATACAACCAACAGCAACTTCAACCCTAGTCTGAGCCAATGAGTCCCCTTCTGCCCATCGACTTTCTGTTCACTACAATCTTAGTTTCCGCTTGCCATTAGACTGCCAGTTCTTCTAGCACAGTCAAAAGTTTCTCTTATTTCACTGCAGTGATACATATGAAATTATGCGGTCGAACATAAAATTTTCTCATCTCATTTTGCTTTTCTATCATAGCCAAATAGGTTGTCATGTTTGATCTCGTTTCTCTTGGTGATGTATTGTTTGATAACATCTTTGACTAACTATCGCTTATCATTCTATTACCTTCAACCGCAATATGTACTATCTAACGTATCTTGACATAGCAAGTGACTTTTTTATAATCTATAGCCAGTCAGAGATATAATCAAACATTACATCACTGACAGAGGTATTATCGATATCGAGCACAACAAACCTATTAGAAATGTAATGAAAGTCATTTCTGGACTTCTGTCTATCCATTGTACAGAGATCTGCTTGATCAAACCCCCACAATGAAAGTAGGACTTGATCAGACTTGTATGACTGGAAACTCCAGGTCATGGGTCTGATCAAGTAGATCTCCGTACAATGGATAGACAGAAGTCCAGAAATGGATTTCATTACATTATTATTTAGTTATACCAAAAATTGAGTCTTGTATCTTTTTTCTGGCAAGAGCAGTGACTTGAAAATAGAGCGAGAAAATAATTTTAAATCATTGGTTGACTTTTTTCTATGTATGCATAGTCTTTTTTGCTATCACGCGTTGTTGACTAGGCAGAAAGATCTGCATGACTAGCACCTCCAGTGAGGGGTGTTATCAAGTAAGGAATTATAACAGGATTATTATCAAATCCTCCATTCTTTCTAGAGGTCTGATCAAGTAAATTTCTGATCCGTTGTGACCTGTATGATATCGGCCATAAGCATATTGTACTCGCGCTTGGGATACTCTACTGACTAATTGTACTGCAAATTCTCATAGTCACCTTTTTCACCGACTGGGGTGGTGTATTTACTTAAGATATTCTCTCTAATTGGACTCTGGAGTCTAGAACCATAACAGTTATTCATAATTCAGGCTTTACTGGAGAGGTTAAATTCATTCCATACTTTATGTATGGAACAACCATCTAATCTGAGGTTCATCTTTTTGTTAGATAGATTTGACTACCCTAAATCCAATGAGACTCCAAACAAGCTGTTTGGAGTTCCTCTTGCATAAATCGCTCCCCTACGGCTCAACTTCATTCACCATGCACAACACAACAATCTGATCTATAATATGATCTTCTCGTATGCGTAGATAAAAAACTCATAGACACCAAAAATGAAGAGCTTGGCTTACCGATCACGAAGAACAATCCAACTTCAGGTCGCATGGGAACAAAATTATGATGTACGTCTCTGCAAGTCAAATCATCTCTCAAATTTTAACTTTAACATCTCTCAAATTATTCAATGAAAGTTTATATCGTCTTCAATTTCTTGAAGAACTCGGTGTTATCATTCTTGATGGATCTAACGATAGCAAGTTTGGACTCCAAAACGGTCAGAATGATCTAACTCTCCTTCCTAGGTCATTGAAGCACTCCAAATCTCTTTCTCTACGTCTTATTTCTTCTAGAAGACACACCTTGATCTGCTTCTTCACAATCCATCTTAACCAACACGTAGGCTGTACAACATAATTTATATGTATGATGGATTCTATCTAATATATATGCATGTATGACGATAACACTCGACACTTTATAGCAGATTCGAATATGATAATTTCTTCGGTTATGGTCATTATACATTAGAGGAATTATCAAAGAGGAATTCTTATTACACATACTTTTAAAGAGAAATTGTCCAAAAATTACAGTTATCAGTTCCACATACTTTTGGAATTTCAAAAGGGGCTCTGAACTTTTGCATAGACTCTCTCTAAGTTCAGTATTTTCTTTTAATCTTCCATTTCTACTAGCTGCTAAGCAAACAATAGATGAAGTTGCTGTACTAAAACAGTTTGAAGACTGCAGAAAATATTCTTGAACTTGCGACATAGGGTTGGTAATAAGCATACACCCAGACTGCACATAGTTTCGGTTTCACGGATAGATTGGAGATACGAAGTATAGTTTCTAACAGTTTCGGAGAGAGGTTTTTGCTAGGTAAATTTTTAGTTCCATATGTGCAGTGTTGAATAAGAACGTGCTAGGATGTGCCTCCTAGACTTTTATCCGTTTCCACCTCTACAAGAACCCAAAACTGCGATAGTAATTTCAGGAGTACTTCCGAGAATGTTTGATATTATATAAACTGCGAGAGGTCCAGAGACCCCCGAAACTTTACCTAAAGTGACAAAACTGCAACAAATGAAATTTTAAAACTCCAAGTGCAGATGAGCTCTAAATTATCACTGTGAATGTTTTGTTAACTTCACTAGAAACATATAAACATACTAAAACACACAAGTCACATATCTTTCTTTTCTAGAAGATATAGTATATAGTTCATTGGGTTATTCTATGGAGGGAAAGGATGGAATATAAATTAATGTCCTCGTGTACTGTACAGTTTGAAAATTTATGTCTTTGATTTATTTTCTCAGTAACACATCAGTCTGGATTTCATTTATGGTTTATATCCGGATCAGTTCGCTACTCTGATATTGATTAATATATATTATTTATGAATTAATTTAAATTTTATAATAATTTACTATGATATATTTTTATAAAATTTTCATATTTTCTGATAAGAGAAAACGTGGCCGTGTACAAAGCCGTGGAGAAGGATTTGAAGTGAAAGTGCCAAGACACTATAATTTATTGAGATTATATATGATTCATCGCTATACATTTGGAAAGAAACCATACAGTTACATAGAAATAGTCGTTCGTTTCTCCAGTTCCTTGCATATTCATCTTGCAAATATGCAAGGGTTTGATTTATTACTTAAATTTCTTTTGGGTTAATGGTTTAATTTACTACTTAACTTTTTGCTGAGAAGAGCAGGTTAAGAAATTGAAACGGCAAAGAACGTATGATGTATTTGTTAGTAGTATATATACTTTCATAAGCGCTTTTGTTTGCGCTCCTCTTATATTTAGGTCCGGTGTATGTCCGGTTATACTTAAGATTTCGAGATTAAAGTTGATTTTTCCTGTCGGCTTGATACAGAATTTTCATATAACATTTATATTTTTTTGATCTTTTTTGATTCCCTGGAGTTGACCTTGCATGCATTTTCACTATTTCATTCACCCTGTACACTTTCTCTGCGTACCAAATGCATTGCATTCAAAAGATTTGTCTCGTTAAATGTTACGTTTTGGTTTCGATTATAGTATAAAGAGAAAAAGACAGTGAAAAACAGAAAATTCCAGAAGCAGTGAAAATTGACACCGCATAGGCACAATAGGCACAAATGCCACGTCAAACATATTATCTGCTAGTGTTTATATACCCGCACTTGGGTTTTAACGGTCTGCAATTAACGGGAACTTTCGACATATTCACCTGATGTTGAGACGGACTTGTCAAGGAGCAAGAAGCAAAGGAGTGATGTATACCATAAGCCACAGGAGGGATTGTTTTTCGGACATTTACTCGCAAAAGATTATGGGTGTTGCCTGAACTTCAAGGAAGCTGAACAGGAAGTGAATAAAGTGAATCAGTCTCAGGTTAGTTTGAAATGCGTTCTTTATTCAATGTACTTTGTTGCACTAGATCTCAACGTAGGATCGGAAAAGCTGTGGATATATTTTCCTTGGGTTTTCACGGCTGAGGTTAGCAAGTGCAAGTACCAAGTCCAGCGCTCTTTGTTGCGGTTGATTGGATGATCAATGGTATTTTTGGTTTAAGGATTTTTTCTCCTCGTGTTCCAGATCTGATGAATAAAAAGTTCTACAGTTTGGCAGCATCCTTGTCTTGCTATCACTTACACTGATAAGAGTCCACGGTTCATGACATCTTGTAACCTCGGTCGAGGTGTAAGATTCTTGATATCTAAAGGAAGAGATGGGTTAAATGCAGATATATGAAGGTAGATTTCAGTGTGTTCTTCGTCACTTAGTCTTGCACTATCAATATTATCCTCGTTGCTTTGTGACTGTTTTCTTCATTGTTACAACGGACTACTATCAAGAATGATCGCGATAGATCTATTGAAGCTTGACATCGAACGGATTCAAGAATGGAAGATCTAGAACTCCGATCAATCTTCTATCCATAAATACAACTTTCGTAGCTCCTCATTTTTCATGTAAAATACTAAGAAACACTTGCAAAATATTACGCAAG
Source organism: Asterella californica (assembly GCA_036924285.1). NCBI lineage: Eukaryota > Viridiplantae > Streptophyta > Marchantiopsida > Marchantiales > Aytoniaceae > Asterella > Asterella californica. Next base: position 1,488,597 of record JAYKYS010000003.1, on the reverse strand, counting down.
GAAAAGTTCTCCACAAACATGGACCTTCTATTTTATACCCAAATTTAATGACAAGAGTCATTAACACGAATACTCACATATCATTGAGTTGGCATGTTCCATTATCATGCGATTTCACATCGGAGATAACCGTGAACGTGACACCTAATACATCGTTAGACGATGTCGGAGTGTGATCCATCTACTTAGGAAAGCGCTGTGATTCTGACTGTGGTTGTTTACTCAAGAGATAGACCTTTCAGGTCACAACATGACCCTATAAACACTCACACTGGTCTGTAAGATCCTGTAATATATTCAGAAAGTGAAATTCAAGTCTAACTAGTAGTAATAAGATCAGGCGGTGAACTTTAACACTCAAGGAGAGGGAAAATTGATGGTTCAGACTTCTGAAATTCTTCTACATGTAAAAGAGGCCCTATTGAACACACACACACAAAGTTTCAGGCCGAGATCAAATTCTAGCACCGAGATATGGACAGAAATGTTCTGAGTAAGGAAATTATGATAATTTCTGACACCCATATGGCTATTTCGACCTAGAACAGAAAATTGACTTGATATAATTTTGATGATTCTTACACGATTTGGAGTCTTCAGGATCTGAACCATCTCTTTGAAATTTGACCTCCTGATTATACACAATTCTCTAGATCTCATTCTCTGAAGTTGCTGCTCTAGATTGAGAACTTTTCAGACCCCCTCTGCTTCAGCGGTCGCCATGAATTACTCAATTACTCAAACGACATGAAAATTTTTGGACAGTCGTAGCCTTGCTGATAGTGAATGCAACCATGCAGGTTTGAAGAGATTATCTCTTTTCTGCTGGAATGGACACTCAAAACCCCAAAATCAACAAATGTGATGCAGTTTCAACTCAATCCGAACTTCAATTTGGCATACCTCCTTCTTTATTGCTCCAAATCGATTAAGAATTTCACTGTCATTGACTTGCACAACGTGCTCTATCTTCTTGTGTTTTTAGATTTCTCAATCCTCCTACCAAAAGCTTGAACTCTCCTTAAGACCCTTGCTTCTAAGTTTAGAGTTTCACAAAAGATAAAAGCGGACCAATGGGAGTTCATAGCTCCACTTTCCTGTCTTTTTGTGTCCTAATTCATGTGGTAACTTAATTTCACACATAGGTTACCACGTCAAGCCTCTAAATTGACTGCGTTAATCTTAAACTTCATGCGAAGACATGTAAAATAACCCTGAAAGATAACTTAAACAAGCTAGAAAACATGCATGAGTGACATGTAAGTACAACCCATGAGCTTAAACTCTATCTACATGGTAGACCTAAAGTTATGTACTTTGGCAACGTAGATAAGTATGAAATCACTTGCACAAGTGTACGAGTGCTTGAACAAGATAGATAACATACTATCAACCTACTAGGACTCAAAATATACTTTTTAGAGGTGATCTATGATACTGACTTTAAATGACGTTCGTCGTCGAACGACGTTCGTCGTAACATTTATAACATGACAGTGTTAACACCGTATGCAAAGTGTCAAACATATGCATAAAGGACTAGAAGTAATATGAGCTACCTTCTAGAAGTACTAAACTCAAGTGTCGGAGTAACAGTGTAACATGTAGTCATCAAGTAGCGCGACAACGAGTTACGTGAAAAAGTTCACAGAAACAAATATCACCGCAATACAAGTTCTATGCTAAATTCACATGTGAGTCCTGTCACGTAAAATGTTGAGAGTAAAATTTTGAGATAAGTTAACTACCACTTGCACCAATAAGAAAGAGTAGAACAAGTGGATGTGTCCTCTGCTGGTTAATCTACGACTCGAAACTCCCATATGCTTTTTTATAAAATAAACATTTAAACCGGAATAGCATATGAGTAACTTTATCGGAACTAATGTGGATAAAAGGTTACACATGTGCAATATTCGTGTGTAGATGGGACTAAATGCTCCTGGATGAATTGACGATATTTCAAAAAATCCTTGTAATAAAACTTATGTCACTACACAACATACATCCCTGTCAGAGGTACACCACACATACACATAATTCATGGACGATGTTGTACACATACACAAGTGTACTACAATCGCCCTCTTAATTGACAATTCATTGTTTTGTTGCAAAGCAAATGATACACATAGAGAGGCTTTCAAGTGAACTGATAACAGATGAAGTGTCTGAAGATCTTTGCAAAATACATGAGTAACTAGAGCCAGGAAACGTATTAGAAGTTTCATACCTAGATCTCGGGTAAATGCTTTTACACTTTCGCTCCTTCAGAAACTTATGATCAGTCTATGTGTATAGCAGCTGTAGCAACATGTCTTTTTCACTATGTATATAAGCAGATTATGAAAATGATAATCACCCGTCAAAACTGATTTTGACGGTGATTATCATTTTAAGTTTTATTGGCCCCACATGAAAGAAGACGTCGGCCCGGATATGCAGAAGGTGGATGCGATTGTGACTTGGGAGCCTCCGACTACACTGAAGAGGATGCGGCGATTCTTAGGATTGGTGCAGCTCTACCACAAATATGTGAAGGGGACTTAGGAACTGCTGAGCTTGATGATTAGGGAGACGGTCCGGCTCCGGTCCAGACCAAACTGAGATAAGATAAGTGGTGCATGGACGTTAACTTGTGATTGTGTTTGCAGGTTAGCGGTGTAAAGTTCGTGACCTACTGAGCAAGAGCTTCCGCTGGCGCAACAAGGCGGTAGGTGTGCTATACGTGTTATCAGTAGCAGCTTGTCTGTTTCAATATGTATTCAAGCAGATTATTAATGACCGTCGAAATCGTTATCTCTTCGTTCCTCAGAGCGAGATGAATAGTAAGGAGTTTTTGTTCGAGATATGCCCAAACATAGAATACGCTTGAACCTCAGAGAAGAACTTGAGCCTCATAGTCTTATAGGTGCACCTCTTGACCCACATACTTCAGCCTTCTCTCACTTTATAAAGTCACAGCGAAAAATATGACATGAGGAACCAAAAAGACAATAGAAGTACCAGAAGACTGCTGCTCAGATGAAATATTCTCTCAAGTCCAAATAAACAATGAAGAAAATAATCTCAAAGCAACGTGGATAATATTGATAATGCAAGACTAAGCGACGAAGAACACTCTGCAATCTATCTGCAATATGCATATTTGACCCATCTCTTCCTCTAGATATCAAGAATCTTACACCTCAAGCGAGGTTACAGGATGTCAAGAACCATAGACTCTTAGCCATCCGTCACTTAAACATGTCACTGTAAGTGATAGCAAGACAAGGATGCTGCCAAGCTGTAGAACATTTTATTCATCAGATCTGGAATGCGAGGAGAAACAATACTTAAACCAAAGATACCATTGAACATCCAGTCAATCGCAGCAAAGAGCAGTGGACCATAAAGACAACCTTCCAAGCTTATTTGCAAGTCTCTCTTCATGACCCTACAGATTACGACTAATCTAGATTCTACATACCCACTTTTTCCACATTAAAGTAACTTCTTACGTTTCCGATTCCAATAAAAAGTTCCTCCAACAAGCATGATTGGAGCAACGATGTGCATGGATCATTATCTTTATATCTCACTAAAGGAAGTTTAAACAAACTCGCACTTTTCTCAACAGCAGGATTTTAGACAAAGTAGTCTCTGAAATACCACCAAGCTTCTTGAACATATAATTTATTTTCCATTAGCGAGAGATTTTCATTCACTTATAACTCGAGATGAACAAGGACAAGATTTGTAGTAGCCCAGGTTATGTCAACAGGAACTCGAGGTTGCAGATATCAGGGATCACACTGCCTAAGCTTGATGTAACTTGAACTCCTACATGGAGAAGCACCCATATCACTGTGGAGAGAAAGTACAGACAATCTTCTCGTGGATTTTGGAATAGCATCTTCCTTCTCAAAGCATAGTTCCAAATCTGTTTTATTGCCAACAAAATGAGGTCGATGTCTTGCCTCACATATCATATAAAGACTCACTGCATTACCAAATAACACATCAGCATTATGTACGTACATTCCTCATAATAAAGTATAGATGTCGAGGAGTTCTAGACTGAAAAATATTTGTTGACTGTCCCCCAAATGAACATCCATGAGGAGTAATTGCTGGAGAGAATTCCGGATGATCTGGTTTGAGTGCGGGTCCTTTGGGCTGTATTTGCTATTCACTCATGTTAATATATATTATAGTTTTATTGTTTATTTATTTGATATTCACTAATGCAGGTCCCAACACCGCCTTTGGAATAGTTGCTTGGAACAGTTCTTCCAATTATGAAGAGTACAGTACCGTCACACATTTTTTACTACCAGATCGGCTCGAACTGCATACTTTCAAGCTCGTGTACCATACGCATTATACGTTAGTATACACCTAGATAATGTAACGAGGTTACTTTCTTTACTCTCAGTTATATTTGGACGATGAATATTTTGCCTTATGGCCTTGTATATCTGACTGGTGAGTGTTTCTGTTAGCGGAAACGAACGTAAGTATCATGTTGGAATTTTGCACTATATTGTAATGAAAAGTTGAATCTCTCCAATTATTGTAAATGATAACATTGCTAGAAACTACGAGCAGAGCGTGACATAACCCATAAGTGATCTATCTGTTATACTTTCTGCATACTCGAGTACTGCAGAAAGTATAAGTGCAAGAGCTTGCTATCATGAATATTCATCTACATCTATCAGGAATATCACATCTTCTTCTAATTTATTCTCTATCCTTTCTGGCCAAAAAGAATTAGAGAATAAATTAATGAAAATCTCATATGGATGAGGAGTGAACAACACAAGGTCGTCTAACACAAGGTCAGAAGGTTTGTGATGACCAAAATCCTCAAAAAGTAGTATTAGATTCTAATCCATTTTCTTCTTTTTTTAAATGCTTTTTTCTATTACACTTGGTAGATGGATATAAGATTTGACAATAAGATAGAATGATAGATGATAAACTCGATGATATGAAGCAGCTTCTCTAGTGCACGTAGAACCCTAAAGACATGGGGTAAGCTTAAAAGTCCAACCTCGACGATGAGATAGAGTGAATTATGATAAACTCGAAGATATGAATCAACTTCTCAAGCGCACAGAGAACTCTGAAGACATGGGTGTGATGTCAGTTTGGCACCTCAACTAGGTTGGCAGAGTGCGGAGTGACGAATCCTGATAGGGTTGTTAGTGTCATAGGGTGAGTTGTTGGGATAACCCACTAGGGATATACTTCGCAGGTAGGGCTTGGATGTCTTAATCTTCGAGTTGAGCCTTCAAGCTCTTGGCTATGGTGGATAGTCTTGGTGAGTGCAATCTGGATTCTTTGCGAGCACAAAGTGGATTTGGTTTGACTTTAGTGATTTTTTAGTGCCGGTTGGCATGATGGAGTGAGTACATATTATTTATCACTCGAAGAGCTCGAATTGCGAGGACTGATTGAGAGCTTTCAAGTCGTAGATTTCTGCCGGTGGTATCTCTAGAGTTTGTCGATTGTTGGTACCTCGATTTGCGGGTGCGTGCGTGCGAAGTGATTCTTTTTGTCATAATGGTTGGATGAGCTAGTAGAGCTATATGGTGTCCACAGTTTGCAGGATTGGAGATTTTTCAAAAATTTTAAAGTTAATAACATGTCTATATAATTGAAGTAACCTTATTACTTAAGATTACACATTGCTTAGCGAGAAGATGATCTTAAGAGAACTTGAGAGAAAAAGTCAACTTCTTCCGAAGCCGGAAGACGGGAAGACAATGACTGCGACCGTAGGGATATCAACAGTGCACCACTTAGATAAGGGGTAGGTGTACTTATCGAGTAGTCCTCATAGTAGGAGTAGGTAGGTCAAGGTAATCAAATCATTCCTTAATCACGTAGAAGAAGATACAAGCTGGAGGTACATCAGCACAGAGTTCTCCTCACTACTTCTCAAGTTGGAATCGACTTCGATTTAGGAATTGAGGGTCGAGATTAGAAGAGCGCCGGAGTGAATTGAAGGGACTGAATAGGAGAAGTGTGGTGCCCACAAATTACAGGATTCACGAATTTTTGAAAATTTTAAAGTTAATAACTTATTTGTATAACTGAAGAAGCGTTGTTACTTAAGATTACATCTTCCTTAGAAGGAAGATGATCTTATGATCTTTTGTTGCAATAAGAAGTTGACTTCTTTGGAAGACGGTTGTCTTCTGGGAAGCGTCTTCCTAGTGGTATCTTCAGAAGACGACGGAAGAGAGCGGCGGACAGCGGAAGACGGAAGACACGCGTCTTCCCGACGATAGCGACCGCGGAGGTCTAACCACGGGATTTCCAAGTAAAGAAGTGGGTGTACCTACTTGGGTAACCCCGCGGTGGTGGGTAGGTCAAGTAGGACATCGGGTTGAGAACCCCTAAACCGAGTGAGAAGGTGCGCAGGAAGCGCATTAACACAAAACACTTACCTGCTTCCCGCATCGAGCGATTTTTGACCTGGAAGATCGAACTGAAAGGGATTGAGTGGAGTGAAGGCAGCGAGATGAAATCAAGTGAGTTTAGGATCGATTAGGAGCTAGAAGGAAGGCGAGGTCGAATTGCTAAGAGCAGAAGCGTAACGAGCTGAAAGAGTTTTCTATGAACTCCTGGAAGCTAACATTGGAGGACGGCTGAGTGGAAATCGAAGATGGAAATCTTGATCGATTGAGGCGTAGTCAGGAGCTGACAGCGGAAGCAGCTTTGTGGGGTCGCATTGGAGCTGGGACCAGAGCCGGAAACGCGCGGAAGTAGAAGACAACTCGGGAAGCAGACAGAAGATATAGAGGTTCTTCCCATGTTCTTTTCCCTTCCCACTGCTTCTCGTCTTTGTTTGGTATCCCCCGCGCTTCCCCGATGGTTTGCAGGCAACCTGATCGATCATTTCCCCCACCCCTATTTTCCTATTGTGACATTGGACACGGAAGCGCTGCCCAATTTCCGTCAAACATCTTCTTGCTTCTTCCCGAGTTCAATTCGAGCTTCCCTACCCATAGTCTTCAAATTGGAGGTTCTAGCTATCAATTTCACTACCCTACCATCCCTCTACTCCCGAAACCTTGAACAGAAGACGCTTCGGAGGATTTGAACATTTTCGGAAGACGCTTCTGAGATTGTGACATCTTGGAAAGCCTGACATCTTCGGAAGCCTGACTGTCTTCGGAAGACCGACTGTATACAATTCGTATCAAGAGTGGATTTGTTTTGCTTTGGTGTTAAGAGAGGCTTGGTATGAATCCTGAGTGGCGTGGTGAGTTGTTTTGTTATTTCGAGAAGTTGGAAGACGCGAACTAGGCCTGTGCCTCCCGGTCTTCCGAACTTCTCAAATCCACATCTTCCCAGAGAGACTAGAAGACTGGAAGGGTTGGCAAAATGCGCGAGAAGACGTGAGGGTCCATTTCGGGTCTCTTCTGTCCGACCCATAGCAGCCCATTCCTTCTTCTTCCCAAACTTAAGAGAGAGTCGTGAGAAATCTTGCTGGCAGAATTTGGAGAGAATGGACGAGGGTCATGTCTTCCCATCATGCAGCAAGCTTCTTCTGAGTGTGTATGAGAGGTGAGAAGTCAGAAGAACAGAGTGCAAATGTCTTGAGTCTATTGTGAGGATAGATTGCGCGTAGGAAGAAGAAGACAGGTGAGACCAATGAAGGGGAGCCTGACTTCGGGAAGCCTTCCGAGAAAGACCTTGAATCGGAAGCTGTCCCCGGAGTCTTCCCATAGGTCACTGTCATCGCAGGAGTTCGCAACCATCTTCTGAAACTCTTATGCGCTCTACGTTTCGCGAATCTTGTATCTTCTGATAGGAAGTAGGATGTAATGCAAGGTGGGTTGTCTTCTTGGTAATCCATGCGAGGCCTTGCTTAGTTAGGATTGTTTAGATATAGCTCGGAAGACGAGAGCTACTTAGGAAGCACTGTTAAAATTCCGGAAGACGGAGTAGCTGTCTTTTGGAAGTAGAAGCTAGACTATGGGCACTTGGGAAGGACTGAGCCTTCAGCTCACAGTAAACACGTGTGGCTTAGTGCAACAGAGTTTCCCAGTATGTCGATGCATCCGCAAGGATTGGTGTTACCAGCCGCAGAATTGGCCGAGGCCTCACCCTTCATCGAGAAGTTAGGTCTCGACTTCTTCCTACGGAACTGGAACCTTGCCGACCAGGGTCTTCTGAAAGAGATTTGGGCAGCGTTATCGCCACGCAACCGTGTACCTGCGAAGGCAAGAGTAGCTCGTGGAAGACCATCTTCCTGGACCGAGGATTGGTGGCGCATGACCTTTCACAGGTCAGAAGAGGAGCACCAAGGTTATTGCTACGAGAAGAAGATCTCACCCATAATCTCAGGGCAGTGGCACGTGCCTGGGAGCACCACTTGTCTCTTCCTAGAAGAAAGGCAGGGAAGAAAAGGGTGGAAGATCGAATCTTACCGAGAGCCGAAGAAGCGACTTCTGGCGAAGCTGTTTCTGCATCTTTTTCCCAAGGGGAAGGCGCAGAAGACAAGGTATCTTGGAGATCAAGACGTAGCGTTCTTGGAAGCAGTGTGTGCTGGAGAGAGTGTCAACTGGGAGGGCATACGTTCACGTCTACATGCAGATAGAGCTGGCGTACTTAGGTACTCCGGCAGGAGGACATCTCACTCCATTCTTCTGTTATCTGTACGTGGCCAAGAGGGATCTCACGAAAGATCAGCTGGCGAGGTACAGACCAACAGGGAAGCGCGAGGAGAAGGAGGAGAGCTTGGGAGAAGACGATGGAGCAGCAGCAATGACTCCCTCACCCATCCTGATGCCGTAGACAAGACCCGGTGTCGTGTCATGGACCGGCTCCTTATGAAATTCAGACTTCGATGCTTGTCGCTCCAAAGACACTCATGAGAAAGACAAGCTAGGCCTTAACTTACGGACTTTTGGCACCATTTTGGATCTCCATTTTCATCGCATAGATGGGTAGAGCTCCTTGTCAGCTTTCCATAGACACTTCATCTACTTTGTTTGGACGCCTAGTGGAGAAGTTACACCACTCGAAAGATGGAGAAAACAAGCTAGGCTCCAGCTTACGGGCTTTTAACATCATTTCAGATCTCCATTTTCATCGCATAGATGGATAGAACTCCTTGTCAGCATTCCATAGGCACTTTGTCTACTTCGTTTGGACGCCTAGTGGAGAAGTTACATGACTCAAAAGATGGAGAAAACAAGCTAGGCCTTAGCTTACGGGCTTTTGGCACAACTTCGGATCTTCACTTTTATCACATAGATGGGTAGAGCTCGTTGTCAGCTTTCCATGGGCATCTTGTCTACTTCATTTAGACACCTACTGGAGAAGTTATGCAACTCGAAAGAAGGGAAAATCAAGCTAGACCCTAGTTTACTTGCTGACTGGGTATTTGAGGCTTCAGGCGTTATATCAAAGATGCAAGGGACCTGCTTCATTTATTCAGGGGAGAACTGTACGTACAGAGACTGTAACAAGGGGGCTGTTTAGGGGCTAGCTTGCACCTGCAACCTGTCAACGGACGGTTCGGGAGATTTAGGAGTCCAATGCAAGCGCGCAAGGCGTCGTTGGGTTCAGATCTGTGCAGGCTACGCACTTGTTCAAATGGTTTGGGAAGAGACAGATCGGGGAGTGCGTACTGAGTGAAATTGAGACGCAGGAAGCAGATTTGAAGTTTTCAGTTACCTGTGAAAGAGAGTTGGACCGTTCAGGCCGTTCTGGAGCCCAAACTTGCTGTCCTTGGATCCAACGGGATCAGAACACCGAGTTCTACAGGAAATTGAAGACGATACCAGTTTTCATCAGGCGGTTTGGAAGTTCTGAGTGAAATTGGCTCCCAAGGAAGCGCTTACATCAGATTTTCGTTCATCTGCGATCTGAGGTTGGGTTGTTCTTCGCGATCGGTGAGCCAAGCTCTTCGTTCTTGGTGCCTACGCGATCAGGGAGTCTTCATGTACGCATAGGAGAAGACTGTACGTAAATTGGATTGTTGGTTTGAGTGTGGTGAGCAAGTAAAACCCCTAGCGAGAAACCAAAAAAGGCCTATCTGTGAACTTCCTCCTTTCACCGAACGGACTTTAGATGTCGATAAGGTCTCCTCCGCTGACTCCGTTAACCCAGGAAACCTTCAGATCCGACTCCTAACAGCCGAGATATCGTCGATTTTCGGTCGCATGTGACCGAAACTTCAAAAATTCCTCCTTGCGGCTTAAAATCGCACACACCGCACAAACGGATCGTCTAAACTGATATCCGTCTTCTCAGGCAGATAGATCTAGCTACCCTGAACCCAACAAGACTCCAAACAAGTCGTTTGGAGTTTCCCTTGCAAAACCGTACAAGAAATTCGGTCGCTGGTCGTAAAAAACTGACGTAAATCAGCTCCCTGCGGCTCATTTTGAGTTCATTAGAGTTCTGGTTGGCTATATACAGCTTGTGGTAGCTAGTTTTAGCTAAGAGCTTATACATGGATGTGGTTTGGACTTGGGTTTGGATCGCGTGATACTGCTGTGGCTCTGTTTGTTAGCAAAGAGAAGTTTCTCTTGCTTTGAGCTACGCTTCGGTGGTTTTGGGTCAGGGTTGTGATTCAAGGGTTGTTTCAGGGGCTTTTGAAGCAGGTTACAGGCTGCTCTGGTCTGGTTCTCAGTTCTGTGCTCTTAGGAGAAAGAACCGGCAGTGTACATACATTTGGAGTGTATATATCGCAGCGTTCATTTTCGTGGTTGTTTTTCTCTGTCTTGTCTCTTGTTTCAGCACACAACATCTCCACAGCCAGGAACCTCGCGTTTTCCTGGACATCCTTCACGCAATATCCGACACGACACCGGTACTCATCAGAAGACACTTCTGGTGAGGGAAGACGACTCTAGTGGGTCGGAAAACGCTACGCCTCCCAGGAAGATGGGTCCTAGAAGTGTACCTAGGAAGACCACCTCCCTCATTCATTCGGGATCGGAGTCTGACTCACCGGAGGAGTTCTTGAGTATCCGACCGGAGCAGAAGACTGCTTTTGCCACACCAGGGAGTCTTCCGAAGACTCCAGAAGACGAAGGATGGATGGGTACTCCTACTGCGAAGCGAGGAAGCGCAGTAAAGAGGACCGCTTCTACCATAGGGAGGGATCTTTCACCTTGAAAGACGAGAAGAGTGGCTTCTCTCCCTGTACAGAAGCAGAAGGCGACAGCAGCGGACGAGGCATCCTTGCCTCTAGGGAAGAAGGAAGACACCTCCGATTGGATTGTGGAGATGAACCTGTCTTCCGTCGGAAGAAGACTCGAAGAGTTCAGTGCCTTCTTCCACTCAGAGATCCAGCCAGCTATGGAGTTGCTGGAGAAGAGAGCGAAGGCTCAGGAGAAGCCCTTGCAACCTGGATTTGATCTACGCTTCCTGATGCAGCAGGAAGAGGGCCAGAAGAAGGCAGAGGCACTAGAAGCTGACCTTCACATCACGGAGAAGCTCACAGCAAAGTTCAAGGAAGAAGCAGCCGCTTCTGCCAAGGAGCTGGTGCAGCCTTGGAAGAGCAACCAGGAGTTGCAGGCACGCTTGCAGCAGCGTGATCAGGAGGTTCTCCAAGTGCGGGAGAAGATCACCGCCCTCGCAGAGGAGAAGACGACATGAAAGTCGTAGAAACGCGAGTTGCAGCCGAGAAGACGCAGCGGGAAGCAGTGGAAGCTCGTGCACAAGAGATGCTAGCACAGTCGGTGGAAGCGCTTCGGAAGAAGTTCAACTTCATCGCAGGTAGAAAGTTGCTTACCCTGGCTAGAGGATGGGACAACGAGTCCAAGACAATATTGGTGGAATGCAAGGAGAGCATGTTCAGGTATTTGGATTGGTAGATAGAGGGAGTGAAGACACTCTATGGTCTTCCCTCGATTCCGACACCCACAACTGCATCTTCCCAAGCACACGCACCACCAACTGGATCCGAATTGGAGAAGGAGGAGTTCGACCTCGCTGTGCACTTGGTAGTGACAGTGTTGGAAGCCGAGAAGACTCCGAAAGAAGCCCCGGAAGACAAGATGTCTTCTGAAAGACAGGAAAGACGAGCCGTCTTCCCAGGTCTTCCGTGTGGAGGAAGCGACTTCCTCGGACTCCTATGAGGTCACCATGGTCCCTAGTACCGAACCTATGCTCCAGAAGAGCGAAGAAGCACCAGTCGACTCCGCTTCCCAGAAGACGCTTCCGTCTTTCGAAGTAGAAGCAGAAGCAGAAGCAGAAGCCGAGAAAGAAGCAGCAGCAGCGACAGCAGAGCCAGCAAAGAACGATGAGGAGGAAGTCACCTCGGTGACACCCGAGGTAACTGTAGAGCTTTCTAGCTTATCAGAAGCCGCGTTAGAAGCTCCGATAGGGGCAGATCAGGTAGAGATTGCCACCGAGCAATCAGAGTAGGCAGCAAGCACCGAAGACAAGTTAGTCTTGTCCAAATTTAGTAGGACCGAACATGCTATCTTAAGGGTGGCAGTTCCAGTGTAAAATTAGTTAGGATACTATGTGGCAGCATAGGTAGCGTAGGAACAGCAAAGTGGATGGCTAAACCGGGAATGAGAAACGACTTGCATGTGGGTTGGCAGCCTTCTGAGAGCGCCCATCTCTCCCTGGTGGTCGCCTCCTCTGTTTTCTCGTGGTAGAAGGCATAAGTATGATCGAAGCATAGGAATTCTGGCAGGCTGCTGCTACTGCACACACATTCTACAGTGCAGACAGTTCTTCACTACACCCGATGTTTGAGACATACGAATAGTCTGGGAGTACACAGGAGGGGTCTGCATGCTCGTTATCAGCAGTGGGTCGAGGATGTAGATAGATGTAGTGGACAGTTTAGGAACAGGGAACGGCATCCTCGTGCAGTCCTGTTGGCTAGACTGGTGTGTCGAGGAGTAGACGCAGGAAGTAGAGGGAGTGAGCTTCTCAATGCCAATGTGACTTCTTCTCGGGGAATGAATTGCGGATTTGAGTGCAGAAGCTTTGTTCATGGCTACTGGGTGGTGGGTTTTCTTGAATTCGCTCCCGATTGTGCATGGGAAGTGTTCTTCTTGAGTGGCGGTGACTGTCAGCAGTTGTGGAATTGTAGCTTGGCTCGTCCAGTAGAGCACTTAGGATCTACGTACGGACGGTCTTATGGATAAGGGATCCCAGAAGACAGAGTAGTCGGAGCAGCGAAGAGAAGAAGAAAGAAGCCTTCTTCCTACAGCAGAAGACGACATCCTCAAGTAGAAGACGGTGCAACTGTACGCACGTCTGTTGTCTTCCTCCGCAAACTATTACAAGCAAGGATGGCTTGTTAGTCAGGATCCGGACTAGAAGCCTGTCGGAATCTTAATTTCTCTTTTTTATCTTGTTTTCTCTTGTTTGGATTTTCCCTTCTTCCCCAACTTCTCTCATCTTCTTACCTTCTTCTAGTGAGCTTCCGAGACTTCTATTGAGCTTCCGTGAAGGTGAATGTCGTTGTAGTGCTGCAGGAAGACCGTTTCCGTAGGCAGAAGCCTGGGAAAGCTACATGGAGCATACACCCTGTGATTAATCTAAACCCGTTGGAATGTGGAAGAGTAAGGTGTGACAACCATTGAAGGTCGACTTCTGCGAAGCAGGACAGTCTTCTGGAGGTGTGAGAAGCCGAGTTGAACCCCCAGAAGCCGAGAATTGCTTCGGGAAGACGGTACTGAGAAGACCGGAAGAAATGATCTGGAAGCAGGAAGAGCGTCTTCCCGAGCTTCTCTGTGAATAGATGTGTGATGTTTTAGTTAGAAGTTGTTTGTTTAGGTCCAGAGCACCTTTTGGCGAGTCTGGAAGACGTGTGGTTTTGTGAGAAGACGGGATTTCTAGACAAAACCCGTGTGTTTGTGTGTTTGAACAGATCTTAGAATTTAGAGCAGCGTTACTTGTGCAAATCCTCTGTGGGAACGATATCTTGTATACAAAATGGGCAAAAGGAGTAATCCTGCGACACTACAAGAAGGCGTCTTCCAGCCAGGAAGGGCACTCGAAGTGGAAGAGTGAGGGATTCCCACAGGATTAGAAGATCATAAATCAAAGGTCGAGTAGGAAATCAAGAGAGAAGCTTCAGAGCACAGCAGCGAGCTCGATTTCAAAAGCAGTTAAGTGCATCTCGAAATTGAAAGGAAGAGCAGGATCGTGGTACAACATTGAAGACAGACTTGAAGTACTGAAGCGCGCAAAAGACTGAAAGAGCAACCAGAAGCATAGTCGGAGCAGTACTGAGGTTCTTCTCATGTTCTTCTCTCTTCTCCATCGCTTTCGTCCTCTGATTTGATGTCTCTCGCGCTTCCTCAATAATTTGTAGGAAGCATATCGATCGTTTTCCTGTATCCTAAATTTCTCTTGAGAAAATTGGACGCGAAAGCGCTATCCAAATTTCTTCAACCATCTTCCCACTTCTTCTCGAATTGAAATTGAGCTTCCTTACTTCCTATTCCAAGATTCGACGATCTGAAGTATCAATTTTCCTACCTTACTGCGTCTCTGTCTCAGAATCCGTGGACAGACGATGCTTTTGAATGTCTGAACATCTTCAGAAGACGACTACTTGTAATTCGTATGAAGAAGATTGGATTGGATTGGAATTTGTGTTTCAAGAAGCTTGATACGAATCCTAACTGAGCTTACGAGTTGATTGTTGTTTCAAGAAGCAAGAAACTGAGAACGAAGCATGTGTCTCCTAATCTTCATGATTTCTCAAAATCCACATCTTCCTAGAGACTAGAAGATCGGAAAGATTGACAGAATGTGCGAGAAGACGTGAGGGTCCTTTACGGATCTCTTCTATCTAACCCATAGCAGCCTGTTCCTTCTTCTTCCTGAGCTTAGAAGAGAGTTGTGAGAAGCCTTATTGATAGAATTTGGAGAGAATGGTCGAGAGTTATGTCTTCTCGTGACGCAGCAAGCTTCTTCTGAGAGTGTATGCGAGGTGAGGAGCCAAAAAAATAGAGTGCGAATGTTTCGTGTTTGTTGTGAGGCTAGATGGCATGTAGAAAGCCGAAGACATGTGAGACCAGTGATGAGAAGCCTGGCTGCGAGAAGTTTTTTGAGTACGTCACTGAACCATAAGTTGTCCCGAGAATCTTCCTGGAGGTCACTGTCACCACAAGAGTCCTCTCAACCTTCTTTTGAACCATTCGTAGACTTTGCTTCTCACGTATCTTGTAATCTTCTATTAGGAAGTAGGATGAATTGCAAGGTGGATTGTCTTTTTAGGAATCCATGTGATGCCTTGCTTAGTTACGATTGCTTAGGTATAGCTCGAAACACGAGATGTACTTAGGAGGCATTGTTCGAATCTCGAGAGACAGAATAGTTGTCTTCTGGAATACTAGATTCTTCTTCTAAGAGTGGAAGTGAGACTCTGAGGACCTAGTAAGGATTGAGCCTTAGGCTCACAACAAGTATGTGTCGTTTAGTGCAACAGAAGCTCGAACATGTTGATGCATCTTCGAGGATTGGTGTTATTGACAACAGAGTCGTCTGAGGCCAAACCTTACATCAAGGAGTTGGGCCTCGACTTCTTCACGTGGAACTGGAACCTCACGGACCAAGATATTCTAGAGGAGGTCTAGGTAGCATTGTCTCCGTGCAACTTTGTACTTGTGAAGGCAGGGGTTGCTCGTGGAAGATCATCTTTCTGGACAGTGGAGTGGTGACGTAAGACGTTTCACAGACAAGAAGCAGAGAACCGTGGGTACGAGTTGGAGAAGAAGATCCTACCGATGATCTCTGAGAAATGGTATGTATCTGGAAGCACTACATGCCTCTTCCTGGATGACAGACAGGGGAGGAATGGATGGAAGATGGAAGCTTACCAGGAGCCGAAAAAGCGTCTTCTGAAGAATCTTCATCTTTTTCAAAGAGAAACGTCCAGAGGTGAGATACCTTGGAGACCAAGACGTGGAGTTCTAGGAAGCGGTTTGGGCAAGAGAAGTCATCAACTGGAGCATCTTCTTCCACGCTTATATCTAGGTCGAACTAGTGTACTTAGGCACCCCAGCAGAAGGGTATCTCGTCTCATTCCTCTGCTTTTTGTACTTGTCTAAAGGAGACTTGAAGGAAGACCAGTTGGCTAAGTATGGACCAACAAGACAACACGATGGCTCAGGAGAGACCACTGTAGTCTAGATTCAGTCTTCGCACCTTGATGCATCAAGAGGAGCTCCAGAAGCAGAAGCAGAAAGCTCTCGAAGTCAACCTCCACACCACGGAGAAGATCGCAGCGAAGTACAAGGAGTTGACACAGCTGAGAAAACGCAACCAGGAGTTGCATACACGACTTCAGCAGCGCGAGCAAGAAGTTCTACGCATCAAGGATAAGCTCACTGATCTCACAAAAGAGAAGACGACTTGGAGTGCACTATGAGAAGCCGCGGAAGCTCAAGCTGCCATAGAGAAGAAGCAGCAAGAAGAAGCAGAAGCCGGAGCTAAGGAGGTCATGGCGCACATGAGAGAAGCGCTTCGTAAGATGTTTAACTTCATTGCAAGTAGGAAGCTTCTCACCCTGGCTCGTGAGTGGGATGACGATTCCAGGAGATGCTAGTGGACTGCAAGAAGAGCATGTTTTGCTACATGGATTGATAGATCGAGGACTTGAAGACTCTTTATGGTCTTCTCTCGATTCTCTAGCCTGCAGCTACGTCTTCTCATGCACAAGACCAGCAGTTGGCAAGGATCTCGACAAGGAGGAGTTTGATCTCGCTGTCCATTTGATAGTGACAGTGTTGGAAGTCGAGAAGACTACAGAAGAAGCCCGGAAGACAAGAAGCAGAGGTGTCTTCCTAGGTGTTTAGAGTGGAGGAGGTGACTATCTCTGATCACTATGAAGTCACCCCAGCTCCCAGCGTCGAATAGGTGGAGCAGAAGAGTCATGAAGCGCAAGTGGACTCAGCTTCCTAGAAGCCTCTTCTGTATCCGAAGCCACTCAAGAAGCCCACATCACGAACATCAAAGAGGAAGTCATCTCAACCGTACTAGAGGTACTAGCAAGACTTCCCACTTTATCAGAGGCTGATTTAGAAGATCAAGTAGGAGAGAATCCAGTTAGGATCACACTTGATAATCAGGAGTAGGCAATAGAGGTAGGTAGATAGTTGACCCTGGCTAAATTTGATAGAAAGTGGAGTCTGTTATTTTAAGAAAAGTTAGCTTCCTCTGTATTTTTAGATGACAGCGGATGTGACAAGATAGGCAACAGTAGGAGTAGGAAAGCATCTAAACTGAGAAGGGAACCGAATGCCTGGGAGGTGGTGGCCTTCTAACAGCGTCTTATTTTTTCTTGGCTGTGAGTTGGGATTGGAGAGGATCCTCCTCCTGCGACTCAAAGGTGATAGTATAAGGTCGATCATAAGGTAGAATTTCAACACACACATGTGGATACACATGTACTACAAGCACAAAATTGGATTACAAAGAGTAGGTATGCACTTTCACTCCCAGTAAGAGATCGAAGGATGTAAACAGCAGTAGTAGACAACATAGAATATGGAATGGCATTATTGTGTAGTCCTGCTTCTAGGTTGGTGTGTCGAGGAGTAGTAACAGGAAGTGGATGGAGTGAGCTTCTAAGAGCCAATGTATCTTCTTCTTGAGGAATTGATTTTAGATTTGATTGCAGAAGCTTTGTTTGTGTCTTCTGGGTAGTGGGTTTTCTTGAATTCATATCCAATTGTGCATAGAGGGTCCTCTTCTCGAGTGGCACTGATTGTTAGAAGCTGTGTAGAGCCGAAGCTTGTCTCATTCAGTGGAGCACTTCGGATCCACGTACGGACTGACCTAAGGGAGAGTGGTCCATGCCGTCAGAATAGTCAGAGCAACGAAAGAAGAAGAAAGAAGACTTCTTTCCACAGCAAAAGGTGACATCCTCGAGTAGAAGACCGTGTAACTGTAAGTCGATTTGTGATCTTCTTTCTCAAATTACTGCAAGCAGGGATATCTTGTTAGTCAAGATTCGGACTAGAAGCTTGTCGGAGTCTTAATTTCTACTTTTTTCTTATTTCCTCTTGTTTGGATTTTTCTCTTCTTCCTCATCTTTTCTCATCTTTCCACCTTCTTCTGTTGAGCTTCCGAGACTTCCATTGAGCTTCCGTGGAGGTGAATGCCGTTGTAGTGCTGCAAGAAGACCGTTTTCATAGGCAAGGGGCTGGGAAGGCTACAAGGGACATAGAGCCTATGATTGATCTAACCCCGCTGGAAATCGTAAGAACAATATGTGATAGGCATTGGTAATTTGACATCTACGAAACGAGATAGTCTTCTAGAGGTGCCAAAAGCCAAGTTGAACCCCCGGAAGTTGAGAATTGCTTTGGGAAGACCGTCGTGGGAAGACTAGAAGCCGTGACATAGAAACAAGAAGTGTCTTCTCGAGCTTCTTAGTAGGTAATTGTGTGATATTTTAGGTAGTAGTTGTATGTTTGGGCCCAAGGCACCTTTTGAAGAGTCTGGAAGCTGTGTGGTTTTGTGAGAAGATGAGATTTCTAGGTAAAACCCGTGTGTTTGTGAGTTTAGACAAATCTTAGAACTTAGAGCAGCGATACTAGTGTAAATCTTCTTGGAGAACTAAATCTTTTATGCTATAATGGGCTAAAGAAGAAATCATGAGACATTACATATAGTAGCATCGTATTTTTGATGCCGCTGCTGGTGATTTCATCTTAGTAAAGATTATTCTAAGCTTCATGGAACTGTGTGTCAGTAGTTGGTTGCGTTTGAGACTAACTTGGATTGTAATTTAGTGTGCTGTGAAACTCTATCTTGCTAGAAGATGAACCGCAGCCAGAAGCTGATTAGAGACATCAAGGAGAATTAGAAGAAGCCGCTTCTCTGCTTCCAAGAGCTTCTTGGAAGGCTTGATCTTGGAAGACTGCAGTTGAGTGCAACATGAAGTAGGAGAGGGAGACGTTCCGAACTTGTGACAGGTTGTTCAGATGTTCAGCCTACCAGATCCAGTAGTAGAAGAAGAGTGACACCTCTTCTCAGCACTCTGGTGGATGCCTCCGACCAGAGGAAGAAGCAGAAGATGCACGGGTAAGGACTTTGAGTGGATACATTCATACCAGCGAACTGCTTGTAGGGAACAGAGGATATCCTTGAGACACCAAAGGAAAAAAGAAGAACTCATGAAGATCCGAACAGTAGATGTGGAGCCTTCCAAATGATTGACTAGTGATTGATCTCTTGTCCATAGGCTAGAGTATATAACAACTCCCTCTTGGGAGATGATGAGTCGACTGATTTCTTTACTGATATCTCTTCTACAGGAGAGAGTATTCACTTGGTTTGGTTCTCAAACAAGATAGAGGCTATGCGCTAAGCCTCACAGTTCCATTGTAATTGTAACTCTTTGTTTTCATCCAAAATATCTTAACCGTGATAAGAATATGACTCTACAAGTCTATTTCTTTAATGTGAAACGTTCAGGTTAAACTATGCGAAACGAGTAATGTACAAAGAAAGCCTCATAGATTTCTCTTGTTCATCTTTCTATCTTTCCTAAAAGGAACTCATTGCCGTGCGGGACTTTCTATCTTTCAAAAGGCTTTGGGACGTACCTTCGACTTGTTCGCGTTACTTGGAAAGCCCCTTGCCCGGTTACCCGTCTACACCACGTGACGTGGACATCCACGTCCGCAGTCTGCCGTTCTTGAAAACAGACAAGGAAAGAGATAACTTTCAGCTAAACATCCGAACGCAAGCGACTAACTGCGGACGTGGACATCCCCGTCCGCAGTTAGTCGCTTGCGTTATGCGTACGTCATCATTTGACTGATCCGAGTGTGAGTTCAAGAATTTCGTCGGTTGCTTGGGAGGATTGGAAGAGCGATTTGAAACGGATTTAGCTGTGATTCAAAACTTGCAGCATGTCTCAACGTGCACGCAGTCATGTTCAGACTCTTCCAGAAATTCTGAACACGGTACCGCTTTCTGATTTTGAAGACGGTACGTCTCCAAGACTACAGCTTATTAGCTTGCTCGTTGGATACCTAACAGCAGGGTAAGAGCTGTGTGGGTATATCTCGTGAGTTTCTGTCGGAGGACGAATATCCATCAAGTTCACATGATGATTGTGAGATGTATACTTTGATGGTACATCCGTGAGCCGTGAACGCTCCAAACAAGCGAATGAGCTTAACGACGTTTTCGTATGTTTTCAGCCGCGCTCGGGGCTAACCGGCATTCTTTGTATTCTCAACCGGCTGAAATTCCAAAAAGTCGGGTTGAAACGACAAGTTATCTCTTAAAAAATCCGGGAAGATTAAAAATTGATTGAGAAAAACAGGTTCCCGTTCATTGCCGTCGGATAATTTCCCTGAGCTCTGGTTTTCAGCTGTTTCTATTCTTCTTATCTGTTTCCCGGAGCGGCAGACTGTGGACGTCACGTGGAATGGACGGATATCCCGGCAAGGGTTGATCAAGTCGAGCGTCGTTCAAGGACTACTGAAGAATAAAGGGCCCGTTCAGGCAAAATTCGGCTGCTGTGCTACTCATTCTTCAACTATCTTCAGTTTCCAACTTTCTGCCGCAGTTTGTCTCTGGATTCGGACTGTGAGTTGATCATTATTCCCGATGACAACTTTGTTATCGCACAAGGAGATGGTGGCACATAGAGAAGTTTTTCATCTTCTGGAACACAAATCATGAAAACTCCAGAATCGTTTTGGATATGTCTAGAGTTTACGTACTACAGTACTGTACAGCGCAGGATGTTGGAGGTGTGCGTGTGTCAGAGTGTGCTAGTCTTGATCACAAACATTCGGGAATTAGAATGCGCTCTGTAGCTAACCGCTGTCAGTCAGTGCTCATCGAGAAAACGGGGTTCATCTCCTCCTGCTGCGTCCTGCCACTAGTGCACTAGTTAGCCTGCTGTTATTCGACAGCAAGAACTAGTAACGCGTTTTCTATATCTTCACATTGTAAAGTTTTCACGGTAAACGTTATGCAGTGAATAAAAGTAAAGATTTTTACCATGTGCGTAATATCCCTTCAAGCTGATCAGTCTTTCTTTTGTGGGTAACCACATCATACTTGGACCATATTCACACAAAAGTGGCTTTTTGGTAGCACCTCTCTAAGCGAAAGGTTCGAACCCTTGACCTTTCGCTTAGAGACTTGGAACTCAACCATCTCTGCTACTGAAGATCAGTAGCAGAGATGGGTTTAGGGCTAGATGGTTGAGTTCCAAGCCATAACCAATTACCAATGGATGAAAAGATCTCATCAAGCCGTATCGAAGGGTCAAGCAATCAATGCCCTGAAGGGAGGGAGAAGAAATGCTAAGCTTTACGTAGCTCTAAAGTCGTTTATTATTTTTAAAATATCATACATCGACAAATCAAAACTCTTGCACACAACAAGTGCACAAGAAGTAACATCGCTTATTGAAATTGTTTTCTTGTGGATCATGTCTGCTAAACATATCTGTAGAACAATAGAAACTTACTGTCTAAAGAATGTAGTGCAAAAAAAAGAAAAAAGAAAAAAAAGAAAGAGAAAATGATATCTTTGACGTCTCTGATGACAAGTTTATAGCACAATCTCGATAAAACTATCGAACTCCAAGATTGATGATCCATATATATCCAAGGGTAAGGAATGAAGTGATGTTCTTCCTACATATCTCCATACTTGGTCACTCCCATTGCTTCTGCCATGTTTGCAGTCCATCTTGAGAGATGGGTCATCACTTGTGTCACCATCGGGGTCTCGTGTTGAATCCGTGGCAACTACATCTGCCATTGAGACTTGATTCTCCTTCATCATATACAGATTAGCTCTCACTAACCGTGACTCCAAAGGAGATATCATTACTTTCTCCATGTCATGTAATCGCTCTCGCATGGTATAGCGAACAACGTCTATGATGACATTCATGAGTAGCTATCCGCTATCCATCGTGAGGACAACAAATGAGATATCGAGCGAAAGACCACACTCGCATGTGGACAATGTCGAAGAAACAAGCTAGATCAAGTCTAAGTGACACCTCATCGTTGTAGAGAAGATAGTCGGCGCGAGTCGAAATGCTCTAATGCAAGGTCGAGCTATGAACCAAGAGTATGCTTTTTTGCTCGAACAAGAGTTGAGTCGAGCTCCAGTATCTCATGAGATAGAAGGATAAATTAAGAGCGCATGAAGTACTTATTGAAAATGGTGTCTCGTCAAAGAGGACAGTAGTCCGTGAGATTTGTCGAGGATGTGCCTCAAGTGTCTCTAGAGTCAAACCATCTCTTGTCTTACGAAGACACATATGTAGTCAATAAGAACCATCCTCTATCTTTGTCACATAGCTTTTCAGAATAGGTCTATCTCGGACGAGGAAACAACAACAGAGTCAAGGTGATGAGAAGACTCAACTACCCAAAAGGTTGCTAGAGCAGTCTCTTCCGTAGATAGCAAGCCCACCCCGTCACATGATATAGATAGTGATGTTTGCTTAGACGTGAGAGGTCTTGTCGTACACTCAAAGGTCCTCGTTCTTAAGTTGTCACCAAAGATACCCATGATCCTCTTGTCAAACTCTCTAAAGTGCGAGATGAAGATAGATGGAGGTATTGTGCGAAGTAAGTAACTGGATGACGTGTTATGGAAGAGTAAAGAGTACCAATGACAACCTGAGGATCCTCTAACCTAGAAAGGTTATCAAAATGCAAAATGTCCTACGCGAGAGTAACATCTAAGAATTGAGAGATGAAGTCTTATGAACCCACTTGTACTTCAAGGATATGTAAATCATCTATAGGTGTAACAAAGCACTCTGGGAGCTAGAGGTCTGATGGAATACTATGGGAGATCAAGCATTGCATTTTGACAGCTTCATTCTCAATTCTACCAAGGTCAAATATGAGATGAGATAATCAAAGACATCACAGATTTTGTCCTCGGACCTATGATATGCGTTGTCGGAGTGTGATCCGTCTACCTAGGAAAGCGCCGGGCTTCTGGCTGTGGTTGTTTACTCAAGAGATTGGCTTTCAGGTCACAATAGGGCTATAAACACTCACACAGATGTGTAATGTAGTGACGCAGGATTACTCCTTTTGCCCATTTAGTATACAAGATATCGTTCCCACAGAGGATTTACGTAAGTAATCGCTGCTCTAAGTTCTAGGATCTGCTCAAACACACAAACACACGGGTTTTGCTTAAAAAGTCCGTCTTCTCACAAAACCACACAAAACCACACGTCTTCCAGATACGCCAAATGGTGCTCTGGAACTAAACAAACAACTACCAATTACAATATCACACAACTATTCACAGAGAAGCTCGGGAAGACGATCTTCCTGCTTCCAGATTGCTTCTTCCGGTCTTCTCGATACCGTCTTCCGAAGCGATTCTCGTCTTCTGGGGGTTCAACTCGTCTTCTCACACCTCCAGAAGGCAGCTATGGTGATACGTGCCAAAAATCCAGCTTCGCAGAAGTCGACTAGCAACGGTCGTTACACCTTATTCTCACACTCACATTCCAACGGGTTAGATAAATCACAGGGTGTATGCCCCCTGTAGCCTTTCCAGGCTTCTGCCTACGGAAATGGTCTTCCTGCAGCACTACAACGACATTCACCTTCACGGAAGCTCAATAGAAGTCTCGGAAGCTCACTAGAAGAAGATAAGAGGATGGGGAAGATGAGGGAAGATGGGGAAGAAGAGAAAAGCCAAACGAGAGAAAACAAGATGAAAAGAGTAAATTAAGATTCCGACAGGCTTCTAGTCCGGATCCTGACTAACAAACCATCCTTGCTTGTAATAGTTTGGGGAGGAAGACAACAAACGTGAGTATTGTTGCACTGTCTTCTACTCGAGGATGTCGTCTTCTGTTGCGGGAAGAAGGCTTCTTTCTTCTTCACTTCGCTGCTCTGACTGCTCTGTCTTCTGGGATCCCTTACCCAGAAGACCGTTCGTACGTAGATCCCACGTGCTCTACAGAACGAGTCAAGCTACACTTCCACAACTGCTGACAGTCACCGCCACTCAAGAAGAACACTTTCCATGCACAATTGGGAGCGAATTCAATGAACCCACCATCCAGAAGACATGGACAAAGCTTCTGCACTCAAATCCACAATCTATTCCCCGAGAAGAAGTCCCAATGGCATTGGGAAGCTCACTCCCTCTACTTCCTGCGTCTACTCCTCGACACACCAGTCTAGCTAACAGGACTGCACGAGGATGCCGTTCCCTGTTCCTAGACTGTCTACTACTTCTATCTACATCTTCGAACCATTGCTGGTACGAGTATGCAGACCCCTCCTGTATATTCCAAGACTATTCGTATGTTTCCAACAACGGGTGTAGTGCGAAGAACCACCTATCCTGTCCCTCTGCTCTAATGTGTCTCGTCCGTCTGTATCATAGAATCGATGTGTGCAGTTGCTACAGAAATCTACAAAACTGGTAGCACAGGCAGAACTCTCTCTCCTACTCTGCTACCCTACTTATGTTGCTGCCGTGAGAACCAGGGGAGGCGACCACCAGGGAGAGAGAGGCGCTGACAAGAGGTTGCTACTTCACATGCAAGCGGTTCCCCTGCCCGAATTGGCCATCCACCTTGTCCTTCCTACGCTACCTATGCTGCCACATGGTGTCCTAACTAATATTACATGGAAAAACTGCCACCCTTAAGATAGCATGTTCGATTCTACTATATTTGGATTTGTGAATGAAGTTACTAACTACTCAGATTGCACGGAGGCAATCTCCACCTGATCTGCTCCTATCGGAGCTCCTAATGCGTCTTCTGATAAGCTAGAAAGCCCTGCAGTTACCTCGGGTGTCACTGAGATGGTCTCCTCCTCATCGTCTCTTGCTGGCCCTACTGTCGCTGCTGCTGCGTCTTCCTCGGCTTCGGCTTCTGCTTCGGAAGACAGAAGCGTCTTCTGAGAAACGGAGTCGACCGGTGCTTCTTCCGTCTTCTGAGGCACGGGTGCGGGACTAGGGACCATGGGGACCTCATGGGGATCCGGGGAAGTCGCTTCCTCCACGCGGAATACCTGGGAAGACGGCTCGTCTTCCTGTCTTCCAGAAGACATCTTGTCTTCCGGGGCGTCTTCTGGAGTCTTCTCGGCTTCCAACGCTGTCATCACCAAGTGCACAGCGAGGTCGAACTCCTCCTTCTCCATTCCGGATCCAGTCGATGGTGCTGGGGCGTGGGAAGATGCGGTTGCAGGTGTCGGAAGCGAGGGAAGACCATAAAGTGTCTTCACTCCTTCGATCTGTCGATCCAAGTACCTGAACATGCTCTCCCGGCATTCCACCAACATCGCTTTGGACTCGCT
Source organism: Asterella californica (assembly GCA_036924285.1). NCBI lineage: Eukaryota > Viridiplantae > Streptophyta > Marchantiopsida > Marchantiales > Aytoniaceae > Asterella > Asterella californica. The sequence continues at coordinate 1,463,329 of JAYKYS010000003.1, read as the reverse complement.
GTCCCATCCTCTAGCTAAGGTAAGTAACTTCCTACCCGCGGTGTAGTTGAACTTCTTCCGAAGCGCTTCCACCGACTGTGCCAACATCTTCTGTGCACGGGCCTCTGCTGCTTCTCTCTGCGTCTTCTCAGCGGCAGCTCGCGCTTCCGCGGCTTCTCGCGCTCTCGCGGCTTCTCGCTGCGTCTTCCATATGGTCTGCTCTTCTGCGAGGGCGGTGATCTTCTCCCGCACTCGGATGACTTCCTGATTGTGCTGCTGTACCCGCGCCTGCAACTCCTGGTTGCTCTTCCGAAGCTGTATTGATTCCTTGGCAGAAGCGGCTGCTTCCGCCTTGTACCTGGCTGCAAGCTTCTCCGTGGTGCGGAGACTAGCTTCCAGCGACTCCGTCTTCTTCTGGTCTTCCCCCTGTCGCAGCAAGGTGCGCAGGCCGAATCCAGGTTGTAAGGGCTTCTCCTCTGCCCTCGCTCTCTTCTCCAGCAACTCCATAGCTGGCTGGATCTCCTTCTGGAAGTAGGCACTGAACTCTTCCAGTCGTCTTCCTGCGGAAGACAAGTTCATCTCCACCACTCGCTCCGCGGTGTCGACTTTGTCTTCCAGAGGCAAGGAAGCCTCTTCCACCACTACGACCTTCATCTTCTGCGCACGAGAAGAAGCTACTCTTCTCATCTTCCGGGGTGGAAGACTCCTCGTGGCAGGAGCGGCTCTCTTCTTTGCGCTTCCTCGCATCGCAGCAGGGGCGCCCATCCATCCTTCGTCTTCTGGAGTCTTCGGAAGACTCCAGAAGGCGTTGCAGAAGCAGTCTTCTGCTCTGATCGGGTACTCAGCAGGTCTTCTTCCGAGTCGGACTCCGATCCTGAATGAATGAGGGAGATGGGTGTCCTCGGTACACTTCTGGGACCCATCTTCCTCAGTGGCGTAGAGTCTTCCGACCCACTAGACTCGTCTTCCCTCACCAGAAGCATCTTCTGGTGAGAGCCGGGCCTCAGCTGAGGCATCAGAATGGGAGGGGGCGTTGCTACTGCCTCTCGGTCATCGTCTTCCGAGGTCTCTTCCTTCACCTCCTGTCGCTCCGTTGGCCCATACACTGCCAGCTGGTCTTCCCTAAGATCCCTCATGGCTACATACAAGTAGCAGAGGAAGGACGTCAAGTGTCCTCCCGCCGGGGTACCTAAGTATGCTAGCTCCGTCTGTACATAGTTGTGGATGTACGCGCCCTAGTAGATGGGCGCTCCGTCATCCCACACTGATTCCAGGAACTCCACGTCCTGATCTCCTAAGTACCTGGTCTTCTGCGCTTTCTCCTTGGGGAAGAGATGCAGAAATAACTTCGTCAGAAGTCGCTTCTTCGGCTCCCGGTAAGATTCTATCTTCCAACCGTTCCTCCCCTGCCTGTCTTCCACGAAAAGACAGGTGGTGCTCCCAGGCACATGCCACGAACTCACGATCCTAGGCAAGATCTTCTTCTCGTACCAATATCCTCGGTTCTCGGACTCAAGCCTGTGAAAAGCCTTGCGCCACCAGTCTTCAGTCCAAGAAGACGGTCTTCCTCGAGCTACTCCTGCTTTCGCAGGTACACGGTTACGAGGTGGCAACGCTGCCCATACCTCCTGCAGAAGCCCTTGATCTGCGAGGTTCCAATCCCACAGGAAGAAATCGAGACCCAACTCCTTGAGGAAAGGAGTGGCCTCGGCCAATTCTACCGCTGGTAACACCAAGCCTCGCGGATGCATCACATACCTGGAAGATCTGTTGCACTAAACCACAAGCACCGACTATGAGCTGAAGGCTCAGTTCTTCCCGAGTGCCCACAGTCTAGCTTCTACTTCTCAGAAGACAAAACTAGTCTTCCAGAAGACAGCTACTCCGTCTTCCGGGATTCTAACAGTACTTCCTAGATAGCTCTCGTCTTCCGAGCTATATCTAAACAATCCTATCTAAGCAAGGCCTCGCATGGATTACCAAGAAGACAACCCACCTTGCATTACATCCTACTTCCTATCAGAAGATACAAGATTCGCAAAACATAAGTGCATGACAAGTTCAGAAGATGGTTGCGGGCTCTTGCGGTGACAGTGGTCTCTGGGAAGACACTCGGGACAGCTTCCGATTCAATGTCTTTCTCGGAAGACTTCCCGAAGTCAGACTTTCTTTCACTGGTCTCATCTGTCTTCGTCTTCCTACACGCAATCTATCCTCGCAACAGACTCAAGACAATTGCACTCTGTTCTTCTGACTTCTCACCTCTCATACGCACTCAGGAGAAGCTTGCTGCCCGGTGGGAAGACATGACCCTCGACCATTCTCTCCAGATTCTGCCAGCAAGTATTCTCACAACTCTCTTCTAAGTTCGGGAAGAAGAAGGAACGGCTGCTATGGATCGGACAGAAGAGACCCGAATGGACCCTCACGTCTTCTCGCTCATTTTGCCAGCCCTCCAGTCTTCTAGTCTCTCTAGGAAGATGTGGAGTTGAGAAGCTTGGAAGACCGGGAGGCACAGGCCTAGTTCACGACTTCCAACTTCTTGAAATAACAAAACAACTCACCACACCACTCAGGATTCGTACCAAGTCTCTCTAAACACAAAAGCAAAGCAAATCCACTCTTGATACGAATTGTGTTCAGTCGACTTCCCAAGACAGTCTTCCGAAGACGGTCTTCCGAAGACAGTCAAGTTTAAGAAGCGTCTTCTGAAGATGTTACCATCTTCCGAATCGTCTTCTGTTCCAAGTTTCGGAGGTAGAGAGGTAGTACGGTAGGGAAATTGATAGCTGAGATCTCCAATTTGAGGGCTAGGAGTAGGGAAGCTCGAATTGAGCTCGGGAAGAAGCAAGGAGATGTCTGATAGAAATTGGGCAGCGCTTCCGCGCCCAATGTCTCAATAGGAAAGATGGGGGGTGGGGGTAATCGATCAGGCTGCCTGCACACAACCAAGGAAGCGTGGGGGATACCAGGAAAAGACGAGAAGAAGCGGGAAGGGGAAAGAACAGGGGAAAGAACCTCTACAGTCTTCTTCTGCTCCCCGAGTTGCCTTCGACCTCCGCGCGCTTCTTGGCTCTGGTCCTAGCTCCAATGCAGCTCCTCACGACTGGGCCTGCTGTCAATGTCCGGCCACGTCTCGATTCCATCTTCGATTCCACTCGCTGCTTTCCAATTTCAGCTTCTCGGAAGCTCACAGAAACACCTTCGCTCTTTTGCCTTCTGTGCCCCTGCAATTCGGTCTCGCCCTTCGCCTAGCTGCCAACTGATTCTCTCCTACCTCGATGTCCTCACTCGATTCCTCTCTCAAAGCTAACTCGCGAAGCTCACTATCTCCAATCGATCTTCTCAAGCGCTGTGCTGCGGGAAGTTGGAATGTGCCTAATGTGCTTCCTTACGCATCTTCCCCGCAGATTAGGGTTTTTCGACCTTAGGTGTCTTCCTCGACCTACCTACCTATTCGGTGCGCCCCAGTAGGTACACCTACTGTCTTACCCGAAAACTCGTGGTTGGGCCTTCGCGGTCGCTGTCTTCTGGAAGACAGGTGTCTTCCGCCGTCTTCCCATCTTCCGCCGTCTTCTCGTCTTCTGCCGTCTTCCGAAGACGCAACTGAGAAGACGCTCTTCCGAAGACGGTCGTCTTCCGAAGAAGTCAACTTCTTATTACAAACAGCTCTTAAGATCATCTTCCTGTTAAGGAAGACGTAACCTTAAGTAACAACGCTTCTTCAGTTATACAAACAAGTTAATGTTCTTAAAAATTTCAAAAATTCGTGCATCTTGTAATTTGTGGGCACCACATGTAAGATCTAGTAATATGCTCAGAAAGCGAAATTCAGGTCTAGCTGGCAGTAATATGATCCGGCGGCGAACTTTGACACTCACGGAGAAGAAAACTATGAAGGTTTAGACTTCTAAACTTCCCCTACATGCAAATGAGGTACTACTGAACTCACACACGAAGTTTCAGCCTGAGATCAAATTCAGACACGGAGATATGGACAAAAAAGTTCTGAGCAAGAAAACTACGGCAATTTCTGATACCTAGCTGGCTATTCCGACCTATAACAGAAGATTTGCTCGATCAATTTCAAAAATTCTTACAGGATTTGGAGTCTACAGGATGCTGAACACCCCTGTAAAGTTGGGACTCCTGACTGTACACAGAACTCCAGATCTCCTCCTCTAAAGTCGCTGCTCTAGATTAAGAGCTTTTCAGACCCCCTCTGCTTCAGCGGCCGCCCTGGATTACTCAGTCACTCAATCGATGCGAAACTTTTTCGGAAATCGTAGCCCTGCTGGCAGAGAACACAACCTCGAAGTTTTGAAGCAATTTCCTCAAATCTGCTGCAAGTGACACTGAAAACCCTAAATCCAACAAAAGTGATTCAATTCTAGCACAATTCGAACTTCAATTGGTCATAACTTCATCTTTATTGCCTCAAACTGATCGAAAATTTCACTGGAAGTGCTTGGCATGACGAGCTCTACCCTCCTGTGCACTCAGATTTCGATGTCCCCCCACCAAATGCTCGAACTCCCCTTTAGACCTCTGCTTCTAAATTTAGAGTTATACAAAAGACAAAAATGGACCAATGAGAGTTCATAGTTCCACTTGGCTGTCCTTTAGTGCCCTAATCCACGTGGTAACTCAACTTCACTCAAAGGCTACCACGTCAGCCCCTAAAGTGCCAGCATAAATCTTAAACTTCACGCGAAGGCATGTAAAATAACACATAATCCTAAAAGATAACTTAACCAATCTAGAAAGCATGCATGGGCGACATGTAAGTACAACCCATGAGCTTAAACCCTTATCAGCATGGAAACCCTAAGTTATGTACTTCCACAACATAGATAAGAATGATATCATTTGCACAAGCGCAGGAGTGCTTGAACAAGATAGATAACATACTATCAACCTACTAGGACTCAAAATATATAACACAATAGTGTCAACATCGTATGCAAAGGTGTCAAACATATGTATAAAGGACTAGAAGTAATATGAACTAACTTCTAGAACTACTAAACTCAAGCGTCGGAGTAGAAGTCAAACATGTAGCCGCCAAGTAGCGCGACATCCACCCCCTATGAACCTGCACATCCTCCGGTATGTGCCATCCAGATCAAGACTCTTCAGCTTCGGCTTCAAACTCATCTTCAACATGCATTGAGTCTTCAGCTTCGTCCTCTGTAAACTCTGCAACGTTCTGGTCCTCCTCTCTCCTCCTAAAAGCTTGATCCTCTTTCCTGCGACTGGTATCTTGAGCACTGCATCATCTAACTCTCTCAAGGAGTATGTGGCATTATCATAAACCTCTAACACCACATAAGGTCCAAACCATCTCTTGGAGAACTTCCTGATAGTGCTATGCTGATTATCAAGACTACTATCATAGACTAACACCCAATCACCTTCTTTAACTAGTTTGGGTCGTAATCTATGTGTTCTATCAAATCTGCCTTTGTTTCTCTCTCTAGCAATCTTTAATCTTTCGACAGCTTTGGCAACATCCTCAGGCCTTCGTTCTAACTGCTGGATCCTTAATGCAAGAAGATCCTCCGTACTTCTATCATCTTCCCATGGCAAAACATTCCAAGTAGGCACAACTTCCTCAATCGGCATCACAGGTTTCTGTCCTAGTATCAATTCTGCTGGCATGTAACCTGTAACGGTACTATGAGTTGTACGGTCTACCCATAAAGCAAACAGTAGCAGTCTAGGCCATTCACGGATCTTACCCTTGCAAGCTTTTACCAAAGCTTTGATGATTGGCGGATGACCTCTTTCGCTCTTGCCATTCCCTTCAGGATTGTAAGCAGTGGTTAACGCCAACTTGATTCCCAATCGCTTGAAGAACTCAACTGCTTCTTGTGAATCCAGCTCGCCCCTATTTGCAGTGATCTTTCCCACACACCCATACCTACAAATAACATCTTCAAGTAGAAAACGGCAGACACTAACAGTGGTCTTCGTCCTCAAGGCACGGTCTTCAACTTGGTTAGATAGATCTTCTCTAGCCAAGACTAGATACCTCATTTGTCCAAGCCCAAATGGCATAGTTACCAGATCCACTACCCATTTGTAATGAATGGCTAAAGGATAAGTAGGATGCAATCCATCACGATGACGTATGTTGGAATACATCTGGCAAGATATACAGGATGAAACAAACTGTACTACATCCTTATACATACCCTTCCACCAATACTTCTCCTTTATCTTGGCAAATGTAGCCCAAACTCCCCTTGACCGGCCCATAGACTCTCATGGAACTCCTTGATCAGCTTCTGCTGCAATTCTAGGTCACATACCACTCGATGTGGTACACCTCCTTGTAGCTTAGGGCACTTCCATAGATGTCCTTCATATAAAAAATACCCATAAGCTGTTCTACGGATCCTCTTGAAATCTACATCAGACCAGCCTTCTTGCCTTTCCAATGAACTCAAATAGCGCCCAAGATCCAACCACTCGCCATCGTACATAGTTTCCTCAAATAATTCCAATGGAGCTGCAAACAGTTTCTATCCTTTCTAGCAAGAACACTAGAATAGAACTCTGTTCTCACATCCTCCTGGTCATCTATCATTTCCTTCTCATCGTAGTACCTAGCCCTTGATAACATATCTGTCACAGGATTTTCTTTTCCTGCATATGTCTAAACTTTGAGTTCAAGGACTTGATATATGCTATCCACCTCAACATAGCAATATCTGGAGTTGTATAGCTAGTGATCATTCCCAAGAGAGGTAAACAATCTATCTCCACAACCACAGGTGCTCCTATCAAGTATTCCTTGTCACTCTTCATCGCAGTAACCACTCCTCATAGTTCTCTCTTGACCTGAGGGTAGTCTCTCTGCCACGAACTTAATACCTTAGCACCAAAACGCACCACATATCTATTTCCATCCTGATCATCTTGTCTTATAGTCCATCCAATGCCAATAGGACTAGTATCAACAGTAAGGATAACAGATCTATCCAACTCATATGTTACCTTCCGTAGAGTTGGTGGTGAAGCCAAAAGATCCTTCAACTTCCTCATAGACTCGCTTTGCTCCTCTTGCCACTGAAATCTTTGCCCCTTCCTCAGCAGCTTGTACAACGGATCTGCTACATGAGCAAAGTGTGGAATCCATATATGATAAAACACACATGCACCTAGAAACCTTCTCACCTCGATAACTGACCCACATGCCTCCTTCATCCTTCGAATGGCATCAACCTTGTTCGGACAAGGTTTCCGACCATAAGATCCACATAGGTGCCTCACAATCAACACCTCTTGTTCTCCAAATACAGACTTTGCTCCTGATAAAGTCAAATGAACCTCCTCCAGTCGACTCAATATCTTATCGCAGTCAACTATATGGTCTGCAACAGACTTACGGCACCCCCTCTGATCCTTTATCTCATTCTTCTCCTCCTCAGCACATCCTTTGATCGGCACATCATCAAGGAATGAGATAGTTTTTTCAGGAATGAAATCCCTCAAAACTTTATTCATGTCATTCATCATATGTGCTACAGAACTGGTAGCACCTTGTGGCAAGGTGCACATCCTTAGTAACCCCAAAGGTGTCCTCATTGTAGTCAAGTCTCTACTCTCAGAGGATAACTGAAACTGATCATAACCTGAATATAAGTCTCCCATTGAATAGATAGCACGACCAGCAAAAGCCTCTGCAAACTCGTCTACAATAGGTCCTATACCCATATTCCTGATAGTCACCTTGTTAACTGGCTGCATATCTTGAATGAATCTTAAAGCTCCACTCTTCTTCGGAACAGTAAACCATCTGCTAGAGTAGGGAGCTATAGATGGTTCCAAGATACCCATCCTAATCCTCTCATTGAGCAAGTCTATCAACTTTGGTAGATGAGCTCTAGGTATAGGGATAGGACGTAGATTCCAAGGCACATGCGGTATAGTAAAGATTGCCATAGGTGCAACTACACTTAGATCTACACATCCTACTTCATGTGACTCAAACGCAAACGCCTTACCATGCCTAGATAGCATCTCCCTGAAGCTTTTCTTCTCTTGCTCAATAAGAAATCCATCACCTCCAATCCTTAGCTCCTTCAGTGTTGTTTCTGTGAATTGGTGCCCAATTCTTCTCGGTCCTCTGAGCGTCGGTTCTCGTGCAGCTTGCTCCATCTTCTGATTGTAATCGAGTGGCAAAGACAAAGCCACTGGTTTGACTTTCTTTGCCACTGACTTGTACTTGGTCTCCACATACACCTCTTGTCGATCTATAAACTTATCAATTCCATCATAAAGCTCCTTGGAGCTCACGCTCACCACTCTATCTACATCATCTGTAGAGCTTCCTAATATAGATTTCAACTCTCCTATAGTATCTACCAAATACTGCTCTTCAAACACTCCAGATATGTATTCATCTCCTCCTAACTCTCCACTATCCCACAAAGATTGCTGTATATACTTCACATGTTGCCTCTCAAACCTCTTCAGATTCTCAACCTTCCTATAACACATTGATCCACATGATGTCAGTCCTAAGAAGCCAGTGGATAAAGCTTCATGCTCTACTGGATCAGGCGAGAATCCTAGCTCTACTGTACCGTTGAAGTCTCGCTCTTCAATGGTATTCTGCCAAAACCCCTAGACTCTCTAAACTCCTGAGTAATCTTAGGCAGTGACGGTCTCTCAAGCTATCACGATTCCTCTCATGTTCTGCAGCAACGGTCAAAAACTGAACAGCTCTTTTGCCGTCTCTACTACGTATCCTAGCATAGGCTGAACCATCATCCATAACTCGTGTCTCCATTCTAACAGCAGTAATGTAAGGCTGCCCTAGAATGATAGGATAGGTTGACATGTCTTGCACAAAGAAATTCTGAACATCACTGATGTCACCCACCGTTACCTTGATGTTGAGACAAGCACCATAGAGTTCTCTCCTCTGGTTGTTGGCAGCGCGGATAAGCCATCCATGGTCGATGTCTATGGGCCATCTCCCACGCTTGTACAGCTCCTTAGACATCAGATTAATCTCTGAGCCGTGATCAATCAATGCCACCACAGGTTCCTCCAGATCTCCCAACTTCACCAAGGTCTCTGTGGTTGCTCTTGCCCAATGGTTGTGAGAGTAATGGCTCTTCTGCGATGCTTCCACCTCATCTTCAAACCTCATGTGCTGATAGGATCTCCCCTCTGATACTTGAGAGCAATAACCAGCAATCTCATCTTCCTCATCATCTGACAGTTTGATCCCTAGAGCATTAAGCGTAGCTGCTTCACCCAAAATCTGACGTTTTCTCTTGATGATATCTATGATAACCTCATGGAACTCACGCTTTGCAATCCCAAGAATCTCGCCCAAAGTAAACTCAACTTTCCCATTCAAGATACGGTTCTCTAACACCTACTTCAAGTCTGTAGCAATCTCAATGTCAGACTGAAGTCTGTATGTAGGCGTCTTACCCTTCTCTTTGCTTCTCTCCTTCTCCTTTGGTGTTGTAGGTGGTAGATCCTCCATAGTCTCCTCCCGAGTAGGTGTCGTCTCATGCCTTGCCTCTGGTCTAGCCCTTTCACTCCTTGTAGCAGGCCGTTTGGCTGTAGAAGCCTCACCTGCATCCTCCCTCTTACGTTTTTCTTCTAGTACAGCTTCATGATGACTTCGTGCAACATAAGCATGTACTGACATAGTATCCACAAGGTCCATGACTAAACTATCCATTCCATCTTGTAGTCTCTCGAATTGAGTTGCCAACCCTTCGTAGCACATCCTTATCTAGCTCTGTTCTAGCTACGGACCGCACTACATCAGACCACAACCCAGTAGTCCCTTTCTCTCTCTCCATCTCCACTTTCACTTCACACGTAGCAGCATTCACAAGAGAAACAGCATGTGATGCTGCTATCTCATTCACAAGTCTCTTCATACCACCCTTGCCAAAGTTGGTTCCCAGCATCATCCCAGTCTCTCTCAAATGGATCTTACCATCTTTGAAGAAGATACGATCCTTCATCAATGCATCTGAAAACTCTCCACAATCTCTTCTTACATGGTCTAGGCTATCGCACCATATACAACGATGAACAAAGCCTTCTCTCATCTGAGGTCTCTTCATAGCAGGCTATACATTCTGCTCCTTCTCTTCTAACCTAGTGAGCTTAAGCTTAAGCTCCTTCATACCCTTAATCAACTCATCAAGCGGTGAGTCTTCCTCTCTAGCAATTACCAAAGCGAGCTTAGTAGGCAACTGCTTGACAGGAATTATCAGAGGTGCTACTTCACTTACCACCACCTTGTCCCTTCTTCTCTGTCTCTTGGTCAGCAAAGAGACAGCCTCTTCAACCTCCTTCCAATCAGTCTTCAATCCTCTCTCTTCACTCTTGTCTTCCAACAACAACTCAAGCTTCTCCTGAATAGTCACGTCCGCTGCTTGTAAGAAAAGCTCTGTCTTCTCCACCTCTAGTGTAAGCTTCTCTGTCCTAGAAAGCTGAGCATACTGACGATCAAACTCCCTTAACAACTCATTTACAGACAAACCTTTGTTAGGCTTCACCACCCACTCCAAGAACGTTCTCTTGGTCACTTTCTCTGAATCTTCAGTGTAGTACTCCTCCTTCAAAGCTCGCATAAAGCTCTCCCAACTCTGTCCTTGCTGCCGCTTGAGCTCTCTCACACGCCCACGAATCTCAGGGACAACAGCAAGTTCAAAGTTTTCCACCATCTCCTTCTCAGGTACCTTGTTCACCTCCATCTCCCTAGCATAGTATCGCACGTACTTGGAAATATCTGTCTCCTTGAACTGGTCCATCTGATGCACCACAGATTGCAACGCCTTGGTTGCTAATACCTCCTTCCTCTCTGTGCTCTACTGCTGCTGCATAAACATGGAAAAAGCTTGGAACATCTTCATCGTAGCAGCATCCAACTGAACAGGTTGCTGAGCAGCAGCAACACCTCCACTTGATGATCCTTGGTTGACCATGATATCTGATCCTGTAACACTCTCAAGAAAACTCCCACCCTAGGTGTTTCACGTCGAGTTCACCAAAAGAGAGTATGTCGGAGTGTGATCCGTCTACCTAGGAAAGCGCCGAGCTTCTGGCTGTGGTTGTTTACTCAAGAGGTTGGCTTTCAGGTCACAATAGGGCTATAAACACTCACACAGATGTGTAAGATCTAGTAATATGCTCAGAAAGCGAAATTCAGGTCTAGCTGGCAGTAATAGGATCCGTCGGTGAACTTTGATACTCACGGAGAAGAAAACTATGAAGGTTTAGACTTCTAAACTTCCCCTACATGCAAATGAGGTACTACTGAACTCACACACGAAGTTTCAGCCTGAGATCAAATTCTGACACGGAGATATGGACAGAAAAGTTCTGAGCAAGAAAACTACGGCAATTTCTGGTACCTAGCTGGCTATTCCGACCTATAACAGAAGATTGGCTCGATCAATTTCAAATATTCTTACAGGATTTGGAGTCTACAGGATGCTGAACACCCCTGTGAAGTTGGGACTCCTGACTGTACACAGAACTCCAGATCTCCTCCTCTGAAGTCGCTGCTCTAGATAAGAGCTTTTCAGACCCCCTCTGCTTCAGCGGCCGACCTGAATTACTCAGTCACTCAATCGATGCGAAACTTTTTCGGAAATCGTAGCCCTGCTGGCAGAGAACACAACCTCGAAGTTTTGAAGCAATTTCCTCAAATCTGCTGCAAGTGACACTGAAAACCCTAAATCCAACAAAAGTGATTCAATTCTAGCACAATTCGAACTTCAATTGTTCATAAATTCGTCTTTATTGCCTCAAACTGATCGAAAATTTCACTGGAAGTGCTTGGCATGACGAGCTCTACCCTCCTGTGCACTCAGATTTCGATGTCCCCCCACCAAATGCTCGAACTCCTCTTTAGACCTCTGCTTCTAAATTTAGAGTTATACAAAAGACAAAAATGGACCAATGAGAGTTCATAGTTCCACTTGGCTGTCCTTTAGTGCCCTAATCCACGTGGTAACTCAACTTCACTCAAAGGCTACCACGTCAGCCCCTAAAGTGCCAGCGTAAATCTTAAACTTCACGCGAAGGCATGTAAAATAACACATAATCCCAAAAGATAACTTAACCAATCTAGAAAGCATGCATGGGCGACATGTAAGTACAACCCATGAGCTTAAACCCTTATCAGCATGGAAACCCTAAGTTATATACTTCCACAACATAGATAAGCATGATATCATTTGCACAAGCGCAGGAGTGCTTGAACAAGATAGATAACATACTATCAATCTACTAGGACTCAAAATATATAACACAATAGTGTCAACACCGTATGCAAAGGTGTCAAACATATGTATAAAGGACTAGAAGTAATATGAGCTAACTTCTAGAACTACTAAACTCAAACGTCGGAGTAGAAGTCAAGCATGTAGCCGCCAAGTAGCGCGACAGCGTGCCATAGCTAAAGATGAAAAGACAAGATCAAAGCTAGAGATTGGAGCAACCAAGACGGTGGTCAAGAGAGCTCTGTAGTGAGTTAAAACAAAGAATGATCCACCCAAAAGGTCTCCCTAACGAATATCTATAGTGGAGTCGATGATTGTAACTCTTTCTATCAAAGAACTGTTTTGATAATAAAGAAAAGAGGAAGAACCATAGAATGATCGCACGAAGAGAACAAGACTTATCAAAGATCCACCACCATCCATGTGCTCCTTAAAGATGGAGGTGCAGAAAACACTATTAAAAATATTTTTCACGTCCACTTGTAGGGCAACCTAATCAAGTGGATGTCCAAGACAGCCCTAATGTCGAAAGATACAAGCTCACAACCTCTAAGTATGGGTATTCCAAACTAATGTGGACAAAGATGATCTTGAAAAGTATCTCGAAGCTAAAGAACAATAGTACGACTAATAAGTCGTAATAGGATCTCATCGATGACTGTCGATCAAATCGTCCGTCATTCTTCATCTTGACCAAAGTCTAGCTATGCCTAGTACCTGAGCTTTAGAATGAGATTATGTCATTGAGCTACTATTGTTGCTATTTGAAAAAGCTCAGTGAAATCGCTAGAGTTGTCGTTGGTCTAAAAAAAATCTCATGGGTCCTTGTAGATCATATGGGACAGACTCCAAAAGATAGACGTGGAGTTGTACACAAGGCCTGGGCAAATAGAGATCTATTGAGAATAATGACTCTTCAAGATGATAGTCCTGAACTTCAAGTGGCGAGAGGTCATTTGATAGGGGGTTAAAAAAACATAGCAAAGTGACCGTCTATTCATTAAGACATGTCATTGACAAAAGATGCAATGTTCTAGCAGCTCTACTATACTCTCCAACCTGATCTAACATCATATAATATTGTATACGAGAAAAGATGAAAAATCACATTTAGAAGCAAAATCACTCTCATCTCGTGCAACACATACTGATTCTTTTTGTAGGATGTCCAATCATCAGTATAGAATCCCTGAAGACGGACCACTATCTCTAGATGTTTCACTCTTTCATCTCGAGTATAACAGAGACACCAACAAGGTAGTAAGAAGAACAATAACCACATTGTCTCATCCTTGACGTTTCGTATGAGATGTCGAGAGGTAGACAAAATGCTTACTTCACCTCGTCATGGAGAACATGAGGTAGCCGATGAAACAAGCACGGACAAGAGAAATTCGTCTCAAAAGATCCCAAAATAATGTTAAATATGGACTCTCAACCACTCTTACGACTTAGAAAAAAATCCAAGAAGAAGGACTGATAGTGCTGTAGTGACCGCATGTTTAGATCTCCGCTTTCGGGTAACATGGACATCGCATGTGATCCAATGATAGCTCTTATGCATCTTTCTTGCATGAGACTCTATCCTTTGCAAGATAAATAACTGATCGCACATCAAACATGGTGCGTCTTGAGTCGATTTCAATTTCATGAGAGAGTACTCACAGCTAGAAAAGAGACCATATCCAACCAAACAGTACCAATAATAAAAACATCTAGATATAGAACCCTAATCCTCTAGAGATAAAGAACACTCTAAACGTAACAAGAAAGTCTTGAGAAATCTCTCAAGGATCCTAGTAATCTTAAAAGATCGCAAAAGATCTCAAAAAAATCTAAAAAATTTAATACTCATTCATTTCTTCACCAAATATAAAATTTTAGAACAAAAAAAGTAGAACAAAAAAAAAAAAACTAAGCAAAAATATCTGCACTAAACCCCTCCAACATACTCGACTTATCTCAACCTACATTCTCTCTTCCCTCTCCTCCCGCAGCCGCTCGTTTTACGCACTCCCACTTATGTACTATTCCACATGTACCACTCCATTGATCTCACTTCCATGCGTTTCTTGTTCATGACATTAATCTTGAACTAAGGGCGTGCTTACATTAAGTCCATAACTGCTACAAGTTAATTTCGTTTAGGCTCATTCCCGATCTTCTTTACTCGCTCTCACAGTGGATGACAATACGAGTTCCTTTCATAGACAAAATCTTTTTGCATTGACACTTTCGTGACTTGTACTGTTTAGAGTTTATGGTTTAGGTTCTTGACTGTACTTTGAAAGTATCTCAGGCAATTTACTTTGATACGCTCTACCCGGATAGATTCACAGAGTACCAGCTATATAAAAATCTTGATTTGGAAGATTTATAATTATATCTTAGAATGACCTAATTATATTTAGAGTTGGAATATGTAAACTCGATACAAATAGGGTAGAGGAAGAGAACAAGAGAAGATGGATTGCACTCTACAAATGAATTCATGAAAGAAGATGTTCCATGAATTCACTCTCTCTGCGTGAGGATATTCACCTCATGTACACTTATATTACATCAGGTATATATAATTTATGCACTAAGGGGAAAGGTTAGGGTATAAATTAATGTCTTCACAAAATGATACTTTCTTGAAGATAATGATTTCAGACTTATAGCCCGGCAGCGTATCACCCTGGACTTCACTTATGATTTATATCTGGATTAGCTGGCAATTTTGAGACTGGTTAACATATATTAGTTTAATATTTTATTATAATATTTATAACATTTATATGTTTTCCTATAAGAGAAAACGAAAATTAATGTACAAGGCGTGGGGAAAGATATTAACCGCAACTTGGTAATCGCAAACCGTTTAAACTTTACAGTTCAGGTATTCATGTGCAATACTGTGACCTTCACGGACTTTCCACCTGCAACATGACTTGGAGGTACATGTACCTTTTTATGTCGAAACACTGGACGAAATGAATAGCCAATGAGACCCCATCAAGCCTTACAAACGAAAGAAGGAACTCAAGGGTCAAGCACCCAACACCCCGAATAGAGGAAGAACATCGAGGCTAATCTTCGCTATCAACAGATCTAATATCATCTATTGTTTTTAAAATATCACACATCGGTAAGTCACAACTCATGCATACAACATGTGCATACGAAATAACTTACTGCAATTGCTCTCATGTGGACCGTGCTACTAAAGCTATCTGTAGAGCAATAAAAATTCGCTGTCTAAAAAATGTAATGCAAAAAAAAGAGAAAGTGATACTTCTAGCACCTCTTATGGTAATCTTTGGCACAATCTCGAATAATGATTTATGTCTAGGCGTTGGTTTCCTTTGAAAAACCACTGTAATCCTTGGATGTAGGTTTGAACCGTGAGTTCACTTAGTGGTTTTGGAGTCGTTGGGTAACGACTCCAAAACGTTGGTGTGGGGATGGATCATTTCTTTGTCAATATCTCTCGTTATAAATAATACAAAGACATGTGATTATAATGAAATAGCTTGACCTTATTATAAATTTATTTTTTTGCTTGGTATATTTTGAACATTTCCAGATTGCTTTTAAGCTTTGGAAAAAATTTCTTATAAATTGCTGAAATTACTTGTTCATGAAACAGTAGACAAGGTTGATATTTTTCATTTTTAACTCTATCTTTTATCTGTCTCTTCTTCATTACAAATATACAGTTAGTCACATTTGATATTTTCTGTTAAAAAATATGATTATAAATTTATAATCACGAAGTGTTATAGTCACAAAATATAAAGTCACCCAGTGCGTAATTATAACTATGTTTTACTATATCAATTTCTCAAACTTAAACGGAGTCTAAACCGTGGTACATCACTTCCTGAACCTAAACAGTGGTTTATTAATTTTTTTCTGAACCTAAACAGTGGCATATAAGTTTCCAGACCTAAACCCAACCTAAACTGCAAGGTATCAATTTCTGAACTCAAACAGCAGTACATGGTAAAACGATCGATGGTTTATCACATATAAACCACTGAAAAATACAAAAGAGGACAAATTAGTTTATGTAGTAAGTACATATCTCCCTACAGCCACTAGAAACGCAGCAAGATTAAATAAACCTTGAGGAGATTATTGACTCTTGGTTAGTCACGTTTGTCCCATATGCATTTATTGCTCGTGCAGAAAAGTGGTTTCCAGTTAATGGTAGTGTTATTACTAAATCCACTATTGATAAGGAAAGTTCCATACACGAGGTTTAAAGCGGCATCGCTTATCTTTTCAAACCATGGAATTTGGTTTTAGCATGTTGAAACGCGAGTGTATTATTAGGCGTGCATATTATTCACCTCCTCTCTTGATGGAGGATTAAATTAATTATTATTTAATTTATATCTAAATTAAAAATTCCATATAATATGACTGTGTGGCGATCAGCATTCCACATATGCATTTTTGGAACATATCTGTCAATGCTCCTCTTATGGTTTATGTCTGAATCTTCTCACTTCTCCAGAATTAGCTAACAATTAATATTTATATAATTTTTCTATTTTTCTGTTAGCTTGGAATAAGATTTTTGCTTCACCTTTATATATTTTTCCGGTAATAACAAGCGAGAAAGATCTTGCGTGCATATTGGTAGTGTAAGTCTGTCGAACCCAAAGAATTCTTGTAAGTCTCTTAAACCTAATGAATTCAAATTTGTAGCAAATGCAGTTGTTCCTGAATGCCTTTACTAGGTAGATGAAAGACTAATAAAGTTTGCGAGTCAAGTTTAGTCTCGGCTTAAGATTTTTCTACAATATATTTTCAAACGTAAATGTAACACGTTTTAACACGGTTTGACTTATAGAGATAAGGTTTACTAGAGTTGAAGGTATAGTTATGGGTGGAAATATCTCTGTGTATAATCACTTTGTCTATTTTCAGATGGATGAGGCAAATATGCAAAAGTTTAATCTATTATCTAAACCTTCTTGCAATAAATTAATGTCCAGTAAAAATACTCTTTTATTCGTCAAGTTAGCTAGGAAGTAAAATTTAGCAGTTAGATTCTATTCTGATTTATCACATTGGATTAGTCTATAATTTTACTTAAAATATTCACATATTTTGCAGTAATATTTATAGCAGAAATATTGTCCAAAAACAAACTGGTATGCATATTGTAAACCGACCAATATTTTAGAAGCGTGTATATATATATATATATAATTTATAAGACCATATTTTCTCAAAATAATTTACTAAATTGACTTTCCAAATAAAGTATGTATGTTGAGTTCCCTCGCAAACCAATGAACTCGGGAAACTTACTTCTCGACATCGTCGGTTTTTTCTTTCTTCCATTTAAAAAGAACTCCAAGTTGCATAAATATTATGTTCCTATATTAATTTATTATTATTATTACTTATCTAAGATACCTTCTAAGATGGGAGCCGAACACGAACACCGTGAGAAAGACAGTTTTCACCAAGAGAAATAACGCAATGGAATATACCGTTTAACGTACATTAACTGCGTATAAAGTGCTCTAGCTTTAAAGAAGGAAAAGATTGTGTATAAAGCTAACTAGAGTAAATATGAAGCATGCATATTCATTATGATGCACATTAATTTGTGACCTAACCATTCTTGTGGGAAGGGTTAGTTCATAAATTAAAGAGGGATACTTTTAATCGTCTTGAACACTTCTCTTATAGTAGAAGGGTTAAGTTCAACTCACAGAATTTATAGGTTTTTCTTTTTCCCATAGTCCTCTTGTTATGTTAACTTGAGAAGTATTTAAATTTATTTTGCCACTGTGCTAGGAATAGTGACAAAAAAATTCCAGAACTTTTGTGTAGGGCAGCAATGTTTGCTTACTGGAGGAAAAAATCTTTACCTTTCAAGAAAATATTTTTACTAAAATGATTATGTACAACAAATCATTTGAAAGAATTTTAAATATATATTTCTGGTTTTCCTTTTGTGTCTTTGTGTTCCCACACTCATTTGGGATGCATATTAAATATATTCCAGAAGAGTGCAACATGTTTAATTTATTATTTAACTATTCCTGATAAAATTATTAAGTAATAAATTAATAGCTAAAGTAAAATCATCTCGATTTTGTACCAAGGTCTTGTACTTTCGAAAGTGTGTGCGCGTTTTCTTTATCGGTTATCTCATGATCTTGATTATTAATCACCTTCGAAATTGGTTGTCTCTTGGTTCCTCAGAGCAAGATGAATCGTAAGGAGTTCTTGTTCGAGATATGTCCAAACATAGAATACCCTTGAACCTCAGAGAAGAACTTGAGCCTCAGAGTCTTATAGTTGCATCTTTTGACCCACATACTTCAGGCTTCTCTCACTTTATAAAGTCATGGCGAAAAGTATGACATGAGGAACCAAAGAGACCATGGAAGTACTAGAAGGCTGCTGCTCAGATGAAACATGCTCTCAAATCCAAATAAACAATGAAGAAAACAGTCACAAAGCAACGAGGATAATATTGACAGTGCAAGACTAAGTGACGAAGAACACTCTGAAATCTATCTGCATTTGACCCATCTCTTCCTCTAGATATCAAGAATCTTACACCTCGACCGAGGTTACAAGATGTCAGGAACCATGACTCTTAGCCCTCCGTCACTTGAATAGGTCGGTGTAAATGATAGCAAGACAAAGATGCTACCAAGCTGTAGAACTTTTTATTCATCAGATCAAATGCAAAAACCAAAGATACCATTGATCATCCAATCAACCGCAACAAAGAGCGCTGGATCATAGAGGTCCTTCCAAGCTTATTTGCAAGTCTCTCTTCATGATCCTGCAGATTATGACTAATCTAGATTCTACATACCCACTTCTTCCACATTAAAGTAGCTTCTTACTTCTCCACTTTTTTCCAGTTCCAGTAAAAAGTTCCTTCAACAGGCATGATTGGGACAACCATGTGCATGGATCACTATCTTTATATCTCATAAAGAGAGTTTAAACAAACTCGCACATTTCTCGACAGTAAGATTTTAGACAAAATAGTCTCTAAAATACCACCAAGCTTCTTGAACATATATTTTATCTTCCAGTAGCGAGAGATTTTCATTCACTTGTAACTCGAGATGAACAAGGACAAGATTTGTAGTAGCTAAGGTTACGTCGATGGGAACTCGAGGTTGGAGATATTAGGGATCACACTGCCTAAGCTTGCTATAACTTGAACTCCTACATGGAGAAGCATCCATATCATTATGGAGAGAAAGTACATACAATCTTCTCATGGATTTTGGAATAGAATATTTCTCCTCGAAGCATAGTTCAAAACTTATTTTATTGCCAATAAAATGAGGTCGATGTCTTACCTCGCGTATCATATGCAGACTCACTGCATTATCAAATAACACATCAGCGTTAAACATACATAAACATACATAAACATACATCTCTCGTAATAAAATATGGATGTCGAGGAGTTCTGGAATCATTTTGTGGCTTTTGGTATCCTATGATGTTGTCCACTTTGGAAGTAACATTGTACATATGCGATTGCATATCATCCACACTTTACTTGAAGTTATTCAAAACATCTTCACATCTTCAATACTCTTCATCACGAAGCATCCCACGAAGAATCAATTTCTCTCCGACTATAACATCAATTTTCATCTTGAAAGATGATCTAGATACAAGTAAGATCAAAGATTCATGTTGAGATCTTATGAGGAATGACAACTTTTCAGATGTAGGATATATTCTTGTAAGTTCAAGTCTAACGAATGAATATGTCAACCTACATGAAACTTGGTTAGGTCTTGCAAGTTTTCCCTAAATTCCTCATGGCATGTTTTTTCTGAATGGCTACAAGCATATCATTGACGTCATTTGATGACAACAGAGTTTGTGCTGCTTGAAATTCTGGAGGTAAACTGAATTGATCTTCAATAGAGGTTGTACTTATTTCTGGTCATGTATGTTGATAGCCAAATAATAACTTGCTCTGCATCTCACCTTTCCCAAGCTTCCTTCCAATGTCATGATGGAAATATCTCTTCAGTTATTCTATCACCACAGCTCTTGTGAGCTACTCAGTCAGGAAGCTGTAAGCGGTCTGATTTATGTTAATGTAGAGTGGTATTTACTGCTGGAGACTGAAGAAGAAATTTTCCAGATTATAAAGACCAGACGAGCTATTCTGAATTCCTTGACGGCCCATGTGAAGAGCAACCATCCTTATACGTATGATTTCTTTCAGATCTCAGCTCGTTGGATTGAGTCTTCCTCCTTAGGAATATATGAAGATATGGTGTCCCTTGTCTTGCATATGCGGTTCAAATAATTGCTTATTATTTTGAAGCTCTCTAAGTGAATCAAAACTGAACCAAAAAGTATAAACTACTAATCGTTGACGTCTTTTTTCAGGGTCCCAGAGGTCATTATCTTCAAATATTAGAGGACAGTGACTCTTATGTCAAGTGGATTGTCGATAGCACCCAAACAGTTGGTGATAAGCTCTTGGCTTTTTGAGAGATATTCAGACATCATTTCGGTGATAATTTCCAAGTTTGAAATGTAACACTCATCTCTAGATTGTATCAATTCATATTAGGAGACATGACAAGATGGTCAAAATGAAAATGATGAGAATGTAAAGAGAGAAATTGAAATGTTGAACTGAAGTTGTACCAGGATTTTGCCAGAGTTAAGCGCCACTATCTAAACATTGTAGATTTAAACATCAGTTAGTAGTTCATCAACTGAAGAAGACGGAAGTCATTCTGTCACTTGGAAGTGTCTCCCCTCAAAATTAGTCACTGTGAGTCAAGAGATCTTGTAACTAAACATTTAGAATCATCACAAAATCATGTTAGCTACAAACGGCTTAACTCAATCATTATACGAGGCTAAGTTGATCTAAGAGAGGGAGATAAAGTGATCTGGAGGGTTGCTAGAACTCTACCATACTCTCTAACAGAAGAATATAAATTTAACATACCATAAGCTTAAGAAGCTATAACATAAGTCTGATGAAGATGAAGAAGGTTTATGTAATTCACTTCTTGCCAAAGTCTGGTTTAGATAACAATAGAAATCTAAGACACTTCTGAGCATAAAGTATATCCCTATCTTCTTTTTTGTATAACACATCGTAAATTTCACTCCTAACTTCTCCTAAAATTTACTAAAATTAATTCCTGTTTTTCTAACAAAAGATTTTTCTTTCCACTCTTCACACACTCTTCACACAACCAAGCAAATGGATCACCACTATAATTTCTATATCTTACTAAATGCAATTTGAAAAAGCAGGCATAGTCCCCACGAGTTAGATTCCCTACATGATCTCTGAAACAAAACCAAGCTTATTCAATAGACACGCGATCTTTTAGCAATGCTGGACCTTTATCCAATTCAACCTTCAAAGAATCAAGAATAATATTTGTAGATGCAAATACTACGATGCAACCTCCTGTTGCAAGGTTGGAGATATCAGGAACCACATTACCTAAACTTGCTATGACTTGCACTCCGATCTTCAGAAGTACCCATATCATGTAAAGCGAAACATAAATAGTTTCCTCATGGTTTTCGAAGATCCATCTTCCTTCTCGAGATGCACTTCTAAACCTTCTTGGTTCCCAACAAAATGTGGTGATCGATGTCTTACCTTACACATCAAGTAGAGACATACAACTTTCCCAATGAACACCTTCGCTTTCGTTTTCTCCATCAAAGTCACTTCTCCTCTAGTAAAATATGGACGACTAGGAGTTCTATGCTCATCTTTTGACCTCATATAGCCAATGATGTTGTCGACTGTTGAAGTCACATGTGAGATTTATCTCCTCATCTCATCCAAGATTGACTTGAATTTCTTCAAGTCAATCTCTTCCTTGTTGAAAACCTGCATCCATTCCTTCTCTTAAACGTTCCAAGTTCTTCGTCAATCTTTCTTCAGACTGATGCATTTCGTCATGGATATACTTGAATTCTGTAGACAATGGAGTATCATGTCTCGTCTTCAAAGACGATGTGGACATCAGTAATCTCAAAGATTCTAGCTTGCTCTCTCTTTGTACAGAAGATTCTTTTGATGAGACATGATATTGTGCTCCTACAGCTAGACAATGAATTACAAGGTCACATTTGACAGATTCATCGTTCAATCAGTTTGAAAACTGACGTAATTCAGTAAGACTTTCTTGTAGATCCCCCTGGTTCCTAAGAACATGGACACATTTAAGAACATCATTGACATCCTCTGATCTCAAGAGAGTCGTTGCTCGTTGAAACTCTCGAGACAAGTTGAACTGTGCATCAGCAGATTTCATTTCAGGCCAAGTATGTTGATGGTCGAACAAAGACTCCTCCGTATCTGCTGAAGTTCTTCCAAGATGCCTCTCAACATTGATATGGAATCGTTTCTTCAAGTCTTCTATCAGCACAACTTGATCCTTTGTTTTCAATTTGCAAGGTGTAACCGTCTCACACACTCTGGTCGAAGAATTGAGACAACAAGTTGCACGCCTGGACAACCTCTTTCAGAAGCACAAAACTGAATGAGATCTTTCACCACATTCTCTTGCACAAAGTCCATCGCAGAATCTCGAATCTTGTCTTCAGACAACTTTATCATGATGTCGATATGACTTTGTGCATACTGGTCTGTTTCGACAATGATGATACAACCATTGCTTACGAACTTCATGTGATAGTAAGAAAATGTGAAGTTATCGTCAACCACTCCACGATACTCCATCTGTTTTTGAAGGTGTATCTTGATATTCAAGATATAAAAAACCAAAAAATATTATCAATAAATTATTGATATTTCACTTATTTAAAGCTGAAACTAAATTTCAAAAATATAAAATATACAAATCAATACATTATAATATATTTCACAGATGTTGTTATGGACATTAGAAAAACTAAGATGCAACAAGTTTCATATCTTATCATGGTCAAATGAAACAAAAAAACTTGTATATTTTGAAAAGCAATATGAAGTCATGGTTGAAATCAAAACTTACTTGATATCTGGAAGAAAATGCTGCAGGCAATGAAATCCTATCTTGATCCTGACATTGTACTCGGAATCCAAAATACAATGATCTTGCAGCAAATTCTTCTCTCCAGCAACATCCACCTTCACACGATTGAAGATGATTGGCATGAAGTATTTTATCACACCGTCTTGTTGAAGCTTGTGACAAAGATCCATTTCGATCAAGAGCTCTTTCACCATCTTGTGATCCATATTGATATGTCAATTCTTTTGTTGTACAACATTTAAGAGTGCAAACAAGTCTTGAGAACTGATAAAACCTAATCCATCTACACCTTCACGTTTTAGTGATGTCTTACACAATCTTGATTGTCATTTCTCACCTGCGATGATGAGTTCTCCCAACAAGTTTTGTGATAACCAGTTAAGTTGAACCACTATCAATTTTTCAAGACTCTTTTCCCTAATAGCTTCATCGTATGGGAGAATTGCACTTGACATCATACATATTGCACCTATGTCGTGCATGTACAAAGCAACTGCATGTAATACAGTTCTCCCTACAAGATACATTTGAACTGGTTGAGATCTATATGGTTCGAAGAGCAAAAGTCGTAAAACTCTTTGGTCAACCAGAGCGGTGAAGATTTGACTTCTTTTGGTAATTTCATCAGCTTAGAAGCCAAGTTGCACAAGCTTTTGGAACTCTAGGGCTCTTCTCTCTCAATAAGTTCTTCATACAATGAAGAACAACATCAATGATGGGCTGCACCTCCTTCTCAACAGTGGCATCAATGTGATGGAGCAAATCACCATTGTCTACGGTAACATCAAATTTAGGACAGACTTCCACAACACCTTGGAATCTTGTCTGCAAAAGTTTGATAGTATCCTCGAATCTAGTTGTATCCAGCTTGACTTGACTCTTGTGACAATCTTTGTGAGTGATGATGACCAATACTTGTGGAAGAATGCGTCCTGTGATAATGTTGGATGCAATAAAACGGAGCCAAGTCATCATTTCAAACTTGACTTGAAGTTATTCAAAACATCTTCACTTCTTCAATACTCTTTATCGTGAAGCATCCAAAGAAGAATCAATTTCTCTCCGACTCTAACATCATTTTTTTGTCTTGAAAGATGATCTAGATACAAGTAAGACCAAAGATTCATGTTGGGACCTTATGAAGAATGACAGCTTTTCATATGTAGGATATACAAATTGAAAAATTCTTGAGGTAAATCGAATTGATCTTCAATAGAGGTTGTACTTATTTCTGGCCATGTATGTTGATAGCCAAATAATAACTTGCTATGCAGCTCACCTTTCCCAAGTTTCCTTTCAATTGTCATGATTGAAATATCAATTTAGTTCTTCTATCACCACAGCTTGTGTGAGCTACTCAGTCAGGAAGCTGTAAGCGGTCTGATTTACGTTAATGCCGAGTGGTATTTGCTGGTGGAGACTGACGAAGAAATTTTACAGATTATAAAGACCGGATGAGCTCTTCTGAATTCCTTGACAACCCATGTGAAAAGCAACCATCCTTATACGTACGATTTCTTTCAGATCTCAGCTTGTTGGATTGAGTCTTCCTCCTTAGGAATATACGAAGATATGGTGTCCCCTGTCTTGCATATCCGGTTCAAATAATTACTTACTATTTTGAAGCTTTCTAAGTGAATCAAAGTTGAACCAAAAAGTATAAACTACTAATCGTTGACGTCCTTTTTCAGGGTTCAAGAGGTCATTACTCTTCAAGTATTAGGGGGCAGTGACTCTTATGTCAAGTGGATCTTCGATAACACCCAAAAAAGTTGGTGATAAGCTCTTGGCTGTTTGAGATATTTAGACATCATTTTGGTGATAATTTCCAACTTTGAAATGTAGGTCTGACACTCATCTCTAGATTGTATCAATTCATATTAGGAGACATGGCGAGATGGTCAAAATGAAATGCAGAGAATGTAAAGAGAGAAATTGAAATATTGAACTGAAGTTGTACCAGGATTTTTCCAGAGTTAAGCGCCACTATCTACAACGTTGTAGATTTAAACACCCGTTAGCAATTCATCGACTGAAGAAGACGAAAGTCATTCTTTCACTTGGAACAAACTACTTAACTCAGTCATTATACGAGTCTAAGTTGATCTAAGAGAGGGAGGATAAAATGATCGAGAGGGGTAGTGGAACTCTATCATACTCTCCAGCAAAAGAATATAAATTTAATATACCATAAGCTTAAGAAGCTATAACATAAATGTGATGAAGACAAAGAAGGTTTATGTAATTCACTTCTTGCCAAAGTCTGGTTTAGATAACAACAGAAATCTAAGACACTTCCGAGCATAAAGTATATCCTTACCTTCTTTTATGTATAACACATCGTAAATTTCACTCCTATCTTCTTCTAAAATTTACTAAAATTAATTCCTATTTTCTAGCAAAAGATTTTTCTTTCCACTCTTCACACACTCTTCACACAACCAAGCAACTGGATCACCACTATAATTTCTATATCTTACTAAATGCAATTTGAACAAGCGGGCATAGTCCTCACAAGTTAGATGCCTTAAATGATCTCTGAAACAAAACCAAACTTCTTCAGTAGGTCTGCAATCTTTCAGCAATGCTGGACCTTTATCCAATTCAACCTTCAAACTATCAAGAACAATATTTGTAGATGCAGATAGTACAATGCAACCTCCTGTTGCAAGGTTGGAGATATCAGGAACCACACTACCTAAACTTGAACGTTGTAGATTTAGACATCTGTTAGCAGTTCATCGACTGAAGAAGACGGAAGTCATTCTGTCACTTGGAAGTGTCTCGCCTTGAAATTAATCACTGTGAGTCAAGAGATTTTGTAATCGAACATTTAGAATCACCATAAAGTCATGTTAGCTACAAAGTGCTTAACTTAGTCATTATACGAGTCTAAGTTGACCTAAGAGAGGGAGAAGAAAGTGATCTGGAGGGATGGTGGAACTCTACTATACTCTCTAGCAAAAGAATATAAATTTAATATACGACAAGCTTAAGAAGCTATAACATAAGTCTGATGAACACGAAGAAGGTTTACGTAATTTGCTTCTTGTCAAAGTTCAATTTAGATAACAATAGAGATTTAAGACACTTTCAAGCATAAAATATATCTTTAATTTCTTTTATGTAAATACATCGCAAATTTCACTCCTATTTTCTCTTAAAATTTATTAAAATTAATTCCTATTTTTCTAACAAAAGATTTTTCTTTCCACTCTTTACACACTCTTCACACAACCAAGCAAATGGATCACCACTATTTCTATATCTCACTAAATGCAATTTGAACAAGCGGGGATAGTCCCCACAAGTTAGATTCCCTAAATGATCTCTTAAACAAAACCAAGCTTCTTCTATAGATCCGCAATCTTTCAGCAATGCTGGACCTTTATCCAATTCAACCTTCAGAGAATCAAGAACAATATTTGTAGATGCAGATACTACAATGCAACCTCCTGTTGCAAGGTTGGAGATATCAGGAACCACACTACCTAAACTTGTTGTGACTTGCGCTCCGATCTTCAGAAGTACCCATATCATGTAAAGCGAAACCATAGATAGTTTTCGCATGGCTTTTGAAAATCCATTTTCCTTCTCGAGACACATTTCTAAACCTTCTTGGTTCTCAACAAAATGTGGTGATCGATGTCTTACCTCACACATCACGTGGAGACGCACTGCTTTGTCAATGAACACCTTCGCTTTCGCTTTCTCCATCAAAGTGACATCTCCCCTGGTAAAATATGGACGACTAGGAGTTCTGTGCTCGTCTTTTGACCTCATATAGCCAATGATGTTGTCCAGTGTTGAAGTCACATGTGACATTTGTCTCCCCATCTCATCCAAGATTAACTTGAACTTCTTCAAGTCATCTCCTACTCGCTGAAAATCTATATCCGTTCCTTCTTTTAAACGAACCAAGGTCTTCGTCAACCTTTCTTCAGACTGATGCATTTCGTCATGAATATACTTGAATTCTGTAGACAATGGAGCATCATGTCTCGTCTTCGAAGACGATGTGGACATCAGTAATCTCAAAGATTCTAGCTTGGCCTCTCTTTGTACAGAAGATTCTTCTGATGAGACATGATATTGTGCTCCTACAACTGGACAATGAATTGCAAGCTCACATTTAACAGATTCATCGTTCAGTCGGTTTGAAAACTGACGTAATTCAGTAAGATTTTCTTGTAAATCCCCCTGGTTTCTAAGAACTAGGACACTTTTAAGAACGTCACTGACATCCTCTAATCTCAAGAGAGTCGTTGCTCGTTGAAACTCTTGAGACAAGTTGAACTGTGCATGAGCAGATTTCATTTCAGGCCAAGTATGTTGATAGTCGAACAAAGACTCCTCCGCATCTGCTGAAGTTCTTCCAAGTTGCCTCTCAACATCGATCTGGAATCGTTTCTTCAGGTCTTCTATCAGCACAGCTTGATCCTTTGTTCTCAATTTGCAAGGCGTTAACTGTCTCACACACTCTGGTCGAAGAATTGAGACAACAAGTTGCACGCCTGGACAACCTCTTTCAGAAGCACAAAACTGAATGAGATCTTTCACCACATTCTCTTGCACAAAGTTCATCGCAGAATCTCGAATCGTGTCTTTTGAGAACTTTACCATGATGTCGATATGACTTTGTGCATACTGATCCATCTCCACAATGATGATACAACCGTTGCTTGCAAACTTCATGTGATAGTAAGAAAATGTGAAGTTATCATCAACCACTCCATGATCCTCCATCTGTTTTCGAAGGTGTATCTTGATATTCAAGATATAAAAAGAAAACAAGAAATATTATCAATAAATTGTTGATCTTTCACTTATTTTGAAGTTGGAATGAAAATTTGAAAATATGAAAAATGCAAATCAATACATTATCAATATAATTTCACTGAAAGTTGTCATGGACATTAGAAGAGCTAAGATGCAACAAGTTCTATATCTTATAATGGTCAACAAAAAAACTTGTATATTTTGAAAAGCAATATGAAGTCATGGTTGAAATAAAAACTTACTTGATATGTGGGATAAAATGCTGCACTCAATAGAGTCCTATGTTGATCCCAACATTGTACTCTAAATCCAAAATACATTGATCCCGCAGCAAATTCTCCTCTCCAACTCAAAGTCCCCTTCGAAGCCACCTTTGCACGATTGAAGATGATTGGCATGAAGTATTTGTTCACCCCGTCTTGTTGAAGCTTGTGACAAAGATCCATTTCGATCAAGAGCTCTTTCATCATCTTGTGATCCATACTGATATGTGGATTCTTTTGTTGTACAATGTTTATCAATGCAGACAAGTCTTGAGAACTGATCAAACATGATCCATCTATACCTTCTCGTTCTAGTAATCTCGATTGTAGTTTCTCACCTGCGATGATGAGTTCTCCCAACAAGTCTTGTGCTAACCAATTAAGTTGAACCACTATCGGTTTTCCAAGACTCTTTTCTCCAATAGCTTCATCATGTTGGAGAATTGCACTTGGCATCATACATATTGCACCTATATCGTGCATGTACGAAGCAACTGCATGTAATACACTTCTCCCTACAAGATCTATATATTTGAACTGGTTGAGATCTATATGGTTCGAAGAGCAAAAGTCGTAAAACTCTTTGGTCAACCAGAGCGGTGAAGATTTGACTTCTTTTGGTAATTTCATCACCTTAGAAGCCAAGTCAGCACAAGCTTTTGGGACTCTAGGGCTCTTCTCTCTCAATAAGTTCTTCATACAATGAAGAACAACATCAATGATGGGCTGCACCTCCTTCTCAACAGTGCTATTAATGTGGTAGAAGAGATCATCGTTGTCTACGATAACGTCAATTTTAGGACAAACTTCCAGAACACCTTGGAATCTTGCCTGCAAAAGTTTGACAGTATCCTCGAATCCAATTGTATCTAGCTTGACTTGACTCTTGTGACAATCTTTGTGAGTGATGACGACCAATATTTGTGGAAGAATGCGTCCTGTGACAATGTTGGATGCAATAAAACGAAGCCAAGCCATAAATTCATCATGGAAAGATTCGTCTACCTTATGCTTCAATATTCCGTTCTGTCCATGCCCTTGAAATGGATTGAACGTGAAAATGAAGATGCACGCTTGAATCATCTTGGGAAAGAGAATACTTTGAAGAGCTCGAAAGACTTCTTGGCCGGCCAAGTCCCAAATTGAAATGGTACCGAATTCTTCTTCACATAACAACTCCACTTCTATCCCCCTGGTCCTCCTCAGACGAGATACGAATTCATGATATTTTCTTCGAATGATGTACTTCAAGTTACTTTTCTTGGACATGGTGCTCATCATTGTCCTTTTCAAACTTGTCTTTCCTGCAACGAGAAAGAAAATTAGTAAGTGAAATGACAAAAAACTAAAAATTATTTAATAATCAAACTTTCCATACTTTAAATAAACACAAAACTGGACCACGGTTGTTTGTAAACTTCATAAATTAAAAAAAATATTCAATCTTCCACTAAAACCTTTAACTGATAAGTTATCAATCTAAATGTTGCATGAGCTCTAAACTTGCTAAAAAAAGCACAAAAAGGATAGCACAAAAAAGAACTTGCTCAACACTTCCACTAGATAAACAAGCTTGGCATGATATCCAACTCGTTCATTTGTGCTATTTTTACTCTTTGAATCTTTTTGAATTCTTGTACCTTCCAGCTCTCTTGAGTATATTCTAAGAAAAGTGAATAGCAACTTGAATGACATGCAGGCCCACAAGTTGAGAGTGATGAAGTTTACCTGCAAATGGTTCTCCGCACAAGAACACTCGACCTGTCTTCGCTCTGCCGAATGTCAGTTTTGCATCTGCAAGGACCGAAAGGTAGCCCCCCTGCTTCTTGTTTCTTCTCAATGCTTCCTCGATGAGGGCCCTCTTTCCATCTTTCTCCCATTTTGTACCCTCTACATCTATCCTCTCTAGAATAAAGTTCACTTGAAGGAGATCCATCATATCTCTAAAGTTATCATCATTCAGATCCTCCGACATGCGGAGTTCTAAATCTCGGATGGATGTGTTTTTACGCAGATGAAAGAAAAGGTTCATCCATCCATCCTTTGAACTGCTTCTACCAGCAATTATCTGCAACTTCTCCACTGAGGAGTTGGAAGCCAACTTGTCTACAAAGGATGTAAAGTTCTGGGTGCCTACATCAACATACCATATGGTTAACTCTTTTAACCAGGTAAAATTTCCCGTAGAACTGAAGGCTCTTTCTAGGAAGACAAGCTTCTGAGAAGCGTCCGAATGTCGGAATGAGCTAAAATGAAGCTCAAGAGGTAAATGTAACAGAGAGCTTCTTTGACTAGCGTTCCACATTTCTGTAAGACCATTTATCACAGCTTCCATCTCTCGTTTTGACGAGTCCTGTAAGTCGAGAGAAATCCAGAATCCAAGTAATGTGGGTGGATGGAGAAGACTTCTTCCTATGCTTCTCCATTCATCTAGGCTAAAGCGAGTGAAAACATTATTAAAGCCTTCACTAGAGTGCGTAATTACAATAGAGGTGATGTTGCTCCCTATAAGACTAGCCAATTCATGTGCTGTTATTCCTTCCGAATTCTCCATGAGCTGTAGACGTTCTAGAACGGGATACGCGCATGTTGCACTGTATACCTCCAAAAGAACATCCGTCAGTTCCTCCCCCACGAGAAGGTTCTTCAAACGAGCAGAACCCTTTAGTGCACGTGACAGAGCTTCTTTAGCATCTCTGTCTAATCGAGGTACATCACAAATGGTAAGTTTTTCAAGGTAGGGTGCACAAGATATGATTTCTGCCACAGCCAGCATAACGCTTCCTTCAGCACCCTTTCCATCGAAGTTCAGATACTTCAACTCATGATGCTGCTTTGGTCGGAGAGCGGAGGCGACTTCTGCGACCAACTTCGCTCTTAATCCTAAATTGGCTCTTAATCTCGAATTCGGTCCTGTTCCAAGAATTAGCTGTCGTAAGTTAAGAGATCGACTGATAAATTTCTGGAACTGAAGACCAATCAGCGCTTCTTCCTCTGCACACTCGAGCGAGCTTATCCCAATGGTTTCGAACTGAGCGGTAGCTTGGAAGTGTATCAGAAGACCCTCCCATTCCTTCACCGACAAATGCCAACTTGTCAACTCGTGGCTATAGAAACTCTTCAGAGAGTTGCAGGTACCAACTGCTTCTAACAGCATTAGTCGCACCTCCTTGCGCCTACGACATTCTCGCCCTTCCGATCTGAAGAAATCACCATACTTTCTGTCGTTTAACTCTGGCAAAGAGTGCAGGGGTTCCTCACCGGGACTCAAACTCCCCGCCATACGACGCAACAAATACTGGAGCGCTTGGGGAAGCGGAAGCTGTGAGTCGGCTGCCTCTGTTTCTGTCTCCTGACTAACTTTCTCACGAAGGCTCTCCGCAGCTCCACTTTCCACCTGAAGCACCTCCACTCCATCTCTGTGCTCCATACTCCGACTCCAAGCTTCTAGATCTGCCGCTTGGGAGCTATTGTCATTAGCACGATGACAATGACAATCGAATCAGAATTCAAGTATGAACTGCACATATTCAGGGATCTAATTAGAGAGGGTCCTCATGATCATAAGCGACGATTCATGATGTTCCTCCAGTTGACGTAAAGAAATCAAGATAATATTTATCGTAAACTTACTCGTTGTCTGATGAGCTTCAAGAGAAGAAGATGAGCTTCAGAGGACTGCAGTCGCAAGAAAGTTGTTGAGGTTGACGTTGAGATGGTCAAACTAAAACTTCAGAACGTCTCAATAGTTGCACGCTCTCTTTCTACCTTGGCAGACTCGCATTAAAGCTGGAACTGTATGATCATGAAACGAATATCCACACATTAATTTGATCCACTCACCAAAAGAAAGAGTATAGTTTTAATTGATCGCAAGAAAGAATTTGGTATTCACGGCAATTATAGAGCACTCAGAATGTTCAGCTTCGGCTTCCTTTACACCACAACTCTGGAATCCATGTATAGAAACTTGCAGTGAACAAACTGGTTTTCCCTTGGGAGGAGGAACTGCTGAACTATATACGAAAGAGTCGAGATCCAAAATTACATTCTAAAGTCTTCCACTAATATCTGAGTATATCATTGTTGTTCAAGTGTTTATCGATTAAACAGTTGCCAAAACCCAACTGGAAGTCTTTCCCATGTGCTTATGGAGTAAGCCGTAGTAAGGGTAGGCAGAAAACCCTCTAGATAGATCAAAAGGTTACAGGCATTCAGTTGTGATATTTTGAATTTAGCATGTGCATGTGACTCAGAAGACACTAAGCTAGAATATATATATTTATTTCTTGGTGTCCAAAAGACACTAGGTTAGAAATATATAGCTTTGAAATTTTTGTTGTTCCAAAGAACTTAAAATTCTAAACTTTCTATTACTTCTCGTTGAATACCAGGCTATTCAGCTAGAGGAGCCATCATTTGCAGATAAACAATTTAAAAACATGTCGAAGCAAACTGACTGGAAGGTCGATACGAGCCGGAAAGCATCTCCCTGACAGTTCTGCATTATAAATTATAATCTCCATAAAAGTTCTTCATAAAATTCAAAACTGTAATTAATCAAATGGAATTAAGGATGTCTCTGTTAATGGTGGATTGAAATCAACAGAAACAGATGAACATGCTTCCGTGAAGCATAGAGATTCAACATCATGTTGTTTCTACTTTAAACGATGAGAATAGAATTCCAGTTTGATGACGCAAAGACTTACCCGTTATGTTGATGAAGTTCCGTTATGTTGATGAAGTTCAAGTAAGAAGTTGCAGCGTCTAGATCCCTGATGAACTTGATAGATCTGGCACGAAGAGCAACGAAACGACGGTATAAGTACTCGTGCAGAATGTTATCGAAAATGGTCAAGTTAAGTAATTAAAGCTTTTGTTCACAACAGGAGATATTTGCCCTTCTATAGAAAGTGAAGAGTGGATTTCATCAACGCTCTTTGTCTTACATGACAGACTAGCATGAATGTGAAAACATGACACATGCACGGACTGCAATGACATACAAGAGACTGAATCATGATCAGATGCAGGATGAAGATGTAACAGTTGATACACTCACAGTGTGAACTAAAATTACTGAAATGATTAGATGATTAAAGATCCAAGCAGCTTCACGAGAAAACTTAGTAAGAAGTTGACAGTCACAATAAATTTGCCAAAATCTTTACGGCTTCAAATTCTGAGAAACTGAAGAGATGATTTGGGCAACGCTCCCTGTCCTACATGGTAGTCTGGCATGACTGTGACAACATAACAGCGACTGCAATGAACGATTTATACAAGCATATCAGATTACTGAGTAGATCATTACACTGGACTGATTGATGGAATCACCACTAAAGGAGTTGAAGACGCTGAGATGAACAAAGGTCCGGGCTGACTCAATGGCAAACCTGGTAGAAACTTGACAGTCGGAGTATTCAGCACGGAGCTCTCATACACGACAGCCTTGGCTTTCCCAGGTCTTTAAACTTGATCGATCATATTCGACCTCGTTCTGACCTGCAAAACACAAATGCACCACCTTGCAAGTTTAGTGCAATATCTGCAACGCGGATTAGTTCGTATTTATAGATGTCGCGCAAGTGGATAAATCTAGATTAAATGTAAATAGTGCTTCGACAAAGGGTTTGGGTTCTCAATATCCATGATCGCAGATGCCATTAGTAAGAGATATGGTGCTGGGCGATCTATGTGTAGGGAAGAGGAAACTGAAATTATACCTTTATTTCCTATTCCTAAAATATGGTTCCAAGTAGTGGTAGAAGCAGCAGCAAAAGAGCAAAAGCAAATTTTGAGGAAAAGCAAATTTAAGGCTTGGAAACATCAGTACGAAAAGGAAAATGGAAACTTTGAACAAATTTTTCTGTCAGTGTCAACAATCCTTTTGAACTTATCTCGGGCCGGTCCAATCTAAAAGTTTACAAACTTTCTAGTTGAACCACATCACAATAACGCGTGAGCTTACGGATCACATATATACTTTTAATCACAACGTTGTGCCCTCTCCAGATGTACTTGGAGCCTGGTAGCCTTTTTGTTCCGAATCAGCGAACGGCAGACTTGATATACACCTCCATCATCCGGTCTCTGCTTCACAGGTATCACATGGTAAGTGATTGTCATCTCCGGTTAATTTATAATAAAAGGTCACATTTCATCCATGGACAAATGCATCGTGCACGTGGCCGTCAGTTTAATTCCGCTGGTTCTCGAGGTCAGAAAGGCCAGAGCATGGAAGTCTTGAATCAACGATAAGTTGACACGATCGAAATTGAGGTGACAGAGTGATCATGAAGGTGCACATCTGCAACCAAAGTTACTTTCAGGAACTGGAACGAGGCTAGTGTACACAGAAGCTGCACAAGACTAGTAAGACTTAGTAAGTACCTCAAGTCCTAGCTCAATAAAACGAGGCGATGTAAGTTCTGTCCCAGTCTGAGTCGATGTAAAACAGCAGTGAAGCGTGCGCAAAGAGGTCACCTCCAGCAGTTAGATGGCAATGCAGCTCAGAGCGTCTGCAACATGTAGATTGCGGGTGCTTCTACATCGATGTCCGACCAATAAAAGACGGGTTCATCTGTTGCTAGACTCCCTGAGTCCCATACAGTCGCAGCTTCGAAGATTTCTTGAGGTGTGAAGAAAGAAGGAAGTTACAGCATTGGCCGAAAGTCAAAGCAAGACCTACAGTAGTGATCGATGCATATGGATGAAAGCGAAGGTAGGTGAGTTTTCTGATAAGGACCGCCGGCCTTTCCTGCAGGTGATGATAAGTTGGAATCTGAAGCCGACCCCAGGTCTACTGGGTAGAAAATCCACATATCCGTACCCACTTCACATCGCACTATAACATGCTTCTACTGCAGCAATGCATTGTCTAGCGCTCTGGGACATGCGTATCATGGCTAGTGGCCTAGATTCTCAGAAAATCGTAGACTTAGAATCCACGTAGTGCAGGGAGCAACTTCGTACCTTCCTCTGGGCCACAAAGTCGCAGCGTGTGGGCCATAGCTTTTATCTTATCGTTCCAGTTTCTCCCCGAGCACGATAAAGTAAATAGGAATGACCTCACCAGGACCTGTTCAACTGTCCCATTCGACAAACAGGAAACGATATCGAGGCTCGTGTTCACTCCTAGGTCCGCGTCTACGGATCTTAAAACGTGCTTTAGTAATCATGTGGACATGGTCAGAGCTGTCCATGGCCAATAGTTTACTTTGAGATCTACTACACGATAGTCGGTGACAGCGTCGGATGCGATTAGCTCCTATATGTAAGAGTCTTCCAGTAACTTAATGTAAAGGCGAAGCGAAAGAAAATATAACCAAAGATCTCTCGCTCCCAGAAGACATGTACTCGCAAGAGATTGTGGGTGTTGCCGGAACTTCAAGTACAAGAGGAAAGGCTCGTCTTTTACAAAGTGAATTAGACCGGGGTTGGTTTGAAATGTGTTTTTTATTCAATCTGCTTTGTTGCTCTAGATTTCAATCTAGGATTGGAGGACCTGTGGGTATACCTTCCTTGGCTTAGCAGGTGCAAGTGCCAAGAACAAGATAGGATATTTTCTGTTCGAGTATGATTAAAGAGTACTGCCCGATGTCTGTGTGGACGGGTAGACCACGCTTACTGTGGTTAGAGTCCAGAAAATAGAGCACTTTCCACTGTCAATCTTGACCACGATTACTACTACGCTGGTTCACAGGTGACAACTGCAGTGCAGTACTCGATGAAAAGTTCCCTTGGCTTGTACTTTAGGAGTTGAGAGAAATCAATTGATGAGATTTTTTGAAGATGATTCTCTCTTGATGCTAGAGTGTTATATACATACGTGTAGGTGCAAACTTAGAAGAGTTACATAAGGCGAAAAGCAAGACTTTTGGAAAGTTAATATGATCCTTCTTGGTTTTGTTTTGTTGTGTAAAGCTGTTTTCGTTGCGACCGTGATGAGATGATACCACCAAACAGACTGTA
The DNA here is from genome assembly GCA_036924285.1 of Asterella californica. Classification (NCBI taxonomy): domain Eukaryota; kingdom Viridiplantae; phylum Streptophyta; class Marchantiopsida; order Marchantiales; family Aytoniaceae; genus Asterella; species Asterella californica. Next base: position 1,427,029 of record JAYKYS010000003.1, on the reverse strand, counting down.
AAACCCTCACAATACAACCTCGTAGGTACCGAAGGTTGAACTCCAGAACTGATGTTTTTGGGTGAGAGCGACACTATGACTCTTGTCAGACTTGCTGAATTACGTCATTCAGATGTACGCATTAGACACAGTAATAAAAAACTGTCATAATGTTTAGATAGCAGTAACTTTTTTTTGGATGAATATGAATAAGCTTAATGTAGTTCGAGTAACTGGTATTAGGGAACAGTGGAGAAACTGAACAGGGCTGGAGTTAACAACCTGAAGAGAAACTGCGGAGCTTCTTCTTCATGATCAGACTCCTCGTTAAATAATGAACTCAGAAGCTAAAGGTTGATGCAGTAAATACACTCAGTCCGAATTATTTTTGTATCTTCTAATTTATCGGTAATAGCATATATGTACAGTTGATATATAAATGTATATGGAATGTTTGTCACTATGAAGGTAGTGTTACAAAACTGAAAACTGTACTTCCAAGTCTCTCAGAATATAGAACTTTATCTCTCACAACAGAATACTACCAGCCTATTAGAACTGATAACAGATCCGCATGTTTAAACTAATCAGAAGGAGAACTTAAACTCTTGATTAGAACTTAACCGAAATATTCTGAGATGAAATGTGCACAGCTTTACTTAGACTTCAGAACTGGTACAAACAGAAAGGGTCTCAGACTCATACTACTCTGCAGAGAATGTGAGTTAATATACTATTGATACATAACTGCTGTCACCTCAAAGTGAATTACCTAACTGCTGTCACTTGCTTCTCGCGTCAAAGTCATGTCACAAGTCATCTCTTCTTTCTTTTCTTTTGTCCTTTTACCTTCCGCAGAGTTTTGATGTTACACTCCAATGATATTTAGCAGGTAACTAAGAGGGTCGATTGTACTTCAAGATAGGACATGTATTCCATGTCCCCGAGTGGAAACTGCTACCTGTTAATCGATCTTCCGTCTCATTCCACGTGAAAGTGATATTGACAGCTCTATGATCCATACATGTGCATTCTAGATCTGTCGTATAATAGGTAACATAATTTACATCTGAATATAGAATAATATCCGATACTTGCATCCAGCAACTTAAAGCATGGAGGGAGAATATTTTGATGCAATCGCTATTAGAGAAATCGTTCTCTTGCTTCAAATAAAGAAGAAGCTCGGCACCCACTGATGATACGTACGTGCGCATAAATGTGATGTTACTCACATGTGAGATTGCACATATTAAAGTTTTCAGCATGTATAGTCTAACTATTTTGAATAAAGTTAAATATTTTGAACTATAGTTATATTTAGTAAAGATTGGAACTACTAAGATGATGAACCCAAAGATAAAATGACTGGTTCTACTGTCAATAACCCCTCAGGGTATGATCAAGCTAAGGAACCTAAGAGGGGAATGATCAAGCCCAAAGAACCTACTCGGGGTGTGATCAAGCAAATTTCTGATACAAACTTGGCTTGCAATTCACGTTTTGCGGAACGTATTCAGTGCCGTAAACACACCACATACAACACAAAAGTCTTCACTGTCCCCAACGTTTTAGTGTGTATTATTGGCTTCATACTCTGGTATTTATTGGCGTACTAACACTTGGTATTTAGTGCACTGAGTTGAAAGATCTGTGTAGCTCTTTGACTCTGTTGTTATTCTAAGTTTTTCATAATATGGAACTTTTATATCTCACAACAGAATACTACCGGCCTGTTAGATGATGATCTTGGATGGTGCGAAAACACTTCTTGTCACAAAATATCTAGAAGATGATTTTGAAAGCCAAGACGGTTCATTATCGTCAGAATCTATCGTCTCGTTCACGCCTTTTTCTCAGAAAACGTAAAATGTATACTCGATAACTTTTAGATGATTTAGAACTTTCTAACAGTAGAATTTGGAATGGATCTTCCGAAATAATTAAAACTTTCATGACTTGAGTTCATGTCACCTCCCCCTTATCTCAAAATATGAACTTTTGAGTGTATTTTTAAATTTTACTCAGTTTATGCTATCATTATGATTAGAAAAAGAAAAGAAATGTTTCGAATGACTTTTCTAGAGACGATGTGTCGTGTCTGGGAGTGGAAAGTGTTTTGTCCAAAAAGGATAATGTTTGTGTGAGTTCTTGTGTGTAAGATTCTAGAAAGTCACAAACAATTCATTCTAGTCATTAAGTCTTGTAGAGTTCTTTTTGGCTAGAACAATAGGTACTTGGTTAGTACCGCGAAAGAGAAAACCTCTTTAATTGAGAGGTTTAAATATCAACTCTAACCATTTATGATTAATGTTAAGGGGATATTTCATTTTGAAAAAAATCAATAAACTAAGTGAGATGTGTTTTCTTTGGGAAATGACACTAAGAAAAAGATACTTCTACCAGATTTGATTTTAGTGCTTCTTAAGTATGTTCATTTTCAAATGAATTTATCTTTATTGCAATAATATACACTACAAGTCATTAAGTCGTTAAGATCTATGTCACATTAAAAGATAAGCATTGGACCAATGAGGATGAGAAACTTGGAAAACATAAGAAGTTTGGAATATTCATTTCTAACCTCATTTGATTAAACTTCTTATCATTCTTGGAAATGTATTTTTTACTTTTTCGACTTTTTTTGTCTTGTTTTGCAAGCGTGTCGTTTACATACCATTGTTCTGCAAAGAACATTTCTTGAAAACACCTCACCAGCAGCTGGTCAGCTGTTCCACTCGACAAGCAGGAAACCATATCGAGGCTCGTGTTCACTCCTTGGTTCGCGTCTACGGATCTTAAAACGTGCTTTAGTAATCATGTGGACTTGGTCAGACCCGTCCAATAGTTTACTTTGAGATCTACTACACGACAGTCAGTAACAGCGCGTCGGATGTGATTAGCTCCTATATGTAAGAGTGTTCCAGAGGACATTTACTCTGGAACTTCCAGTCCAATAGGAAAAGCTCATCTTTTATAAAGTGAATTAGACCGTGGTTAGTTTGAGATGTGTTCTTTATTCAATCTGCTTTGTTGCACTAGACCTCAACGTAGGATTGGAGGACATGTGGGTATACTTTCCTTGGGTTAGCAGGTGCAAGTGTCAAGAGCAAGATTGGATATTCGCTGTGCATGATCAAAGAGCATTGCTCCATCCCCGCGTGGACACGTGGGTCACACGTACTGTGATCAGAGTCTGGAAAATCGAGCCACTTTCCGCTGTCAATCTTCACTAATCGATTACTAAACCGGTTCACGTGAGACAACTGCAGTGCAGTACTGGATGAAAAGTTCACTTGGCCTGTACTTTAGGAGTTGAGAGAACTCAATTGATGAGATTCTTTGCGTATAGTTCCCCCTTGATCCTCGGAGTGTTATATACGTATATGTAGGTGCAAACATTACTATTCATTGGGTCGCGTTTATTTATTGGTGCAAACTTGGAAGAGCTACACAAGCCAGAAAGCAAGACTTTGGAAAATTAATTTAATTCTTCTTGGTTTTGTTCTGTTGTGTAAAGTTGGTTTCGCTGCAACCATGATGAGATGAGACCATCAAACAGACTGTAAAACCACCGCAATACAACCTCGTAGGTAGTCCAGGTTGAACACCCCAACTGATGTTTTTGGATGAGAGCGACAGCAGCATGCTTGTCAGACTTGCAGAATTACGACATTCACATGTACGCATTAGACAAAGTAATAAAAAACTGTAAGAATGTTTAGATAGCAATAACATTCTATTGATGAATACGGAGTAGACTTAATGTAGTTCGCTTAACTGGTCTTGGAGAACAGTGGAGTAACTGAACAGAGTTCAAGTTAACCACCTAAGGCGAAACATTGTGATGAGGTGATCAGACTCCTCGTTAAATACTGAACTCAGATCTAAACGGCCCGGAAGCTTAAAGGTTGATGCAGTAAATACACTCAGTCTGAATTATTATTTGTATCTTCAAACTTTTCGATAATGTTATACAGATACAGTTCATATATATATATATAGAATGTTTGTCACTATGGAGGTAGCTAGGAGGGTCGATAGGAGAGAAATCTGTTATGTTCCACTTGTATCTCAATAGAGGACTATGTATTCCATGTCACAATATAGAAGTTGACACCGACCGACCTTTTGTCTCATTTCACGTCAGAGTGATACTGATTGCTCCAAGATCGACACATGTGCATTCTAAATTTTTATATAAAATGTAACATAATTTACGTCTGAATCCAGAATAATATCTGACAAAATCGACACTTGCATCCAACAACTTTAAGTATGGAGGGAGAATATTTTGGAGCAATCGCTATTAGAGAAATCGTTCTTCTTGCTTCAAGTAGAGAAGAAGCTCGGCAGGCACTTATGATACTGTACGTACATGCGCATAAAGGTGTTTTGTCTTCGTGACCTGATCAAGAAGCATAGAAATCACATGTCGTTGAGCGCATCTGAGTCTCTCAGTCAAGTCAGCAATATTTAATACGTCGTAAGCAATATTCAGTACTCAACTATAGGATGCGAACAAGCTGTGGGCTGGTGTTGGTGAATGAAGATAAGCTTCTGAATCAGTTGGAAGGATTATCTTCGTCTTCTATTAGGACTGCTGGGAAAGGTTGAACCCACCGGTTCTCCACCATCACTTTGTACTTTGGCACTTCTAGATCTCTTCTTCGATGAAGCTCATCTTCAAGTTGAAACGGATCGAAACTATAAAAGTAGAATCCATAAGTCAAACGCGATTAGACGTGTCTCATGATGATACAAACGTGATGGTTTACTAACTAAATTAATTAATAATCAATACATTAATTTATTCTTTATCCTTCTTGATAGATAATAAATTGAAGCTACAGTAGTTATCTTCTTACATCTTCGGATGGAACTTTCAAGACCAGAAAGAAGAAGGAGGGAAAAGACAAACATATAAGCAAATAATAGATGAAGTTGCTGTTCTAAAACAGTTTGAAGACTGCATAAAGCATTTTTAAACTTTGCGATATAGGGTTGGTAATAAGCATATACCCAGATTGCACATAGTTTCAGTTTCACAGATAGATTGGAGGTACGAAGTATAGTTTCTAACTGTTTTGGAGAGAGGTTCTGGCCAGGTCATTTTTAGTTCGATATGTGAAGTTTTGAATAAGAACGTTGTCGTGATGTGAATCATTTTACATTGTAAATAATTCACCTCTCTGTCAAGCGTTAGTCTCTCTGAGTGAAGTTAGGACCTCAGAGAAGTCGACACTGGAGGATGTTATATATTTTGAGTCTTAGTAGGTTGATTACCATGTAGATGGAGTTAAGCTCATGGGTTGTAATTACGTGTCTCCCATGCATGCTTCCTAGCGAGGTTAGGTTATCTTTCAGGATTACGTGTCGTTTTGCATGTCTTCGCATGTAGTTTAGAGGTTACGTTGGCACTTTAGGGGCTTGACGTGGTAGCCTAGGTGAAAAATTAAGTCACCACGTGATTTGGGACACAAAAGGACAGGGGAGTGAAGCTATGAACTCCCATTGGTCCAATTTTGTCTTTGTGTACTACTAAACTTAGTAGTAGAGGTCTTAAGAGGAGTTTGAGCATTTGGAGAGGGGACTTTGAAATCTGAGAGCACAGGAAGATAGGGTTCGTCATGCGAAGCACTGTCAGCGAAATTTTTGATCGATTTGGAGCAATAAAGAAGGAGTTATGGCTGATTGAAGTTCAATTTGTGCCAGGATTGCAGCACTTCTGTTGATTTTGGGGTTTCCGGTGCAATCGCAGTAGATTTGAGAAAATCGCTTCAAACCTTCGTGGTCACGTTCACTGTCAGTAGGGCTACGACTATCCCCAAAATTTCATGTCGATTGAGTGATTGAGTAATTCAAGGCGACCGCTGAAGCAGAGGGGGTCCGAAAAGCTCTCAATCTGGAACAGCAACTTCAGAGAGCGAGATCTGGAGTTCTGTGTACAATCAGGAGGTCCAACTTCACAGGAGTGTTCAGCAAGCTGTGTACTGCAAATCCTGTAAGAATCTTCGAAAGTGATCGAGCCAATTCTCTGTTCTAGGTCGACATCTGCATCTGGTCTCGACACGACTGAGATTCTGAGGACGCTTGCGGCCCTGGTCCAACAGCATCCGATCGTTGGAGGGGGTGAGTTAAAATCCACAAAAGCTTTGCAAGCGATTGTGAATAGATGCGGTAGATTTGAGGATAGAGATATTTCTAGATATCTGCGTGAATACCGAGGAGAGATGGAACTAGTTAGAGTTACTGATGCTGAAATGATAGGTAGTTTTGAGTTAGTTGTAATCCCTGAGTTGCGGGACCAAGTTAGAGATATACAGAGAAGAAATCTAGGTGTTTGGATGAGTTTCGAGCGATCTCTTCGAGAGGAGTTTCTCGAAGAAGATTCAGAGAGAGTCACTAGAAGAACGTTTCTAGACTGGGTTGAGTAGCAACCTGGTCGTATGATGGGTCTGAATGAGATGTTGAGAGAGTTTGATCGGAGATACCGACAACTCTCAACTCTAGAGCGAATAACGTTAGATGCTAGGAGAACAGAGCTTTTTCTACAAGCTACCGATGATACTACAGCAGATCGGTTGTGCTTCATGTTGACGGATCGATCTGCTGAAGGAGGAGTTACTACTGATTGGGGAAGAGTTGAGGATGTTGTGGCAGTACTAACGAGGCAGAGAAAGGGAAGAGTGGCTGTGGGAAGACGTCCGCTTACAGAAGTGACCGCTCAACCTCGCACTGCTCCTCAAGTACAACAACCTCCGGCTCCAGCTCCCAGACCTGTTGTCCCAGCTGCAGTACCTTTGATGCCAGTTGTGCCAGTTCCTGCACAAAGGGCACCGGTTCAGCGACCTGCAGAGAACCATGGACAGCAGAACCAGATCGAAGACTTGATTCGACAGATGAGAGAACTAAAGGTGGAGCTAGCTGACCTGCAAAGAGAGCAGCCACCGGCGCATGCTGTTGCACGTCCAGGAGGTGCTCCCGTTCGTAGATGTATCTGGTGTGACAGTCCTGATCATTTTCGTGGAGACTGTCAAGAGCTTACGGCTGCCTTGCGAGATGGTGTGGTTCGCTACCAGAACGGTAGACTACATCTTTCTTCGACTGGAGAGATGCTGAACACGTAGTTTGGACGAGGAGGCATGAGAAGTTTGCCTCAGATCACCGCAGCTGCAACTATAAATGCATTGATGACACCACCGGTAAATCTTGATGTATATGCCGATCACATTGAAGTTTCTTCTAGTCCTACGTTGCTAGATAGGACTGCAGAGAAGAGTATTGCTCCCGTTCCTTCTGAAACATTGAAGAGAGGAGCAGAGACTATCCGTAGAGTCACAGGGTGGGGAGATCCTGTTGACGCTGCGTCTATCAAAGCATTCTTGGACGTGGATAGACACGTTCACTGGTAGGATGCTTCTGTGGAAGAGAAGAGGCGGCGAGAAGCATCTGAACTTGATATTGGAGTTCCAGAGGAGACTGGAGATAGACGGAGGGTCACAAGGAGACGAGCGGCTCTTCCTGAGGACATCCCGTCTACTTCTGCAGCTCCTCCACCTACACCAGGTCCGATGGAGGATGTGCAGAGATACCAGCAGGAGTCAACGACTGCTGGTAGACGGTTTACTGTCCAAGAGAAGGGGAAGGGACCGGCTTATAAGTTGGCAGCTGATATCAAAAATTCAACTGATCTCAAGAGCATCCTGGAGCAGAGAATACTTGACGTGCGAATCGAGTTTTCTCTTCGAGAAGTTCTTGGTATTGCGAAGAGGGAGTTTCACGAGCTGATCATCGACATCATCAAGCAGAAGAGACAGGTGATGTCCGAGCAAGTAGAAAGTCAGATGATTGATGTGATAGGAGCTTCTATGAATGATGCAGAGTTCGGCAAGGTGGATTTTCAGGAGGCTGATGATACAGAGTTCCAGCAAGAAGCGTTGGTTGCTGGTACCAACACTGTTGAATTCGAGGATGAAGAAGCTGGCTACGAGGTCCAGCTACCGATAGCGACTTCAGGAAAAGACATTGGGCTCGTGCTACGAGTGCTACACGAGTTCGCCTTGGAAGTCTTGAACATGTTGCTGCTTTGGTTGATCACGGTTCAGAGATCAACATCATGTCACGGGAGGTGTACGAGAGAGGTCAGTGGCCTATCGAACTGAACCATGGTTGGGTGCTACGAGCTGCAAACAACCAGAAGGGTGAGTTATACGGCGCTTGTCCTAACGTGAGAGTGAAGCTAGGTGATGTGGAGGTAGATCAGCACTTCTTCGTGCAATCTTCTGCTTCATACCCTGTGATTCTTGGTCAGCCTTATATCACTGCAGTTAGAATGGAGACGAAGGTGATGGATGACGGATCTCACTATGCTAGGATCCGTAGTCCAGATGATAGACGTTCTGTGCAGTTTTTGACCGTTCGTACAAACCACGAACGAAACAGACAGACTCTGAGATATTCTCCTATCTGTAGAAGCAAGGATTTTCAGAAACCACTCTTGTAGGACGAGATACCAAGAGTGACGGACCCGCTGTTATTATGATCCCGCTTGAGCAGCCTGTGGGATCACAAGAGGCTGACGAAGAGGTTGCTCAAGATTTTGAGAACAACTATACTGTACATAGTTGGAAATCTGGTTTGATGACTTTTAGTTATGATGATTGGAGTGAGTTCACGTGAGTAGAGGATTTGACTGAGAAGAGTAGGAGGCAGATGGAGAAGTATGCAGCAGATCTACACTGTACAGGAGTTCTCAACGAAGATGAGATGATTTCTGGTATTTACGAGGAGTTTGTAGGTGTACAGTCTTTTGTTCGTTGGCTAGATGATGTAGATAGGTTGAAAGAGCAGATGGGAGGAAGGGTGGTGATCCCTATCCACTCTCGTAAAGTCTATGAGGAGGTTGTCTCGTGCTTACAATCTCGTCCTCATCCGAGACTGGAGAGTGGATGGAAGGATGCAATCTGCTGGTGTGGCTTTCGTGAAGAAGCAGAGGTTCACACCAAATACAAAACTGTAGCGAAGAAGGTGAAACCAGTGGCAATCCAATTACCTGTTGACTCACAACAGTAGATGGAGTTAGCGGCCACTGAGCATGTACTGAGAGATCCTAAACAAATAGGACACAAGTTTACTCAAGAGACACTCGAGCAACTCCAGATAGGAGGGGGTGGCTTCTTGATTGAAGAGGAGAAACGAGCTTTTGAACAGATGATAGTTAGTCATGGTAAGGCATTTTCTTTTTCAGCTGAGGAGATAGGTTGTGTGGATCCTAGTGTGATAGCTCCGATGGTTATCTTCACTGTTCCTCACGTACCTTGGGACTTGAAGCCGATTCCAGTCCCTCGTGCCTTGCTACCGAAGGTGATTGAGTTACTGAAGGAGAGGATGCAGATGGGTATTCTTGAACCATCTATGGCTCCGTACTCTAGCCGATGGTTCACAGTACCTAAGAAGACAGGAGCTCTGCGCTTCATCCAAGACTTGCAGCCTGTCAATAACATCACGATTCGAAATGTTGGAACAGGAACTGTGGTTGATGAAGTAGCTGAGGCGTTTGCTGGAAGGTCAATCTATTCTATTGGAGATCTGTTTTCAGGTTATGATTAGTTTCAGCTTGCTTTGGAGAGTAGAGACTTGACTATCATGCGTACACCTTTGGGATTGATGCGGATGTGTATCATTCCTCAAGGTGCGACAAACTCAGTAGCCCATATGCAGAATGCGATGCATAAGGTGTTACGGGAGTTTGTACTTGAGGTCACTATCCCGTTTCTGGATGATATTCTCATGAAAGGCTGTCCGGTGGAAGACAAAGACGAAGCTGTGACTTTTGATGGTTGCAGAAAGTTCGTTGCAGACCACATTCGACATGTGGAGAAAATTCTGATGCGTCTAGAAGAGATACACCTCACTCTGTCAGGTACCAAATCTCATTTTGGAATGTCAGAGATCGTGGTGGTGGGTCATTTATGCGATACTTTTGAAAGACGGCCGAACCCAGAGAAGGTAGATGCTATAGCAAGGATAGCAGACTGTATCAACATCACTGAGGTTCGACGATTCTTAGGAGCTTGTGTGTTCTTTCACGTGAGTATTCCTCATTATGCACACATTGCCGAGCCTCTGTATGCACTTCTGAGAAAAGGGAAGAGGTTTACTTGGCGGCAAGAACATCATGAGACGATGGAGCAGCAGAAGGAGATTCTGAAGTCTCCACCTATACTAAGGAGGCTTAGCTACGAAAGTGAGAGACCTGTGGTACTAACTGTTGATACGAGTCCAAAGGCGATTGGATGGGCAGTTGGTCAAGAAGATGCAGAAGGTGTGCGGTTTGTTTCAAGAATTGGAGCTCGGATCTTAACGGATAGACAACGTAACTATCCTCAGGTGAAGCGTGAGTTGTGAGGAGCTGTTACTGCTATGAAGGTAGATCGAGAGTTCTTGATAGGAGCCCGTGTGATACTAGAAATAGATTGTTTGTCTTTGTTGGGTATGATAGCAAACTGCAATACACCAGACATAGCAATGCTACGATGGATTGCTTATATCCGGAGTATGAACCTCGAGCTGAAGCATATAGCAGGAAAAGATAATCCTGTTGCAGACATGTTATCCAAGGGCTCGTTATACAGATGAGGATGAGATGATTATAGAAGTCGAAGATGAAGAGAAGAGAGACGTTTGGTGCCAAGTTGGCAGCAGACTTCAGACTTGGAACCACTGCCGTTCTACGAGGAGTTCTACACAGAGAAGTTCCGCGATATTGGATACTATTTGAGTTCATTATGCAGACAAGAAGGCTGGAGTGATGCAGAGTTCAAGGAGATCAGACGAAAGGCGTACGGTTACCTTCTACGTGAAGGTTATCTGTGGAAACGTCCGAAGAGAAGAGATGGGATGCTTGCTAGAGTGGTGGATGATCAACCGACGAAGCTGAATCTGCTTAAGGAGTTTCATGACACCTTGTGGGCTGGAGATCCTCCTCCCTTCGCTCCAACTGCCTAGTTCGTAAAGCAAGGAGTGAAGTATGATCTATATCATCTTCCCACGGTAGCGTAGCCCACGTAGGAAAGTCCTCCTCAGCAGGCATGATCGGTTTCTGCCCCAACATAAGCTCAACTGGCATATACCCAGTCATGGTACAATGTGTAGTGGTGTACTCGTTCACTCTTACCAATGTCCTCTGGATTCATGACAGTAGTAAGTCGAAGCTTTACTCCATAACGAGCAAAGAACTCCTTCACTTCTGCACCTCTCAGCTCGTCCCTATCTGCTCGTAGTCTTCCAACAGATCCAAAACGACAGATGATATCTTCAAGCACGAATCTACATATGTTCTCTGTAGTCTTCGTCCGTAGTGCTCGTCCCTCCACGTAGTTGGAGAGATCTTCCCGAGCTAACACCAAGTAGCGCATCCCCCATAGTCCCGGTGACATCATCACAAGATCAAGGACCCACGAAAAATGAGTACTAAGTGGGTAGATAGGTACAAGTCCATCTCTGTAACGGACCTTGGAGTAGAACTGACAGTGTAGACACGACCCAACAAAATCCACCACGTCTTGATACAAACCCTTCCACCAGTATCGCTCCTTCATCTTCGTGTATGTAGTCTAGACTCCACGGTGTCTTGCTGAGACGCAAGAGAAGCTAAAGGTGGCTCGAGTCAGAAACAAAGAGCGTTTCGACAAGACTCACCGACTATGACCTAAGCCAATACGCGTTGGTAATTGGGTTCTGGTGTATGATAGCACGCTGGAGAACCAGCATTCTACACTTCGTAAGTTCTCGCGAAGATGGTTCGGGCCTTATGTCGTGTTAGATGTGTATGAGAATGCCACTTATAGTTTACGAGAGCTAGATGGTACTCCTTTGAAGCTATTTGTGGCTGGCAAGCGAGTGAAGTTGTTCAAACAACTTGGAGGATCAATAGATTTGTTCAACTTTCTGGAGTCTGAGAGGATGACAAGAGACGAAGACGACTCGGCTACTGAAGAGACTGAGACGGACGAGAGCGATGATGATGAAGAACAAACTGAAGACTGAAGAGGTTGGCACATGCCGGAGGATGTGCAGGTTTGGAGGGGGTGGATGTCGTGATGTGAATCATTTTACATTGTAAATAATTCACCTCTCTGTCAAGCGTTAGTCTCTCTGAGTGAAGTTAGGACCTCAGAGAAGTCGACACTGGAGGATGTTATATATTTTGAGTCTTAGTAGGTTGATTACCATGTAGATGGAGTTAAGCTCATGGGTTGTAATTACGTGTCGCCCATGCATGCTTACTAGCGAGGTTAGGTTATCTTTCAGGATTACGTGTCTTTGCATGTAGTTTAGAGGTTACGTTGGCACTTTAGGGGCTTGACGTGGTAGTCTATGTGAAAAATTAAGTCACCACGTGGTTTGGAGACACAAAAGGACAAGGGAGTGAAGCTATGAACTCCCATTGGTCCAATTTTGTCTTTGTGTACTGCTAAACTTAGTAGTAGGGGTCTTAAGAGGAGTTCGAGCATTTGGAGATGGGACTTCTCCAGGCGACCGCTGAAGCAAAGGGGGTCCGAAAAGCTCTCAATTTGGAACAGCAACTTCAGAGAGCGAGATCTGGAGTTCTGTGTACAATCAGGAGGTCCAACTTCACAGGAGTGTTCAGCAAGCTGTGTATTGCAAATCCTGTAAGAATCTTTGAAAGTGATCGAGCCAATTCTCTGTTCTAGGTCAAAATAGCTGTCTGGGTATCAAAAATTACCGTAAATTTCTCTGCTCAGAACATTTCTGTCCATATCTCGACACTCTGATTTGATATCAAGCTGAAACTTCATGTGTGGTCAGTAGGGCCTCATTTACATGTAGGAGAAGTTCTGAAGTCTGAACCATCGTATATTTCTGATTCTAGACTGTTAAAGTTCGCTGTCTGACCTTATTACTGCTAGTCTGACATAATTTTCGCTTCCTGAACATACTGGAGGGTCCATTCGACCTGAGTGAGTGTTTATACTGTTCCCTTTTGATCTGAAGCCTACCTCTGTAGTAAGCAACCATAGCCTGAAGCCCAACGCTTCCTTGAGTAGATTGAACACAGCCTTCAAGGTCATATCACAGCCAGAAGGTTCCGCCCTTCTCAGGAAAACTCTCAACTCGACAACGTGCTAGGAGTGACTCCTAGACTTTTATCCGTTTCCACCTCAACAAGAACCCAAAACTGCGAGAGGTTAGGAGACCCCCAAAACTTTACCTAGATTGACAAAACTGCAACAAATGCAATTTTAAAACTCCAAGTGCAGATGGTCTCTAAATATCACTCTGAATGTTTTGTTAACTTCATTAGAAACACATACTAAAACACAAAAGTCACATTTCTTTCTTTTCTAGAACTTTCTATGTAGTATATATTTAATTATGTCTAAAAGTATAGCTAATTTTAACTATAACTAACTTTAGCTAATCATGACTAACTTGATACCTCTCTTTAAAGTACTTGGGCAGCAAATAAACATTTTCCAGACTTAGTTATAACTAAACACTTTACTAATAGACAAACTTCCTAGGTGTAACATAGGTCGTTACAAACAGTTCGTGTGATCTACAACAGATGTGGAACCCACAACTGTTCACACCCTTCATGGCATGAAAGAGTTTGTTCCAACACTTGGATGGACCGCATATGGATGATTATCATGAGTTTAGGCGAGACTACAACATGGAGTTTGAGTTGTGGAGATAGCATTGGTCTCCCAACTATAATTTTATCATTATTGGTGCAGTTTCGAGAGGAGTATCACCTACGAGTTTGGTTGTCAATAGCAATGATACATCCACGAGTGGTGGAGTATCTACTACCAGCGTTGCGTACACTAGTAGTGGAGTAGGTGGTAGTATGAGCGAGATACCACCAGGGTTTAACCTTGTGGTTCAGTTCTTCTAGTGTTTCAGGAAGAACTATCAAGGTGTGCGGATCGACAAGTTGAGGAGCCTACAAGAGTTCCAACGGAAGACTGGAGAGAACTTACGCGAGGCGTTTACTCGCATGAGACACATGCAGTCCATTTATGGTATGGGATACTGGATCGAGAGCTGCGTCGAAGGATTACGATAGATGTAATTTTGGTAGCGTAAAAGGATGAGAGATAACAATTCTTCATTGCATTTCACTTGTATCTAGAGGTGATGATGATGAATGCAAATTTGGTAGTATCTAAGGACGAGATACAACAATTTTTTTGGACAAGATGAGAAGATTGAAAGTATCATGATAAGAGTTGTTGTTTGGAAATTGAATTATATTCTCTCCAAAATTAGAACTATATATGTGTATATTTTTTTGTAGTATAGAGGATAAAGCTAAGAGACATAAAGAATCACCCCACACACCACTTTCTTTTGCCATTTTACCAACTTTGGTTATATATTCATCTACAAATTCGACACGATGCGACACTCTCAATTCATCTTCCATGAAATAAGATAATATCAATGGATCATGTGTATCTCTAGCTCTTGGGTAGATATTATAAAGTTCATTTTGAGTTTGATTTCGTAAAGATGCGGTAGAAGATTTATGATGCAATAAATATTGTATCGAATCAAACATACAATCTCCTTGAGTACATATGAAATCTTCACACTTTTTAAATTTGGACAAATCTTTAGACATCAGAACCGAATAATATAAGATTATATTTGTTGTTTGATAAACTTAGAAATTGTAATCCATGAAAATTATGCAAAGGTTGTAATCCACATACTTGATTATGATGATCGTATTGTTGTTCAACTTGGGTTGTCCAATTATGATTTGATGACGAAGTTTGAGTTCCTTCTCCTTCGGGTAGTATGAGCAAGAACCACATGGAGCATAAGCATATAGATCGTGTAATGTTGAATGTTTTCGACATTTCATATGTTGCAATACAAGTTTAAATTTCATACACTTTCACTGTGCGAAGATGTTTGATATAATTTGTATAAAATCATGTCATCTTTCAAGAACAATGAACATTTTTGAAGTATTTACGTTTGAAATCATCTTGCTATTCACTTTTCTTAGAATATACTCAAGAGAGCTGGAAGGTACAAGAATTCAAAAAGATTCAAAGAGTAAAAATAGCACAAATGAACGAGTCGAATATCATGCCAAGCTTGTTTATCGAGTGGAAGTGTTGAGCAAGTTCTTTTTTGTGCTATCCTTTTTGTGCTTTTTTGCCTTTTTTAGCAAGTTTAGAGCCCATGCAACATTTAGATTGATAACTTATCAATTAAAGGTTTCATTGGAAGATCAAATATTTTTCTTAATTTATGAAGCTTACAAACAAACCGTGGTCCAGTTTGATGTTTATTTAAAGTATGGAAAGTTTGATAATTAAATTATTTTTCAGTTACTCTTATTTTCACTTACTAATTTTTTATTCTCGTTGCAGGACAGACAACTCTGAAAAGGACAATGATGAGCACTATGTCCTGGAAAAGTAACTCAGAGTCCATCATTCGAAGAAAAGGTCATAAATTCATATCTCGTCTGAGGAGGACCAAGGGGATTGAAGTGGAGTTGTTATGTGCAGAAGAATTCGGTACAATTTCAATTTGAGACTTGGCCGGTCAAGAAGTCTTTTGAGCTCTTCAAAATATTCTCTTTCCCAGGATGAGTCAAGCGTGCATCTTCATCTTCACGTTTAATCCATTTCAAGGCCATGGAGAGAAATGAGAGTTGAAGCATAAGGTAGACAACTCTTTCCGCAATGAATTGATGGCTTGGCTCCGTTTTATTGCATCCAACATTATCACAAGACGCATTCTTCCACAAGTATTGGTCGTCATCAGTCACAAAGATTGTCACAAGAGTCAAGTCAAGCTGGATACAACTAGATTCGAGGATACTATCAAACTTTTGCAGATAAGATTCCAAGGTGTTGTGGAAGTCTGTCCTAAAATTGATGTTACCGTAGACAATGGTGATCTGCTCTATCACATTGATGCCACTGTTGAGAAGGAGGTGCAGCCCATCATTGATGTTGTTCTTCATTGTATGAAGAACTTATTGAGAGAGAAGAGCCCTAGAGTTCCAAAAGCTTGTGCTGACTTGGCTTCTAAGGTGATTAAATTACCAAAAGAAGTCAAATCTTCACCGCTCTGGTTGACCAAAGAATTTTACGTCTTTTGCTCTTCGAACCATATAGATCTCAACCAGTTCAAATACATAGATCCTGTAGGGAGAAGTGTATTACATGCAGTTGCTTCGTACATGCACGACATAGGTGCAATATGTATGATGCCAAATGCAATTCTCCCACATGATGAAGCTATTGGAGAAAAGAGTCTTGAAAAATTGATAGTGGTTCAACTTAACTGGTTATCACAAAACCTATTGGGAGAACTCATCAGGTGAGAAAATGACAATCAAGATTGTGTACAACATCACTAAAACGTGAAGGTACAGATGGATCAGGTTTTATCGGTTCTAAAGACTTGTCTGCACTGATAAACGTTGTACAACAAAAGAATCGACATATCAGTATGGATCACAAGATGGTGAAAGAGCTCTTGATCGAAATGGATCTTTGTCACAAGCTTCAAGAAGACGGTGTGATCAAATACTTCATGTCAATCATCTTCAATCGTGCGAAGGTGGATGTTGCTTCGGAGGGGACTTTGAGTTGGGGAGAAGAATTTGCTGCAAGATCATTGTATTTTGGATTCCGAGTACAATGTCGGGATCAAGATAGGACTTCATTGACTGCAGCATTTTATCATGGATATCAAGTAAGTTTTGATTTCAACCATAACTTCATATTGCTTTTCAAAATATACAAGTTTTTTTGTTTCATTTGACCATGATAAGATATGAAACTTGTTGCATCTTAACTTTTCTAATGTCCATGACAACATCTGTGAATTATATTATAATGTATTGATTTGTATATTTTATATTTTTGTAATTCAATTTCAGCTTTAAAATAAGTGAAATATCAATAATTTATTGATAATATTTCTTGTTTTCTTTTTATATCTTGAATATCAAGATACACCTTCAAAAACAGATGGAGGATCGTGGAGTGGTTGATGATAACTTCACATTTTCTTACTATCGCATGAAGTTTGCAAGCAACGGTTGTATCATCATTGTGGAGACAGATCAGTATGCACAAAGTCATATTGACATCATGGTAAAGTTCTCTGAAGACAAGATTCGAGATTCTGGGATGGACTTTGTGCAAGAGAATGTGGTGAAAGATCTCATTCAGTTTTGTGCTTCCGAAAGAGGTTGTCCAGGCGTGCAACTTGTCGTCTCAATTCTTCGACCAGAGTGTGTGAGACGGTTAACACCTTGCAAGTTGAGAACAAAGGATCAAGCTGTGCTGATAGAAGACCTGAAGAAACAATTCCAGATCGATGTTGAGAGGCAACTTGGAAGAACTTCAACAGATGCGGAGGAGTCTTTGCTCGACTATCAACATACTTGGCCTGAAATAAAATCTGCTGATGCACAGTTCAACTTGTTTTAAGAGTTTCAGCGAGCAACAACTCTCTTGAGACCAGAGGATGTCAATGACGTTCTTAAATGTGTCCCAGTTCTTAGCAACCAGAGGGATTTACAAGAAAATCTTGCTGAGTTACGTCAGTTTTCAAACCGATTGAACGATGAATCTGTCAAATGTGAGCTTGCAATTCATTGTCCAGCTGTAGGAGCACAATATCATGTCTCATCAGAAGAATCTTCTGTACAAAGAGAGAGCAAGCTAGAATCTTTGAGATTAATCATGTCCACATCGTCTTTGAAGACGAGACATGATACTCCATTGTCTGCAGAATTAAAGTATTTCCATGACGAAATGCATCAGTCTGAAGAAAGGTTGACGAAGAACTTGCATCAGTCTGAAGAGAGGTCGACGAAGAACTTGGATTGTTTAAGAGAAGGAATGGATGCAGGTTTTCAGCAAGTAAGAGATGACTTGAAGAAATTCAAGTCAATCTTGGATGAGATGAGAAGACAAATGTCGCATGTGACTTCAACAATGGACAACATCATTGGCTATATGAGGTCAAAAGATGAGCACAAAACTCCTAGTCGTCCATGTTTTACCAGGGGAGATGTTACTTTGATGGAGAAAATGAAAGCGAAGGCGTTCATTGGTAATGCAATGCGTCTCCACTTGATGTGTGAGGTAAGACATCGATCACCACATTTTGTTGAGAACCAAGAAGGTTTAGAAGTGCGTCTCGAGAAGGAAGATCGAGTTTTCGAAAGCCATGAGGAAACTATCTATGGTTTCGCTTTACATGATATGGGTACTTCTGAAGATCGGAGCGCAAGTCACCGCAAGTTTAGGTAGTGTGGTTCCTGATATCTCCAACCTTGCATCCAGGAGGTTGCATTGTAGTATTTGCATCTACAAATATTGTTCTTGATTCTTTGAAGGTTGAGTTGGATAAAGGTCCAGCATTGTTGAAAGATTGCGGACCTACAGAAGAAGCTTGGTTTTGTTTCAGAGATCATCTAACTTGTGGGGACTATGCCCGCTTGTTCAAATTGCATTTAGTGAGATATAGAAATTATAGTGGTGATCCATTTGCTTGGTTGTGTGAAGAGTGGAAAGAAAAATCTTTAGTTAGAAAAATAGGAATTAATTTTAGTAAATTTTAGGAGAAGATAGGAGTGAAATTTACGATGTATAAAGAAGATAGGGATATACTTTATGCTCGAAAGTGTCTTAGATCTCTATTGTTATCTAAACCAGACTTTGACAAGAAGCAGATTACATAAACTTTCTTCGTCTTCATCAGACTTATGTTATAGCTTCTTAAGCTTATGGTATGTTAAATTTATATTCTTATGCTAGAGAGTATAGTAGAGTTCGACCATCCCTCAAGATCACTTTCTTCTCTCTCTCTTAGATCAACTTAGACTCGTATAATGATTGAGTTAAGCAGTTTGTAGCTAACATGACTTTGTGATGATTCTAAATGTTCGATTACAAAATCTCTTGACTCACAGTGATTAATTTTGAGGCGGGACGTTTCCAAGTGAGAGAATGACTATCGCCTTCTTCAGTCGATGAACTGCTAACAGATGTTTAAATCTACAACGTTCTAGATAGTTGCACTTAACTCTGACAAAATCTTCGTATAGCTTCAGTTCAACATTTCAATTTCTCTCTTTACATTCTCAGTATTTTCATTTTTGACCATCTCGCCATGTCTCCTAATGTGAACTGATACAATCTAGAGATGAGTGTCAGACCTACATTTCAAACTTGGGAAATTATCACCGAAATGATGCCTGAATATCTCTCAAACAGCCAAGAGCTTATTACCAACTTTTTGGTTGTTATCAACTACTGATCCATGCACATGGTTGTCCCAATCATGCCTGTTGAAGAACTGGACACGTAAGAAGCTACCTTTATGTGGAAGAAATGTGTATGTAGATCTAGATTTGTCGTAATCTGCCGGGTCATGAAGAGAGACTTGCAAATAAGCTTGGAAGGTTGCCTCTGTGGTCTAGCGTTCTTTGCTACGGTTGATTGGATTTTCAGTGGTATCTTTGGTTTAAGGATTGTTTCTCTTCGTATTCCAGATCTGATGATTAAAAAGTTCTACAGCTTGGCAGCATTCTTGTCCTACTATCACTTACACTGACCTGTTCAAGTGACAGAGGGCTAAGAGTCCATGGATCGTGATGTCTTGTAAATTCAGTTGGGGTGTAATCTTCTTGATATCTGGCGGAAGAGATGAGTCAAATGTGCATATTGGATATAGATTGCAGAGTGTTCTTCGTCGCTTAGTCTTGCATTATCAATATTATCCTCGTTGCTTTGTGACTGTTTTCTTCATTGTTTTATTTGGATTTGAGAGAATGCTTCTTCTGAGCAGTAGCCTTGTAGTACTTCTATGGTTGCTTTGGTTCCTCATGTCATATTTCTCGCTGTGGCTTTATAAAGTGAGAGAAGCTTGAAGTATGTAAGTCAAGAGGTGCAATTGTAAGACTCTGAGGATCAAGTTCTTCTCTGGGGTTCAAGCGTATTCTATGTTTGAACATATCTCGAACAAAAACTCCTTACGATTCATCTTGCTCTGAGGAACCAAGAGACAATCGATTTCAACGGTAATTAATAATCTGCTTGAATACATACTGAAACAAAGAGGTTGTTACAGCTGATTTCGGCGGTGATTATCATTTTCATAATCTTCTTGTATATATACTGAAATAGACATGCTGTTACAGCTGCTGTACATGAAAATGAAACATATTCTTGAGCACTAATTGTCAACCTGTCTGCAAAGAGATGGTTGAAGGTCATAAACTGATCATAAGTTTCTGAAGGAGAGAAAGTGTAAAAGCAATTTACTCGAGATCTAGGTATGAAACTTCTAATATGTTTCCTGATTCCAGTTACCCGTGTATTTTGCAAGGATCTTTAGACACTTCATCTGGTATCATTTCACCTGAAAGCCTCTCTATGCGTATCATATGTTATGCAAAAGAACAGTGACTCATCAGCTAGGGGCGATTGTGGTACACTTGTGCATGTGTATGACATTGTCCATGTGTTATGTGTACTTGTGGTGTACCTCTGAGAATGATGTATGTTGTGTGGCGATATAAGTTTTGTTAGAAGTCAAGTCAGCACAAGCGATAGGTGATGAAATTACCAAAAGAAGTCAAATCTTCACCGCTCTGGTTGACCAAAGAGTTTTACGACTTTTGCTCTTCGAACCATATAGATCTCAACCAGTTCAAATGTATAGATCCTGTAGGGAGAAATGTATTACATGCAGTTGCTTCGTACATGCACGACATAGGTGCAATATGTATGATGCCAAGTGCAATTCTCTCACACGATGAAGCTATCGGAGAAAAGAGTCTTGAAAAATTGATAGTGGTTCAACTTAACTGGTTATCACAAAATCTGTTGTCACAAAACTGTTGGGAGAACTCATCGTTGCAGGTGGAAAACGACAATCAAGATTGTGTACGACATCACTAAAACGTGAAGGTACAGATGGATCAGGTTTTATCAATTCTCAAGACTTGTCTGCACTGATAAACGTTGTACAACAAAAGAATTGACATATCAGTATGGATCACAAGATGGTGAAAGAGCTCTTGATCGAAATTGATCTTTGTCATGAGCTTCAACAAGAAGGTGTGATCAAATACTTCATGCAAATCATCTTCAATCGTGCGAAGGTGGATGTTGCTTCAGAGGGGACTTCGAGTTGGGGAGAAGAATTTGATGCATGATCATTATATTTTGGATTTCGAGTACAATGTTTGGATCAAGATAGGACTTCATTGACTGCAGCATTTTATCCCAGATATCAAGTAAGTTTTGATTTCAACCATGACTTCATATTGCTTTTCAAAATATACAAGTTTTTTTGTTTCATTTGACCATGATAAGATATGAGACTTGTTGCATCTTAGTTTTTCTAATGTCCATGACAACATCAGTGAAATTAAATTATAATGTATTGATTTGTATATTTCATATTTTTGAAATTCAATTTCAGCTTTAAAATAAGTGAAATATCAATAATTTATTGATAATATTTCTTGTTTTTTTATATCTTGAATATCAAGATACACCTTCGAAAACAGATGGAAAATCGTGGAGTGGTTGATGATAACTTCACATTTTCTTACTATCACATGAAGTTTGCAAGTAACGGTTGTAATCATTGTGGAGACAGACCAGTATGTACAAAGTCATATCGACATCATGGTAAAGTTGTTTGAAGACAAGATTCGAGATTCTGCGATGGACTTTGTGCAAGAGAATGTGGTGAAAGATCTCATTCAGTTTTGTGCTTCTGAAAGAGGTTGTCCAGGCCTGCAACTTGTTGTCTCAATTCTTCGACCAGAGTGTGTGAGACGGTTAACACCTTGCAAATTGAAAACAAAGGATCAAGCTGTGCTGATAGAAGACTTGAAGAAACGATTCCAGATCGATGTTGAGAGGCAACTTGGAAGAACTTCAGCAGATACGGAGGAGTCTTTGTTCGTCTATCAACATACTTGGATTGAAATGAAATCTGTTGATCCACAGTTCAACTCGTCTCGAGAGTTTCAACGAGCAACGACTCTCTTGAGATCAGAGGATGTCAGTGATGTTCTTAAATGTGTCCTTGTTCTTAGCAACCAAGGGGATTTACAAGAAAGTCTTACTGAATTACGTCAGTTTTCAAACCGATTGAACGATGAATCTGTCAAATGTGAGCTTGCAATTCATTGTCCAGCTGTAGGAGCACAATATCATGTCTCATCAGAAGAATCTTCTGTACAAAGAGAGAGCAAGCTAGAATCTTTGAGATTAATCATGTCCACATCGTCTTTGAAGACGAGACATGATACTCCATTGTCTGCAGAATTAAAGTATTTCCATGACGAAATGCATCAGTCTGAAGAAAGGTTGACGAAGAACTTGCATCAGTCTGAAGAGAGGTCGACGAAGAACTTGGATTGTTTAAGAGAAGGAATGGATGCAGGTTTTCAGCAAGTAAGAGATGACTTGAAGAAATTCAAGTCAATCTTGGATGAGATGAGAAGACAAATGTCGCATGTGACTTCAACAATGGACAACATCATTGGCTATATGAGGTCAAAAGATGAGCACAAAACTCCTAGTCGTCCATGTTTTACCAGGGGAGATGTTACTTTGATGGAGAAAATGAAAGCGAAGGCGTTCATTGGTAATGCAATGCGTCTCCACTTGATGTGTGAGGTAAGACATCGATCACCACATTTTGTTGAGAACCAAGAAGGTTTAGAAGTGCGTCTCGAGAAGGAAGATCGAGTTTTCGAAAGCCATGAGGAAACTATCTATGGTTTCGCTTTACATGATATGGGTACTTCTGAAGATCGGAGCGCAAGTCACCGCAAGTTTAGGTAGTGTGGTTCCTGATATCTCCAACCTTGCATCCAGGAGGTTGCATTGTAGTATTTGCATCTACAAATATTGTTCTTGATTCTTTGAAGGTTGAGTTGGATAAAGGTCCAGCATTGTTGAAAGATTGCGGACCTACAGAAGAAGCTTGGTTTTGTTTCAGAGATCATCTAACTTGTGGGGACTATGCCCGCTTGTTCAAATTGCATTTAGTGAGATATAGAAATTATAGTGGTGATCCATTTGCTTGGTTGTGTGAAGAGTGGAAAGAAAAATCTTTAGTTAGAAAAATAGGAATTAATTTTAGTAAATTTTAGGAGAAGATAGGAGTGAAATTTACGATGTATAAAGAAGATAGGGATATACTTTATGCTCGAAAGTGTCTTAGATCTCTATTGTTATCTAAACCAGACTTTGACAAGAAGCAGATTACATAAACTTTCTTCGTCTTCATCAGACTTATGTTATAGCTTCTTAAGCTTATGGTATGTTAAATTTATATTCTTATGCTAGAGAGTATAGTAGAGTTCGACCATCCCTCAAGATCACTTTCTTCTCTCTCTCTTAGATCAACTTAGACTCGTATAATGATTGAGTTAAGCAGTTTGTAGCTAACATGACTTTGTGATGATTCTAAATGTTCGATTACAAAATCTCTTGACTCACAGTGATTAATTTTGAGGCGGGACGTTTCCAAGTGAGAGAATGACTATCGCCTTCTTCAGTCGATGAACTGCTAACAGATGTTTAAATCTACAACGTTCTAGATAGTTGCACTTAACTCTGACAAAATCTTCGTATAGCTTCAGTTCAACATTTCAATTTCTCTCTTTACATTCTCAGTATTTTCATTTTTGACCATCTCGCCATGTCTCCTAATGTGAACTGATACAATCTAGAGATGAGTGTCAGACCTACATTTCAAACTTGGGAAATTATCACCGAAATGATGCCTGAATATCTCTCAAACAGCCAAGAGCTTATTACCAACTTTTTGGTTGTTATCAACTACTGATCCATGCACATGGTTGTCCCAATCATGCCTGTTGAAGAACTGGACACGTAAGAAGCTACCTTTATGTGGAAGAAATGTGTATGTAGATCTAGATTTGTCGTAATCTGCCGGGTCATGAAGAGAGACTTGCAAATAAGCTTGGAAGGTTGCCTCTGTGGTCTAGCGTTCTTTGCTACGGTTGATTGGATTTTCAGTGGTATCTTTGGTTTAAGGATTGTTTCTCTTCGTATTCCAGATCTGATGATTAAAAAGTTCTACAGCTTGGCAGCATTCTTGTCCTACTATCACTTACACTGACCTGTTCAAGTGACAGAGGGCTAAGAGTCCATGGATCGTGATGTCTTGTAAATTCAGTTGGGGTGTAATCTTCTTGATATCTGGCGGAAGAGATGAGTCAAATGTGCATATTGGATATAGATTGCAGAGTGTTCTTCGTCGCTTAGTCTTGCATTATCAATATTATCCTCGTTGCTTTGTGACTGTTTTCTTCATTGTTTTATTTGGATTTGAGAGAATGCTTCTTCTGAGCAGTAGCCTTGTAGTACTTCTATGGTTGCTTTGGTTCCTCATGTCATATTTCTCGCTGTGGCTTTATAAAGTGAGAGAAGCTTGAAGTATGTAAGTCAAGAGGTGCAATTGTAAGACTCTGAGGATCAAGTTCTTCTCTGGGGTTCAAGCGTATTCTATGTTTGAACATATCTCGAACAAAAACTCCTTACGATTCATCTTGCTCTGAGGAACCAAGAGACAATCGATTTCAACGGTAATTAATAATCTGCTTGAATACATACTGAAACAAAGAGGTTGTTACAGCTGATTTCGGCGGTGATTATCATTTTCATAATCTTCTTGTATATATACTGAAATAGACATGCTGTTACAGCTGCTGTACATGAAAATGAAACATATTCTTGAGCACTAATTGTCAACCTGTCTGCAAAGAGATGGTTGAAGGTCATAAACTGATCATAAGTTTCTGAAGGAGAGAAAGTGTAAAAGCAATTTACTCGAGATCTAGGTATGAAACTTCTAATATGTTTCCTGATTCCAGTTACCCGTGTATTTTGCAAGGATCTTTAGACACTTCATCTGGTATCATTTCACCTGAAAGCCTCTCTATGCGTATCATATGTTATGCAAAAGAACAGTGACTCATCAGCTAGGGGCGATTGTGGTACACTTGTGCATGTGTATGACATTGTCCATGTGTTATGTGTACTTGTGGTGTACCTCTGAGAATGATGTATGTTGTGTGGCGATATAAGTTTTGTTAGAAGTCAAGTCAGCACAAGCGATAGGTGATGAAATTACCAAAAGAAGTCAAATCTTCACCGCTCTGGTTGACCAAAGAGTTTTACGACTTTTGCTCTTCGAACCATATAGATCTCAACCAGTTCAAATGTATAGATCCTGTAGGGAGAAATGTATTACATGCAGTTGCTTCGTACATGCACGACATAGGTGCAATATGTATGATGCCAAGTGCAATTCTCTCACACGATGAAGCTATCGGAGAAAAGAGTCTTGAAAAATTGATAGTGGTTCAACTTAACTGGTTATCACAAAATCTGTTGTCACAAAACTGTTGGGAGAACTCATCGTTGCAGGTGGAAAACGACAATCAAGATTGTGTACGACATCACTAAAACGTGAAGGTACAGATGGATCAGGTTTTATCAATTCTCAAGACTTGTCTGCACTGATAAACGTTGTACAACAAAAGAATTGACATATCAGTATGGATCACAAGATGGTGAAAGAGCTCTTGATCGAAATTGATCTTTGTCATGAGCTTCAACAAGAAGGTGTGATCAAATACTTCATGCAAATCATCTTCAATCGTGCGAAGGTGGATGTTGCTTCAGAGGGGACTTCGAGTTGGGGAGAAGAATTTGATGCATGATCATTATATTTTGGATTTCGAGTACAATGTTTGGATCAAGATAGGACTTCATTGACTGCAGCATTTTATCCCAGATATCAAGTAAGTTTTGATTTCAACCATGACTTCATATTGCTTTTCAAAATATACAAGTTTTTTTGTTTCATTTGACCATGATAAGATATGAGACTTGTTGCATCTTAGTTTTTCTAATGTCCATGACAACATCAGTGAAATTAAATTATAATGTATTGATTTGTATATTTCATATTTTTGAAATTCAATTTCAGCTTTAAAATAAGTGAAATATCAATAATTTATTGATAATATTTCTTGTTTTTTTATATCTTGAATATCAAGATACACCTTCGAAAACAGATGGAAAATCGTGGAGTGGTTGATGATAACTTCACATTTTCTTACTATCACATGAAGTTTGCAAGTAACGGTTGTAATCATTGTGGAGACAGACCAGTATGTACAAAGTCATATCGACATCATGGTAAAGTTGTTTGAAGACAAGATTCGAGATTCTGCGATGGACTTTGTGCAAGAGAATGTGGTGAAAGATCTCATTCAGTTTTGTGCTTCTGAAAGAGGTTGTCCAGGCCTGCAACTTGTTGTCTCAATTCTTCGACCAGAGTGTGTGAGACGGTTAACACCTTGCAAATTGAAAACAAAGGATCAAGCTGTGCTGATAGAAGACTTGAAGAAACGATTCCAGATCGATGTTGAGAGGCAACTTGGAAGAACTTCAGCAGATACGGAGGAGTCTTTGTTCGTCTATCAACATACTTGGATTGAAATGAAATCTGTTGATCCACAGTTCAACTCGTCTCGAGAGTTTCAACGAGCAACGACTCTCTTGAGATCAGAGGATGTCAGTGATGTTCTTAAATGTGTCCTTGTTCTTAGCAACCAAGGGGATTTACAAGAAAGTCTTACTGAATTACGTCAGTTTTCAAACCGATTGAACGATGAATCTGTCAAATGTGAGCTTGCAATTCATTGTCCAGCTGTAGGAGCACAATATCATGTCTCATCAAAAGATTCTTCTGTACAAAGAAAAATTTCTGTCGCACTTTCATAAAATTCTTGCTTTCCAGCTGGGCCGGATGGTGTAAGTTGCAACAGATCTCAGCTTGCAACAGAGCGCCAAGTTCTGTTGTTTCGGACACCATCGGAGAGAGTTGAGTACGAAACATGAAAGTTCTAATCTGAGCTAATAGCGCTTGCTAGCTTATTTCACCGATAGGTAGCTACGTGTTTCAGATCCTACCCGCTCCATTTCTGTTGTTCTTCTAACCCCCCTAGATAAAATCAGGTTTCACCATAAACAGGTAAGCCTCAATGGACTAGACTAATGATCGAGCCTTTAAGATATAAGAATCATACCCCATCTCTTGTCTTCTCCGACTTTTTTAGCAGATACCTTTGGACAATCGAATAGAACGTGGATAGCTTGTGCGTTGGAGGCCTCAGTGCATGCTTCCTGCTCAGACCAGAAACAGACTCAAGGTGGAAACTGCAGGATATGCTTTCTAGCGCAGTACGGATCAAGACACATGGATATGTTTTATGATCATCGTTCACTTCTCGTTTCAAAACTGTAGCTACTGTAACTCCTCCTGCTGTGTCGCACTCCTCCTCGCTACTAAAGCCCATATGCCATGCGGCCAAACGGCCAACGATGCCGTTAGTAAGGATGCAAGCAAGACCGACACTACTAGCACTCCCGCTGTCAAAGCAGTAGTGCCTAGTATATATTTGAATTCTTACGCTCCGTACTAGTGAGGGAAAGACTGTCTATATAGTGTAAAGCAGTTATTGCCACGGAAGATTTTCCTTCCCAACGGGCAATCTAGATCCTGAGGATGTGTTCTCTCTTCCTACATAGAGTGCAGCGGGGATAACAACGAAGGAGATTCTACGATCAACTTGCACGTTGCCTAAGATCTATATCAGATCTATATCAGAACTGCCCCATGGAGGTAACTCCTAAGTTTTGCAGCCCTATTAGTACAGTAAGTCCCTTGATTTCTATGAACTCAAATCATTAGAGAGCGTTGTAGTTTTATCGAATTTCCAGTTTGCGTGCAAATAAGCGTCTTTCAGTTCTCAGAGTATGTGAACGGAGGAGCGCGACACATGCCTCTCAGACAGTCTTGCGGTTGTGGTTGCAAAAACAGTTCACAGTCTCAGAGTATGTGAACGGAGGAGTGCGACACATGCCTCTCAGGCAATCTTGCGGTTGTGGAGCAAGAAACGGTGATAGTGCTGTTGTCAATTTGCTGTATTGTCTATGCGCTCGACAGATCATCAAAAACCAGCAGGACTGAGAACTTGCAGAAACCGTGTTTCTGCTAGTTCACTTTGGTCTTCGGAACGAGCCACGTCTCTCTTTCAGTTCGCTTTGCTCTTCCGAACGAGCCATGTTATCCCTTTCAGACAATATCCAATGATATCGTCACCTGTCAAGTGTTTCCTCATACTTTACCAGAAACCTCAAGTTTATGTAATGTTTTAAGTCTCAAATGACAAATATCACACTACTACAGTAATGTGATTACATTACTGTAGTAATGTCTGACCTCGTTGTAGCTTCCTCTGCCAGCGTGGTTCAGTTCAAAAGCACAACGAACTGCAGATCTCAGGAGTCGGAGTCCACTGAGCAGAATTATGGTCTCGCTATGGCGTAATGGACTATGACCTAGGAAACTATAGCACTAACCATGGTCGCAGTTGTCTGGATCGAGTTACATAACTACGCTGTTCTTACCAGATGAAGGGCAAAACATCTACATCGTCATCCTCCGGCTTCACCACTCTCTTGCAAGTCCGAAAGGTGACAGCAGTTTCTGTTACGTTTCAGTTTCAATTTCCCGCTCACACAGTACTGTAAGTTGGAAAAGTCTCTTTTGGCATTCTTGGCGCACATACCTCCTTTGTGAAAACCAATGGTTTTGGTTAGTGTTCGAGTTAGATTCGATAATACCAGAACCTGTTGTTCATCCAAACCTCGTCCGCAGCACCCCCTGGATGAGATATTGCCAGCAAAGCTCCTACTACAGTGTATTTTTACAACGTGACACACCCTTACTAGAGGATAGAAAGATGGTATGTTCAGCACCATTCATCCGTATCCGCACGCCTCTTCCAACTCACCACGCGAAGTAGTTGATTATTGCAGATTTCTGGGATTTTCCAAACACTTTATTTTCCACATGCAAATTACTTGTAAAATGGGTGTAAGCAAATCATTTTGAACATTATCGTTTAATACGTATCGTTGTTACTTTTATTGATATTTTAGTACAGAATTTTCACATAATTTTTCCATTATCTATGATAACATAGAAACGTTCCCAAAGAAGTTGATCTTCCATGCATATTATTCTCTGAAAGATTACGCATCCAAAGCGACATTCTGAACAGGATATGAACAAAAATAAAACATATGTGATCTACATGTGGTAAATTATGGCTTCTCATTCCTCGCAATCTATTTGCAGTCAACTATACTTGGCTCTTTGTTCATTTTTTATTCGTCATAATAGACTGCGTCACCATAAGTACTTTGTGTAACCACTACTTTCCTTACTTTATGTACAGATTTTTCCGAATTACTTTGTGTCCGGAATATTATTTTTTCCACTCTTTGTTAATGTTTAATAAGATTATAAATAATAATGAGTTGCGAGAGTTAGGCTGATTGTAAAGGTCATTTGAAGGTAAGTTCCCTTAGTCTCGCAGTCTGATCACTTTGCTATAACTTCTTTTATATTTTGTAATTATGTTTTGCAGGTGAAGTAAAGTGATAGTATCGATCCAAAGCAAGACCTTCTTTCGTAGCGACGTTGTACCTCTGAACTAAGCTTACAAGATCAGAACTACTGCTTGTAGTCACCAAGGTAAGACCTAACACATCTAATTGAAATAACTTTTTGTCTATTGTCATGATTGTATATATTATATCTATCTTGGATAGAAAGTGATATTATGTGCGTTTTTCAGATTCATATATACAATGAATTCCACCAAGTCAAAAAAAAGAAAAAAGAAAACGATTTCCACTAATGATACAGAAGGGAGTGAACCCATAGTACAAATACTGAAGCAACCAAGTTCTGTTCCATCATCTCCTATAAATTCTCCAAAAAGGAAAAAAAAAAGAATAAGAGATAATTGTTCCAGTTAAAACACCAACTGTAGATAAAAACTTATCAATATTAATAGATAATATATAATATGTAAAAAGAAATGACATATTTGAAGATATTATATTAAACAAATATGGTAATATTAATAGATCTATAACGAAAAGCTCATTTCTTTTAACCGATATGGTTGATCGTCGTGTGGAAAAGACTATTACATGTAGTGCCCAAGGAAACAACGCTGTAAATTGGTCAGATAAAGTGAATAGAAATACGTATTGTATGATACAATACTCTGGTCGTAGGGCAGTGCAGGTAGAGAGCCCAGTAAAAACTCTCAGTTACAGAGGGGATGCCAAATTCATCATCTTGATCGATGAGCAAACAACTTTCCAAACAATTATGCATTGGAGTTCTACTCCAATTTTCAAATTCCGACACTTCATGCCTCTCCGAATGTGCATGCGTCACCTTACTGTTTGATTCACGATAGTAGACATATTTGTTGCCGTTATTGCTGTACACGGTGAAAATGGATACCAAAAATTTGAGATCACAATCGTGGATGATGATTCTGAAGAAGACAAGATGACGGTATGTAATTATGTACATTAAATAACTTACTTTTATAAATTTATTTTGCAACTGATTTAAAATTTTGCTATTCATGAAACTTCTAGACTAACACATTTTGTGTTCATGTTGCAGTTGATCATCCATTATGATTTCGCAACAGAGTATAAAAATATTGAGACTCGTTTTCACTCTGGACATGCGGTATTGTTGCACTTGAAATCTGTATGCGGTATTGTTGCACTTGAAATCTGTATCAAGACAGGTTTTGTCCACGAGAGAAGAAAATGATCTTCCAAAACTGCATACACACGAGCTACTATATGGACAACTCCTTCGGTCCAATCAAGAGTTGACGTTTTGAAAAGAGTGCAAAAAGCACATATCACGAGAGAAAACAAAAACATCAAGGTATATAATCAATTTTTTATGTGAATACTCTGAATCAGCTTTCCTATTCGTAGATATATCTTATGTTTATAACTTCTTTTCATGTGTTTAGGTACGTGGTACTTTCAGACCACGTAATTTTGGTGATAGACCCTACAAGTACACATGTGTCACGTGCAATTCGACGCACTTACAAATTCAATATTTAAATCATCTTCAAGGCTTTTGCGAAAGTTGTAATATGGATTGTCAGTTACGACCTGTGCCATGGATTGAAGGGTATGTGGAAGATCTTTCCAATGGTAAACAATACATGGTCCATGCAAAAAGTAATTGGTTCTAAGATCTAACGGGCCTGGTGGAAACAGAGGTTGTCTAAAATTACGATAGCGACAACCATCAAGATATGCTACTAGATCAAATTGAGGAGATCGCAATAGCAGGAATTTTCTCGTTTAATTCAAACAGTGATTTGTGTGGATTTGATACAATTTATATTTTATTTAATTTTCAATTATACAAGTATTATGATAATTTTTAATAATTTCTTTTAAACATTGACTGATGTCGTCACAATTAATTGCATCAATATAAGAATCACTCTCGAATATTATAAACCATTAATATAATGACATCATTGAACGTCTAATTTTTCTTTTTAACAGATCAAGGAGACTACATCTGCTGAGGGAGAATCGTCGAAAAGCTCGACAATTCTAACAGTTTAATCTTTCAACATCGGTAAAGTTCTAAGAACATTTTATATCTAAATAATCTAGTTACACAAACAGAGGTAACGTTCTAGAATTCAAGAACTTTTTTGTCTTCTGCATTTATTGTCTTGATATATCTGATATTTTTAAAATTTTAAAATTTACCATTGTAGTTAATTTAATGTATATAACATGTAATGTATTTTATTTACGACTTTTATTTTAAAGCACTTATCTTTAAGCATTAAAGTAAATCAATACGAGTTGTATATATTCTAAGGTATATTCAACATTGCGCGAAGTTTTCCAACAACGCTTTCTTTTATGTTGTTTTTCAAATTTATATCACATGATCAAACGGAGTCTGACCTGCGATGATATATGTAGAACATGAAACTCTTTGGCAAACAAAAACTCGTGGTGCCAACAAAAAATGAATGCAGCACCAAATTATCAAAATTTGAAAAGCATAAAACAAAAACATCAAACGATTTCAAACAACAAACACTTCAAAAACATGTTATAGCTTTGTCAAGTGCAACTCTATGAACGTGCAAAACACATGAAACAATAAAGCCCACGGAGAAATGTATAAATTGGGAGAAACAAAAACAAAAAACGAAATGCTTTGAAACGCTTTGAAACGACAATTATATACGAAATTTACTACCATTCAAACGTCATGTGATTACAAACATCTTTACGAACAAAATCAAATCGAAAAACTTGAATGGCATGCAGGCCCACAAGTTGAGAGTGATGGAGTTTACCTGCAAATGGTTCTCCGCACAAGAACACCCGACCTGCCTTCGCTCTGCCGAATGTCAGTTTTGCATCTGCAAGGACCGAAAGGTAGCCCGTCTGTTTTTTGTTTCTTCTCAGTGCTTCCTCGACGAGGGCTCTCTTTCCATCTTTCTCCCATTTTCTACCCTCTATATCTATTCTCTCTAGAATAAAGTTCACTTGAAGGAGATCCATCATATCTCTAAAGTTATCATTATTCAGATTCTCCGACATGCGGAATTTCAAATCTCGAATGGATGTGTTTTTACGCAGATGAGAGAAAAGGTTCCTCCATCCATCCTCGAAACTGTTTCTCCACTGAGGAGAACTTCTCCACTGAGGGAGAACTTCTCCACTGAGGAGTTGGAAGCCAACTTGTTTACAAAAGATGTAAAGTTCTGGGTGCCTACATCAACATACCATATGGTTAACTCTTTTAACCAGGTAAAATTTATCGTAGAACTGAGAGCTCTTTCTAGGAAGACAAGCTTCTGAGAAGCGTCTGAATGTCGGAATGAGCTAAAATGAAGCTCAAGAGGCAAATGTAACAGAGAGCTTCTTTGACTAGCGTTCCACATTTCTATAGACCATTTCTCACAGCTTCTATCTCTCGTTTTGACGAGTCCTGTAAGTCGAGAGAAATCCAGTTGGAAGTGTATCAGAAGACTCTCCCATTCCTTCACCGACAAATGCAAACTTGCCAACTCGTGGCTATAGAAACTCTTCAAAGAGTTGCAAGTACCAACTGCTTCTAACAGCATTAGTCGCACCTCCCTGCACCTACGATATTTTCGTCCTTCTGGTCTGAAGAAATCACCATACTTTCCGTCGTTTAACTCTGACAAAGAGTGCAGGGGTTCCTCACCGGGACTCAAACTCCACGCCAGACGACGCAACAAATACTGGAGCGCTTGAGGAAGCAGAAGCTGTGAGTCGGCTGCCTCTGTTTCGGTCTCTTGACTAACCTTCTCAAGAAGGCTCTCCGCAGCTCCACTTTCCATCTGAAGCACCTCCACTCCATCTCTGTCCTCCATACTCCGACTCCAAGCTTCTAGATCTGCCGCTTGGGAGCTATTTTCATGAGCACTATAACGATGACAATCAAATCAGCATTCAAGTATGAACTGCACATATTCATGGATCTAATTAGAGAGGGTCCTCATGATCATAAGCGACCACTCATGACGTTCCTCCAGTTGACTTCAAGAAATCGAGATAATATTTATCGTAAGATTACTCGTTGTCTGGTGAGCTTCAAGAGAAGAAGATGAGCTTCAGAGGGCTGTAGTCGCAAGAAAGTTGTTGAGGTTGACGTTGAGATGGTCAAACTAAAACTTCAGAACGTCTCTATAGTTGCACGCGCTCTTTCGACCTTTGCAGACTCACATGAGAGCTGGAACTGTATGATCATGAAACGAATATACACACATTAATTTTGATCCTCTCACTAAGAGAAAGAGTATAGTTTTAATTGATTGCAAGAAAGAATTTGGTATTCACAGCAATTATAGACCATTCAGAATGTTCAGCTTCGGGTTCTTTTACACCACAACTCTGGAATCCATGTATAGAAACTTGCAGTCAACAAACTGGTTTTCACTTGGGGAGGAGAAACTGCTGAACTATACACGCAAGAGTCCAGATCCGAGATTACATTCTAAAGTCTTCCACTAATATTTCAATATATCATTGTTGTTCGAATGTTTACCGATACAACAGTTGCCAAAACCCTTGCAACAGAAAGCCTTTCCCCTTGTACTTATAGAGTAACCGCAGTAAGGGTAGGCAGAAAACCCTCTAGATAGATCAAAAGATTACAGGCTTTCAGTTGTGATATTTTGAGCTTAGCATGTACATGTGACCCAGAAGACACTAAGCTAGAATATATATATACATTTCTTGGTGTCCAAAAGACACTAGGTTAGAAATATATAGCTTTGAAATTTTTGTTGTTCCAAAGAACTTAAAATTATAACACTTTCTATTACTTCTCGTTGAATACCAGGCTATGCAGCTAGAGGAGCCATCGTTTGCAGATAAGCAATTTAAAAGCATGACGAAGCAAACTGACTCGAAGGTTGATACGAGCCGGAAAGCATCTCCCTGACAGTTCTGCATTATAAGTCATAATCTCCATAAAAGTTCTTCACAAATTCAAAACTGTAATTAATCAAATGGAAGATAAAGATAGAAGATAAAGATGTAAGATGATCAGATAGAAGATAAAGATGTAACATTTGATACACTCACATTGTGAACTAAAATAACTAAAATGATCAGATGATTAAAGATCCAAGCTCTTTCACGAGAAAACTTGGTAAGAAATTGACACTCACAATAAATTTGCCAAAATCCTTGCCGCTTCAAATTCTGAGAAACTGAAGTGATGATTTTGGCAACGCTCCCTGTCCTACATGGTAGTCTGGCATGACTGTGATAACATAACAGGGACTGCAATAAACGATTTATACAAGCATATCAGATTACTGAGTAAGATACTATACACTGTATGGACTGATTGATGGAATCACCACTAAAGGAGTTGAAGACGGTGAGATGAACAATGGTCCGAGCTGACTCAATGGCAAACCTGGTAGAAACTTGACACTCAGAGTATTCAGCACGGAGCTCTCATACACGACAGCTTTGGCTTTCCCAGGTCTTTAAACTTGATCGATCATACTCGAGCTCGTTCTGACCTGCAAAACACAAATGCACCACCTTGCAAGTTTAGTGCAATATCTGCGACGCGGATTAGTTCGTATATATAGATGTCGCGCAAGTGGATAAATCTAGATTAAATGTAAATAGTGCTTCGACAAAGTGTTTGGGTTCTCAATATCCATGACCGCAGATGCCATTAGTAAGAGATATGGTGCTGGGCGATCTATGTGTACGGAAGAGGAAACTGAAATTATACCTTTATTTCCTATTCCTAAAATACGGTTCCAAGTAGTGGTAGAAGCAGAAGCAAAAAGAGCAAAAGCAGATTTTGAGGAAAAGCAAATTTAAAGCATCAGTAAAGGAAACATCAGTACGAAAAGGAAAATCGAGGCTTTGAACAAATTTTTCTGTCAGTGTCAACAATCCTTTCGAACTTATCTCGGGCCGGCCCCAATCTAGAAATTTACAAACTTTCTACTTGAACCACATGACAATAACGCGTGAGCTTACGGATCACATATATACTTTTAATCACAACGTTGTGCCCTCTCCAGATGTACTTGCAGCCTGGTAGCCTTTTTGTTCCGAATCAGCGAACGGCAGACTTGATATACACCTCCATCATCTGGTCTCTGCTTCACAGGTATCGCATG
The DNA here is from genome assembly GCA_036924285.1 of Asterella californica. NCBI lineage: Eukaryota > Viridiplantae > Streptophyta > Marchantiopsida > Marchantiales > Aytoniaceae > Asterella > Asterella californica. The sequence continues at coordinate 1,391,337 of JAYKYS010000003.1, read as the reverse complement.
GCAAGTGATTGTCATCTCCGGTTAATTTATAATAAAAGGTCACCTTTCATCCATGGCCAAATGCATCGTGCACGTGCAGTCACTTTAATTCCGCTAGTTCTCGAGGTCAGACAGGCTAGAGCACGGAAGTCTTGAATCAATGAGAAGTAGTCGTGGACTGAAAGCTTACAGCTGGCACGATCGAGATTGAGGTGAAAGAGTGATCTCATGGAGGTGCACATATGCAATAAAAGTTACTTCAGGAACAGCAACGAGACTAGTATGCACAGAAGCTCCAAAAGACTAGTAAGACTTAGCAAGTACCTCAACTCCTGGCTCAATAAAACGAGGCGATGTATGTTCTGTCCCAGTCTCAGACGATGTAAAACAGCAGTGAAGCGTGCGCAAAGAGGTCACCCGCAGCAGTTAGATCGCAATGCAGCTCACAGCGTCTGCAACATGTAGATTGCGGGTGCTTCTACATCGATGTCCGACCAATAAAAGACGGGTTCATCTGTTGCTAGACTCTTTGAGTCCCATACAGTCGCAGCTTCGAAGATTTCTTGAGGTGTGAAGAAAGGAAGAAGTTACAGCATTGGCCGAAAGTCAAAGCAAGACCATGATGAGATGAGATCACCGAACAGACTGTAAAACCTCCACAACCTCGTAGGTACCAAAGGTTGAACTCCAGAACTGATGTTTTTGGGTGAGAGCGACACCAACACGCTTGTCAGACTTGCAGAATTACGTCATTCACATGTACGCATTAGACACAGTAATAAAAAACTGTCAGAGTGTTTAGATAGCAGTAACATTCTGTTTGATGAATATGAATAAGCTTAATGTAGTTCGAGTAACTGGTCTTAGGGAACAGTGAAGAAACTGAACAGGGCTGGAGTTAACCACCTGAAGCGAAACTGCTGAGCTTTTTCTTCATGATCAGACTCCTCATTAAATAATGAACTCAGATCTAAACGGCCAAGAAGCTTAAGGTTGATGCAATAAATACACTCCGTCTGAATTATTATTTGTATTTTCAAACTTATCAGTAATGACATACATGTACAGGTTGATATATAAAATTATATGGAATGTTTGTCACTATGGAGGTAGTGTTACAAAACTGAGAACTGTACTCCCAAGTCTCTTTGAATATAGAACTTTATCTCCCACAACAGAATACTACCATCGTATTAGAACTGATAACAGATCAGCATGTTTTAACTAATCAGAAAGAGAACTTAATGAAAATATTCTGAGATGAAATGTGCATATCTTTACTTAGACTTCAGAACTGGTACAAACAGAAAGGGCCTCCGACTCATACTACTCTACAGAGAATGTGAGTTAATATACTATTGATACATAACTGCTGTCACCTCAAAGTGACTTACCTAACTGCTGTCACAGTGCTTCTCGCAGCAAAGTCATGTCACAAGTCATCTCTTCTTTCTTTTCTTTTGTCTTCTTACTTTCCGTAGAGTTTTGATGTTAGACTCTAATGATATTTAACAGGTAGCTAGGAGGGTTGATTGTACTTCAAGATAGGACTATGTATTCCATGTCATAGGGTGGAAATTGCTACCGGTCGATCTTCCGTCTCATTCCACGTGAAAGTGATATTGACTGCTTTAGAATCCACACCTGTGCATTCTAGATCTGACGTATAATATGTAACATAATTTAATATCCGACACTTGCATCTAGCAACTTAAAGTATGGAGGGAGAATATTTTGATGCAATCGCTATTAGAGAAACTGTTCTCTTGCTTCAAGTAAAGAAGAAGCTCGGCACGCACTGATGATACTGTATGTACATGCGCATAAAGGTGCTTTGCCTGTTACTTTCTTGACCTGATCAAGAAGCGTGGAAATCACATGTCACTAGTGCATCCGAGTTTCTCAGTCAAGTAAGGTAGCATACTTGACATGCTACTTGACTTCACTGGCAATATTCAGTATTCAACTATAAATTGATAAATGTTATTATCTATTATTTGGTATGTCATGTGCATAAACATTGCTACATAACATACATTGTCAGAGGTACATCATACATGCATATAACATATGAAAAATAATCTCAAAACTTAAGTTATTTTGTGAAGTTTGAATTCATATATACTTTCATTTCAGTTCAGACTCTTTGTTTTCACAAGACAAAAAAATTTGACTCTTTTTGATGATATTTTTTATCCTTGGTAATGTTATCTTAAAAGAAAATGATGTTTATCATTTCCATGTGGAATCAACTGCATCATGTTGAATTTCCTTCCATGCACATAAAGAGGGAAAAGATTGGACGTTATAGCGGAAACTGTGTGGAAATAGATTTGATCGGTGGAAACAGAAAAATTACAGAGGTGACACTTTCGTTCGCTAAATTTAGTTTCAATTGGTTCATAAATAGAAGTGAGATTATGTTTAGACATACTTAGGAAGTCGAAGTTCCGTAGCTCTGGAACTTCTCTTTCCTTGTCTAAAAAAGGCATCTAGGTTTAAGGTATTCACTTTTCATAGTTCTGGAGGGAGTGGCAAATGCTCCGTATTTCTTGCGCGGAACCTAGTCATAAATCCAGGAGTAGAATCTCGCAGCAGGCAGTGTAGCAGAAACTTTCTTGCTAAACAGGGTCTCTCTCGGGCTCAGAAACTTTCTTGCTTCGCATCCCCGCCGCAACTCATAGTGAGCCGCTTTCTCGTAAGTAGTTTGGTGGAGTTTTTTCTTGCTCATCCTTTCATTTTCCACAATTCGAGCATGGTTTGGGTCTGAGGTCTCTGGATGAGATGCGACGCATTAAGTTTATTCTGATGGAACTGAATCTGACTATCCGTGCGCGTGAATAAGACCTTAGCTCCATCTGTTACTGGCAGTCAACGCTCCGGCATCTTTGTTGGCTTGGCCAGCTGTAACGTAAGCGAAGATTTAAGGTTCGATTACTTTTAGGAGATTGTAAGATTTTTTGCGGACGAACCCACGAGCAGGCCATGGGCATGTCACATAAAACATATAAAACTTGAAGTTGCAGTTTGGGGTTTGATCCCGTTTGGTTATTTGACCACCTTGGTAAGGAAATCATAGTTTGGGACGACTGCAGAAGGAAATGAAAGCAATAATAATAACAAGATGCTTGCAATGTGCAGGAGGCAAGGGGTGCGCATTTGAACCGAACTGTAGAAGAATGTTCGATTGGTACTAAAACCCTAGCTATGTCACCCGGTACCGAATATTGAGTTGCTTGCTTTGTGCAGCTCCTGGCTTCCATGCTATAGATCATGATCAGACTGTGAAGGGATCCTTCCGCACTCTTATTTAGCCTATGCCGTTGTGGAGCTCGATCGGGTCTTAGGGTGAAGCTTTTCACACCTTTCACATGATTTTGAACGCAAATGTGAAGAGTTTGCTACGCCATCTGATACAAACTGCAGAAATTTGCTTGATCACACCCCAGGTAGGTTCCTTGGGCTTGAGATCATCCCTGACTGGTTCTTGCCTGTAAAACGAGTCATTTTGTGATGTTATTCACATGTGAGATTGCACATATTAAAGTTTTGAGCATGTAAAAGTCTAACTATTTTGAATAATGTTAAATATTTTGAATTACAGTGATATTTAATAAAGGTTGGAAGTACTAAGATGATGAAACAAAAGATAAAATGACTGGTTCTACTGTCAATAACCCCTCATGGGTATGATAAAACCCAAGGAACCTATTGGGGGTGTGATCAAGCAAATTTCTAATACAAACTGGGCTTGCAATTCACGTTTTGCGGAACGTATTCAATGCCGTTAACACACCACATACAATGCAAAAGTCTTCACCGTCCTCAAGTTTTAGTGTATTAGGCTTCATACTTTGGTATTTATTGGGGTACTAACACTTGGCATTTAGTGCACTGAGTTGAAAGATCTGTGTCGCTCGTTGACTCTGTTGTTACAAATATTATTACTTTGTTATTACTAAATATTTAATATTATTCAAAATAATTAGACTATACATGCTCAAAACTTTAATACGTGCAATCTCACATGCGAGTAACATCACAAAACGACTGGTTTTACAGGCAACAACCAGTCACGGGTGTGATCAAACAATGCATCATTACGAGAGATGTGATCAAGCCCAAAGAACCTATGGGGTGTGATTAAGCAAATTTCTGCAGTTTGTATCAAATCGCGTAGTAAACTCTTACATTTGCGTTCAAAATCATGTGAAAGATTTGAAAAGCTTCACCCTAAGACCCGATCGAGCTCCACAACGGCATAGGCTAAATAAGAGTGCGGAAGGATCCCTTCACAGTCCCTTCACGTGATCTATAGCACGCGAAGCCAGGAGCTGTATAAGGCAAACAACTCAATCTTCGGTACCGGGTGACATAGCTAGGATTTTATTACCAATCGAACATTCTTCTGCAGTTCGGTTCAGATGCAGACCCCTTGACTCCTGCCCACTGCAAGCATCTTGTTGTTATTATTGCTTTCATTTCCTTCTTCAGTCGTCCCAAACTATAATTTCCTTACCAAGGTGGTCGAATAACCAAACGGGATCAAACCCCAAACTGCAACTTCAAGTTTTATACGTTGTCGTAGCGAGAGCCTTTCCTTTGAGCAAGGGCGTACCTTCTGGCTGTGGTTAGCGATCGATGCACAGCAGAGCTACTAGTATCTCGTAGATTTCTCTCTGACTTCCTTGATAACTAAGCACTTTCTTTCTCTCAGTAAAAGGTCAAGATAACTACACGAAAACGTTGGATGATCATGGGCACGACAAACGGGATATGCGATGACATAATCTCTCGGTAGTATTCCTCTCCGAAGTTTCTCACTACTAGGGCTTCGTACATGGCTTTGGGTCGACAGATGTGTCTTATCTCGCACTGGGTGTTAAAGTTTACAGGAGGGAGCTGATTTAGATCCATCCTTCATCAGATGAGGATAAAGACGGTGAGATCCCATTCTTGACCGTAAGTGACAACGGGTAAGATCACAAGGACAGACGAGAGCATGACTTGCGCGGTAAAGTTATGCCCGAAGGATCCTATCAGAAACTGTTGAAAGTGAACTCGTTCCATGTACATCAGTTTAATCTGGAAAGGGTTTCGAAAAGGAAATCTGGGCGGTAAGTAGAGTCCTTCATCCATCTCTCACAACATGTGCACTACAACTACAAAGGTATCTCGATCCACAGAACACCGATACAATCTCCTAGGATCCTCCCACGATCTCTCCACGAACAATCTTTTGAATTCCTCCAGGTCGAATGCCACCACACAGGTCACTCCCCTTTGCTTAAAAGTTTCGAACACAAAACAAGGACAGGTGCAAGCTCCCTAACCGAGCAACCCAAGCCTCACGGACCGATGAGGTGGCACACATGCACATCGCATGTTTGGTGCCGTCATACTCATCCACGTGTGGGTCTTCTGGGTGATAGGTTCAAATGCATGCACCGTAACGTGTCCCAAAACAAGAGACTAGGCTAGACAGCTAGTCGACTTTACAGGTCAAGGATCGCACTTTGCCACGTTGAGTGCGAACCTGACAACCACATGACGTGGTTACAACGTAGGTCGCAAAAGTCTTATCTACGCCTAGAATACATCCCCAAGAAATACAAACGTCACACTAGATACTTTTCTGCCAGCTGCCGCTACCAAGACTCGGGACCTGGACTAGATACCGTTGTCGATACAACTCGACAGAAAACCAGCGAACTTTCACACATCAGAGGTACAGATCTACATCTCAGTCTCCTCTCAAACTTGCCATGTAGGTAGGATACTAGAATCCTTACTTACAGGTCAAATTTCAGGAAGATCTGACGGCTAGATCTTCTCCCACAATTAACACAAATCCACAGAAACTAACACGCACTTCCAATCTCAGATTCAGGACAGAAGCTTCTTCGCCTAAATGAACCGTCCACTTCCACTCAAACTTCCTGTGCTATCAATTCAGAAGGTAAACTCACTACTCAGGAAATTTGAGCCGATTTGACCGTTCGGATCCTCCTCCATAAATCTGCAAAGTTGCTGCTCCAGATTGAGAGCTTTCTGCACCCCGTCGTCTTCAAATCGCCATTGCGCTCAATCCGCAGAACATCCGGTGGTGAAATTTGTGGTCAGAGCTTCAGCAACTGACAGACTACAAGCTCATGAAATCTGGTCTCAATTTGACGGCTCAATCACTCAAACCCCTTAATCTTACAATCGGAAGAGAAAGCTATGTACTCCCGTCACTCTATGAACTTCAAAATGCCATAACGTATGCCCTGGACCTCCAAATCGAGTGAAATTTGTGGTCAGATTGCTCCTCCCGTCGAGAGCTCTCCGCCCATGCCCTCTGATCTTCCAAATCCCTCGTCAAAGTGCCCCGAACCTCCCAGAGCACACACTTAGGTAGATGACAAGTTATCTTCACTTTTGGGTGGACCAATGGGAAGCTAAAGGACTCAACCTTGTCCTTTTTTGCCCCATGGAGACCCCCAGCAGATAATAGAGCATTCTAAGCTCATAAGAGCAATGTTTTAGATCCCATTACACCACAACTTCTACAACTGTGTGCAAAACGTACTTATACAAGTAATTTACATATTAACTGGTCCCACAACAGGACAACGTGTTATGTGACATGCCCATGGCCTGCTCGTAGGTTCGTCCGCGGAAAATCTTACAATCTCCTAAAAGTAATTTGAACCTTAAATCTTCGCTTATGCTAAAGCTGGCCAAGCCAACAAAGATGTCGGAGCATTGACTCCCGGTAACAGATAGAGCTAAGGTCTTATTCATGCGCACGGATAGTCAAGTCTTATTCATGCGCACGGATAGTCAAGTTCAATTCCATCGAAAGAAACTTAATGCGTCGCATCTCATCGAGAGACCCCAGACCCAAACCATGCTCGAATTGTGGGAAATCAAAGGATGAGCAAGAAAACTACACCAAACTACTTACACGAAAGCGGCTCACCATGAGTTGCGGCGGGGATGCGAAGCAAGAAAGTTTCTGCTACACTGCCTGCTGCGAGATTCTGCTCCTGGATTTACGACTAGGTTCCGCGCAAGAAGTATGGAGCATTTGCCACTCCCTCCAGAACTATGAAAAGTGAATACCTTAAACCTAGATGCCTTTTTAAGACAAGAAAAGAGAAGTTCCAGTGCTCCGGAACTTCGGCTTCCTAAGTATGTCTAAACATAATCTCACATCTATTTATGAATCAATTGAAACTATTTAGCAAACACAAGTGTCACCTCTGTAATTTTTCTGTTTCACCAATCAAAACTATTTCCACACCGTTTGCTGCTATAACGTCCAATTTTTTCTCTCTTTATTTGTGCATGGAAGGAAATTCAACCTTAAGAGCATACTGTGATGCAGTTGATTCCACATGGAAATGATAAACATCATTTTCTTTTAAAATAACATTACCAAGGATCAAAAATATCATCAAAAACAGTCAAATATTTTCGTCTTGTGAAAACAAAGAGTCTGAACTGAAATGAAAGTATATATGAATTTAAACTTCACAAAATAACTTAAGTTTTGAGATTATTTTTCATATGTTATATGCATGTATGATGTACCTCTGACAATGTATGTTATGTAGCAATGTGTATGCACATGACATACCAAATAATGGATAATAACATTTATCAATTTATAATTGAGTACTGAATATTGCCAGTGAAGTCAAGTAACATGTCAAGTAGTATGCTATCTTACTTGACTGAGAGACTCGGATGCACTAGATGTGACATGTGATTTCCACGCTTCTTGAGCAGGTCAAGAAAATAACAGGCAAAGCACCTTTACGCGCATGTACTTATAATATCATCAGTGCGTGCCGAGTTTCTCCTTTACTTGAAGCAAGAGAACAATTTTTCTAATAGCGATCGCATCAAAATATTCTCCCTCCATACTTTAAGTTGCTGGATGCAAGTGTCAGATATTATTCTGTATTCAGACGTAAATTATGTTACATATTATACAACAGATCTAGAATGTACGTGTGTGGATCCTAAAGTTGTCAATATCACTTCCACGTGGAATGAGATGGAAGGTTGACCGGTGGCAATTTCCACCTTGGGACATGGAATACATATTCTTATCTTGAAGTACTATCGACCCTCCTAGCTACCTGTTAAATATTATTAGAGTGTAACATCAAAACTCTGCGGAAGATAAAAAGAAAAAATAAAAGAGAAAAGAAATGACTTGTGACATGACTTTGACATGAGAAGCACTGTGACAGCAGTTAGGTAAGTCACTTTGAGGTGACAGCAGTTATGTATCAATAGTATATTAACTCACATTCTCTGTAGAGTAGTATGAGTCGGAGGCACTTTCTGTTTGTACCAGTTCTGAAGTCTAAGTAAAGCAGTGCACATTTCGTCTCGGAATATTTCGATTAAGTTCTCTTTCTGATTAGTTTAAACATGCTGATCTGTTATCAGTTCTAATAGACTGGTAGTATTCTGTTGTGGGAGATAAAGTTCTATATTCAAAGAGACTTGGGAGTACAGTTCTCAGTTTTGTAACACTACCTCTATAGTGACAAACATTCCATATATATTTATATATCAACTTTACATGTATGACATTACCGAGAAGTTTGAAGATACAAATAATAATTCAGACTGAGTGTATTTACTGCATCAATCTTAAGCTTCTGGGCCGATTGAATCTGAGTTCATTATTTAACGAGGAGTCTGATCATGAAGAAGAAGCTCATCAGTTTCGCTTCAGGTGGTTAACTCGAGCCCTGTTCAGTTTCTTCACTGTTCTCTAAAACCAGTAACTCGAACCACATTAAGCTTCTTCATATTCATCAAACAGAATGTTATTGCTATCTAAACATTCTGACAGTTTTTTATTACTGTGTCTAATGTGTACACGTGAATGACGTAATTCTGCAAGTCTGACAAGCGTGCTGGTGCCGCTCTCACCCAAAAACATCAGTTCTGGAGTTCAACCTTTGGTACCTACGAGGTTGTGGTGGTTTTACAGTCTGTTTGGTGATCTCATCTCATCACAGTAGCAGCAAAAACAGCTTTACACAACAAAACAAAATCAAGAAGGATCGTATTAACTTTCTGAAGTCTTGCTTTCCGCCTTGTGTAACTCTTCCAGGTTTGCACCTACATGTACGTATATAACACTCTAGCATCAAAGAGAAATCATCCACAAAAAAATCTCGTCAATTGACTTATGAAACTTATGGAACTTTTCATCGAGTACTGCACTGCAGTTGTCTCGCACAGTACGCATGGCCTACCCGTCCACATAGACATGGAGCAATGCTCTTTGATCTTGCCCGAACAACGAACATCCTATCTTGCTCTTGGACTTGCACTTGCTAACCTCTGCCTTGAAAACCCAAGTAAGGTATACCCACAAATTCTCAGATCCTACGTTGAGATCTAGTGCAACAAAGAAGATTGACTAAAAGAACACATTTCAAACCAACATCGGTCTAATTCACTTTACAAAAGATGAGCTTTTCCTGTTGGACTCGAAGTTCCAGCAACACCCACAATCTCTTGCGAGTAAACGTCCTCCTTTCGTTTCGTCTTTATATTAAGCTATGATCCACACGCTGCGACTTTGCGGCCCAGAGGAAGGTTCAAAGTTGCTCCCTGCACCACGGGGGTTTTTATTCAACAATTTCCTGACATTTTCCAGAGCGCTAGAAGTAGAAGCATGTTATAGTGCGAAGAGTAGGTACGAATATGTAGATTTCCTACCCAGTAGACCTCAGGTCGGCTTCAGATTCGAACTTATCACCACCTGCAGGAAAGGCCGGCAGTCCTTACAAGAAAACTCACATACCTTCGCTTTCGTCCATATGCATCGATTGCTACTGTAGGTCTTGCTTTGTGCTGGTGTCGCTCTCACCCAAAAAAAATAAGTTACTGAGTTCAACCTTTGGTACCTACGAGGTTGTATTGTGGTGGTTGTATAGTCTGTTTGGTGATCTCATCCCATCACAGTCGCAGCGAAAATAGCTTTACATAAAACCAAGAAAGATCATATTAACTTTTGAAAGTCTTGCTTTTCATTTTGTGTAACTCTTCCAGGCTAAGATCTACATGTACCTATATACCACTCTAGCATCAAGGAGGATTCATCAGCAAAAAATTTCATCAATTGACTTTTCTCTGACAGGCTTAAGGAACTTTTCATCAAGTATTGCACTGCAGTTGTCTTCCATGAACCGGAAGTAGTAATTGAGTGGTGAAGATTGACAGCTAGCATTTTCCGGACTCTAACCACAGTAAGCGTGGTCTACCCGTCACACAGAAATCAAGCAATGCTCTTTAATCATGCCCGAACAACGAATATCTTATCTTGCTCTTGGCACTTGCACCTGCTAAGCCAAGGAAGGTATACTTGCAGGTACTCCAATCCTAGATTGAGATCTATAGCAGCAACAAAGTAGATTGAATAAAGAATACATTTCAAACCAACCCCGGTCTAATTCACTTTATAAAAGACGAGCCTTTCCTGTTGTACTCGAAGTTCCGGCAACAACCACAATCTCTTGCGAGTACATGTCCTCTCGGAGCTAGAGATCTTAGGTTATATTTTTTATTTCGCTTCGCCTTTACATTAAGTTACTGGAAGACTTTTACATATAGGAGCTAATCGCATCCGACGCGCTGTCACCAACTATCGTGTAGTAGATCTCAAAGTAAACTATTGGACAGCTCTGACCAAGTCCACATGATTACTAAAGCACGTTTTAAGATCCGTAGACGCGGTCCAAGGAGTGAACACGAGCCTCGATATCGTTTCCTGTTTGTCGAATGGGACAGTTGAACAGCTCCTGGTGAGTTCATTCCTATTTACTTTATCGTGCCCGGGGAGAAACCGGAACGATAAGATAAAAGCTATGGTCCACACGCTGCGACTTTGTGGCCCAGAGGAAGGTTCGAAGTTGCTCCCTGCACCACGTGGACTCTAATTCCACGATTTTCTGAGAATCAAGGCCACTAGACATGGTACGCATGTCCCATTGCTGCAGTAGAAGCATGTTTTAGCGCGATGTGAAGTGGGTACGAATATGGATTTTCTACCCAGTAGACCTGGGGTCGGCTTCAGATTCCAACTTATCATCACCTGCAGGAAAGGCCGGCGGTCCTTATCAAAAAACTCACCTACCTTAGTTTTCATCCATATGCATCGATCACTACTGTAGGTCTTGCTTTGACTTTCGGCCAATGCTGTAACTTCCTTCTTTCTTTAAACCTCAAAAAATCTTCGAAGCTGCGACTGTATGGGACTCAGGGAGTCTAGCAACAGATGAACCCGTCTTTAATTGGTCCGACATCGATGTAGTAGCACCCGCAATCTACATGTTGCAGACGCTGTGAGCTGCATTGCCATCTAACTGCTCGAGGTGACCTCTTTGCGCACGCTTCACTACATCGACTCAGACTGGGACAGAACATACATCGCCTCGTTTTACTGAGCTAGGACTTGAGGTACTTACCAAGTCTTAACAGTTTTGTGCAGCTTCTGTGTACACTAGCCTCATTCCCGTTCCTGAAAGTAACTTTGATTGCAGATGTGCACCTTCATGATCACTCTTTCACCTAAATTTCGATCGTGTCAGCTGTAAGCTTTCAGTCCACGACTTATCGTTGATTCAAGACTTCCATACTCTGGCCTGTCTGACCTCGAGAACCAGCGGAATTAAAGTGACGGCCACGTGCACGATGCATTTGGCCATGGATGGAATGTGACCTTTTATATAAATTAACCGGAGAGACAATCACTTACCATGCCATACCTGTGAAGCAGAGACCAGATGATGGAGGTGTATATCAAGTATGCCGTTCGCTGATTCGGAACAAAAAGGCTACCAGGCTGCAAGTACATCTGGAGAGGGCACAACGTTGTGATTAAAAGTATATATGTGATCCGTAAGCTCACGCGTTATTGTGATGTGGTTCAAGTAGAAAGTTTGTAAACTTCTAGATTGGGGCCGGCCCAAGATAAGTTCGAAAGGATTGTTGACACATAGAAAAATTTGTTCAAAGCTTCCACTTTCCTTTTCGTACTGATGTTTCCAAGCTTTAAATTTGCTTTTCCTCAAATCTTCTTTTGCTCTTATCTGCTTTTGCTCTTTTTGCTGCTGCTTCTACCACTACTTGGAACCGTATTTTAGGAATAGGAAATAAAGGTATAATTTCAGTTTCCTCTTCCCTACAAATAGATCGCCCAGCACCATATCTCTTACTAATGGCATCTGCGGTCATGGATATTGAGAACCCAAACTCTTTGTCGAAGCACTATTTAGATTCAATCTAGATTTATCCACTTGCGCGACATCTATATATACGAACTAATCCGCGTTGCAGATATTGCACTAAACTTGCAAGGTGGTGCATTTGTGTTTTGCAGGTCAGAACGAGCTCGAGTATTATCGATCATTTAAAGACCTGGGAAAGTCAAGGTTGTCGTGTATGAGAGCTCCGTGCTGAATACTCCGAGTGTCAAGTTTCTACCAGGTTTGTCATCGAGTAGCTCGGACCTTTGTTCATCTCAGCGTCTTCAACTCTTTTAGCGGTAATTCCATCAATCAGTCCATACAGTGTATAGTATCTTACTCAGTAATATGAAATGTTTGTATAAATCGTTCATTGCAGTCCCTGTTATGTTATCACAGTCATGCCAGACTACCATGTAGGACAGGGAGCGTTGCCCAAATCATCTCTTCAGTTTCTCAGAATTCTGAAGCTGCAAGGATTTTGGCAAATTTATTGTGAGTGTCAACTTCTTACCAAGTTTTCCCATGAAAGAGCTTGGATCCTTAATCATCTAATCATGTCAGTTATTTTCGTTCACAATATGAGTGTATCAACTGTTACATCTTCATCCTGTATCTGATCGTGATTCAGTCTCTTGTATTTCATCGCAGTCCGTGCATGTGTCATGTTTTCACATTCATGCTAGTCTGTCATGGAAGACAAAGAGCGTTGCTGAAATCCACCCTTCACTTTCTCTAGAAGGGCAAATATCTCCTGTTGGTGAACAAAAGCTTTAATTACTTAACTTGACCACTTTCAACAACATTCTGGACGGGTACTAATACCGTTGTTTCGACGCCTCTCGTGCCAGTCTATGAAGTTCATCGGGGATCTAGATGCTGCAAACTTCTTACTTGAACTTCACCAACATAACGGGTAAGTCTACGCATCATCAAACTGGAATTCTATTCTCATCGTTTCAAGTAGAAACAACATGATGTTGAATCTCTATGCTTCACGGAAGCATGTTCATCTGTTTCTGTTGATTTCAATCCACCATTGACAAAGACATCCTTAATTCCATTTGATTAATTACGATTTTGAATTATGAATAACTTTTATGGGGATTATAATATATAATGCAGAACTGTCGAGGGGATGCTTTCCTGCTCGTATCGACCTTCCAGTCAGTTTGCTTCGTCATGCTTTTAAATTGTTTATCTGCAAATGATGGCTCCTCTAGCTGCATAGCCTGGTATTCAACGAGAAGTAATAGAAAGTCTTATAATTTTAAGTTCTTTGGAACAACAAAAATTTCAAAGCTATATATTTCTAACCTATTGTCTTTTGGACACCAAGAAATATATATATATTCTAGCTTAGTGTCTTCTGGGTCACATGTACATGCTAAGCTCAAAATATCACAACTGAAAGCCTTAACCTTTTGATCTATCTAGAGGGTTTTCTGCCTACCCTTACTACGGTTACTCTATAAGCACAGGGAAAGGCTTTCTGGTGCAAGGGTTTTGGCAACTGTTGTATCGATAAACATTCGAACAACAATGATATATTCAAATATTAGAAGAAGACTTTAGAATGTAATTTCGGGTCTTGACTCTTTCGTATATAGTTCAGCAGTTCCTCCTCCCAAGTGAAAACCAGTTTGTTGACTGCAAGTTTCTATACATGGATTCCAGAGTTGTGATGTAAAAGAACCCGAACTTGAACATTCTGAGTGCTCTATAATTGCCGTGAATACCAAATTCTTTCTTGCAATCAATTAAAACTATACTCTTTCTTTTGGTGAGTGGATCAAAATTAATGTGTATATATTCGTTTCATGATCATACAGTTCCAGCTCTCATGCGAGTCTGCCAAAGTGGAAAAAACGCGTGCAACTATAGAGAAGTTCTGAAGTTTTAGTTTGACCATCTCAACGTCAACCTCAACAACTTTCTTGCGACTGTAGTCTTCTGAAGTTCATCTTCTTCTCTTGAAGCTCACCAGACAACGAGTAAGTTTACGATAAATATTATCTCGATTTCTTGAGGTCAACTGGAGGAACGTCATGAATGGTCGCTTATGATCATGAGGACCCTCTCTAATTAGATCTATGAATATGTGCAGTTCATACTTGAATGCTGATTCGGTTGTCATGGTTATCGTGCTCATGAAAATAGCTTCCAAGCGGCAGATCTAGAAGCTTGGAGTCGGAGTATGGAGCACAGAGATCGAGTGGAGGTGCTTCAGGTGGAAAGTGGAGCTGCGGATAGCCTTTGTGAGAAGGTTAGTCAGGAGACAGAAACAGAGGCAGCCGACTCACAGCTTCCGCTTCCCCAAGCGCTCCAGGATTTGTTGCCTCGTCTGGCCGGGAGATTGAGTCCCGGTGAGGAACCCCTGCATTCTTTGCCAGACTTAAACGACGAAAAGTATGGTGATTTCTTCAGACCGGAAGGGCGAGAATGTCATAGACGCAGGGAGGTGCGACTAATGCTGTTAGAAGCAGTTGGTAACTGCAACTCTCTGAAGAGTTTCTATAGCCACGAGGTGGCAAGTTGGCATTTGTCGGTGAAGGAATGGGAAGGTCTTCTCATACATTTCCAAGCTACCGCTCAGTTCGAAACCATTGGGATAAGCTCGCTCGAGTCTGCAGAGGAAGAAGCGCTGATTGGCCTTCAGTTCCAGAAACTTATCAGCCGATCTTTTAACCTGCGACAGTTAATTCTTGGAACAGGACCGAATTTGAGATTAAGAGCAAATTTGGGGTTAAGAGCAAAGTTGGTTGTGGAAGTCGCCTCCGCTCTCCGACCAAAGCAGCATCATGAGTTGAAGTATCTGAACTTCTATGGAAAAGGTGCCGAAGGAAGCGTTATGCTGGCTGTGGCGGAAATCATATCTTGTGCACCCTTCCTTGAAAATCTTACCACTTGTAATGTGCCCCGATTAGACGGAGATGCTAAAGAAGCTCTGTCACGTGCACTAAAGGTCTCTGCTCGTTTGAAGAACCTTATCGTGGGGGAGGAACTGACGGATGTTCTTGTGGAGGTATACAGTGCAACATGCGCGTATCCCGTTCTAGAACGTCTACAGCTCATGGAGAATTCAAAAGGAATAACAGCACATGAATTGACTAGTCTTATAGGGGGCAACATCACCTCTATTGTCATTACGCGCTCTAGTGAAAGCTTTAATAATATTTTCACTCGCTTTAGCCTACATGAATGGAAAAGCATAGGAAGAAGTCTTCTCCATCCACCCATATTAGATCAATTCTGGATTTCTCTCGACTTACAGGACTCGTCAAAACGAGAGATGGAAGTTGTGGGAAATGGTCTTACAGAAATGTGGAATGCTAGTCAAAGAAGCTCTCTGTTACGTGTAGATCTTAAGCTTCCTTTTAGCTCATTCCGACATTCGGACGCTTCTCAGAAGCTTGTCTTCCTAGAAAAAGCCGTCAGTCCTAGGGGAACTTCTACCTGGTTAAAGCAGTTAAACACCTATAAGATTGATGTAGGCACCCAGAACTTTACATCCTTTCTAGACAAGTTGACTTCCAACTCTTCAATGGAGAAGTTGCAGATAATTAATGGTAGAAGCAGTTCCAAGGATGGATGGAGGCACTTTTTTTCTCATCTGCGTAAAAACTCATCTATTCGAGCTTTGGAACTCAATCATTCGACCGATCTGAATGATGATAACTTTAGAGATATGATGGATCTCCTTCAAGTGAACTTCATTCTACAGAGGATAGATGTAGGGGGTACAGAATGGGCAAAAGATGGAAAGAGTGCCCTCATCGAGGAAGCGTTGAGAAGAAACAAGAAGCAGGCGGGCTACTTTTCTGTCCTTGCAGATGCAAAACTGACATTTGACGGAGCGAAGGCAGGTCGGGTGTTCTTGTGCGGAGAACCATTTGCAGGTAAACTTCATCACTCTCAACTTGTGAGCCTGCATGTCATTCAAGTTGCTTTTCACTTTTCTTAGAATATACTCAAGAGAGCTAGAAGGTACAAGAATTCAAAAAAGTCAAAAGAGTAAAAATAGCACAAATGAATAAATCAAATCAGATTGAATGCACGAGTTAGAGGTATAGTTAATTTCATACACTAGAAAACTTTTTGATGTTCTTCACTTTCTAGTCTTGAAGTCTGGATCTGTTTTGTTAACTCTTTTTGTATATTTGATTGTTCCATCACACGTTCTCACTTCTGAACTAGTAACAATGAGAAGCAATGAATGATGACATGGTGTCTGCGGTAAAAGAGACAGAAAGGGATTATAGTATGCTATCTGTGACTGTGAGTTTGATTCCTACGAAGTATAATGTTTTGTATAGAGAAAGTTTTATTATAGAATTTCTAACCTAGTACAACTTTCACAGCCATATTTTTCTTTTCGATATCTTTCCTGATATATATATCAGAAATCACTCTGCAATGCTCTCTTGAAGTTTGCATCATAAATAGCAAGGCCATGGTATCTTGAAAGATAACTTTGGAAGACCGTTCATGAGCACTAGCAGTCTCTCGTCAGAATATAAGCCTCTTTTTAATTTCCCACCATGGTTCAAATTTACCAATCGGATGTCTGTGCACTTTTAGACCCTAAGCATATTTATTCTTTTTCTTTCGAGTGAGTTTGGATGTTGAGGTTTTTTCATCAAGTTTTTCATCAGTTCATAGACATTATAATCTCGAAAAGTTTGTAAAATCTGTTTACATATCTTTCCTCTCATGTTCAGATGTAGCTCGTATGAGCTCACCATTACTTGTTATTAGGCCTAACAAGAGGGCATGAATGTATCCGATATGTAGTAGCCACAAGTATTGTGACAAATGTGGAATAGAAAAAGATTATCATTGTATATGTAAGGTTTAAGCTTGTGCCTACATTCTAGGTCTGGTAAACTGTTTTCATAGGATTGATACCTATATTGTGCTAATAGAGTACTGAAGTTTATTGTGAACTACAATATGTCTGCATGCCAAGCTTGTTTATCCGGTGGAAGTGTTGAGCACGTCATTTTTGTACTATCAGAAGTTTAGAGCCCATGCAACATTTGATTGATAGCTTACCAATTAGAGGTGTCAGTGGAAAATCAAATATTTTCTTTAATGTATGAAGCTTACAAACAAACCTTGTTTCAGTTTGATGTCTATTTAAAGTATGAAAAGTTTGATAATTAAATTATTTTTTAGTTACTCGTCATATGATTTACTAATTTTCTTTCTCGTTGCAGGAAAGACAAGGTTGAAAAGGACAATGATGAGCACCATACCTAGGAAAAGTAACTCGAAGTCCATCATTCGAAGAAAAGGTCATAAATCCACATCTCGTCTGAGGAGGACCAAGGGGATCGAAGTGGAGTTGTTCTGTGAAGAAGAATTCGGTACCATTTCAATTTGGGACTTGGCCGGCCAAGAAGTTTTTCGAGCTCTTCAAAATATTCTCTTTCCCAGGATGAGTCAAGCGTGCATCTTCATCTTCGCGTTCAATCCGTTTCAAGGCCATGGGGACAAAGGAGAGTTGAAGCATAAGGTAGACGACTCTTTCCGTGATGAATTGGTGGCTTGGCTTCGTTTTATTGCATCCAACATTATCACAGGACGTATTCTTCCACAAGTATTGGTCGTCATCACTCACAAAGATTGTCACAAGAGTCAAGTCAAGCTGGATACAACTGGATTCGAGGATACTGTCAAACTTTTCCAGAAAAGATTCGAAGGTGTTCTGGAAATCTGTCCCAACATTGATGGTACCATAGACAATGGTGGTCTCTTCCATCACATTAATGCCACTGTTGAGAAGGAGGTGCAGCCCATCATTGATGTTATTCTTCATTGTATGAAGAACTTATTGAGAGAGAAGAGCCCTAGAGTCCCAAAAGCTTGTGCTGACTTGGCTTCTAAGGTGATGAACGTACCAAAAGAAGTCAAATCTTCACCGCTCTGGTTGACCAAAAAATTTTATGACTTTTGCTCTTCGAACCATATAGATCTCAATCAGTTCAAATATATAGATCCTAGAGGGAGAAGTGTGTTATATGGAGTTGCTTCGTACATGCACGACATAGGTGCAATATGTATGATGCCAAGTGCAATTCTCCCACATGATGAAGCTATTGGAGAAAAGAGTCTTGAAAAACTGATAGTGGTTCAACTTAATTGGTTATCCAAAAACTTGTTGGGAGAACTCATCATCGCAGGTGGGAAACGACACTCGAGATTGTGTACGACGTCACTAAAACCTGAAGGTATAGATGAATCAGGTTTTATCAGTTCTCAAGACTTGTCTGCATTGATAGACATTGTACAACAGAAGAATCGGCATATCAATATGGATCACAAGATGGTGAAAGAGCTCTTGATCGAAATGGATCTTTGTCACAAGCTTCAACAAGACGGTGTGATCAAATATTTCATGCCGATCATCTTCAGTCGTGCGAAGGTGGATGAGGGGACTTCGAGTTGGGGAGAAGAATTTGCTGCAGGATCAATGTGTTTTGGATTCCGGGTACAATGTCGAGATCAAGATAGGACTCCATTGACTGCAGCATTTTATCCCAGATATCAAGTAAGTTTTTATTTCAACCATGACTTCATATTGCTTTCAAAATATACAAGTTTTTTTTGCTTCATGTTGACCATGATAAGATATGAAACTTGTTGCATCTTAGCTTTTCTAATGTCCATGACAACATTCTGTGAAATGATATTGATAATTTATTTATTTGTGTATTTCTCATTTTAAAAATCCAATTTCAGCTTCAAAATAAGTGAAAGATTAACAATCTGTTGATAATATTTCCTGTTTTCTTTTTATATCTTGAATGTCAAGATACACCTTCGAAAACAGATGGAGGATCATGGAGTGGTTGATGAT
The DNA here is from genome assembly GCA_036924285.1 of Asterella californica. Classification (NCBI taxonomy): domain Eukaryota; kingdom Viridiplantae; phylum Streptophyta; class Marchantiopsida; order Marchantiales; family Aytoniaceae; genus Asterella; species Asterella californica. The sequence continues at coordinate 1,372,230 of JAYKYS010000003.1, read as the reverse complement.
AACTTCACATTTTCTTACTATCACATGAAGTTTGCAAGCAATGGTTGTATCATCATTGTGGAGATGGACCAGTATGCACAAAGTCATATCGACATCATGGTAAAGTTCTCAAAAGACAAGATTCGAGATTCTGCGATGGACTTTGTGCAAGAGAATGTGGTGAAAGATGTCATTCAGTTTTGTGCTTCTGAAAGAGGTTGTCCAGGCGTGCAACTTGTCGTCTCAATTCTTCGACCAGAGTGTGTGAGACAGTTAACACCTTGCAAACTGAGAACAAAGGATCAAGCTGTGCTGATAGAAGACCTGAAGAAACAATTCCAGAAGAATGTTGAATGGCAACTTGGAAGAACTTCAACAGATGCGGAGGAGTCTTTGTTCGACTATCAACATACTTGGCCTAAAATAGAATCTGCTGATGCACAATTCAACTTGTCTCGAGAGTCTCAGCGAGCAACAGCTCTCTTGAGATCAGAGGATGTCAATGACGTTCTTAAATGTGTCTCAATTCTTAGAAACCAGAGGGATTTACAAGAAAATCTTGTTGAATTACGTCAATTTTCACACAGATTGGACGATGAATCTGTCAAATGTGAGCTTGCAATTCATTGTCCAGTTGTAGGAGCAGAATATCATGTCTCGTCAGAACAATCTTCTGTACAAAGAGAGAGTAAGCTAGAATCTTTCAGATTACTGATGTCCACATCGTCTTTGAAGACGACACATGATACTCCATTGTCTACAGAATTCAAGTATTTCCATGACGAAATGCATAAGTCTGAAGAAAGATTGACGAAGAACTTGCAGCAGTTTGAAGAAAGGTTGACGAAGAACTTGGAACGTTTAAGAGAAGGAATGGATGCAGGTTTTCAGCAAGTAAGAGATGACTTGAAGAAATTCAAGTCAATCTTGGATGAGATGGGGAGACAAATGTCGCATGTGACTTCAACAGTGGACAACATCATTGGATATATGAGTTCAAAAGACGAGCACAGAACTCCTAGTCGTCCATATTTTACCAAGGGAGATGTGACTTTGATGGAGAAAATGAAAGCGAAGGTGTTCATTGGCAATGCAATGCGTCTCCACTTGATGTGTGAGGTAAGACATCGATCACCACATTTTATTGAGAACCAAGAAGGTTTAGAAGTGCGTTTCAAGAAGGAAGATCAGTTTTCTAAAGCCATGAGGAAACTATCTATGGTTTCGCTTTACATGATATGGGTACTTCTGAAGATCGGAGCGCAAGTCACAGCAAGTTTAGGTAGTGTGGTTCCTGATATCTCCAACCTTGCAACAGGAGGTTGCATTGTAGTATCTGCATCTTCAGATATTGTTCTTGATAGTTTGAAGGTTGAATTGGATAAAGGTCCAGCATTGCTGAAAGATTGTGGACCTATAGAAGAAGCTTGGTTTTGTTTCAGAGATCATTTAGGGAATCTAACTTGTGAGGACTATGCACGCTTGTTCAAATTGCATTTAGTGAGATATAGAAATAGTAGTGATCCATTTGCTTGGTTGTGTGAAGAGTGTGTGAAGAGTGGAAAGAAAAATCTTTTGTTAGAAAAATAGGAATTAATTTTAATAAATTTTAGGAGAAGATAGGAGTGAAATTTGCGATGTATTATACATAAATAAGTTAGGGATATATTTTATGCTAGGAAGTGTCTTAGATCTCTATTGTTATCTAAACCAAACTTTGACAAGAAGCAAATTACATAAACCTTCTCGTCTTCATCGGACTTATGTTATAGCTTCTTAAGCTTATTGTATATTAAATTTGTATTCTTATGCTAGAGAGTATAGTAGAGTTCCACCACCCCCCAGATCACTTTCTTCTCCCTCTCTTAGATCAACTTAGACTCGTATAATGACTAAGTTAAGCACTTTGTAGCTAACATGAGTTTGTGATGATTCTAAATGTTCGATTACAAAATCTCTTGACTCACAGTGACTAATTTCGAGGCGAGACACTTCCAAGTGACAGAATGACTTCCGCTTTCTTCAGTCAATGAACTGCTAACAGATGTTTAAATCTACAACGTTCTAGATAGTTGCACTTAACTCTGACAAAATCTTGGTACAGCTTCAGTTCAACATTTCAATTTCTCTCTTTACATTCTCAGCATTTTCATTTTGACCATCTTGCCATGTCTCTTAATGTGAACTGATACAATCTAGAGATGAGTGTCAAACATACATTTCAAACTTGGAAAATTATCACCGAAATGATATCTCTCAAACAGCCAAGAGCTTATCACCAACTTTGTCGGTGTTATCGATAATCCACTTGACATAAGAGTCACTGCCCCCTAATATTTGAAGAGTAATGACCTCTAGAACCCTGAAGAAGGACGTCAACAGTTAGTAGTTGAAGGAACTGGAAATGTTAGAAGCTACTTTAATGTGGAAGAAGTGGGTATGTAGATCTAGATTAGTTGTAATCTGCAGGGTCATGAAGAGAGACTTGCAAAGAAGTTAGGAAGGTTGCCTCTGTGGTCGAGCACTCTTTGCTGCGATTGACTGGATTTTCAATGATATCTTTGGTTTAGGGATTGTTTCTCTTCGTATTCCAGATCTGATAATTAAAATGTTCTACAGCTTGGCAGCATCCTTGTCCTACTATCACTTACACTGGCCTGTTCAAGTGACAGAAGGCTAAGAGTCCATGGTTCGTGACATCTTGTTAACTCGGTTGGGGTGTAAGATTCTTGATATCTGGAGGAAGAGATGGGTCAAATGTGCATATTGCATATGATTGCAGAGTGTTCTTTGTCGCTTAGTCTTGCACTATTGATATTATTCCCGTTGCTATGTGACTGTTTTCTTCATTGTTTATTTGGATTTGAGAGAATGCTTCATCTAAGCAGCAGCCTTCTAGTACTTCTATGGTCACTTTGGTTCCTCATGTCATAATATTCGCTGTGACTTTATAAAGTGAGAGAAGCTTGAAATATGTAGGTCAAGAGGTGCAATTGTAAGACTCTAAGGCTCAAGTTCTTCTTTGAGATTCAAGCGTATTCTATGTTTGAACATATCTCGAACAAGAACTCCTTACGATTCATCTTGCTCTGAGGAACCAAGAGACAACCTATTTCGATGGTAATTAATAATCTACTTGAATACATATTGAAACAAAGAGGTTGCTACAGCTGATTTCGGCTGTGATCATCATTTTCATAATCTGCTTGTATACATACTGAAATAGACATGCTGCTACTGTACAGCTACAGTAGCAGCATGTCTACAAGCTGCTAGCTACAGCTGCTGTACATAATGAAGCATGTTCTTGAGCACTAACTGTCAACCTATTTGCAAAGAGATGGTTGAAGGTCATAGACTGATCATGAGTTTCTGAAGGAGAAAAAGTGTAAAAGCAATTTACCCGAGATCTAGGTATGAACATTCTAATATGTTTCCTGGTTCCAGTTACCTGTGTCTTTTGCAAGGATCTTTAGACACTTCATCTGGTATCAATTCACCTGAAAGCCTCTCTATGCATATCATATGTTATGCAAAAGAACAGTGAATCGTCAGCTAAGGGGGCGATTGTGATACATTTGTGTATGTGTATGACATTGTCCATGTGTTATGTGTATATGTGATGTATCTCTGATAATGATGTATGATGTGTGGCGATATAAGTTTTGTTACAAGGATTTTTGAAATATCATCGAATCATCTAAGGGCACATAGTCTCACTTGCAGGTGATATTGCACGTGTGTAACCTTTTATCCACATTAGTTCTGATAAATTTACCTATATGTTGTTCCGATTTAAATATTTATTTTCTAAGAAAACATATGATAGTTTCAAGTCGTAGACTAATCAGCAGAGGACACATCCACTTGTTTGATTCTGTTCTTGTCTCTGTCCACGTGCAAGTGGAAATAAAATTTTCAAAAAATTTTATCTCAACATTGTACGTGACACGACTCACATGTGAATTTAGCATAGAACTGTGTTGATTTTTGTGTTCGTTGAACTTTTTCATGTAACTCGCTTGATGATGTATTAGGTGTCACATTCACGGTTATCTCAGATGTGAGACCGCATGATAATGAAACATGTCAGCTCAATGATATGTGAATATTCAGATGAATTCGTCAAATTTGGGTATAAGATAGAAGGTCAAAGGTTTGTGAGGAATTTTTCCTTGTGTGATACTTTGAGAGTGTTTCTTAATATCTTACATGCAGGATGAGGAGCTACAAGAGTCATATTTATGGATAGAAGATTGATCAGAGTTCTAGATCTTCCATTCTTGAATCCATTCGATGTCAAGCTTCAATACATCCATCACGGTCAGTTTCGACAGTGGTTCCTTGTCTACTTTGGTGAAGAGTTCATAAGAAGGTGATGGACTTGTCTACTCCAGTAATCTTGACGATCATCAAGTACTGGGAGAATTGAGGCTTAAATGTGTACATCTTATTTTAACTGATGAATGGATCCAAATTCTCCAACCAACGTCCCTTTCAATATCTAGGTTGATATTTGATGTCACTGCTAGTGGAGGATCAATCATCGTGCATGGATCACAAAGAACGTTGATGGCTTCTTCATTTCTTTTTGTCGTACCGTTCATCATAGATTGATTCAAAATCATTATCTTGACTGTGTATTGGATATCGTATATTTGCGTGTCATTGTCGCTCAGCGAAGATGATTATCTTGTGTTTAGTTTGGAGTCTGAAGTATTGTAGTTCAAACGTATTATATATATTTTTTATATATTATAACTTCTCATTCAATTCATTTATTAAATTGTATATTCTATCATAACAGTATACTGAAATGCAGAATAAATATGCATATATATACATATTCTTACATATAATATACATGTATATGTGTACAAATAAATTTATTATATTTAATTTAATATATGATGATGATTCAATTTTTTTGGTAAAACATTAACCCAACCTGGTGTTGCATGCAAGTCTTGAAATTCATGAGCTTGCATTTGCAATCCCGTTGCAGTCACAACTACTCGTTAAGTATTATTCTTGAATACGTAGTTGAATTATTGGAAATTATTCAACTCTATTTTAAAAACTTTACATTTCTTTCACCTTTTATTCTATGCAAATCACAATCCTGATAGTGACTCCTCGATCTTACAAATCCACTCCTCTCGATTTCACTTAGGAAACTGGTTTAGGATTGAGAAACCACTCCCTCTCGTGGCTTGTGCTACATGTAAGAGAAAACATGAAACAGATGACGATGATACCGACAAGTGTCAATAGGTCATGGCGCATACCACTCTGATAACATCTAAAACAATCCGGAATGGCCAAGCACTTCAAACTACCCTAAATCAAGACTAGATACAGCGGAACCTGGATAAATGTATAATGGCTCTACAGTAAAGCATTTTAACCATTAAAGAGAAATAGCGTTGTAACATCGTAACCATCTAAGTGTTATAATAATCATCAAGATATAATTCAGTAATTCAGTATTATGACAAAGAAACATAAAAAAATATAATACAAGACACCAGAATAAACTAAACATACAGTGGAATATGAATACAATGAGCATATGAGTGAAAATCCAAAGATGTTTTATTGAACAATAGTTTGAAAAGTTTTACTACGTTCAGCACATTACTACAACCTACTGTAGTAACAACTGGGTATTATAGCGGGTCCTTATAAAGTTTCTTATGTAATATTGCTATTATTATTATAGATATTGAAATTTATTATTGTTAATTATCCATCTAATATTATTTAGTTATCATCAATTAGTTATATATTCTTCTCATAAATAAGATATATTCAGATCTATTAAGAAAGAAACAGAGTACCCAAACCATAACAGTTAACAAGATAACAGGATCTGGAGTGTTTGCTGGTAGAGAGTAGCCAAGATCTAACATTTATAAACCAAAAAAAAAAGTTGTAATACTTATAAAAGTAACATATAAATTATAACAGTTTACCAGATAACGTCTATCCAGGGCAGACTGTAGTACCAAGTTCCAAAGTACCGTTCCCCATCCCGTCCGAAACACATTCAGCAGACCCGGAAATAAAGTCCGTTACTTCTTTCATGTCATGTGCATCCTTCCGGAGCTATTCTTGTGAATTGAAGTTTTATCCAACCATGTAAGCGTTGTAAACTTGGTTGTAACCAACCAAGTTTTTCCCAACGCAGTGCATGCTAATTAGTCTTCATTCCTCATGGAGTCTCGTGCCTCTTTACTTTGAGGAGGTTGCGGAACATCGTTACTGTTTTAGGGTTTTTATTCCTCATTTCGGTTTGATTGTGTTTCACGGTGGAGATCTTTCTCACTTATTTGTTATGCTATTTTTTATTTTCTTTTCAGTGCTGGAAGATGGAGATGAAAAATTAAATTAAATCTCCAGTATGCTCTTGAAACTCAGTAGATGGCATTTTGCGATTTCGCTTTCAGAAAACTGAGAAATTTGATGGTTATGCAGAAAACAGTTATCGTGATTATGTGATCACCCAACATAGAATCTGTGAAAGTAAAAATCAAGTTAAGAAAAAATAAAACTCTTCATTAACTTTACAAGTTGCGCTTGATCTCAAAACAAACAACTGAGTCCTGACTGAGAAATGTTAATACGAAGATTTTAGGGTTTCTTTAGAGTCAAAGTACACGGACAAAAAAAGAATATTCTATTTTGTGCTTTTATACCCATACTTGAGGTTTACGTCTTCAAAAGTGACATCGAAGTAACCACGCTCGAATAAGTTACAATAGAGAATTAGTTTTGCAGAACCGTGGGATTAAGTTTTTGCAGGTGCATGTAAGCACAAGTTTAACACTCTCTGGGCAGATCGAGAGTTGAAGTAAGATCCTGATATAACCTATAAGGCAAACGCGCACACGCTTCTGAAAGTACAAGACCTTGGTACAAATCGAGATGATTTTACTTTATCTATTAATTTATTACTTAATCGTTTTGTCAGCAAAAGTTAAATAATAAATTAAACATGTTGCACTCTTCTGGAATATAATTAATATGCATCCTAAATGAGTGTGGGAACACAAAGACACAAAAAGACAACCAGAATTATAGATTTACATTCTTTCAAATGATTTGTTATACATAATCATTTTAGCAAAAAAATTTCTTGTAAAGGTAAAATTGTTTTCTCCAGTAAGCAAACATTGCTGCATTGCATAAAAGATTTGAAATTATTTGTCACTATACTGAGCACAGTGACAAAATACATCTAAATCTAAATCTAATTTACTAGATTTAAAACTTAACTGAACGTGACACATTGACTATTGGAAAAGAAAAACCTACAAACGTTGTGAGTTGAAACTTAGCCCCTTCTACTATAAGAAAAATGTTCAAGACGAATAAAAATAATCTCTTTTTAATTTATGATCTAACCCTTCTCACAATAAAGGACCGCTCATAAATTAATGTGCATGCATAATCAATACGCATGCTTCATATTTACTCTGGTTAGCTTTATCTTCCACTGAAGCGACAGGCACTTTATACGGAGTTAATGTACGTTGAACGGATATTCAACGACGTTATTTCCCTTGGTGAAAATTGTCTTTCTCACGGTGTTCCTTTTGAGTGTGGCGTTCGGCTCCCCTCTTAGAAGGTATCTTAGATAAAATAATAATAAAATAATATGGGAACATAATAAAAACCGACAATGTCGAGAAGTAAGTTTACCGAGTTCATTGGTTTGCGAGGGAACTCAACATGCATGACCAGACTGGACGATGCCAACCTTCCATGAGTGAGACTTCTGATTCCTACCGGCCAGCGCAAGTTGCGGTAACTTGAAACGCGGTCTCTGGTCTTAAAAGTCGTTCTTGATATTCACAAGGTCGACCATTGTCGGAGATATCAGCCAGTATTTGATATATTAGTTTACAGCCGGTCGTAATCCGGTGTAAGTATACATTGCCAATGAGAAGACCTGACACTGACGCACCAACAGGGGTGTCAAAGTTAACGTAGAAGATTCTTTAACTCGGGCCCTGTAGTGGACCCACAATTTACCAAACTAATGCGCGCGTGCCGGCTCTCAACTTAATGACTAAGCGTGCCGTGTATTACCGTGCTAATACCATTCCAGTAGAGAGAACGGGACTCTGATACACGGAGCTGCGGGAGTCTGATACACTGAGATGTGGATGGAGCTGCTGCTGTGGATGGAGCTGTACCTCCGTCAGAATTGAATTTGAATTTCACTGTACGCGGCAATGCATAACCAGATCTCCTCGTGTTTTTTCCTTACAGTCTGCTCGAGACCCCGGAACAAGTGCACAGTGTTGCCGATCACTGTACGCGGCAATGCATACCAGATCTCCTCGTGTTTTCTCCTCACAGTCTTCTCGAGACCACGGAACAGGAGCACGGTGTCTAACGAGATCTCGAAACACGTGCACAGTGTTGTGATCGACGAGGAGGTACAGATAGACGAGATCACAATGACGGAGGAGTGCTTGTTATCACCAAGTAAGGCACTACAGCAAGGGCAAAGTGGTAAATTTGGACCCATTTCTGCACACATTGTGAACTATAGCAGTGCTCAAATATTTCCATGGAAATATACATACACGGCATGTTCGCATCGGTATCCAAATGGTCGACAATGCATGTTGAGTAGAAGAAAATCTTTTACTTGTCACCAGTCCGTCAAGAGCATTTTTGTGTTCAGATTTCAGTTGTATGCATGCGACAATTCAATGGATGGTCTACCACTGCAGTTAACTATTTTCGACGAAGCATCAAAGCTGTTCAGCATGGACGCCTGCCAATTTCGTGAGTTGAGTAGTGAACGACAAGACGAGATTGTACAAAGTGCCGTGTTGAGTTTTCTTCGTGTCTTATTGTGGATTCGAGTTATAGAGCAATGTCTAGTTGTAGAACGCATGGAGAAAATAGAGTTTGTGTCCAGACCTGTAGACCAGAGAATCGAACCAAGTCAAAATAAAGCCGAGAGATCATCATCGTCTCAAAGTGTGAGTTTAGAAGAGTTCGAAGAAGTGAAGCGATCTCTGGCAGAGATTTATGAGATGCTTAAAAAGAAGTGAGTTGTACTCACCTTCACAGCTTTCACAGCTTCTTCACAGTGTAGGACTCTTGACAGTGTAGGAGCAGACAGTGTAGGAGCAATCGAGGAACAGTGTAGGAACTTATTTTGTATAACGGCAATATGTAATGTACCTCTGATATTCAATATGTGTTCTGCAATATATGTACCTCCGAGTTCTTATTTTCACAATTTGGATTTCTCTGTAAACTTACAATTTTGCAGCTGCATCACAAAAGGTGCATTCAGACTATGTACATGCCTCATTTGTAGATCTCTTCAGTGTTCCCGTTGCACAGTTCGGACCTCGAACGATAAAGGCTGTTCAACGATGTTGGCTCACGTAGACCAGAACTTTCCGTGTGTATGTAATGGAAGCCAGTATTTCCTCTCTTCATCGAGACACCGCACACGGCACCCATGCTGGCTCATCAGAGACTCGGTGCTCATTTGCTTCCATCTCCGGGCTAAGTTATAGTTTCTTTGATGGTACTTTGCTACTCGGATAACCGTAGTAATTCTAGAGGTAATAAGTGCATCAACGCCTGACTTCTGGAAGGGCTGTTCTCATGGATGACACAAGCTCGACGGACAAGGAGAGCCCATGAAATTCTTTCTCAAATATCTAATCAGTCCAGTCACAGGTCTGCAGAGTTCCATGTCGAGGAGAAGTCTACTTTGACCAGCATGAACTTGTCAAACATGCTTTCCTTTTGAACATAAGTGGGGGCAGTGTGGCGATGCATCCAAAGTTCCAGGGGAGGAGGAAGGAAACAGAAGCAGTTCATGACATGATAGATAAAGCAGAAACTTTAGTGATGGGACTGATTTGACTGATTCACTCACCGATCGACTTCTTCCTGCGCAGTGGAAGAGGAGGACCACATTAAGAGACTCATCGATGTACCACTCTACCTTCTTTCCTTCTTAGCTATATAATCTTCGATCCCCCAGGCATGAGGCATGATGAGCTGAGCATATGAGATTCCCCAGCTCTCAAATCTTTACCGGGTCTCATCGCCACCAACAACTACATACAATCACGAGGGCATCACCATCTAGGCTAGAGTTGGCTCAAATTCGACTTAAGTTCAGAGGATAGGAAGTGTTCAGTTCGACGACCTGGATCCAAGAACAATGTGAGTTAATAGTATTATGGACCACATTAATATCTCTGTGTAGCTATTTTTCACCATGACATAAACTATGAACTGACAACCGAAACTGTGAACTGTGAACAAAAATGCTCCCATGCACATGTTTGAACTTTAAACCTCATGATCTCATTCCACAACACCATGGTTTGAGATTGGAGGAGTATAAGTCCAAGTTCACAAGGTCAGCTTTTTAGCACGCCTCACACTGCGTAAGCATCATTTCAGATGCACGACAATGAACTACATCAGCAACAAACAAAATTAAAGACAAAACGACCTCACCTCAGTAATGTGACAGGTAATACGGTGCCAATCAGTGCGCCCATGACAGGATTCGAACCTGCTAGAATATAGTCCTTCCATTAAGGACCATGGGTCTAACCTATTCTACTCATACAAAAATGAATATTACAGAAACTGTCAGTGATCTAGCGGAGTAAATCAACCGGACCGTTGTTTGTCCAAGTCCTCTGTTGCCGAGTGGAGTTGAGGGCCCGCTGACAATCTCGCAAGTGTCGTTCATATGCAGAGAAAAGCTTGTCCAATCTTCGTAGAAACACTAGGTTGTCTGATTCTCTACGGACGAGTGAAACTTCTAACTCATGTGCTTCATGCATTCTCTTCTCAAGATCTTCACAGTATCGGTATGTAGTATCATGAGAGTCATTATCTACAGTGTTTTCTCCTAATTCATCCAAGTCACATGGCTCTTGCCAAGGATTACTACTTGCAGAAACAACAGAGCGAAAGAATAAAGGAGCTTCTTCATTGAAATTAAACAACGGCCAGTCATGACGTCTACATGAAGTACTAAACTCTGGCCAAGCTTTGTTCATACTGTAGTAAGCTTGCACAAGATGTTTGCAGCATAGATACATGTCATTTAAGAATGAAGGGCAACTGCACACCCACCGTTGGACGTTAGTTTCATATTTTAGAGCTGAGACCTCCTCCACTTTACCTTCCAAGCATTCTCTCCATCGCCGACGGTAGTCCTTCCACCAAGATGGATATTCTCTACCATTCTGCATCTGTGACAATGATATTTGCAAATCTGATATCATTGTACCTGCAAGCAACTCACATAGTCTATCTAAGCGAGGACGGTTTGATGTATATTTGTAGTCATATTTTAATTTTCGCCAATGTGATTCTATAATATTAGTAGTCCTAGAAAAAGACAAAAGCGGTTTAGCACTACGTGCGAATAAGATCCACTTTGAAGGCTCATACCACTCGTTCCAGATGTATGCCCAGAAGTGCTGAAAGCCTCTTGCATAACACCATTCGTAAGCCTCTCTGACACAGAGCTCATACAGATGATCACCAGTCATGTAAGTATTCAAACCTACTGGTATCAAAGAATGCACATTGAAGTGCTTAGTGCACCAACCTATCACCTCCTTCTTCAAGCTTAAAGGTATGATATGACCTGTCACATGTTGGCTGTCTAGTTTCCATGAAGCATCTATGAAAGAGAACTTATTGTGAGCAACATCAGCATTGTAATGACCTACTCCTCTCTGTAAAGTAAGTATTCGAGTTTCTACCGCTGCTTGTGCATGCCTAAGACATAGTTGGACATAGGCTTTAGGAAAGACCTTCTGCATAGCACTGATTTGACCTTGGTCCTTATCTGTGAGGAAAAAAATAGGTTTTAAACCCAAATCCAATACTGCACTCATCCACTGTACCAACATATTAGTACGAGTCCGCTCAGTGTCTACTGCTTTTGGAAGCTTTTCAGACTCTTTATATTTTCGACTGTAAAACATATATGTTATCGGTAGTCCAAACCCTCCTACGTTGGCATTAAGTGCAAACAACTCAAATCTCACCGCATTTGTTTTAAACGTGCTATCAATCACCACCTCTGTCACACTCGAAACATACTGAAAGAAAGGTGTAATAAAAGCGAACACTGCACAAGATTCTTCATTCACATACATCACAGTTTTGAACCCCTGAGTTGAGTACTTTTCACACTCAAGAAGAGAACATGCACTATGCAACTGATCATTGACATCTCGCACATAAGTACGTGTTAGTATATTGTTTAGTTCACTTGTGATCGAGTTATCAGTGAAGGAACAATCAAGTTCTCTTGACAAAGACTTCTATATAGTTCAGGCTTCCGAATGTTAAAATTAACTGCATTTTCCAAGTACTTGATCGCTGGTTCGGGCATGGCATGATCTCTGTAACTAGGACCATCGTGCAATACTAAGTGCTGACACAAAAAGACCGCCTCTCGTGCATCTATGTCCACTGTAATCAAGATTGAACCTCCACAAGGATATCTATCTATTGCTTTTCTTTTATCTGGTTGTCTTCGGAAGCTAACAAGATCTGCACTACTACTCACATCATTCTCTGCAGTCTTCTTGGAATTCAAATCATCACGTGAGACACAAGCTAGAGAACTAGAACACATATTCCAGTTCTTACGGAGTGCAGAAGTTCTACAGTATTGCTGATTCCAGTAATATCCTGACCCACACTCAATATCCGGCTTCAACCAGTCTCTAATCAAGTTAGAATATCTTGTTGCATTATCTCTTTTGATAGACATTCTCCTTCCTCATGCATTCTGGACGAGTTCAACTTCAGCTCGTTTAACACATCCTCAGGTAACGATACAGTAACACGCATCAACACACTCCCATTATCTACTATTTCAGACTCGAAGACTTCAGTCATGACATCAAGCAGTTCACTTAAAGCACATTCTACACTTTCAACAACATTAACAGTATCCTCAAGTTCGTTTACCTCATGAGGACCTTTCTGCCGTTTTGCAAAACAAGAATTGCAAGTCTTGAACAAACGAGAATGGAGCGGTTTACCTCCAGACCGTGAACGGGTGAATTTACTTAATGGCATACTCTGGTTGCACCTCGTGCAACATTGCAATTCCATCCTTGCACCACCAACGGAACCACCAGCCTCTGTTCACTGTTATCACTGTGAATTGCCCTTCTATCGCTGCAGCCAACAAATACAGGATCTCGCTGATTCACAGCTCGCTGCCGTCGCTACTATCGCTAATTCACAGATGTCCCTCTGTATGTGTAAATCAGATCGGAGTAAAGTACGGTAATGAAGGAAATAGATGACGCGAATGCTTGTCAATGTGAACGTGCTCGACCAGAGAACGCGAATGCAGCTCACTCATGCCGTGCGGAAGCAGCGGAAGCAAAAAGAGTTTAGAGTGAGTCCACTACATGAGTCGTCGGACTTCGTCGGGATGGACCCTAAACCCACGTCGCGGATTCCCTCACTGAACGGCTAGTAATGTGATTCGTTACGTTGTGTTTCCGTCCGTTACATCCGTGTATCAGAGTCCCGTTCTCTCTACTGAAATCTACTGGAATGGTATTAGCACGGTAATACACGGCACGCTTAGTCATTAAGTTGAGAGCCGGCACGCGCGCATTAGTTTGGTAAGTTGTGGGTCCACTACAGGGTCCTTTAACTCCGAGTGAAGATAAGCAGTAACTTCCCGGGGTTAACTTTTTTACGAGTACATCATCAAAGAAATGTGTTCACGGCAGAAATGAGAAATCTTTCAAAAAATAACCTTTAGGAATTTTCTGTGACAGCCGCGGTCTGAAGTCTTTGAGAAATATTTTATTTTTTTTAACCTTAATAACACGTACTAAAACAGAAGAGAGCTAGAAATTTGCCTCATCGCACCTCCCGTACGTTTGTTATGTTTGATTAAAACCTTAAACCTTGAGTATGATTACAAGTGCTCTTGGTAACACAGTTTGCTTTCAGAGAATTGAGAGATTTAATCGTTATGCAGAAAATGATGAATGAGTACTTCTTCATCTCAGTTTGGAATCTGCAGGAATCAAATTAAAGCTACTCATTAGCTTTACAGGTTATGATTCATCTCAAAACAAATTACTTAGTATTGAAAGAGAAATGTAAAGATGAAGACTTCAAGATTTCTCTTAGTAGAACAGAATCTTTTTAGATTCAAAGAATAAACAATATTCTCTTTCATACTTTTCTACTCGTATTCTAGGTTTATTGATGTATTGCTTGATCACACCTTTGACTGGTTACTGATTGGAAACTAAACTTTGCCATGTAAGTGACATTTCAGTCTGCACAATCAGCTTTTTGAGTATATAGTGTGAAAAATATTTTATTGTTGAAATTGTTTGAAAGACAAAAATATTTAGTCATGATACAAAATAATGAAATGATGAAAAATAACCAGTGTTATAAAAAAATACAGGAAGAGGAGTGCGATCAAGCACAAAAACACCTCTTGAGGACATGATCAAGCAAATTTCTGGACGAGAACTATAAGTTTCGAAAAGCTCGCATGCATGTCTTACGATAGATGCAATATATTCTGAACACTTTGTATATTCACCTCTTCCATATGCAAGAGTTTAGTTTATTACCTACCTTTCCTACCAGAAGGGTAGATAATAAATTAATAAATATAGATTCTTAAATCTATATTTTTGGAAGTATTATAGTCTACTCAAGCTTTATGGTTTATATTTTGATCTTTTTATGTTTCTAATAGTTATTTTTTATAAAATATTTTAATTATTTATATTCACTTAATATTGCAGACCGTTAAACGCCAAGTGCGGGTATATAAACACGGGCAGATAATATATTTGCCGTGGCATTTGTGCCTATGCACTGTCATTTTTCACTGTTTTTGAAATTAAATTTCTGTTCTCTTTATGCTAGATATTTCCAAGAGCTAGAATCGGAACCAAAACGTAACATTTAAGGAGACAAACCTTTTAAATCTAATGCATTTGGTACAGCAGAGAAAGTGTACAGCGTGAATGAAATAACGAAAATGCATGCAAGGTCAACTCAATATCAGAAAAGATAAAAAAAAGATATAAATGTTATATGAAAATTCTGTATCAAGCCGACAGGAAAAAACAACTTTCTCTCGAAATCTTAAGTATAACCGTACATAATCTATAGGAGGAGCGCAAACAAAAGCGCTTCAAACTATACATACTAACAAGTACATCATACGTTCTTTGCCGTTTTAGTTTGTTAACCTACTCTTGTGAACAAAAAGTTAAGTAATAAATTAAACCATTAACCCAATAAAAATAATTAAATAATAAATCGAACCCTTGCATATTTGCAAAATGAATATGCAAGGAACTGGTGAAACGAACAACTATTTCTATGTTTATTTAATTGTACGGTTTCTTTCCAGATGCATAGCGATGAATCAAATCATAGTAAGTTCTAGTGTATTGGAACTTTCACTTCATATCCTTTCCCACGGCCTTGTACACGGCCACGTTTTCTCTTATCAGAAAATATATAAATACTGTATTATTATAAGATTTAAATTAATTTATAAATGATATATATTAATCAGTCTCGGAGTAGCCAACTCATCTAGATATACATTATAATTGGAGATCGGGCTGATGTATTGCTGGAAAGATAAGCCAGAGACACCAATTCTCAAACTGCTTCGTTTTATGAAAATACTAATTTATATTTTAACTGGAAAAATTAATATATAAATTACACCTCATCTACACTTTTAAGTGTACATGAAGTGAATATCCTCCTTTGTGTCCAGTGGACATGTTGGAAAAATGTTGTGATAAAAAAATTCAGTTACACTTTTATTGTGAAATATATATGTAAAAGGAAGACGATGAATTTTGTAACTGATCAAGGCGATACACCGAGACAATA
This sequence comes from Asterella californica, assembly GCA_036924285.1. Taxonomy (NCBI): domain Eukaryota; kingdom Viridiplantae; phylum Streptophyta; class Marchantiopsida; order Marchantiales; family Aytoniaceae; genus Asterella; species Asterella californica. Next base: position 1,356,309 of record JAYKYS010000003.1, on the reverse strand, counting down.
AGTTAAACTTTTACTTCTAAATATACTAACTCTATTGTAGACCGGCTGTGATTTTGTCCCGAGATAAAGTAAACAGATTAAATTTATACTTCTAAAAATATAAAACTTATTGCAGTTGGACGCAAACCCATCAAAACAGGGTAATAAAATTGTAAGTACTCCGAGAAGCAATGCTCCTAGAAGGTCTCTTACTACTTTAAACAAGTTCTTAAGTACTTGCACGCATCCCTGCAAGACACCAAGAGCTATTGATCTAGTGGTACAGCCAAAGCTAAGACTACATAGTTAAGCGTCCAAGTCCAAAACAATGTTGAGATGGGTGACCTACTGGTTTTACACTTCAAACACAACTGAAACTTGGATACCTCTCTCACGCACGCCAGCAAGCTGGCTTGCGGCGGGCTCAAGCTCCGCTCCGTCTCCGCACTCTCGCACTCCGCTCCCACGCCTCCGCACTCATGCACCTCTGCACCTCGAAGCCTCGACACTCTCTCTCACTGTCCGCTTGGAGTAGAGTAGAAACCGGGCCAAATATCACAAAGAAGAGAACAAAGCCAAAATAGCAACTTAGAGGTCGAAATTGCACTCCAAATGGTTGAAATCTGCCAAATTGACGTTTACGTCAGATTTCAGACTACCCGTGACCTTCTTCGACTTGTAACTCGTTCGATCCTTCACCAAATTGGATGATTTTCAGTGCGTTAGAACCATCTTCCCAGCACGCACCTACTCCACTCTTCAGCACCAGAGATTATCAACTCACACCAACTCGACGCTCGCCGATGCACTTCTGCCGATCTCAAATTCATCACAAAACCCGTCGTAAGAAATTTCGACCTGCCATAACTCCGACCAAACTTCATGAAACTTGGTGCACTAGAATCGTCTCTCCAATGCACTTCCAACAAGCTCACATCGGTCTGACATTGACAAGTATTTCGTCTGCCACGCCGAAACACGCACTTCAGTCCTAAGAAGTTATTTTAACTGCATTTCGTCAAATTTCAGCAGCGTTTCCACACTCCATCACCACCAAATCGACCAAGAATAGGTTCAAATGACAGCAATCGACACAACAATTGATCTCAACATCGAAACGAATCACTCCATGCATGCACTCGCAAATCGAAGATATCAACTCCGGGGATACCACCGGTAGCAATCCCCGATCTGAAATCTCTCAATCAAACCTCACAACTTGAGTTCTTCAAGTGATAAATGATATGTACTCACTCCATCATGCCAACAAGCACTAGACAATCACTACAGTCGAGCCAAATCCACTATGTGCTCGTAGAAAATCCGATTGCACTCACCAAGACTACCCACCATAGCGAGGAGCTTGAAGGCTCAACTTGAAGAACTGAGGTCTCTAAGTTTCGCACACCTATTGTCTTGTTGCACCAGCAGAAGCTCTTGCTTAGTAGGTCACGATACTTACACCGCTAACTTGCAAAAACACCGTCGCATGTTAGCATCCATGCACCACTTACCTTAACTCAGTTTGGTCCGGACCGGAGTCAGACCGTCTCACTAATCATCGAGCTCAGCCTTAAGTCCAGACGTAAACCCGCCTAGGTTGGTCCTAAAATATGAGCAAGTCACAAGATGACTTGGGGTGGACTTCTCATAAAGTCCAAGGTCCTAAACGGTGCCACCAGCACACCTAGCGGTCCAACCACCCGTGATGTCCGTCTGGATGTAGGCTCCCGAACGATGGTCTAACTTACCGTCTCGTTCTCTTGTCTTGCTCTAGTCCTTATATCCTTCCTAAGTCTATACATCCAAGTCTAGACCGAAACATGTCTTGGAACAAGTCCAACCATCACCTCATGCTCTCAGAGTCTGACCGTCGAATCCTAGGGTAGGGTGACTCGTCCTGACCCACCCAAGCATCGAGCTCCCCTCATATATACTTCTGGGGATCGGCAGTCCCGTCCTCTTCTTTGGTCTCTAAAAATTATATCACAACCTGATCACATGATCGGCCATAATTCTCAACTCGAAGGTCAGTTCTAGGAGTTCTACATATCACTGGAAAGCTCTTGCCGAGACCTTTCCAATGATACTTCACCCGCCTTGAGATCTTACGTGGAGCTCCGTCCACGACCTAAAATGTCACTGGCGCTCCAACACTTAGTCATTTTTCTGAGAACATGTGGTCCAGACTTAGACTCGAACCCTGTGGTCAGACCAGCATCTGAACCACGGTCCGTCTGCGTCTCGATTCCACATCTCGGTCTTACGTCTCGAACCCACCTCTCATAGCTATGTTTCGATCCGTTCTCAAACTTACCCCTTTAGGTCAGAGTTTTGTCTAAGATCATCTTGGAGTAAGCCCTTAGGTCCTAACCCAATGTTCCAACCTTGATTTAGAGAACCACTTAAAGTTCCTCTGATCCTGACTTCCCGGTCAAGTCGTTCAGTCCTACTCGCAACGTTTGCAACCTAACGCAAGTCCACTAGGGTTCTATTGCTCGCATCTGCGCTCGATCTTCAGATTGAGGGTCGGGACATTCATCTCCATTTTTGGAGGTTGATGCTCTCATCAACAATAATCCTTTAAGTTAACGCCAAGTTCAAAATGGGTAGCCAACCCCTTGGTGTCAGAATTACGTTCTAGTAGCTAACTCGCAATTCTCTTCTCGGCTTGAATCTTAAGTTGTCAGTAGAACACTTAGGAAATTCCAACTAGTCTCGAGGAAAGCCTTATCTTTTTGGCCACCCCTAAATAAAACTAGTTGACAATTTCTAAACATTCTACTTAAGACTCTAACTTGCTAACTATAAATATTCACACCTACTTATGAGGTCTCCCGAAGTTCACTTTCTGGTCGCAACTGATTTGACATAGACGCGCAACTAAGTTTACTTTGCAGTTATAAAACCGCAATGCAAGATCACCCCAAGCCCCAAGACAAGTATGAAAATTCATACTTGCTTTACCAACGCTACGGCAAACCTAAATCTTGTCATCAAGACTTAGTCTTGATTTAGATGCTTATCCAAACCAGCTCGCTTCTTTTGAGTGTGCTTCGTTCCTCCTCTTGACAATATCTTAAGCATCTGATCAAAACTAGTCATAGCCATGCACTACCAATAAACTTAGACAAAATATCCAGAAACAAAATCTTTATTCCCAAATACAAGACAAAGCTACAAAATCCATCAACCAAAATCGCCTCAAGTTGCAACTCGTATGGTTCGTCGTTCCTTCACTCCTCGTTGGAAGGAGATGTTGTCATCTTGCTAACGCCCTTGTTGTCCTTGTTGTCGTTTGAAGAGGTCTAATACTTTGCTCGCATGTGCGAGATCTTCCTCTAGCACCCAAGTTGCTTCCTTCAAATGGTATCCACGCCATTTGACCAAGTACTCCATTCGGTTTGATTTGCATCGAGATCGCAAAATAGACTTCACCTCGTATTCTGCTTCGCCTTGCATGACATCAAGTTGAGGCTTGAGAATCTGTTTGCACTGCAGTCGCAAATCATCCTTGAAGTATTTCTTTAACAAAGAAACATGGAAAGTAGGACGCAACTACCACTCGAGAGGAAGATCTAATGTATAGATATCTTCGTGCGGATTCTTGACAATGACAGAAGGTCTCGCCAACTTCGATGAAAACTTCACCGATATTCCTGCTGGAAGAGTGAAGTTTTAGACCATACTTATTCACCCACTTGAAACTGTACATGCTGCCGATGCTTGTTTACCTGCTTCGTGTAACGTTGCTGCCCCTTCTCGAGGTTCTTCTTCACTTGTTCCTCGTACCACTGCATTTCTGCCACCAACTCATCAGCTGATGTTTGCCATGTGCTTGATCGTGCCGATGTAGAACTCCCTGCAAGAAGCGTATGAAAGCAAGAAGCTATATGGAACAGAGACTCGATGACCGACTTACGAGAAGGAACAATTTGTAGTGGTTCATTGCTTGAAGAAATGACGGCATTACTTGAGACTTCACAAAACCCAAGTGTATACCGATAATATGTCGCTCAAGTACTTTGAGACACAAGATCGGGTGCCAAAGCAACTACGGTGGCATGATACCTTAGCGCTCATGAACGTGGAATTAATCCACAAAGTGAGAAAGGACAGTGTGGTTCTTGACGCTTGAGTCACAAGGAGGAATATCTTCCATCATCAACACAAATTTTGCAAGCTATGCATCCAAAGGAGTCAGACTTGGAGAGGTGAATACGTGAAGGTTACATGGGTGATGACCAAACAAAGGAGTACGTGGAACAACTCAAGTGAGGAGTGAAGTTGCAAAACATGCAGGTGAGACATGGCTTACTCATGTTCAAGCAAAGTCAGATTTATGTGGGACAAGGAAAACTTAGGACTAAGTTGCTCAAAGAATGTCATGATGCACCCTTATCATACCATAAAAGAGAAAAGTCCACTTTAGCAGTGATAGCTAAAAAGTTTTATTGACCCCACGTGAAAGATGATGTTGCCCACTTTGTGAAAATATGCATAATCTGTCAAGCGAAATACGTTTCTTATGAGAAGAAACAAGGGTTGCTTCATCTTTTGCCGATTCTAGCTCAAACCTTGGGAAAGTATTAGCATAGATTTCATTACGGCTTTTCTTGACTCCAATGGATACAACGCAATCTTTCTGATAGTTGATCGGTTTAGCAAACTAGCAAAGATTGATCCGACCTTGGATACTGCAACAACGTTCACGACTTCTAGGTTGCTCCTAGATACTTGGTGGTGTTCACATGGATTACCCCGGAGTATTATTTCGGATCGAGACTTCAAGTTCATAAGTACCGTTTGGAAACACTTGTTCTAAAAATTGAGGACTAAGTTAAAATTTAATACCGCCTTTCATATGAAAACAAATGAGCAAACAGAACGAGTTAACTCGGTTCTGAACCAATACTTGAGGAATTATGTGAGCGCAGACCAAAATGATTGGACAGAGTGGCTCAATCTTGCAGAATACTGCTACAATTCCACGGAACATTCAGCAAGCGGTGAATCACCTTTCTTGTTGACTTACGGACGTGAGCCAGAAAGGCCTCTTGACTTTTCCATCCTACATCAACACTCCGTCAATTACATAGTCGCTCACATTGGTATGCACCTCGAATGGTTTGTCGAACTCCAGTAGCTTCAAAATTGGTGTCTTTGACAGAATCAATTTGATCATTTGCAATGCATCATCCACCTCCTGGTCCAACTTACCTGTGCATCTTTTCTCGTCTAGTCCGTTAGCGGCTTCGTGATCTTTGAAAACCCCTTCACATACGTCTTTGATACATTACGTCAATCCAAGAATCATCGCATCTCCTTCACTATAGTCGGAGGCTCCCAAGTCACAATCGCGTCCATCTTCTACATGTCCGGACCGACTCTTTCTACACTAATGACATGTCTCAAGAAGTTAATGCGCTCCAAACCAAACTCACTCTTGTTAACGTTGGCAAACAGCTTATGCTCCCACAACTTCGTTAACACCACCCTTAGCTGCTCTGCGTGCGACTCCAAGGTTTTGGAGTAGATCAAGATGTTGTCGATGTAAACGATGACAAGCTCGTCCATCTCCTCATGAAAAATTGTGTTTATCAATGTAGTGAACGTTGAAGAGGCGTTTCCAGATTCCAAATGACATCATCATGAATTCAAACAAGCGGTCTTCTCAACATCTGAGTCGGCTATCCGGATCTGGTAATATCTTGACTTCAAGTCTATCATGCTAAAGTACTTTGCGTCCGCTAGCTTATCAAAGAGGTCGTCTATCCTTGGCAAGGGATAATTATTCTTCATTGTCATCTTATTGAATGCACGATAATCTATGCAGAGTCGTAACTTCCCATCCTTCTTCTTTGCAAAAAGAATTGGAGCTCCATAAGGTGACTTGCTGGTTCGAATATATCCCCGCGCTAATGGCTTGCCGAGTTGTCTTTTCAACTCAAGGAGTTCCACCTGATTGAGTCGGTAGGGAGCTTTAGAAGGTGGTTATGATCTTGGCAAGATCTCAATCTTGTGATCTACCACCCGCCTTGGAGGTAACTCAGCAGGTAACTCATCCGTCAAGACATCCTCAAACTCCTTAATCACTTCATGAAGCACCTTCGGAAGTTTACTCACGTCTCCTGATGTTTCCTCTTGTCTGCCACCCGCCATCAAATCTGCAACCCGCATCAAACACATGACTTTGTCGTTGAAGTCCATCAGTCTGCCTTTGATCAAATTCACCGCAAAGTCATCAATTTTCCTCACCTTTCGGATCAGTCTCACTCCCAGCTTCCGTCCTTTTACTCTGACGTACAACCTCAAAGGTTTCCGCCTAAGGTCCACTTTGAATCTATCTAAGAAAGTGTTCCACAAAACCGCATGGATATCATCCATCTCACACACCGTGAAGTTTTCTGTGAACTTCAACTTCCCACATGTAAATCATACGTCCAAGGCCACTTTAGACGTTTGGTACGTCTTGGCCTTGGCGAAGTGTACTTGAATAAACTTGTCTGCCTTGGAGGTAGACAAGCTCAACTTCTTCACCAACTTCGAACTTATGAAGGAGTGGGTCGCTCCTGTGTCCACAAGGAAAGTAACATCACGGTTAGCAACCTTGGCTTGTAGAAACATCAGTCCCGGAGTCTTCTTCGTGGTAATCAAGATCATAGTCATCTGACCCTCCAACATGTCCTTTGCAACAAACAAATTCATGCTACAGTTACTAACCTTAAGTTTCGTGCACCCCTTAACAATATGGCCCGCCTCGTCATAGTTGTAACAAGTAAACTTAGCTCCATTGCCCTTCTGAGGTGTTTGCCCTTAGGTTTTGATCCTATTTGCTGCGTCTTTGTTGCCGGGGTAGAAGTATCCTTCCGATCCTTCTCGATCCCATCCCATTGTCGCTTGAAGCCCTTGTTCTTCTTCAGGAACTTGTCCGTTGTCGAGGCGAGAGTTTCCTGAGAAGGGCGGAACCTTCTAGATGTGATATGATCGTGAAGTGGAGGACGAAAAACCACACACAGAATACGGATCGCAAGAAAACACACCACCACGATTTTGATCCGGCCAAGATAAAACACACGACAAAGCAAGTATATCTTCAACTCCAGATTAGTCAGACGAAAATCTCACGCTCAGTAACTCAGAATATCAGAAAACTGCTCCTGTGAAGCACCGCGTTCACCTAGAAGCTTCCCGTTAGAAAGACCTGCGTATAAGTTGTAGGTCTCTTGTCTACTCGACTCTGTTCTCTACTCTCAATCCTTCGATATCAAAACTCTGATCAGTCAAAAAATATCTCCAGACGTGACCTCTGTGCAAAAATCTCCTAGCTTTTTGATTCTCTACTCGATAGTCTCTGCTCTCTGTGATAGTACGCAATTTCACAATAATCCTCAGAATTCTCTCTCCTCTAGAGTAATCCTTCTGGGTTTTCCTCCATCTTACGTAACCCTCAGTGTCACCTGGCAGGAGAAAAAGATATCTTAAACAGAAGGCAGCAGAAAAATAAATCACTGCTAATAAATTTACGCGTAAGAAGACTAGTTCACTAAGCCTTTGCAGGTTCATCTGTACGGAAGGCCACCGATTAGGCCGTACAGTCAGCATCTGACAGCTCCACCAGAAGTAACTCCACCACAGCTACCTCTAGCCACCAGAATCATCTCGTTCTGACACGTGGAGCCCGAGTTATCACCATTGTCGTTTTCCGGCCCCCTTAAACTTCGAAGTGTCGTAAGTATTACCTCAGGTATCAGTTTCACTTGATTTTTCTACCCAAGTGAATAATATTTCGAGCTCTACATTTTTCTACAAAAGATTTGGTACCGACCTGGAGTATCTTTGATGCCATCTCGCTACCCCAAGACTTAAAGGGCTGCAACCGAGTTCGTACTAGTGACTCGACAACCCGAAGGGGAGATAGTTCTCTAGCATAAGGTCCATTTTGAAATCCGGTGATAAACTCTCTCTAGCATCCACACCAAGTGATTGCACTAGTGCAGGGGTAGACGGAGGCGTCTCGCATTCACAGTACGTTTAAGAGACATCTGGTGTCTCGTCTCTATGCAACTTGGTGTCCCTCATATTCTCTGGAAGGGGCCAGCCTACTCCAAGCCGGTTGTGAGTCTGAAGGGATTTGATGCGGAGACCTCCTCCCTACAAGTTTCTCAGCTACACCATGGAAGCTAGTCTCACAACTGGTTTTAGAGATCAGTTTCAAAGACAAGTATATCGTCCTTCCTTTGCTAACACGAAGTGCCATAACTTTCTCTAGACATGCTCTTTTTGTGCATTTCGAAATGCAAACAAATACTACACATTATAATCTACATGAGAAAAATCTAAAATATATTTTTCAAACTCACTCAGATTTATGGTAAATTTCTCGATATCAGAAATCTTGTAAAAAAACTCCAAGTAACTCGAAATGCTACATAAAAAATTTACAGTATTAGTTACTACATGCAGAGAATGACAAGTTTTAAGTATTTGTGTCATAATGGAATGGATATTTTTGAGTAGAGTTTCTAATTTAAAAACATCTGGGTATTAAACTGTACATGAAACAGTGAACCATGAAAAACAGAATACAACTTATATTCAAATTGATTTTCTTATTCAAATCTTTATATGTTACCCTATGTATATCTTGAACTGATGTATATATGATAACATCCAAAAAGAATATTATCAGTTATTACAAAAGGGTCCTAAGTGATATTCATGATGAGTATATTCTTTGATGTATCGTAAAACAATACATCCAAGAGTATATTGGAGTAAAGTTTAGGGTTTAGGACTCCGTTTGTAAATTTTGAACATACCACGATGATCAACGCGACGATACCTCCATAGTGGTGTTTTCAGATTTTTGAATGCTCACTTCTTCCAGAATCGACTTCTCTGAGGTCTCAACTTCGCTAAGAGAGACTAACTTCTAACTGAGAGATGAATTATTCACTATGTGAAACAATTCACATCACGACATCCACTCCCTCTAAACTTGCACATCCTTTGGCATCTGCCAATCTCTTCATCGTTTTGTCATTTCATCATCATCATCAATCTCCTCCGCCCCAAACTCTTCAGTAGCCGAGACGTCTTCGACTCTTGTCATCCTTTGCTCAGACTCCAGAAAGTTGAACAAATCTACTGATCCCCCACGTTGTTTGAATAACTTCACTCATTTGTCAACCACAGATAGCTTCAAGGGAGTACCATCTAACTCTCGTAAACTATAAGGGGCATTCTCATACACATCTAACACAACATAAGGCCCGAACCATCTTCGTTAGAACTTAGGAAGTATAGAATGTTGAGTCTCCAACGTGCTATCATACACTAGAACCCAATCACCAACACATATTGGCTTTGGTCATAGTCGGTGAGTCTTGTCGAAACGCTCTTTGTTTCCGACTCGAGCCACCTTCAGCTTCTCTTGCACTTCAGCAAGATCCTCTTCACTTCGCTCCAACTACTTAGTTTGTAAAGCAATGAGTGAAGTATGATCTATATCATCTTCCCATGGTAGCGTAGCTCACGTAGGAAACTCCTCCTCAACAAGCATGATCGGTTTCTACCCCAACATAAGCTCAACTGGCATATAGTCAGTCGTGGTACAGTGTGTAGTTCTATCAGCCCATAAAGCAAATGGAAGTAGTCTCAGCCATTCTCTAGGCCTACCATCACATGCTTTCACTAAAGCGTGAACAATAAAAAGGTGCACTCATTCACTCTTACCAATCCCTTTTGGATTCATGGCAATAGTAAGCCGAAGCTTTACTCCATAACGAGCAAAGAACTCATTCGCTTTTGCACCTCTCAACTCGTCCCTATCTGCTCGTAGTCTTCTAACAAATCCATAACGACAGATGATATCTTCAAGCACGAATCTACATATGTTCTCTGTAGTCTTTGTTCGTAGTGCTTGTCCCTCCACGTAGTTGGAGAGATCTTCTCGAGCCAATACCAAGTAGCCATCCCCCATAGTCCCGGCGGCATCATCATAAGATCAAGGACCCACTAAAATGAATACTGGGTGGATAGGTAGGTACAAGTCCATCTTTGTAATGGACTTTAGAGAAGAACTGGCAGTGTAGACATGACCTAACAAAATCCACTACGTCTTAGACAAACCCTATCACCAATATCGCTCCTTCATCTTTGTGTATGTAGTCCAGACTCCACGGTGTCCAGCCCACAAGGTGTCGTGAAACTCCTTAAGCAGATTAAACTTCGTCGGTCGATCATCCATCACTCTAGCAAGCATCCCATCTCTTCTCTTTGGGCGTTTCCATAGATAACCTTCATGTAGAAGGTAGCCGTACGTCTTTCGTCTGATCTCCTTGAACTCTGCATCACTCCAACCTTCTCGCCTGCATAATAAACTCAGATAGAATCCAATGTCGCGGAACTTCTCCGTTTAGAACTCCTCTTTAAACAGCAGTGGTTCCAAGTCTGAAGTCTGCTGACCAACTTGGCACCAAACATCTCTCCTCTCTTCATCTTTGACTTCTGTAATCATTTCATCCTCATCTGTATAACGAGCTCTAGATAACATATCTGCAGCTGGATTATCCTTCCCTGCTATATGTTTTAGCTCAGGGTTCAAACTCCGGATATAAGCAATCCATCGTAGCATTGCTATGTCTGGAGTATTGCAGTTTGCTATCATACCTAACAAAGACAAACAATCTATTTCTAGTATCACACGAGCTCCTGTCAAGAACTCTCGATCTACCTTCATAGCAGTAACAGCTCCCCACAACTCACGTTTCACTTGAGGATAGTTACGTTGTCTATCTATTAAGATTCGAGCTCCAAACCTATAAACAAACCGCACACCATCTGCATCTTCTTGACCAACTGATCATCCAATCGCCTTTGGACTCATATCAACAATCAGTACCATAGGTCTCCCGGTCTCATAGCTAAGTCTCCTTAGTATAGGTGGAGACTTCAGAATCTCCTTCAGTTGCTCTATCGTCTCGTGATGTTCTTGCCGCCAAGTAAACCTCTTCTCTTTTCTCAGAAGTGCATACAGAGGCTCGGCAATGTGTGCATAATGAGGAATACTCACACGAAAGAACACACAAGCTCCTAAGAATCGTTGAACCTCAGTGATGTTGGTACAGTCTGCTATCCTTACTATAGCATCTACCTTCTCTGGTTCGGTCGTCTCCCAAAAGTACCACACAAATGATCCACCACCACAATCTCTGACATCCCAAAACGAGATTTGGTACCTGACAGAGTGAGGTATACCTCTTCTAGACGCATCATAATCTTTTCCACATCTCGAATGTGGTCTGCAACGAACTTTCTGCAACCATCAGAAGTCACAACTTCGTCCTTGTCCTCCACCGGACAGCCTTTCATGAGATATCATCCAGAAACGGGATAGTGACCTCAGGTACAAACTCCCATAGCACCTTATGCATCACATTTTGCATATGAGCTACTGAGTTTGTCGCGCCCTAAGAAAGAGTACACATCCGCATCAACCCCAAAGGTGTACGCATGGTAGTCAAGTCTCTACGCTCCAAAGCAAGCTGAAACTGATCGTAACCTGAAAATAGATCTCCTATAGAATAAATCGATCTCTCAGCAAATGCCTCAGCTATTTCATCAACCACATGTCATGTTCCGACGTTTCGAATCGTGATGTTGTTGGCAGGTTGTAAGTCTTGGATGAAGCATAAAGCCCTTGTCTTCTTAGGTACTGTGAACCATCGGCTAGAGTACGGAGCCATAGATGGTTTAAGATGGTTTAAGATACCCATCCGCATCCTCTCCTTCAGTAATTCAATCACCTTCGGTAGCAAGGCATGAGGGACTAAAATCGGCTTCAAGTCCCAAGGTACGTGAAGATAACCATCAGAGCTATCACACTAGGATCCACACAACCAATCTCCTCAGCTGAGAAAGAGAATGCCTTACCATGGTTAACTATCATCTGCTCAAAAGCTCGTTTCTCCACTTCAGTCAAGAAGCCACCCCCTCCTATCTGGAGCTGCTCGAGTGTCTCTTGAGTAAACTTGTGTCTTGTGTAGGATCTCTCAATACAGGCTCGGCGGCAGCTAACTCCATCTGCTGTTGTGAGTCAACAGGTAACTGGATCACCATTGGTTTCACCTTCTTCGCTACAGTTTTGTATTTGGTGTACACCTCTGCTTCTTGACGAGAGCCACACCAGCAGACTACATCCTTCCATCCACTCTCTAGTCTCGGATGAGGACGAGATTGTAAGCATGAGACAACCTCCTCATAGATCTTACGAGTGTGGATGGGGATCACCACCCTTCCTCCCATCTGCTCTATCAACTTATCTACATCATCCAGCCAGCGAACAAAAGACTGTACACCTACAAACTCCTCGTAAACACCAGAAATCATCTCATTTCCGTTCAGGACTCCTGTACAGCATAGATTTTCTGCATACCTCTCCATCTGTCTTCTACTCTTCTTAGTCAGATCCTCTACTCGCATGAACTCACTCCAATCATTAGAATTGAAAGTCAGCGAATCAGATTTCCAACTATGTATAGTGTAACTACTCTCTGAATCTTGAGCAACCTCTTCGTCAGCCTCTTGTGATCCCACAGGCTGCTCAAGCGAGATCATAGTAACAATAGATCCATCACTCTTGTTATCCCGTCCTACAAGAGTGGTTTCTGAAAACCCTTGCTCCTCCAGATAGGAGAATCTCTCAAGATCTGTCTGTTTTGTTCGTGGTTCGTACGAACGGTAAAAAACTGCACAGAACGTCTATCATCTAGACTGCAGATCCTAGCATAGTGAGATCCATCATCCATCACCTTGGTCTCCATTCGAACTGCAATGATATAAGGTTGACCAAGAATCACAGGATATGAAGCTGAAGATTGCACGAAGAAGTGCTGATCTACCTCCACATCACATATCTTCATCTTCACGTTAGGACAAGCACCGTATAACTCACCCTTCTGGTTGTTCGCAGCTCGTAGCACCCAACCATGGTTCAGTTTGATAGACCATTGACCTCTCTCGTAAACCTCCCGTAACATAATGTTGATCTCTGAACCGTGATCAACCAAAGCACTAAGAGGTTCAAGACTTCCAAGACGAACTCGTGTAGCAGTCGTAGCACGAGCCCAATATCTCACTATCAGAAGCTGGACTTCTGTCGTCAGATTCTTCATCCTCAAATTCAGCAATGTTGGTACCAGCAACCAACGCTTCTTGCTGGTACTTTGTATCATCAGCCTCCTGAAAATGCACCTTTCTGAACTCTACATCATTCATAGAAGTTTCTACCACATCTATCATTTGACTTTCTACTTGCTCAAACATCACTTGTCTCCCCCACTTGATGATGTCGACGATCAGCTCGTGAAACTCCCTCTTCGCAATATCAAGAACCTCCCGAAGAGAAAACTCGATTCGTGCATCAAGTATTATCTGCTCTAAGATGCTCTTGAGATCAATTGAAGTCTCGATGTCAACCGGCAACTTATAAGCCGGTCCCTTCCTCTTCTCTTGGGTAGTAAACCTTCTACCAGCAATCGTTAGCTCCTGCTGGGATCTCTGCACGTCCTCCATCGGACCTGGTGCAGGTGGAGGAGCTACAGAAGTAGACGGGATGTCCTCAGGAAGAGCGGCTCATCTCTTTGTGACCCTCCGTCTATCTCCAGTCTCCTCTAGAGCTCCAGTCTCAAGTAAGCATCCTGCTAGTGAACGTGACTATCCACGTCCAAGAATGCTTTGATAGACGCAGCATCAACATGATCTCTCCACCCTGTGACCCTACGGATAGTTTCTACTCCTCTCTTCAGTATTTCAGAAAGAACTTGAGTAGTTTTCTTCTCAGCAATCTTATCTAGCAACGTAGGACTAGAAGAAACTTCAATCTGTCCGACATATACATCAGGATTTATCGGTGGTGTCATCAATGCATGTACAGTTGCAGCCGTAGTAATCTGAGATAGACTCCTCATGCCTCCTCGTCCAAACTGCGTGCTCAGCGGCTCTCCAGTCAAAGAAAGGTGCAGCCTACCGTTCTGGTAGCGAACCACACCATCTCGCAAAGCAGCCATAAGTTCTTGACAATCTCCTCGAAAATGATCAGAAGTGTCACACCTATGAACAGGAGCACCTCCTGGACGTGCAGCAGCAAGCACCGGTGGCTACTCTCTTTGCAATCCAGCTAGCTCTATCTTCAATTCTCGCATCTACCGAATCAAGTCTTCGATCTGGTTCTGATGTCCATGGTTCTCTGCAGGTCTTTGAACCGGTACGCGTTGTCGTGTCGTGGACTGGCTCCTATTTGAAATTCAAACTTCGATGCTTGTTGCTCCAAAGACACTCATAATAAGACAAGCTAGGCCCCAGCTTACGGATTTTTGGCATCATTTTGGATCTCCACTTTCATCGCATCAATTGATAGAGCTCCTTGTCAACATTCCATAGGCATCTTGTCTACTTCATTTGGACGTCTAGTGGAGAAGTTACAAGACTCGAAAGATGGAGAAGACAAGCTAGGCCTCAACTTACGGACTTTTGGCATCATTTCAGATCTTCGCTTTCATCGCATCAATGTACATAAATTTAACATCGAAGCCTCTTGAATTCAGGTGAAACCTGATACATCCGACTTTTTTCAAGCTGAACTCCTAAAATTGTACAGCAAAACCCTGAACAAGTCAGACTGATGTACTATTTTTGGCTGTTCAAAGCGGACCCAATTCCAGTAGAGCAGAAGCCATCGTATCTAACACTGACACTATCTTATCTGAACGCACGTTCATACTCTCTTCTCTAGACTTCTCTACTTCTCTAGCGAATTCTAATTTCTATTTCTCAACAAACACAATTTTGGTAGAGAATGAACTAAGAGTGTCATTGAGTGCTGAACCAGCTCGATTTTGAGACCTCTTCCTCTTTTTAGAGTTATGTCGACTAGCCACCTCAGTTTCAGATGATGAAACATTTCGAACTTCCAGTCTTGTTGAGCAACAAGAGGAGGGCCGGGTACAAGAGGAAGTCCAGTGCTCGAGCTACGGACCATTGACTATGCCATGCAAGGTGAAGTCATCGACGGTATCGTATAACGTGTTTTTCTATCTAGGAATACATTGGGTATATGGATATGCACAGGTATGTGGGTTGACAAGTTTGGCTCTAGATTTGGATATTTCCACTCAAATGTTTCACTATTTATTCTTCTAGTCGAGTGATCTTGTACCCGCTCGACTCAAGTTTAAAGCTTGCTACGATCCAAGGTTACATATAGGTTGCAAAAACTTGTGTTACAAACAAATCTTTTTGTACAAACTATTCGACCATTCGAGATAAAACTTCTCAAGTATCTTACTGATAAGATATATCTCAATCCTGAAAATTTTCACTCAGAAATTTGACTCAGAACTCGAGCAATAGCAAATTATCCATGACTATCACAGTTCGCAGTACCCGCCTCATCATGTATACACCCTTCAACTTCAATCACACGGTTGACAGACCAAAACGATTAGGAATCAATTGAACTTGATATCAAAATGACCAAGCCATCGTCAGCTCTCCAATCCAAGTGACAAGTCCTCAAAACTCCTCACGAGTCTCTCGGAACAACCAAAAACATAGCAGTAGGTATGAATTTCACCTCCCTCCACTCAATCGATCATAACGTCCTCATCCTTCTCTATCAAATCGATCGATTCTTCAGCTCAGATTGTAGCCTCGGTTGAGAGCTTTCGAACCATACTCTTCGTTTTGTGAATGGTCCTCCGAAGCCTCCAGAAAACCACAAAAACGTCATGAGAATCAACTAGAACACCATTGATCTATAAGTAGACCAATGAGAGCAAAAAGAACTTTGATTTTATCCTTTCTTCACTCAACTTTTTCCCCTAGAACGAATTTTTACTCCCAAGGAGACACAAGAGATCAACAAGACTCTACGATCTCAAAAAAATCCTTTAAACATGTCGAAGGATTCTTTGCGATCCGTAACTACATAGAAGCATCCTACCAAAATGGAACGATTGAGTCACAGACTAATACAAAGTCAATATTACAACCTGGAAACTATCAACAATAAAAGATACGACAAAAAGAAACAGTGAAGTTATCACTCGGTTGAAATATTCTTACCTGAAGTTTCTCATGATCCAAGCCCCATGATTGATCTTCGGTCTGTAATGACACCAGATATTGACCCAAAAGTTGAAAGGAATATTCGATGGATAGTTGAGATCTATTGTTCCTCGCAATAAAATGTACACCGTCATATCCCAAGTCTCTCCATATGTAAGGTTCGGAAGGATCATCGGAAGTTGTAACTCCATCACCCTCCCCATGAATTCATCCAAAGTACGCAACTAACCACTGTTGAAAGTGATCACAGTGGATGCAATGAAGCTTGATGTGAAATAGATTAGGGAAAAGAAGATCCGGAACCGATATCAGACCTCGTCCATAACCACCACGTTTGCAGTTCTTCATTTCTCCATGCAGCCCCCGAGAACTCTCACAAATCACCTGTTGAGAGAGAATGTCATATGAACTCTTGACCCATCATTTTATACACAAATGAGATGACAAGGACCACTGAAGTGAATGCACACAGATCGATGACTTGACACGTTTCTCTACCATACGATTACTTAAACAGATAATCGTGACCGTGACATCCATCAAATCGTCACCAATTTACATGATAAGGTTCATGAAACGTAAAAAGAAGCACAACCTAGGTTCAATGGGTATTCACACAAGAGCCGAACCACAACACGACAATGGTCGCTGGTGATACCAAGACTCGATCAGAGGTATGTGGTGGAGAGGAAAATCAGGTGGGAGTTTCCTCTCCTTTCTCTCCAAATGATCCATTGTAGCATAGGGAGCGTTCCCAGATTGTATTTGTATTTTATGCTTGTTATTGTATCGAATTTTCTTGAAGTTGGAAATGTGATTCTCTCACTTTGTTTTTATCTGGTTCATATCTATGTCTTTCGCACTCAAGAACTGCTGTATTCTGCGCAGTTTCAACTTAACGTTCTGCATATTCTCTCGAGAGTTGTTATCATATGCTTCTTCCCACTCTACTCTCTTTGCTCCGATCAACATTATTGTCTGTCAATCTAGCCATTTGAACTTATCTCTATGAGAGTTACCTGCAGCAGGAGAGGAAGATTGAGAATCAACTTTTGGAGCCTCAGTTTGTAGGAGAGACATAGATCTGCGCTTGAGGATGGATGACCGACCACGCATTAACACTTCAAATGTTTGTTCGTCCATTGGCACAACATTCTTCAGCGAAGAACCCATCATCTCTTGTGGGTTAAAACGTTCATAATTGGTTTCAAGAGTCTCTGTTCCTGGAACAGAAGAGGATTGACGTCTAAGACGTGTGAGCGATCTCACATTTAATTAGAGTTTGGTTGTGTGGGTTCACCGAATCATGATTCAACTCAGCCACAATCTCGCTATTAATTAGAGTATCTGCATTTGTAAATATTTCCATGACTGACCGTCGAAGTGTCATTGTATCTTGTCTTTCAAACAACCACACAAACAGCCATCCACACCACGCCAACAGCAAGAAATTGATTATAAAAATCAAGGTCATACACTCTGTCACCTCGCAAAGTCTTTTCTCACACCACCAGCAAGAAAGCGATTATATAAATTGAGGTCATGCACTTTCTCACCTCGCAAAGTCTTTTCCCACCTCTCGTCTTATCACTTGTTCATGGCTCTCCACCCTCGTCTATTTTTCTTACATGCAGGAGAACTTGAGGCAAAGCTCTATAGACCCAAAAACTCCCACTAAAACTAACGATATTGGACTTGAGCTGAATAGGACAAAAGTCCACCGTGGCAGAGTTCACTCATATGACGCTCAAAACTGCAAAGACTTCCATGAAAAGGAGTTGTTTTGAAACCCTTCTCCTAAATTGTGGCCGCTGTACAATTTCACTCCAACGTTATTCGCAATTTCAAAACTATGCACAGTCTAGACATCCCACTTATTACCAATCCTCACCCGCACGTGTGAACAGCCTCCCTGTAGTTCTGAAATTGGGAGTGCAGAGCAGCTCCAAGATGTCGTCAATATAACATCTGACAAAATTCAATCTTGCTAAGATCTTGTCCATCACCCTTTGGAACTCAGCAGGGGCGTTCTTCAATCCAAAAGGTAAGAACCGCCACTGATACAAACAATCCTTACCCTCAGAGTCAATTCCCCAGAATGATGTCTTGAACTTGTCTTCTTCTCTAACTGATGATATCTTACTCGAAGGTCCAAAGTACTGAAGACTTTCACATGCCTCACTGCATCAAAGATCTCCTTAGGTGTCGACATGGCATACTTATCAGACTTCATCTACCGATTGATAGGACGATAGTCTCCACACATCCGTCTATCAGTCTAGTTGTGATACATATTTTTCTTTGTTGACATAACCGTGGTAGTTGCATACTCTTCATGCAATATCTCTACCAACTCAACCTCCAACATGTCTTAAGACTCTCTCCATGACACTGTATCTGTAAGGACGTCAAAAGATTGTCGTGTCACTAGCCAAGTCGATCCGTATACCTGATCCTTTCAAGGTACCCAAATCCTTCATATTGAAGATAAAACAATTCTTGTAGCTCTTCAGGAATCTTTGAACTCTTCGTCTCTCCTCTCCTTATAAGCTTGGGTCAACCTCCGGCTCCTAAGTATCCTCTGTCACCACGTAAGAGGTAGAAGACGAAGTCGTTGACTGCTATCATGTAACCTCTAGAACAGTTTCTTTCTGCTTACCACCAACAACTTCCATCTCCACTGTGCGAAAAACTCCTATAGTCATAACTGCAAGCTCCATACTCTATCTTATGACATCTCATAATGTCCAAGGATGATGAACTCCACATGCCTCATCCCCGACCTTTGTCTCCACTGACCCAATAGACAAAGTGTTCAGAAGTGTCCGAGCAGTAACACCCGTGGATCGCATCCGACGCTGCTCAACCAATCCAAGGCTAACAATCTATGTCAAGCAATTCAAGTCCATTGCTTGACCTAATACTTGATGACGTGAAGCCTCTTACATCGAAGCTACTACCGTTGTACTCGTTTTAAAATCCATCGTTCGCTCTCTTTCATCGGCATTGGGTTCCACCAACTATTGTAACCGAGCATCCTACACAAGTCAAGGTCCTCCATCTCTGTAAGCATATGACGCTGGAAAGCTCACCAAAGTTGACAACGCTGTCATGGACCGTCCACTAGATTCACCACAATCATGGGTGACCTATCAACAACTCTCACTCATTGACATCGTCATCTTGCATTCAAGATATCATCAACTATGAGGGGCACTGATCGTCACATTACATCGTGTGCGTGCTTGAGCACCTCCCTCGATAACAAGTTCGTCCACCATAATCATAGACGATGTGCACGAGATCTCACTCTTGTTGCATCCAACAACACTGCCGGTCCAACTCAAGATCGCACTTGGTGCACACTCGTCATCATTTGTGTACAAGCATCACCCAACAAAGGAACGTTCTCCAAGATTATATGCTGGAGAATCCATCTGATGCATCTAGAGAGGTCGTAAGATCCATAACATTTTCTAAAACATACTAGATCGTGGGTCATGTAAATCCTGACCTCTCCCAACACGCTTGTGACCTTGACATGACCACCAAGCTATAACCACGTGAATGATGCCAAGAATCGTGAGATCATGTGCTCTAAGCAACAAAATTTCCGATGATAATGCTGCTAGTATCCTCTAACAGTTTTATAAGGACAAGAAGTCAAGATATCTCTGCACTAAGCATACCATATGACGCAATGAGATACATCTCATGATCTCTTCTCTCTCTAGATACAAGTATAGTTGTACTCGTATGCTTACATGCAATACTGCATCCAAACCTGTGTTGATCTCTCCAAATAGCTCTAACATACATACACTCTCCTCTAGATACTATCACACAATGAGAGTCGTATCAATGATGATAAGGTCACAAGATCAGTAGCAAGAACAATCCTTTGTTCCTCTACTGGCGGTACAAAGACTTCATTCCAAGCCAGCTGCACCAACTGATCAGCATACTGCTGCAACTCTTCACTCGAACTCCAGAGTGAAACATCCAAGGCAGATGGTACTTCCATAGTCATACTAAGCATGTCCTCCACCTCCTCAAATATCGGAGTATCTTTCACATGGGCATTACTTTCTAACAACTCTCTCGGTCAAGTGATGATTGAACTGAATCTTGCAACAGATGTCATCGTTTCTGGTATAGGTTCCATTGTCCCAACTCTAGCTCTGAACCGCATTGGTAACCGGCTCACTCGTCCTTCACCGGACTACCAACTTGGTCTGTAAGATGTTGTCTCCGTCCAATAGTCTATCATGAACCCCATAGGGTATAACACTGCACCTTCAACCAATATGTCATAAAACTCCACAGCCATAACTATGGCCTTAGCCCTCACCATAGAGCCATCCATGGGATGAGCTAGTCGAACTCTCACCGTCATGTATACAATTGTACCCCCTTGATCCGCTTAGAGATGTCTCTAGCTGGAATGGACATCTCTCCACCTCGGACTTCCTCAAACCCAAACCAATGCATGCCGACTTCTCCAATATCAACGGTTGGGCTTTAGAGTGTAACAAGACTCTATGCTATCGATACACCTTATCTGAAAGTACCACCAAAGAAAAGATAACACTTCTGTTGTCCAACAACATCACACCTGGTGCCAAACCAGCACGGTCAATCGTTAGCCTAGCTGATAACTCATCTAACCTAGTAGCTACCACTTGTCAAATACCACTGGTAGTTGTCATGATCCTTGACTCCACGGACATATGTCTCTTGCTGAACCACCTCATAACTAGAGGTAACTACATCCTCGCTCTTACTGAACGTGGTCCTCAACTGTAACACTGGAGTCAAGCTAACTCCCAATACCCTCATATCCGTGGTTGAAAATAGTGAGGTTCGTAAAACTGTTGTAGCTACCCCCAACATCGAGTTTGATGTCACATCCACGGACGTCAAGAGTTGACTGATATCACCTCCACTCTTGGATATCGATGCTTCCAACTCTATTGCATTATCTTGTAGATCATTTAGGAATCATAAATGTAATCTTCAACGCCTCCAATAGCATCAACGAATGAAGAAGCTTGGTTTGTTTATGAGCCTTTTCGCATTGTGGGTCCAACTCCATGGAGGCACCTCGTGGTTCAGAGACACGTTGTCGGAGCGAGAGTCTTTCTTGGAGAGGGCGGACCTCCTGACTGTGATCGATCAAAGAAGAGACCAGAAGAGAAAGACAAGTAGCCGCTGACGATGAGATCTCCAAAACCCTACTTCTTGCGTCTACCAATTACAAAAACAAGCACTCAAACACACCTTGGGTACACAGATAGGTCTCTCAAGATTCAACTAACTTTATTACAATGTCATCTGCACCACCAATTTCTCCAACTGTACAGAAAATCTCTCTCTTCCTCTCCTGCGCACCTCTCTTCACCAGTCAAGCCAAAAGTCTACCCAGTACGTCTCAATCCAAACCTAATAGAGAAATTCAGGCCCCTGAATCCTATTCCTCTCCTTGCTCCAACTGAAACTCTCAGAAATCTGATCCAACGTCGATCAAAAGTCCTCTGTAGATTTCCAAACGATCTCTCTCAATAGAACTGTCTCCTGAGAGTAATTTCTCCCCAGAACCGTTTATTTAAACAACGTCCAAGCTTAAAACTCTTGCCTCTCTCTCTTACGACGCTCTCTCAATTCAATCTGTGAGCAATTTGACCTTCTCCAGCCTCCTCGCTTCTCCTGCGTGTCCTCAACCCCCCCAATCCCTAATCCTCCTCCTTCCGCTTCAACTTTCTCAGAAAAATTCCTAGAAAAGTGTCCCCGATCTTCAGCCGCCGCAGTATTTAACCTAAAGTTTTAAGGCCCCTGCTTAAGCTGCCCCTGCTGTCCTTATAAGCGCAGTCACTTATCAGAAGCAGGGCCCTAGCTTAAGCTGCCCCCCTGCTGTCCTTATGCGTACAAAGCTTTATTTACAACTTTGGCCCCTTTTTAATATAAGTTTCACAGTTGTCTCCACAAACTCTACCTCTTCACTAATAAAGGCTCTCATAGCCTCATTCTCCATCGAAAGCCGACTCGATGGTTATTTAACTAATTAGCAAAAGTTTCCCGTGATCTTGATGCCATCTTGATGCCACCCTGAATATACTACAAGCCATCCAATGTAGGCCGAAGCCCCAACACTTATGAGGTTGCCCCACAGGGCTTACAGCCCCCCCCATATGCGCACCAGGTATCTCCCATAGTATATTCAGGATGGCATGCGGAGGCTTAGGCCAGGAAGCCCACGATTAAGGGAGATACCGGTCTCCCGCCCCTAGATATGCAAGACGTTGTCGCGCTACTTGGTGGCTACATGCTTGACTTCTACTCCGACGCTTAGGTTTAGTAGTTCTAGAAGTTAGCTCATATTGCTTCTAGTCCTTTGTGTATATGTTTGACACTTTTGCATACGGTGTTAATACTATTTTGAAACCTAGTAGGGTGACAGTATGCTAGTTATCTTGTTCAAGCATTTGTGCGCTTGTGCAAGTGACTTCTTACTTGTCTATGACGTTCAATGTACATAACTTAGGGTTTCCATGCTGATAGGGGTTTGAGCTCATGGGTTGTACTTACTTGTCGCCCATGCACGCTTTCTAGCTGATTTGAAGTTATTTTTCGGGGCTGCGTGTCATTTTAGGTAGTTTAAGTTTTACGTTGGTACTCTAGGGAGCTTGACGTGGTAGCCTATGAGTAAAAATAAGTTGCCACGTGGTTTAGGATACTAAAGGACAACCAAGTGGAGCTATGAACTCCCATTGATCTATTTTGTCTTTTGTTAAACTCTAAATTTAGAAACAGAGCTCTAGAGTGGAGTTCGAGCATTTGGTGGGGGATCTTCGAAATCTGAGAACACAGGAGGGTAGAGCTCGTCATGCCAAGCACTTTCAGTGAAATTCTCAATCGATTTGAGGCAATAAAGACGGAGTTATGAGCAATTGAAGTTCGGATTGTGCCAGAACTGAATCACTTTTGTTGGATTTAGGGTTTTCAGTGTCACTTGCAGCTGATTTGAGGAAATTGCTTCAAAACTTCGAGGTTGTGTTCTCTGCCAGCCGGGCTACAACTTCCCAAAAAGTTTTTGCATCGATTGAGTGACTGAGTAATTCAGGGCGGCCGCTGAAGCAGAGGGGGTCTGAAAAGCTCTTAATCTAGAGCAGCGACTTCAGAGGAAGAGATCTGGAGTTCTGTGTACAGTCAGGAGTCCCAACTTCACAGGGGTGTTCAACATCCTGTAGACTCCAAATCCTGTAAGAATATTTGAAATTGATCAAGCCAATCTTCTGTTATAGGTCGAAATAGCCATCTAGGTACCAGAAATTGCGGTAGTTTTCTTGCTCAGAACTTTTCTGTCCATATCTTCGTGTCAGAACTTGATCTCAGGCTGAAACTTCGTGTGTGAGTTCAGTAGTACCTCATTTGCATGTAAGGGAAGTTTAGAAGTCTAAACCTTCATAGTTTTCTTCTCCGTGAGTGTCAAAGTTCGCCGCCGGATCCTATTACTGCCAGCTAGACCTGAATTTCGCTTTCTGAGCACATTACTAGATCTTACACATCTGTGTGAGTGTTTATAGCCCTACAGTGACCTGAAAGCCAACCTCTTGAGTAAACAACCACAGCCAGAAGCCCGGCGCTTTCCTAGGTAGACGGATCACACTCCGACAACGTGGCTGCATACCAAACATAGACTCCCTTCCAGGAGGCCAACATGCCGGAATAGGAACCAGAGGCCAGGAGGGATTGATCCTGAGACCACTTCCCTCCTAGGCAGGCGCCCTATCACTGGGATGGTCTTTGGTTCCGTTCTAAAAGCATTTAAAACCTGTACATATGCTTTTACTATAGAAATTTTCCTGCAAAGTCTTTACTAGCCTTTTTTGTGCTAACTTCTCTATACAACTCCGTTTTTAATGAATAACTATAGTATTCAAAACTATAGTATTCACGAACACCTACACACCCACGCTATCAGATTCTGAGTTCAAGTCACGAGCCAGAATCGACGGATTTCTCTCTTTCACATATTTCACAACCTAAAACTCGTACTAACTATTGCTTAAAACACTTTCTGTCAAAACTAGAAGCATGAGGTCGCTCTCCTCGTCGAGCTTTGCATTCTGGTGTCTTTTGACTCCCTTAGGGATGATATTCCAATCCAAGCTAGGGGACAGCTTGTCAAGCATGGCCCCAGCTTAGCTCCTGCCTAGCTTGTTAAGCTACAGGGCAGCTTCCTTTACACAATATAGAAAAAAAATCTCTCTGCAATGCTTTTCACTGTACAGACCTATGTACAATACGACAACGTATTGCACTTTGAGTCACTACCGCAGATGTCTCAGTCTGCGTCACACCAGTCATGAAGTCGAAGTCAACTCCTTCTCCTTCATAAGACATAAAAGTCTCTATTTCCGAACCAGATCTCCGCGAGCCATAGTCATACTAGCTATCTCTCTGCTCCAATTGCTCAATCCGAGCAGCCATACTCACATTTGACATCATAGTAGACGATGGACCGATTGATCTTTTCCCAGGTGCTAGATCTCTACCTCCAGCTTGGCCATCATACCTTCCTTGAGCTCCTCTGCTTCGTCCATGATCAACCTTCTCTTGTCATAGCTTGGGATGGAGATCAAAACAACGATCACTATTATGACCTGGTCATCCGCAATCCTCACATCGTTTGAGACATCTCATAACCACCTTTCTCCGTGGACAGTCCTTCTGCTGATGAGAACCATCACAGTCCAGCAAGAACCTGCTTGCTGTTGACTAGAGAAGGACGGTATGGGCTTCTGCCCACCAGGTCCTCCAACACCTCCCTCGGATCTTAACTATTCAAGATGATCCTTACCACCACCACCACCATCACGCTGTTGCGTAGCTTGTGATCTTCGAGAAAAGGTGGTCGTCTCATGTGATGCTTCCTTGCTGAAACTAGCAGTCACTGCTCTCTCCTCCATCATGTTGAGCTCAATCCGCTCAGCCAGACCAAAGACAACAGCCAACGTCAGAACGGTGTCCCTAAGAAGAGTGGCATCTCTAACGCTCCTACGCAGCTCTCGATCTAGTATCTTATATCAGAATTGGACTGCTTGTGCTTTCGTCCTCCCTTGGGTAATGTTGATTAACCATCTCATGCAAGTAAACATCTCGCATGCAGTAGTCGTTTCTCCATGTCTTCTATTATCTCGGAGATGTTCACCGGTGGTGCCTCAAGTTTGACTTCGGCAGGTGCCTTTGACGAAGTCTCCACTCGCTGAGTTGCTTCTCCATGTGCGCTCCCTCTTCGTGGACTGGTGAAAGGTCTTCGTCCTCGCACTCTTCATCTTCTCCAAAGCCCAACTGCCTGGCGTCTTTCTCCATTAGGCATCCCATACCAAAGTAGAAGACATTGACGAATCCTCCCAAGTAGACATAGTCTTGCTTCATCCATATTCGTTGTACCTCTTCGTGAAAGATCTTTGCCCAATGTGCACGCTTATCAGCGAAGATGTTCTCGAAGAAGCATACCTTTCACGCAGACAAGTATGTTGTCCGCCTCGGACTCAAAATCAACATCACCGCTTCGGTGATCTTCCTCTTCACGAGATCGTGGTAATCGGCTAACTTGTAGTCATTCGTCGGATGAACAGATGGGTGAAGAGCTCTCCATAGTCCTGGCTTTCCTTCACCAAGTTCTTCATCGACGTATGATCGAAGAGCAGATCTCCTTTCTCGCCCGCCTCGTCAAGCAAGACCTTCTCCCAATTCTTGATCGTCCAGTTCCCTGGTCTTGCATACCTCTCTTCGCTGCCATGATCTTCACACATTCGTATCTGACTGATGAACTCGGGTCCAACCTCCCCATGTCAAGAAACTCAAGCCTAGCTCCTTCAGCTTCGGCCGAAGATGTCTTAGCTCCTCCTGATCTAACTCAAAAGCTCGAATGCGTGATAACTTCGAAGTGACTGACATCGCATTCTACAAAGATGATTGTATGAACTCTGGGATGATCTTCGCTTAATGCGCTAGCCTTTGCTCAAGTTACTCTTCGTCCAAATGTGAGCCTTCGTCCAAATTTCACTACCTCTGCCTGAACTCTCTCCGCAGATGTGAAATCGTTGTGCGCTAAAAGTAGATTTGGATAATGAGCTAGGTTTCCGAGTATATAATTAGGTTCGAACTCCTCACACGTGCCGAAGTCATCACGCGTTCCTCGCTATAGGATTGACAAGGGTATGCGCAGAGTGTCTTCGTCTTCGCCCCTTGCATTCTTGTCCGTCTTCGGCTAGATAACTCGTTCTTATCCCGACCATCTTCTGATATAACGCTTACTGAGTATTCATGAAGAGATTATACTTCAAGGGATGTATTCTTAAGAAGTCTTCCTCTATCTTCTATTCAGATATTTCCAGTGAAGGCCTTCTTCCAAAGACTCTTCTTAAGAAGACTCTTCATAATTATTCGTCTTCACTAAAACTACACTATTCGTCTTCTATTTTCTTATTTCTTCTACAAACTTCTACGTTTCGATCTTCTTCTATCAAAAATTGAAAAAAGTGAGCTCTACATACTTCTCCCCCCATATGTGAGCGACCCCACGAACACATCAGCAGTAATACCGCTTGATTCTTCCTCCATTTACTTGAGTAGCAAAAAGATTTCCTTCCAAGTCTTCAAGTTGAACTGAACCATTACCGTAACATTCTGAGACTTTGTATGGTCTCATCCATCACAGCTGTAACTTCCCTAGAAACTTAATATGTCTACTATCATATAGCAGGACTAAGTCTCTGTTGTTCACATCCACTTTCCTCAACTTCTTATCATATATCTCTTTCCGCTTCTCTTGTATATCCTTAGTTAACTCCAAAGATGCTTCACGATTTTCTTCTAGTGCCATCAAACTTTGCAGTCTGATGAGCTGACTATCTTCTGTAGACAATCTATCCTGCGACAAAATCCTGTAAGTAGGGGTTTCGAACTCAATGGGCATAATGGGGTGCATTCCATAAGCTAGGAAGAATGGCGTCTGTCGCGTTGTTATCTTCTCTGTATTTCTGAATGCCCACAGCGCTGCATCCAACTTGGTGTCCCAATCATAAGCATGATTGACAGTCACTTTGTTCAATATCTTACACAACATCCCATTGCTTTTCTCCGTAAGTCCATTCGTCTTAGGGTTATATGGAGTAGTCTTTCGATGCTTGATCTGAAAATACTTTGTCAATGTCTCTATGGTGTTGTTCAAAAAATGTGTACCCTTATCACTCACCAGTTCTAATGACATCCAAACTTGGTGATGATATTCTTGTGTAGAAAAGCTGTCACTGTCACCGCATCATCTTTCTTTGTTGCTTCAGCTTCCACCCACTTGGTTGCATAATCTATAGCAACCACTATGTATCTTCTTCGTGTCTTCTTTGTTGCTGGCTGAATAGGTCCCACAAAGTCAATTCTCCATTTTTTGAATGGTGCAAGAGGTAAGATAGGATGAACTGGCCACTGAGTAGTTCGAGTAGGCTTACCCACTCGCTGGCAACTGTCAGACCTCTTAATGATTGCTTGCACATCTTTGTACATGGTGGGCCACCAGTATCCTGCATTCAAAATCTTCTTCACTGTGTTGCGAAGGGCATAATGTCCTCTTGCTGATTCGGAATGCATGGAGTCCGCCACTCTTCCTACTTCTTCCTCCAAGCGTTGTTCATCATCGGTCCTCTTTTTGAACAAAATACCGCTCTTCAGCTCATACGGTCTGACTTTGTGTATGAACACCGTACGCTGTTCCACATCCATTCCTTCAAGACACTACAATGTATACAAAAATCTATATATCTCATGATACTTGCTCGTGGGGGTTATTGTAAGCTGGAAAAGTTCTTCATCTGGAAAGTCGTCTTCTACGTTGTCTTGACGCTCTCTTGTCCTCAACCGAGACAAGTAGTCTGCATTCTCATGATGTTTGCCTGCTCGAGTTTAAACTGTGATTTGAACTCCTGCAATAACAACACCCATCTTGCTATTCTTCTCGACAAATCAGATTTTTGCACCAGATGTTTTAAAGCATAGTGATCCACGTAGAATACAAACTCGCATCCCAACAAGTAGTGTCGAAATTTTTTGACAGAATACACCATCCTTAGTGCTTCCCGCTTTGTAGTAGAATAGTTCTTCTCTGCAGCAGATAGCTGTCTACTCGCATAGTAAATCAGATGGTCCTTCTTTTCGCTGTCTTTTTGACTCAGTACCACTCCAATAGCGAATACTGAAGTATCCACGTACACTTGAAAGGGTTGACTCCAGTCTGGTGCTTTCATGACTGGAGCTTCAATCAACTTCGTCTTCAGCGTTTCAAAAGCTTTATGTCTTTGTTCCAGCCAGATGTACTCAGTAGTCTTCTTCAACAATTCGGTTAGTGGTGATGCCAGGGTTGCATAGTCTTTGTTAAACCTCCGATAGTAACCCACATGCCCTAAAAATCCCCACAACTCGCTAACATTTGAGGGAGGATCCAAAGCTACTATAACTTGAACTTTGTCTACATCTACTTCAATGCCTCGCTGCGAAACTCTATGTCCTTATAAAAGACCCTCTGTCATGACGAAGAAACACTTTTCTGGGTGTAATGCTAACTGAGCATCTCTACAACGCTGAAAAAACAGCCAAAGAATTTATATGTTCTTCCCTTGGACCAAAAACACAAAAATCATCTATAAAAATTTCTAAAAACTTCCTAAGATACTCCTAGAAAATGTTTGTCATCATTCTCTGAAATGTGGTAGGAGCATTACACAAACCAAAGGGCATCTTATGATATGCAAAAGTACCCCAGTCAGTGATAAAAGTAGTCTTATCTTTTTCTATAGCACTCATGACCAGCTACCCTATCCAAAATAGAATCTGTAAAAAGTAAGGGGTGATGGTCTTTCATAGTTGCTGCATTCAGTTTTTGAAAATCTTGACATACTTTGATTTTACCAATCTTCTTCTTGGGTACTATCACTTTAGGTGATACCCATTCACTGCTAAGGACAGGAAAGATAATACCAGCACTTAAGTACTTATCAATCTCATCCTTGACTAAGAGGGAGTATTTGGGATTTAGCCGATACTGTCGTTGCCTCACAGGTACAGAGTTTTCCAGCAGGTCAATTCGATGTTGATCCCACTTCGCAGGAATACTCTTCATGTCTTCTATTTTCCAGGCGAAGACATCCTGGTAGTATGTTAACATGTCGTGGTACACCTACAATTTGGCTCCTTGTAACTTCCCTGTGATCTTCAAGACCTTCCCTTCTTCGAGGACCAAATCCACTGTTGTTGACTTCAATACCATTCCTTCTGTGTGGCTTACCTCTGAACTTCCATGTCCTAACAGTGATTGCTATTCTTCATCAGGCCCTTCGCATGCTTCTTCTTCTTCTATCTCATAACGTTGTAAGTAGTTCACAACTATGTAGGGTCCTGATCCTTCATTCTCCGAGCTAGTGCTTGAAGACGAAGAGGCTTCTTCCGAAGTGTACCTTGAATCTGTCGAAGTGTTTCGCCCTGATGTGACATCTTCTTCTAGCTTACAGAGACACTTTTATCCGTGGATTTCATCGGATCATTAAAGAACAACTTCTGCTTATACCAATCAATGATTACCTTAGCACCGTATAGCCAAGGTCTCCCTATAAGCAGTCCATAGCCAGACTTAACCAATGGCCTTAGCACAATATAGGTAAGTTTGAAGATTATCCCACCAATTGTCGTAGGGATATCTCGCACTACTCCCAAAGGTCTTCGTCGACTCTGATCCGCCATCCTCAACACTCTTGTTGTTGCTTCGAACTGTGTGTAACCCAATCCATACGTTGTATCCTCTGTAATGATGTTCACGCTAGAACCAAAGTCTATAGGCACATGCTTTATTAGACATCCATCTATCTCGATGTCTACTTCTGGAGATCCTAAGTCCTCCAATCCAACTTGAAACAATGAAGGCAGATTCTTCAACTTAGCCTTCGTTGGTTTTCTCAAGGCTGCCAATAACAATTTCCTGTACAGCATATTGTCTTCGACCAACTGCTTGATGGTTATGTTAGCCTGTTGGTTCAGTAAATCCTCTACTACATTGTAATGATGGCTTACCACCGGTACAATACTCTTAGTTTGTTCTGTCACCAATTTTCGCAGTTCGGATGATCGACTGACTTCGGACGAAGAGACTTCAGCCCGCATCTTGCCAAGCTCTTCTTGGCTAGGTTCTACTTCCTTGGCCTGCTTACTCAGTTCCTTACTGAGTAGTGCTCTCACTTCTTCGGAAATATCCGCAGGCAGTATTCCTGATCTCTTCTTCGTTCTCTGCTCTTCTTTACGATCATTTGTCTATGCCGGTATCGTCCGTTTCTCTACAACTTCGCGCACTTGTTCTGTTAAATTTTTGTGCGCAGTTGCTTCCGCTCAGTCTTTTAAGGTCCTTCGCCTCCTGAGCTGCAGCTTCTGCTAAAGTCTCTCTCTTTCGAAGTAGTCTCTTCCCACTTCGAGTCTCCACTTTGTTTATTTGAATGTCTTTAACTTCTGGCCAACCATTTCCATCTTCCTCTTGTGAGTCTTTGATCTTTAGTTCTTCCACTAAGTCGATCATATTTACTCCTGCATCTGTTCGTGTCTGGACGACAGGTGGTTGGAATCTCACTCCAGAAGATACTCGTGATGTTATCTTCTACTTAGGAAAGCGCTTGGCTTCTGAGTGTGGTTGTTTACTCATGAGATAGGTTACAACATGACGCTATAAACACTCACACATGTCTGTAGGATCCTCTAATATATTCAAAAAGTGAAATTCAGGTCTAACTAGTAGTAATAGGATCAGGCGGTGAACTTTAACACTCAAAGAGAGGAAACATATGATGGTTCACACTTCTAAAATTCTCCTACATGTAAAGAGGCCCTATTGAACACACACACAAAGTTTCAGCCTGAGATCAAATTCTAGCACCGAGATATAGACAGAAATGTTCTGAGTAAGAAAATTACGGTAATTTCTGACACCTAGATGGCTATTTCGACCTAGAACAAAAATTTGACTCGATACAATTTTGATGATTCTTACAGGATTTGGGGTCTACAGGATCTGAACCATCCTTTTGAAATTTGACCTCCTGATTATACACAGTTCTCCAGATCTCATTCTTTGAAGTTGCTGCTCTAGATTGAGAGCTTTTCAGACCCCCTCTGCTTCTATGGTCGCCCTGATTTACTCAATTACTCAAACGACATGAAACTTTTTAGACAGTCGTAGCCCTGCTGATAGTGAATGCAACCATGCAGGTTTGAAGAGATTATCTCTTTTTTGCTGGAATTGACACTCAAAACTCCACATTGATCAAGAATTTCACTGACATTGATTGGCACAACGTGCTCTATCTTTGTGTGTTCTTAGATTTCTCAATCACCCTACCAAAAGCTCGAACACTCCTTAAGACCCTTGCTTCTAAGTTTAAAGTTTCACAAAAGATAAAAATAGACCAATCGATGTGCCACGTTTCTATCTTTTTGTGCCCTTATTCATGTGGTAACTTATTTCACACATAGGTTACCACATCAAGCCTCTAAAGTGTTTGAGTAAATCTTAAACTTCATGCGAAGACATGTAAAATAACACAGAATCCTGAAAGATAACTTAAACAAGCTAGAAAGCATGCATGGGTGACATGTAAGTACAACCCATGAGCTTAAACTCTATCTACATGGTAGACCTAAAGTTATTTACTTTGACAACGTAGATAAGTATGAAATCACTTACACAAGTGTACGAGTGCTTGAACAAGATAGATAACATACTATCAACCTACTAGGACTCGAAATATATAACATGATAGTGTTAACACCGATGCAAAGGTGTCAAACATATGCATAAAGGACCAGAAGTAATATGAGCCACCTTCTAGAAGTACTAAGCTCAAGTGTTGGAGTAAAAGTGTAATATATAGTCGTCAAGTAGCGCGACAACGAGTTACGTGAAAAAATTCACAGAAACAAATATCAACGCAAAAGGAGTTGAATGTTTGGGCCCAAGGCACCTTCTGAAGAGTCTGGAAGCCGTGTGGTTTTGTGAGAAGACGAGATTTCTAGGTAAAACTCGTGTGTTTGTGAGTTTAGACAAATCTTAGAACTTAGAGCAGCGATACTAGTGTAAATCTTCTTGGAGAACTAAATCTTTTATGCTATAATGGGCTAAAGGAGAAATCATGAGACATTACATATAGTAACATCATATTTTTGGCGCCGCTGCTGGTGATTTCATCTTAGTAAAGATTGTTCTAAGCTTCATGGAATTGTGTGTCAGTAGTTGGTTGCGTTTGAGACTAACTTGGATTGCATTTTAGTGTGCTCTGGAACTCTATCTTGCTAGAAGAGAAGAACCGCAGCCAGAAGCTGATGAGAGACATCAAAGGGAACTGGAAGAAGCCGGTTCCCTGCTTCCAAGAGCTTCTTGGAAAAGGCTTGATCCTGGAAGACTGCAGTTGAGTGCAACATGAAGTAGGAGAAGGAGACGTTCTGAACTTGTGACAAGTTGTTCAGATCTTCAACCTACCAGATCCAGCACTAGAAGAATAGTGACACCTCTTCTTAGCACTCTGGTGGATGTCTCCGACCAGATGAAGAAGCAGAAGATGCGCGGTAAGGACCTTGAGTGGGTACATTCATCACAGCGAACCGCTTCTAGGGAACAGAAGACCTCAGGAAGACCCGAACAGTAGACTTGGAAAAGCCTTCCAAATGACTGACCTCTTGTCCATAGGTTAGAGTATATAACAACTCCCTCTTGGGAGATGATGAGTCTACTGATCCCTTTACTGGTATCTCTTCTACAGGAAAGAGTATTCACTTGGTTTGGTTCTCAAACAAGATAGAGGCTATTCGCTAACGCAAAGCCTCACAGTTCCAATGTAATCGTAACTCTTTGTTTTCATCCAGAATATCTTAACCGTGACAAGAATATGACTCTACAAGTCTACTTCTTTAATGTGAAACGTTCAGGTTCAACTATGCGAAACGAGTAATGTACAAAGAAAAGCCTCATAGATTTCTCTTGTTCATCTTTCTTTCATTACTAAAAGGAAATCACTGCCGTGCGGGACTTTCTATCTTTCAAAAGGCTTTGGGACGAGCCTTCGACTTGTTCGCGTTACTTGAAAAGCCCCTTGCCCGGTTACCCGTCTACTCCACTTGACGTGGACATCCACGTCAGCGGTCAACCGTTCTTGAGAACAGACAAGAAAGAGATAACTTTCAGCTGAACATCCGAACGCAAGCGACTAACTGCGGACGTGGACATCCCCGTCCGCAGTTAGTCGCTTGCGTTATGCGGACGTCATCATTTGACTGATCCGAAGTGTGAGTTCAAGAATTTCGTCGGTTGCTTGGGAGGATTGGAAGTGCGATTTGAAACGGATTTAGCTGTGATTCAAAACTTGCAGCATGTTTCAACGTGCACGCAGTCATGTTCAGACTCTTCCAGAGATTCTGAACACGGTACCGTTTTCTGATTTCGAACACGGTACGTCTGCAAAACTACAGCTTATTAGCTTGCACGTTGGATACCTAACAGCAGGGGAAGAGCTGTGTGGGCATATTTCCTGAGTTTTCTGTCGGAGGACGAATATCCATCAAGTTCACATGATGATTGTGAGATGTATACTTTGATGGTACATTCGTAAGCCGTGAACGCTCCAAACAAGCGAATGAGCTTAAGGACGTTCTCGTATGTTTTCAGCTGTTTCTATTCTTCTTATCTGTTTTCCAGAGCGGCAGACTTTGGACGTCACGTGGAATGGACGGATAATCGGTCAAGGGTTGATCAAGTCGAGCGTCGTTCAAGGACTACTGGACGACTAAAGGGCCCGTTCAGGCAAAATTCGGCTGCTGTGCTACTCATTCTTCAACTATCTTCAGTTTCCAACTTTCCGCCGCAGTTTGTCTCTGGATTGGGACTGTGAGTTGATGATTATTCCCCATGACAACTCTGTTATCGCACAAAGAGATGGTGGCCCAGAGAGCAGTTTTTCATCTTCTGGAACACAAATCATGAAAACTCCAGAATCGTTTTGGATATGTCTAGAGTTTACGTACTACACCACTGTACAGCGCAGGACGTTGCATGTGTGCGTGTGTCAGAGTGTGCTCGTCTTGATCACAAACCTTCGGGAATTAGAATGCGCTCTGTAGCTACCGCTGTGAGTCAGTGCTCATCGAGGAAACCTCCTGCTGCGTCCTGCCACTCGTTCACTAGTTAGCCTGCTGTTATTCCACAGCAAGAACTACTAACGCGTTTTCTATATCTTCACATTGGAACTCACATTGTAAAGTTTTCACGGTAAACGCCACGCAGTGAATAGCCAACGGATAGAAAAACCCCATCAAGCCGTACCCGAAGGGCCAAGCAACCAAAGCCCTGAAGGGAGGAAGGACGTCGAGGCTAAGCTTTATGTAGCTCTAAAGTCTTTTATTATTTTAAAATATCATACACAGATAAATCAAAACTCTGGCATACAACAAGTGCCCAAGAAGTAACATCGTTTATTACAATTCATTTTCTATAGAACGGAGTGCAAAAAGAAAGAGAGAGTGATATCCTTGACATCTCTCATGACAAGTTTTAGCACAATCTCTAATAAAAATATCAAATTCTGAGATTGATGATCCTTATATATCCAAAACTAAGAGATGAAGCGATGTCCTTCTTGCATATCTCCTTGGTCACTTCCGTTGCTGCCGCCACGCTTGCAGCTCATCTTGAGAGATGAGTCATCATCGAGTCTTGTGTTGAATCTGTGACAACCACATCTGCAAGTGAGACCTAATTCTCCCTCATCATGTACAGATCAGCTCTCACTGACCCTCAGTCTAAGGATATATCATTACTTTCTCCATGTCATGTAATCGCTCTCTCGTGCTATAAAGAACAACGTCTCTAATGACATCATGAGTAGCTATCTGCTATCCATCATGAGGACAGCGAGTCAGATATCAAGCAAGACACCATACTTGCATGTGGACAGTGCTGAAGCAACAAGCTAGATCAAGCCTAAGTGGAACCTCATCGTTGTAGAAAAGATAGTTGGTGTGAGTCGAAATGCTCTAATGCAAGGTCGAGCTATGAATCAAGAGCATGCGTTCTTGCTCGAACAAGAGTTGAGTTGAGCTCTAGTATCTCGTGAGATGGAAAGATAAATTAAGAGCGATGAAGCACTTACTAGAAGTGGTGTTCGTCAAAGAGGACTGTAGTCCACGAGAGCCATCGGAGATGTGCTCCACATGTCTCAAGAGTCAATCTATCTCTTGTCTCACAGAGATACATATGAAGTCTGTAAGAATCATTTCCACATTTGTCACATAGCTTTCTAGAACAAGTCTATCTCGGACTGGAAACAATGACACAGTCAAGGTGATGAGAAGGCTCAACTACCCAAAAGGTTGCCAGAGCAATCTCCTCCATAGATAGCAAGCCCATCTCATCACATGATATCAACAATGATGTTTGCTTGTTTACGCGTAAGAGGTCTTGGCACACACACAAAGCTCCTTGGTCCTAGGATGTCACCAAAGATATCCATGATCCTCTTATCAAACTCTCTAAGATGTGAGATGAAGATAGATGGAGGTACTGTGCGAAGTAAGTAACCAGATGACGTGCTATGGAACAGAAAAGGATACCAAAGACAATCTGAAGGTCCTCTAACCTAGAAAGATCATCAATATGCAAGACATCTTATGCGAGAGTAACACCTAAGAATCTGGAGATAAAGTTCAATAAATCCACCGGTACTTCGAGGATATGTAAATCATCTGTAGGTGTAACAAAGCACTCTGGGAGCTAGAGGTCTGATGTAATACCTATGGGATACCAAGCATTACACTTTGACACCTTCATTCTCAATCCTACCAAGGTCACTGAGAGATGAGATGATCGAAGACATCACAAAATTCAGTCCTCAGATATGTGATATGCGTTTCATAACTAAAGATGGAAAGACAAAGATCAAAGTTAGAGATTGGAGCAACCAAGACGATGACCAAGAGAGCTCTATAGTGAGTTAAGACAAAAAGAGGTCCATCCAAAGGATCTCTTTAACGAGTACCCATAGCGGAGTCGATGATTGTAACTCTTTCTATCGAGGATTGTGTTAATAATAAAGAGAGGAGGAAGAATCATAGAATTATCGCATGAAGAGAATGAGACTTATCAGAGATCTACCATCATCCATGTGCTCCTTAAAGATGGAGGCGTAGAAAACACTATTAAAAATATTTTCACCTCCACTTGTAAGACAACCTAATCAAGATGAATGTCCAAGAGAGTCTTAATGACGAAAGATACACACTCACAACCTCTAGGTATCGGTACTCCAAACTAATGTGAACAAAGATGGTCCTAAAAGGTATCTCTAAGCTGAAGAACAATAGCACGACTGATAAGTCGTAATAAGATCTCATCGATGTCTATCGGTCGAATACTTCATCATCCTTCATCTTAACCAAAAGTCTAGCTATCTATAGTACTTGAGCTTTAGAATGAGGATTATGTCCTTGAGCTACTATTGCTGCTATTTGAAAAAGCTCCATGAAATCGCTAGAAGGGTCGTTGGTATGAAAACAATCCAATAGATTCTTGTACATCATCCCCAACAGACCTTCCGAAGATAGACATGGAGTTGTACACAAGATTTGGACAAATAGAGATCCGTCGAGAATAATGGCTCCTCAAGCTGATAGTCCTGAACTTCAAGTAGTGAGAGATTACTTGATAGAGGATGAAGAAAACATAACGAAGTGATCATCTCCTCCGTAGGGACATGTCATTGACAAAGGATGCAATGTTCAAGCAACTCTAATGTACTCTCCAACCTGACCTAACATCCTATAGTATCGTATATGAGAGAAAAATGAGACATCATGTATAGAAGCAGAATCACTCTTATCTCGTGCAACACATACTGATGTCTCTTGTAGGATGCCCAATCACCAGTACATAATATCTGAAGACAGATCATTATCTCTAGATGTCCCACTCTTTCATCTCGAGTATAACAGAGACACCAACAAGGTAATAAGAAGAACAATAACCAAACCGTCTCCTCCTTGGTGTTCCGTGCGAGCATGTCGAGACAGAATACCTACTTCACCTCGTCATGGAGAGCACATGATAGCCGATGGAACAAGCATGGACAAGAGAAACTCATCTCAAACAATCTCATAATAATGTTAATATGGACTCTCAACCACTCTCATTACTTAGAGAAAAATCCAAGAAGAATGACTAACAGTGTTGTAATGACCGCATGTGTAGACCTCCGCTTTCGGCTGACATGGACATCGCATGTGGTCCAATGATAGCTCTTATGTATCTTTCCCACATGAGACTCTATCTCTTGCAGGATAAATAACTGATCGCACATCGGACATGGTGTGTCTCGAGTCAACTTCAATCTCATGAGAGAGAGAGTAGCCACAGCTAGAAAAGATACACAGTTGAAGATATAATTATGGGTGGAATATCTCTGTGTATAATCACTTTGTACATTTTCAGATGGATGAGGCAAATATGCAAAAGTTTAATCTATTACCTAAACCTTCCTGCAAGAAGGGTTCAGCAATAAATTAATGTCCAGTAAAAATACTCTTTTATTCGTCAAGTTAGCTAGGAAGTAAAATTTAGCAGTTAGATTCTATTCTGATTTATCACATTGAATTAGTCTATAATTTTACTTAAAATATTCACATATTTTGCAGTAATATTTATAGCAGAAATATTCTCAAAAAACGGTGACATGAGGAACCAAAGCGACAATAGAAGGACAAGAAGGCTGCTGCTCAGATGAAACATTCTCTCATATCCAAATAAACAATGAAGAAAACAGTCATAAAGCAACGAGGATAATATTGATAATGCAAGACTAAGTGACGAAGAACACACTGAAATTTACCTGCATATATCTGCATTTAACCCATCTCTTCCTCTAGATATCAAGAATCTTACACCTCGACCGAGGTTACAAGATGTCAGGAACCATGGACTCTTAACCCTCTGTCACTTGAATAGATCAGTGTAAGTGATAGCAAGACAAGGATGCTGCCAAGCTGTAGAACTTTTTATTCATCAGATCTGGAACACGAGGAGAAAAAATCCCTAAACCAAAGATACCATTGATCGTCCAATCAACTGCAACAAAGAGCGCTGGACCATAGAGACAACCTTCCAAGCTTATTGCAAGTCTCTCTTCATGATCCTGCAGATTATGACTAATCTAGATTTTACATACCCACTTCTTCCTCATTAAAGTAGCTTCTTACGTTTCCAATTTCAGTAAAAAATTTCCTTCAACAGGCATGATTGGGACAACCATGTGCGTGGATCACTATCTTTATATCTCACTAAAGGAAGTTTAAACAAACTCGCACATTTCTCAACAATAAGATTTTAGACAAAATAATCTCTAAAATACCACCAAGCTTCTTGAACATATATTTGAATCTTCTAGTAGCGAGAGATTTTCATTCACTTGTAACTCGAGATGAACAAGGACAAGATTTGTGGTAGCCAAGGTTACGTCGATGGAAACTCGAGGTTGGAGATATTAGGGATCACACTGCCTAAGCTTGCTGTAACTTGAACTCCTACATGGAGAAGCATCCAGATCATTGTGGAGAGAAAGTACATACAATCTTCTCGTGGATTTGAAATAGAATCTTCCTCTCCGAAGCATAGTTTCAAATCTGTTTTATTGCCAATAAAATGAGGTCGATGTCTTGCCTCGCATATCATATGCATACTCACTGCATTACCAAATAACACATCGGCGTTAAACATACATAAACGTACATCCCTCGTAATAAAATATGGATGTCGAGGAGTTCTAGAACCATTCTGTGACTTCTAGTATCCTATGATGTTGTCCACTTTGGAAGTAACATTGTACATATGCGATTGCATATCATCCAAACTTTACTTGAAGTTATTCAAAACATCTTCACTTCTTCAATACTCTTCATCGCGAAGCATCCCAAGAAGAATCAATTTCTCTTCGACTATAACATCAATTTTCATCTTGAAAAATGATCTAGATACAAGTAAGATCAAAGATTCATGTTGAGACCTTATGAGGAATGACAACTTTTCAGATTTAGGATATATTCTTGTAAGTTCAAGTCTAACAAATGAATAGGTCAACCTACATGAAACTTGGTTTAGGTCTTGCAAGTTTTTCCTAAATTCCTCATGGTATGTTTTTTCTGAATGGCTATAGAATATTATTGACATCCTTTGATGACAACAAAGTTTGTGCTGCTTGAAATTCTTGAGGTAAACTGAATTGATCTTCAATAGAGGTTGTACTTATTTCTGGTCATGTATGTTGATAGCCAAATAATAACTTGCTCTGCATCTCACCTTTCTCAAGCTTCCTTCCAATGTCATGATGGAAACATCTTTTCAGTTATTCTATCACCACAGCTCTTGTGAACTACTCAGTCAAGAAGCTGTAAGCGGTCTGATTTATGTTAATGTAGAGTGGTATTTATTGGTGGAGACTGAAGAAGAAATTTCCAGATTATAAAGATCAGACGAGCTCTTCTGCATTCCTTGACGGCCCATGTGAAGAGCAACCATCCTTATACGTATGATTTCTTTCAGATCTCAGCTCGTTGGATTGAGTCTTCCTCCTTAGGAATATACGAAGATATGGTGTCCCTTGTCATGCGGTTCAAATAATTGCTTATTATTTTGAAGCTCTCTAAGTGAATCAAAATTGAATCAAAAAGTATAAACTACTAACTGTTGACGTCTTTTTTCAGGATTCCAAAGGTCATTACTCTTCAAATATTAGGGGGCAGTGACTCTTATATCAAGTGGATCATCGATAGCACCCAAACAGTTGGTGATAAGCTCTTGGCTCTTTCGAGAGGTTTTCAGACATCATTTCGGTGATAATTCCAAGTTTGAAATGTAACACTCATCTCTAGATTGTACCAATTCACATTAAAAGATATGACAAGATGGTCAAAATGAAAATGATGAGAATGTAAAGAGAGAAATTGAAATGTTGAACTGAAGTTGTACTCGGATTTTGCCAGAGTTAAGCGCCACTATCTAGAACATTGTAGATTTAAACATCAGTTAGTAGTTCATCAACCGAAGAAGGCGGAAGCTATTCTGTCACTTGGAAGTGTCTCGCCTCAAAATTAGTCACTGTGAGTCAAGAGATTTTGTAACTAAACATTTAGAATCATCACAAAATCATGTTAGCTACAAACTACTTAACTCAGTCATTATACAAGTCTAAGTTGATCTAAGAGAGGAAGAATTAAGTGATCTGGAGGCGTGCTAGAACTCTACCATACTCTCTAACAGAAGAATATAAATTTAACATACCATAAGCTTAAGAAGCTATAACATAAGTATGATGAAGACAAAGAAGGTTTATGTAATTCACTTCTTGCCAAAGTCTGGTTTAGATAACAATAGAAATCTAAGACACTTCTGAGCATAAAGTATATCCCTACCTTCTTTTATGTATAACACATCACAAATATCACTCCTATCTTCTCCTAAAATTTACTAAAATTAATTCCTATTTTTCTAACAAAAGATTTTTCTTTCCACTCTTCACACAACCAGGCAAATGGATCACCACCATAATTTCTATATCTTACTAAATGCAGTTTGAACAAGCGGGCATAGTCCCCACGAGTTAGATTCCCTAAATGATCTCTGAAACAAAACCAAGCTTCTTCAATAGACCCGCAATTTTTTAGCAATGCTGGACCTTTATCCAATTCAACCTTCAAACGATCAAGAACAATATTTGTAGATGCAGATACTACAATGCAACCTCCTGTTGCAAGGTTGGAGATATCAAGAACCACATTACCTAAACTTGCTGTGACTTGCACTCCGATCTTCAGAAGTACTCATATCATGTAAAGCGAAACCATAGATCGTTTCCTCATGGCTTTCGAAAACCCATCTTCCTTCTCGACATGCACTTTTAAACCTTCTTGGTTCTCAACAAAATGTGGTGATTGATGTCTTACCTCCCACATCAAGTGGAGACGCACAACTTTCTCAATGAACACCTTCGCTTTCATTTTCTCCATCAAAGTCACATCTCCTTTAGTAAAATATGGACGACTAGGAGTTCCGTGCTCATCCTTTGACCTCATATAGCCAATGATGTTGTCGACTGTTGAAGTCACATGTGATATTTGTCTCCTCATCTCATCCAAGAGTGACTTGAATTTCTTCAAGTCATCTCTTACTTGTTGAAAACTTGCATCCGTTCCTTCTCTTAAACGTTCCAAGTTCTTTGTCAATCTTTCTTCAGACTGATGCATTTTGTCATGCATATACTTGAATTCTGTAGACAATGGAGTATCATGTCTCGTCTTCAAAGACGATGTAGATATCAGTAATCTCAAAGATTCTAGCTTGCCCTCTCTTTGTACAGAAGATTCTTTTGATGAGACATGATATTGTGCTCCTACAGCTGGACAATGAATTGCAAGCTCACATTTGACATATTCATCGTTCAATCGGTTTGAAAACTGATGTAATTCAGTAAGACTTTCTTGTAAATTCCTCTGGTTCCTAAGAACTAGGACACATTTAAGAACGTCATTGACATCCTCTGATCTCAAGAGAGTCGTTGTCATTGAAACTCTCGAGACAAGTTGAACTATGCATCAACAGATTTCATTTCAAGCCAAGTATGTTGATAGACGAACAAAGACTCCTCCGTATCTACTGAAGTTCTTCCAAGTTGCCTCTCAACATCAATCTGGAATCGTTTCTTCAAGTCTTCTATGAGCATAGCTTGATCTTTTGTTCTCAATTTGCAAGGTGTTAACCGTCTCACATACTCTGGTCGAAGAATTGAGACAACAAGTTGCACGCCTGGACAACCTATTTCAGAAGCACAAAACTGAATGAGATCTTTCACCACATTCTCTTGCACAAAGTCCATCGCAGAATCTCGAATCTTGTCTTCAGACAACTTTATCATGATGTCGATATGACTTTGTGCATACTGGTCTGTCTTCATAATGATGATACAACCGTTACTTGCAAACTTCATGTGATAGTAAGAAAATGTGAAGTTATCACCAACCACTCCACGAGACTCCATCTGTTTTCGAAAATGTATCTTGATTTTCAAGATATAAAAAACAAAAAATATTATCAATAAATTATTGATATTTCACTTATTTTAATGCTGAAATTGAATTTCAAAAATATGAAATATACAAATCAATACATTATAATATAATTTCACAGATGTTGTCATGGACATTAGAAAAACTAAGATGCAACAAGTTTCATATCTTATCATAGTCAAATGAAACAAAAAAACTTGTATATTTTGAAAAGCAATATGAAGTCATGGTTGAAATCAAAACTTACTTGATATCTGAGATAAAATGCTGCAGTCAATGAAGTCCTATCTTGATCTCGACATTGTACTCGAAATCCAAAATACAATGATCATGCAGCAAATTCTTCTCCCCAACTCGAAGTCCCCTCTGAAACAACACCCACCTTCGCACGATCGAAGATGATTGGCATGAAGTATTTGATCACACCTTCTTGTTGAAGCTCATGACAAAGATCCATTTCGATCAAGAGCTCTTTCACCATCTTGTGATCCATACTGGTATGTCAATTCTTTTGTTGTACAACGTTTATCAGTGCAGACAAGTCTTGAGAATTGATAAAACCTGATCCATCTGTACTTTCACGTTTTAGTGATGTCATATACAATCTTGATTGTCGTTTCCCACCTGCAACGATGAGTTCTCTCAACGGGTTTTGTGATAACCAGTTAAGTTGAACCACTATCAATTTTCCAAGACTCTTTTCTCCCATAGCTTCATCGTGTGGGAGAATTGCACTTGGCATCATACATATTGCACCTATGTCGTGCATGTACGAAACAACTGCATGTAATACACTTCTCTCTACAGGATCTATACATTTGAACTGGTTGAGATCTATATGATTCAAAGAGCAAAAGTCGTAAAACTCTTTGGTCAACCAGAGCGGTGAAGATTTGACTTCTTTTGGTAATTTCATCACCTTAGAAGCCAAGTCAGCACAAGCTATCGCTTGTGCTGACTTGACTTCTAACAAAACTTATATCGTCACACAACATACATCATTGTCAGAGGTACACCACAAGTACACATAACACATGGACAATGTCATACACATGCACAAGTGTACCACAATCGCCCCCTAGCTGATGAGTCACTGTTCTTTTGTATAACATATGATACGCATAGAGAGACTTTCAGATGAATCGATACCGGATGAAGTGTCTAAAGATCCTTGCAAAATACAAGGGTAACTAGAATCAGGAAACATAGTAGAAGTTTCATACCTAGATCTCGGATAAATTGCTTTTACACTTTCTCTCCTTCAGAAACTCATGATCAGTTTATGACCTTCAACCATCTCTTTGCAGACAGGTTGACAATTAGTGCTCAAGAACATGTTTCATTATGTACAGCAGCTGTAGCAGCATGTCTATTTCAGTATGTATACAAGAAGATTATGAAAATGATATTCATCGCCGAAATCAGCTGTAGCAAGCTCTTTGTTTCAATATGTATTCGAGCAGATTATTAATTACCGTTGAAATCGGTTGTCTCTTGGTTCCTCAGAGCAAGATGAATCGTAAGGAGTTTTTGTTCGGGATATGTTCAAACATAGAATACGCTTGAACCTCAGAGAAGAACTTGAGCCTCAGAGTCTTACAATTGCACCTCTTGACTTACATACTTCAAGCTTCTCTCACTTTATAAAGCCACAGCGAGAAATATGACATGAGGAACCAAAGCGACCATAGAAGTACTAGAAGGCTAGTGCTCATATGAAGCATTCTCTCAAATCCAAATAAACAATGAAGAAAACAGTCACAAAGCAACGAGGATAATATTGATAATGCAAGACTAAGCGACGAAGAACACTCTACAATCTATATCCAATATGCACATTTGATCCATCTCTTTCTCTAGATATCAAGAAGATTACACTCCAACTGAATTTACAAGACATCACGATCCATGGACTCTTAGCTCTCTGTCACTTGAACAGGTCAGTGTAAGTGATAGTAGGACAAGGATGCTGCCAAGCTGTAGAAC
Organism: Asterella californica; assembly: GCA_036924285.1. Taxonomy (NCBI): domain Eukaryota; kingdom Viridiplantae; phylum Streptophyta; class Marchantiopsida; order Marchantiales; family Aytoniaceae; genus Asterella; species Asterella californica. The sequence continues at coordinate 1,312,023 of JAYKYS010000003.1, read as the reverse complement.
TTTTTAATCATCAGATCTGGAATACGAAGAGAAACAATCCCTAAACCAAAGATACCATTGAAAATCCAATCAACGGTAGCAAAAAATACTAGACCACAGAGGCAACCTTCCAAGCTTATTTGCAAGTCTCTCTTCATGACCCTGCAGATTACTACAAATCTAGATCTACATACACATTTCTTCCACATTAAAGTAGCTTCTTACGTTTCCAGATCTTCAACACGCATGATTGGGACAACCATGTGCATGGATCAGTAGTTGATAACAACCAAAAAGTTGGTAATAGCTCTTGGCTGTTTGAGAGATATTCAGACATCATTTCGGTGATAATTTCCCAAGTTTGAAATGTAGATCTGACACTCATCTCTAGATTGTATCAGTTCACATTAGAAGACATGGCGAGATGGTCAAAATGAAAATGCTGAGAATGTAAAGAGAGAAATTGAAATGTTGAACTGAAGCTGTACGAAGATTTTGCTAGAGTTAAGTGCAACTATCTAGAATGTTGTAGATTTAAACATCTCTTAGCAGTTCATGGACTGAAGAAGACGATATTCATTCTCTCACTTGGAAATGTCTCGTCTCAAAATTAGTCACTGTGAGTCAAGAGATTTTGTAATCGAACATTTAGAATCATCACAAAGTCATGTTAGCTACAAACTGCTTAACTTAGTCATTATATGAGTCTAAGTTGATCTAAGAGAGAGAGAGAGAAGAAAGTGATATGGAGGGATGGTGGAACTCTACTATACTCTCTAGCATAAGAATATAATTTTAACATACCATAAGCTTAAGAAGCTATAACATAAGTCGGATGAAGACGAAGAAAGTTTATGTAATCTGCTTCTTGTCAAAGTCTGGTTTAGATAACAATAGAGATCTAAGACACACGTAAATTTCACTCCTATCTTCTCCTAAAATTTACTAGAATTAATTCCTATTTTCTAACAAAAGATTTTTCTTTCCACTCTTCACACACTCTTCACACAACCAAGCAAATGGATCACGACTATAATTTCTGTATCTCACTAAATGCAATTTGAACAAGCGGGCATAGTCCCCACAAGTTAGATTTTCTAAATGATCTCTGAAACAAAACCAAGCTTCTTCTATAGGTCCGCAATCTTTCAACAATGCTGGACCTTTATCCAATTCAACCTTCAAAGAATCAAGAACAATATTTGTAGATGCAGATACTACAATGCAACCTCCTGTTGCAAGGTTGGAGATATCAGGAACCACACTACCTGAACTTGCGGTGACTTGCGCTCCGATCTTCAGAAGTACCCATATCATGTAAAACGAAACCATAGATAGTTTCTTCATGGCTTTCGAAAATCGATCTTCCTTCTCGAGACGCACTTCTAAACCTTCTTGGTTCTCAACAAAATGTGGTGATCGATGCCTTACCTCACACATCAAGTGGAGACGCATTGCATTGCCAATGAACGCCTTCGCTTTCATTTTCTCCATCAAAGTCACATCACTCTTGGTAAAATATGGACGATTAGGAGTTCTGTGCTCATCTTTTGACCTCATATAGCCAATGATGTTGTCCACTGTTGAAGTCACATGCGACATTTGTCTCCCCATCTCATCCAAGATTGACTTGAATTTCTTCAAGTCATCTCTTACTTGCTGAAAACCTGCATCCATTCCTTCTCTTAAACGTTCCAAGTTCTTCGTCAACCTCTCTTCAGACTGATGCAAGTTCTTCGTCAACCTTTCTTCAGACTGATGCATTTCGTCATGGAAATACTTGAATTCTGCAGACAATGGAGTATCATGTCTCGTCTTCAAAGACGATCTGGACATGATTAATCTCAAAGATTCTAGCTTGCTCTCGCTTTGTACAGAAGATTCTTCTGATGAGACATGATATTGTGTTCCTACAGCTGGACAATGAATTGCAAGCTCACATTTGACAGATTCATCGTTCAATCGGTCTGAAAACTGACGTAATTCAGCAAGATTTTCTTGTAAATCCCTCTGGTTTCTAAGAACTGAGACACATTTAAGAACGTCATTGACATCCTCTGGTCTCAAGAGAGTTGTTGCTCGCTGAAACTCTTGAGACAAGTTGAACTGTGCATCAGCAGATTTTATTTCAGGCCAAGTATGTTGATAGTCGAGCAAAGACTCCTCCGCATCTGTTGAAGTTCTTCCAAGTTGCCTCTCAACATCGATCTGGAATTGTTTCTTCAAGTCTTCTATCAGCACAGCTTGATCCTTTGTTCTCAACTTGCAAGGTGTTAACCGTCTCACACACTCTGGTCGAAGAATTGAGACGACAAGTTGCACGCCTGGACAACCTCTTTCAGAAGCACAAAACTGAATGAGATCTTTCACCACATTCTCTGCACAAAATCCATCGTAGAATCTCGAATCTTGTCTTCAGAGAACTTTACCATGATGTCAATATGACTTTGTGCATACTGGTCTGTCTTCACAATGATGATACAACCGTTGCTTGCAAACTTCATGTGATAGTAAGAAAATGTGAAGTTATCATCAACCACTCCACGATCCTCCATCTGTTTTCGAAGGTATATCTTGATATTCAAAATATAAAAAGAAAACAAGAAATATTATCAATAAATTGTTGATATTTCACTTATTTTAAAGCTGAAATTGAATTTCAAAAATATGAAATATACAAATCAATACATTATAATATAATTTCACAGATGTTGTCATGGACATTAGCAAAGCTAAGATGCAACAAGTTTCATATCTTATCTTGGTCAAATGAAACAAAAAAAGTTGTATATTTTGAAAAGCAATATGAAGTCATGGTTGAAATCAAAACTTACTTGATATCTAGGATAAAAGGCTGCGGTCAGTGAAGTCCTATCTTGATCCCGACATTGTACTCGGAATCCAAAATACAATGATCCTGCAGCAAATTCTTCTCCCCAACTCGAAGTCCCCTCCGAAGCAACATCCACCTTCGCACGATCGAAGATGATTGGCATGAAGTATTTGATCACACCGTCTTGTTGAAGCTTGTGACAAAGATCCATTTCGATCAAGAGCTCTTTCACCATCTTGTGATCCATACTGATATGTCGATTCTTTTGCTTTACAATGTTTATCAGTGCAGATAAGTCTTGAGAATTGATAAAACCTGATCCATCTGTACCTTCACGTTTTATTGATGTCGTACACAATCTTGATTGTCGTTTCCCACCTGCAACGATGAGTTCTCCCAACAGGTTTTGTGATAACCAGTTAAGTTGAACCACTATCAATTTTTCAAGACTCTTTTCTCCAATACCTTCATCATGTGAGAGAATTGCACTTGGCATCATACATATTGCACCTATGTCGTGCATGTATGAAGCAACTGCATGTAATACACTTCTCCCTACAGGATCTATACATTTGAACTGGTTGAGATCTATATGGTTCGAAGAACAAAAGTCGTAAAACTCTTTGGTCAACCAGAGCGGTAAAGATTTGACTTCTTTTGGTAATTTCATCACCTTAGACGCCAAGTCAGCACAAGCTTTTGGAACTCTAGGGCTCTTCTCTCTCAATAAGTTCTTCATACAATGAAGAACAACATCAATGATGGGCTGCACCTCCTTCTCAACAGTGGCATCAATGTGATGGAGCAGATCACTTTGTCTACGGTAACATCAATTTTAGGACAAACTTCCACAACACCTTGGAATCTTGCTTGCAAAAGTTTGACAGTATCCTCGAATCCAGTTGTATCCAGCTTGACTTGACTCTTGTGACAATCTTTGTGAGTGATGACGACCAATACTTGTGGAAGAATGCGTCCTGTGATAATGTTGGATGCAATAAAACGAAGCCAAGCCATCAATTCATCACGGAAAGAGTTGTCTATCTTATGCTTCAACACTCCTTTCTCTCCATGGCCTTGAAAGGGATTAAACGCAAAGATGAAGATGCACGCTTGACTCATCCTGGGAAAGAGAATATTTTGAAGAGCTCGAAAGACTTCTTGACCGGCCAAGTCCCAAATTGAAATGGTACCGAATTCTTCTTCACATAACAACTCCACTTCAATCCCCTTGGTCCTCCTCAGACGAGATATGATTTTATGACCTTTTCTTCGAATGATGGACTCTGAGTTACTTTTCGTGGACATGGTGCTCATCATTGTCTTTTTCAGAGTTGTCTTTCCTGCAACGAGAAAAAATTTTAGTAACTGAAAATAAGAGTAACTGAAAAGTAATTTAATTATCAAACTTTCCATACTTTAAATAAACATGAAATTGGACCACGATTTGTTTGTAAGCTTCATAAATTAAGAAAAATATTTGATCTTCCACTGAAACCTTTAATTGATAAGTTATCAATCTGAATGTTGCATGGGCTCTTAACTTCTGATAGTAAAAAAAGAATGTGTTCAACACTTCCACCAGATAAACAAGCTTGGCATGCAGACATATTGTAGTCCACAATAAACTTCAATACTCCATTAGCACAATATGAGTATCAATCTCATGAAAACAGTTTATCGGAACTGAAAATAAGGATTTTGCTAAGTCAAATTTCATTACACCGAGTGTTTTTGTACAATATTATAATGTGGTTTTGCTATTTCCAAGAAAACGTCTAATACATATAGTAGACACAAGTTTAAACCTTGCATATACAATGATCATCTTTTTTGGTTCCAGATTTGTCACAATATCTATGGCTACTACATATCAGATACATCCATTTCCTCTTGTTAGGTCTAATAACAAGTAATGATAAGCTCATACGGGTTACATTTGAACATGAGAGGAAAGATATGTGAACAAATTTTACAGACTTTTTGAGATTATAATGTCTATGAATTGATGAAAAACTTGATGGAAAAACCTTAACACCCAAACTCACCCGAAAGAAAAAGAATAAATATGCTTAGGGTATAAAAGTGCGTTGCACTTTTATACCCTAAGCATATTTATTTGAACCATGGTGGGAAATTAAAAGGAGGCTTATATTACAATGAGAGACTGCTAGTGCTCATGAACGGTCTTCCAAATGGTTATCTCTCGAGATACCCTCGCCTTGCTATTTATGATGCAAACCTCAAGGGAGCGTAGCAGAGTGATTTTCTGATATATCAAGAAAGATATCAGAAAATACGACTGTGAAAGTTGTACTAGGTTAGAAATTCTATAACAGAACTTTCTCCATACAAAACATTATATTTCGTGGGAGTCAAACTCACGATGAGATATAGCAACAATAGTCCCCTTTTGTCTCTTTTACCACAGACACCATATCATCATTCATTGCTTCTCATTGTTACTAGTTCAGAAGTGAAAACGTGTGATGAACAAACAAATATACAAAGAAGAGTTAAAAAAACAGATCTAGACTTTAAGAACTAGAAAGTGAGGAACATCAAAAAGTTTTCTATTGTATGAAGTTAACTATACCTCTAACTAGTGCATTCAATCTTGTTCATTTGTGCTATTTTTTACTCTTTTAACTTTTTTCAATTCTTGTACCTTCCAACCTCTTGAGTATATTCTAAGAAAAGTGAAAAGGAACTTGAATGACATGTAGGCTCACAAGTTGAGAGTGATGAAGTTTACCTGCAAATGGTTCTCCGCACAAGAACACCCGACCTGCCTTCACTCCGTCGAATGTCAGTTTTGCGTCTGCAAGGATCGAAAAATAACCCGCCTGCTTCTTGTTTCTTCTCAGTGCTTCCTCGATGAGGACACTCTTTCCATCTCTCGCCCATTTTGTACCCCATACATTTATTCTCTCTAGAATGAAGTTCACTTGAAGGAGATCCATCATATCTCTAAAGTTATCATCATCCAGACCAGTCGAAGCGTCGAATTCCAAATCTCTAATGGATGTGTTTTTACGCAGATGAGAAAAAAGGTTCTTCCATCCATCCTTAGAACTGCTTCGACCACTAAATATCTTCAACTTCTCCACTCAGGAGTTGGAAGCCAACTTGTCTACAAAAGATGTAAAGTTCTGGGTGCCTACATCAACATCAAAGATGGTTAAGTTTTTTAACCAGATAGAAGTTCCTGTAGAACTGAAGGCTCTTTCTAAGAAGACAAGCTTCTGAGAAGCGTCCGAATGTTGGAATGACCTAAAATGAAGGATAAGATGTACATATAACAGAGAGCTTCTTTGACTAGCGTTCCATATTTCTGTAAGACCATTTCTCACAGATTCCATCTCTTGTTTTGACAAGTCCTGTAATAAATGGAGAGAAATCTGGAATCGATGTAATGTGGGTGGATGGAGAAGACTTCTTCCTATGCTTTTCCATTCATCTAGGCTAAAGCGAGTGAAAAAATTATTAAAGTTTCCACTAGAGTGCGTATCAATGACAATAGAGGTGATGTTGCACCCTATAAGACTAGCCAATGCATTTGCTGTTATTCCTTCCGAATTCTCCGTGAGCCATAGATGTTCTAGAACGGGATACATGCAAGTTGCACTGTATACTTCCACAAGAACATCCGTCGGTTCATCCATCACAATAAGGTTCTTCAAACGAGCAGAACCTTTTAGTGCATGTGACAGAGCTTCTTTAGCATCTCCGTCTAATAGGGGTACATTCCCAATGTAAAGTTGTTCAAGGTAGGGTGCACAAGATATGATTTCCGCCACAGACAGCATAACGCTTCCTTCAGCACCCTTTACATCGAAGTTCAGACGCTTCAACTCATGATGCTGCTTTGGTCGGAGAGCGGAGGCGACTTCCGTGACCAACTTTGTTCTTAATCCCAAATCCCGTCTTGGTACAAGAGTTACCTCTCGCAACTTAAGAGATCGACTGATAAGTTTCTGGAACTGAGGGCCAATCAACGCTTCTTCCTCTACAGACTTCAGCGAGGTTATCAGAATCTGTTCCAACTGTGCGGTAGCTTCGAAGTGTATCAGAAGAGCTTCCCATTCCTTCACCGACAAATGCCAATATTCCACGAAGCTTTCATCGAAACTCTTCAGAGAGTTGCAAGTACCAACTGCTTCTAACAGCATTAGTCGCACCTCCGTGCGCCTACGACATTCTCGCCCTTCCGGTCTGAAGAAATCACCATACTTTTCGTCCTCGTCTAAGCTTGACAAGGAGTGCAGGGGTTCCTCATCGGGACTCAAACTCCCCGCCAGACTACGCAACAAATCCTGGAGCGCTTGAGGAAGCGGAAGCTGTGAGTCGGCTGTCTCTGTTTCTGTCTCCTGACTAACCTTCTCACGAAGGCTCTCCGCAGCTCCACTTTCCACCTGAAGCACCTCCACTCCATCTCTATGCTCCATACTCCGACTCCAAGCTTCTAGATCTGCCGCTTGGGAGCTATTTTCATGAGCACGATAACGATGACAATCGAATTAGGATTCAAGTATGAACTGCACATATTCATGGATCTAATTAGAGAAGGTCCTCATGATCATAAGCGACGATTCATGATGTTCCTCCAGTTGACTTCAAGAAATCGAAATAATATTTATCGTAAACTTACTCGTTGTCTGGTGAGCTTCAAGAGAAGAAGATGAAGTTCAGAGAACTGCAGTCGCAAGAAAGTTGTTGAGGTTGACGTTGAGATGGTCAAACTAAAACTTCAGAACGTCTCTATAGTTGCACGCGCTCTTTCCACCTTGACAGACTCGCATAAGAGCCGGAACTGCATAATCATGAAACGAATATACACACATTAATTTGATCCACTCACCGAAAGAAACAGTATAGTTTTAACTGATTGCAAGAAAGAATTTGGTGTTCACGGCAATTATAGAGCACTCAGAATGTTCAGGTTCGCGTTCTTTTACACCACAACTCTGGAATCCATGTATAGAAACTTGCAGTCAACAAACTGGTTTTCACTTGGGAGGAGGAACTGCTGAACTATATACGAAAGAGTCGAGATCCAAAATTACATTCTAAAGTCTTCCACTAATATTTGAATATATCATTGTTGTCCGAATGTTTATCGATACAACAGTTGTCAAAACCCTTGCACCAGAAAGCCTTTCCCCTGTGCTTATAGAGTTAACGTAGTAAGGGTAGGCAGAAAAGCCTCTA